>OX578273.1:89942696-91184297 GCA_951217065.1 Baccha elongata | reverse complement strand
TTTGAATTCCAGGGTCGGGTCGGTTCACGTCACTGTTAAGGCATAACACTAACAGGGGCGTTGAGTCGAAACGAAGTCTGAGATTCAATTCAATTATCTTCTTAGAGCTCGTCTGTTTAAGTTTTGAAATTTTTAAGTATTGCAATGACTGAGAATTTCAGGGTCGATTACAGCAATATTCGTGGGTTAAGAATGAATTTTCTGTCGACGTACCTCCACACTGTTTTAAACAGGCCAGCTGTTCTGGCACTAAGTGAAACCCAAGTAGGTGAGGCTACCGATCCTACTGAATTTTATATTCAAGGATATAACCTAGTGCCACTATTCCTTCCCCACCATGGCCTCGCCGTTTATATCAGAAGTGATGTTGCTTACCAATTTCAACCACAGTACAGCTCTTTTTTAAATCCTCTCTTTAATTTTATGTGGTTCAAATTTTCCGTTAATAAGCACATCATCCATTACTGTTTCCTTTATAGAAGCCCAAATTTGGACAGGGTTTCAACTGCTAACGAATTTGACTCACTGTCCGACTCCATTCAAAGAATTGTTTCCTTGTATCCTCGCACTGAAATCGTTATTACGGGCGATTTCAATGTACACAATTCTTCCTGGCTTCTCCATTCGAGCAAGACAACACCCGAAGGAGTGTGTGCTGAGATTTTTGCTGAGTTTAACCACCTTGCTCAGTTGGTCAACGAGCCCACTCGAATACCGGACATTGACGGCCAAGCAGAAAACACTCTTGACTTGTTCCTTACCTCTGACCCTGATAAATATGCAATAAGTGTATTATCGCCTCTAGGCCGATCTGACCATTGTGTCATATCCGCAAATTTCTCGTGCCAAAAAATCCCAGTTAAAGAAAGAGCTCCTAAGAGAACCGTTTGGCAGTACGAGAAAGCCGACTGGGACGGCCTCAATAATTTTTTCAGGATCTTTAACTGGTCACTATGCTTCCTCGATAGTGACGTAGATTCCAGTGCGGATATGCTCACAAGTTTAATTCTTTTGGGAATGAGAACTTTTATCCCGAATAGGGCTAAGAGCATCAGACCTAAAGTGAACGCATGGTTTGATATGAGCTGTAAAGAGGTTATCAGGGCTAAAGAGGTAAGTTTCCGTTGTTACAAAGCCAACCCTACTGAGGAAAATCGGAATAAGTTTAAACAAGCCAGGAAGGCCTGCAATGTCCATATTCGACGGACCAAATTTTTACATGACCAAAAACTAAGGCAAAAAATACTGCAATGTCCCAAAGGCAGTAAAAATTTTTGGTCATTTGTGAAAAACATGAAGAATTCTTCCTCTTCCTCGGTCCCAACGCTCATTGATGATGATACTCCAGTGGTTAGCTCTCTTGCGAAAGCTAACCTTTTTGCTAGGCAGTTCGCCGCCAACTCTTCGCTGCCAGAGAGTGTCATGACTCCGCCAGTTCTTGAGCGCGTTAATGATTCCATGGGACAAATCTTCTTTCGCACTCGTGCTGTGGCGAGGGTCCTAAAGGATCTCAACATACACAAATCCGCTGGCCCGGATGGTATCCCCGCTATTGTTCTGAAGAGGTGTTCTTCAACGCTGGCAAAACCATTGCGTAAGCTTTTCCATCTATCCTATTCTTCTGGGCTCGTTCCGAGTAGTTGGAAAACAGCATTTGTCCAGCCTATACCCAAAAAAGGCGAATCCTCCTCTCCCTCCAATTATCGTCCGATTGCACTTACGTCCCTTCTTTCTAAGGTCATGGAAACGCTGATAAATTATCAGCTTAAGAAATATCTTGAAGAACGAAAGCTTCTTAATGACCGGCAGTACGGCTTTCGCAGCAACAGGTCCACTGGTGATTTGATGGCATATCTCACCGAACAGTGGAACAAATCTTTACATCGTTTTGGAGAAAGTAAGATTGTTGCACTCGATATTTCAAAAGCATTTGATAGAGTTTGGCACCAGGCTCTCTTATCGAAAATGCGTGCCTTCGGTATTGATGAATTCCTCCTTCGTTGGATTAGAAACTTTCTTTTGAACCGTTCAATACAAGTTGTACTGGACGGGTTCAAGTCTGAAACCCACAAAATAAATGCTGGTGTGCCCCAGGGCTTTGTTTTGTCTCCGACCCTCTTTCTCATTTTTATAAATGATCTCTTGTCTGTAACTTCTAATCCAATTCATTGTTTCGCTGACGATAGTACCCTTAGCTTTTCATATTCGTTCCCAGACTCACATCCCTCCCTTTCGGGTGTGGAACTGCAACGGCAAAATATGATAAGCTCATTAAACTCTGACTTAAACAGCATTGTACAATGGGGAATAAAAAACCGCGTAGAGTTTAATGCTTTGAAAACTCAATGCTGTCTTGTATCGTTGAAGCGAGATATACCCCCCTTGCCACTGTCCATGTGTGGCACTTGCATCAGTGAAACCGAACATCTCCAGATTCTTGGTATGTGTATCACCGACCACCTCTTGTGGAATGATCACATATGCGATGTCGCCAAAAATGCCGCAAGATGTTTAGGTTTTTTAAGACGATGCAAGAACTTCTTTTCCCCTTCTGATCTGGCTACCATCTACAAAACTTACATACGGCCAAAGCTTGAGTACAACTCCCACATTTGGGCTGGTGCTCCAGTAACGTACTTAAGTCTTTTGGACAGTATCCAGAGAAGAGCATTTAAGATGATTGGTGACCGTACCATCGTTGAGACTTTTACGTCACTTGAACATCGACGTAATGTCTCATGCCTCACCCTCTTTTACCGTTACTTTAATGGTTTATGCTCTAGTGAAATAGCCAGTTGCATTCCTCCCCTTAAGATATTCAACCGTAATACCCGCGCCTCCAGGAATGCCCATCAGTTCACCCTCGAGCCCAACTTCGGACGTACGGTCATGTTCAGAGAATCGTTCTTTAGCCGTACTACGCGAATGTGGAACTCTCTTCCAGACTCTGTCTTCCCCAGTCATTGCAGTGTTCAGGAATTCAAGACTAATGTTAACCGACACCTCATCCTTAACCCTCTCCGTCTATCCCATTTTTCCTAACGCTCGCACTGTGCTTTGGCATAAAAAGGGAACAAAAACCCCTTGAGTGCGTGCCTATTATAAAAAAAAAAAAAAAAAAAAAATCGAAAAAGTACCGTTGTATGGCAGGTACCGTTAATAAGTTTTTCCGGAAAAAAATTTTTAGATGAAAGACAGCAAATCAGTTATGTAAAATTTTATCAAAATCGATCTTATTGTTTTCGAGAAATTTGTAATGACGCTTGTATGGTAGGTATACCGTTATTTCACGACCTAGGATCAAAATAAAAAAAAGGTCCGGTGATATTACTCAAAAAACGGGATTGAAAAAAATTGATTTAATAAATTATAATCAAAAAGGAGAAAAATATCGGAAAATGGCCTAAACGTGAGACCAAGCTATTAAAACACGTTTGTTTAGCCAAAAACTTTAAATGCCGTTTTGTGTTAAATAATCAAATTAACTTCCATACTAAATTTAAATGATAATTTAAATCGGTTAAGCCGTTATCAATTTATGGAGAAATTTGTAAAAACCGTTAACACCAAATCTCCGTTATATGCATTTTTAGCCAAAAACCTGAAATGCAGTTATATTAACAGTAGTCTAAAGCCGTTTTTGAGAAAATTTTGAAAAAACTAAAACCATTATGTGGGAGGTACCCGTTATAGCCAGGCTAAAATAAAAATTCGAATTTCTCCTCTAGAGAATGACCAAAAAGTGATATATACGAAGTTTGAAGAAAATCCGTCAAACCGTTTAGGCTGTATGTCGGTGCACAGACAACCGCACATACGCACATCCGCACAGACAGACCGACGGACGGCATGACGAAACCTAATTTTTTGGGCTTCTCTATCATCGTAATGTCAGGTTTGATTAAAACCTCGAATTTTTTTTTTACACGAAACCATTGCCCAGCAAGGAGTTATCTGGATGACAACTCAACTCAGTTGTGTTGTCTTCCATAATAGGGTCGTTAAACACACAACGCAATCCCTACCTGCGCAAACAAAAATTGTTCAATATATACCAAAAACTTTCAATTTGCGTTCGTCTCTGATTGTTAAATTGAGATTGAAAAACAAATTTTGTTTCTAACAGGACGGTTCAATGGAACACTCACCTCGCCACAATACACATTTAAGAAGGATGTCGCCTAACATCTCTTTCGCCCGATTTTTGCTGTGACAAACTGTAGAAACATGTGAATCAACCATAAGCGAAATGTTAAACTTCAAACGACACTTCACTAATTTAACGATCGTTTTTAAGTGAAGATATGTAAAAAAAATTATAATTAATAATTAAATACACAAAAATAACAAAATCAAATAACCTCTAATCCTCCAATTTCGTCACCCAAGCTATTTCAATAATAAAATTCCAATCAAACTCAAAGCAAACAACTTCTTCGGTGTCTGCGCTATTTTCTACTTCTAAGCAAAATCAATATTGAAGTGTCTTTCAGCGAATTGACTTGCCAAACTTAATTTAGCTTGAACTTCTCGTGGATATTAATTTTTCCATCCATAAGTGCGAACGAAATTCAAGGATAATGCAATTTCATTGAAAGCGGTAATTTTTGTATTTGCGATTTCAATCGACCTACTCATGCTTCTTTACGGCTGATTAAGAGCTAGCTTATTTTTCCGCCCGCTTGAGCCGGATATTTCCATTTCGTCGTTGCTGTTGGTTGTCGTCGCTGATGGAATAACTGCAGTAAAGTTGAATCGCTGCGTTACATCACTGGCAATTGCTATAAGGACACTTCAGTTGATTCGCACTAGAATCGCATGCCATGCAAATTGCAAATACACATACTCTCTGTACTGAAATATGAAAATTAAATGTTTCGCGTTTGCTGCTTGTTGAGGCTGTGCTCTTATTCACCTACGGACATGACGACGGGCTTTGGACTCTCTCAAGCATACGTAATATCATCTCCTGGAAAATTCAATTTACGTTAAAAATTAGTTATGCAAGATAAAACATAAATTATGAAAATGTGCTGGATTTTACCAGGTTTATGAATTTTCCATAAACCTACCTACATATAACTATTACTCAAAGCATATGAAGTTCAAGTTTATCTGTGTTAGTAGGGAATATATGATTTTGAGAAAGTGAATCTATATCTATATCTATATGTATAGATTGATTTTTATTGGTTCATATTTTAAGAGATTAAAATGAGGGTTGCAAAAGCTAAGATTTTTGTTAGCTTAAGCCCTATTTTAATTCCTAATTCAATTATGGACTTTGAATTGAAAAATCCTTAATTCACAACCTCCTATTGATTTAGGAATTGAATTACATTTATTTTACAAGCTCTTTTTGGCTTATAAATTGAAAAATATTTATTTTTAACTATACAGGGTGATTGGTATAAGATGCACCAAAAAGCTTGAGCGTGTAGGTGGAGTTAAGACAAGAAAAAAATCGTATGGGAGGGGGGGTCTATTTCCCACCGTTTAGGCGGGAGGGGCAATTTTCTAAAACATTGACTTAAATCAGAAAAATTATTATTTAAAAACAACGGTGAATGATACAAAGCCTTGTTATATTTTTTTGGAAAGCCAGAAAACTACTCTTTTATTGAATTTTTAAATTAAGTGGTTTAAGTGAAAAATTACAAAAAAATTAGTTTCAAACTCAAAATTTAAAAAAAAAACTAAAAAAAAAATGTTTTAACTAATTTTTTTCAAAATTTTATGTAATTAACTATTATTTTTATTTTCAAAATTCAATGCTCTACCTACACGCTCAAGCTTTTTGGTGCACCTTATACCAATCACCCTGTATATTATTAACTAGTTTCGAAAATCACCATTTTTAATCATTCATTAGATTTTTCCACATTCATTAGATTTAATAAAATTAAACTATATTCATCTGTTCATTTATAAAACCCATCTCGACGAACTCTTCTTGCACGGCTCTCGAAATATTTGTTGTCCTATACTTACCGAAAAAATCAACTTTCGTTTCCTTACACCTCAGCAATCTTAAAATTTAGTTAGTTTTTACTTGGACATAGAATACGGGTTTTCCTTTAACCTGATGTCGTTACAATGAGTATGCTTTGTTTCATCTTCTCTAAAACGTCCTTTGTCCATCGCATTAAAGTCAATTTCTTAATAATTTGCATAAAATAATAAAATAACTCAATTTCAGGACAGCATAACAAAGTTACCTACTTTAAAAGTTTTAAAGAGGGGGTAAACAGGTCATTAATGTAGCTTAAAAGTATAAAACCTACTCAATAAATTTGTATAAAAAAAATATACAAAATGTTTCGTGTGGTCTTGGTATTGTACTTTAAAGTAAATATACACTTATTCTTTGTTCTACAGGACAAGTATTGGTTTCTAGAAAAAAAATATTTAATGGGTCAATCAAAAACACTTCACTTTCTCGAAGTAAATACTTGATACCTATGTATACCTATAGTATCAAAACTCGATTTGCTTACACCTTGCAGTGCTGTTGCGACAAATTTGAATATCAAGTATTTATTCATTTATTTATTTTAAAATAGATTAACAAACTGTTAATAACAAAAACAAAGTAAAATAAAATGTTTTGGCTTATTTAAAAACTTAAATAGATTTTAAACAATAATTTTAAATACATACAGGTATCTCTTCTTATTGAAAGATCGTATTCATTGGAAATAGAGTTAAACAATATAAAAGAAAAAGTTATGGGATTATTTAGACCGGAATTGGTCCTATGCGTAGGAACTTAAAAGAGAGCGCTTCTATTTCTAAAATTTCTTTCCGGAACATAGCAATAAACAAACGCCAGTAGATTTAATATTAAACATAAAATATCATTGGATGTGCCTGCGGCTTTCTAAAGTTCTTAAGTCTATTAACATTAAAAATATTCAGGCATACCATCGGAAAAATTAATGGTCAATTTTGATCCTGCCGCCATTGATCCTGCATACATTTTTATAGTATTTTCATGCTGAATAATAACCGCCTGGCCATCTTAGGAACTTGTGAATAACACATTTTTAGGTTCGTGCATATACTAGCTGTCTATTCTGTTACCCTGACAATAGTCGTAAACATATATGATTTTTGTTTTGTTTACGACTCTTGCCAAGGAAATATGGATTTAAGAGTCAATAAAATACATTATATATTATTAATTTCGTAGACGACTATTGTTAGGGTAACAGAATAGACAATTAGTAAATTTAAGAACCTCCAAATGTGCAGTTCACAACTTTCTTTAGATGGCGCTGCTCCATGGCTGTACTATAGAAATTTATATACAATGATACAATGCTGCCGCCCAAATGGTGGGAGATAACCCCCTTCATACTTTTTTCATACAATTTGTTTATTTTCTTGACCTAAATTACTTGCGCTACAGATTCCTGAAAAAAATGGAACTACACGGTTTGTTTTGGTTTATTTGTCTTTTTCAGGCTTAGTTTGATTGGTTTATAATAAAATAACGTTTGGGATTGAGATTGATACCTAGAAATAGTTTTATTAAAATATAAGAAACGTTTACAAAATAAAGATAGTTATTTGAAATGATATTAAAATCCATAGAGCAGTTACACGCGACCTACTCGTGCATTTTATTCTATTTAATTACATCTACAAATGCCTAAAGCCATTATCATATAGGATTGAAATTATCACGTAAAGTGACAAAAAGTTATTTATGCGCAAAACAATTTCAACTTTTGAAACACAACGTTCAACAAGGAAAAGTTTTTTTTTTTGTTTTTGGTTAAGACAAACGTTAAAATATAATATCTTTAATCTAAGGAAAGAAAGACATAATGAGCTGAGAACAAAATGGATTTCTTTTTAATGGAAAATATTTTGGGGGAAAAAGATAAATTTCACAAAAAACTTTGCAAAAGAAAATTAATTTAGATAAACTCGTGCGTGTACTAAAGCCCGCTTGAAGTTTATTGTTTGAATGAAATTGAAACCCAATTGAATAATTTTTGTCTTAATTAATTAGTTTGTAGCTTTTAATAATGATATATCTATACATAAACTCACCGGCACGTAAACTTGGCCAAGTTGTTATTTTTGGTTTGAGTTTATGGAGCTTCCGATTCGAAGCACTTTCGCAATATCTTCTTACTTATAGCGTTGTTCATTTGCGAAAAAATTTGCTCTTTCCTTCAAAAGATTTGATCTTTTTGCAATTTTAGTGTTTCATTTAAATGAAAAGAGGGGGAACAGAGAAAATTTCAACAAGAAAGAAGCGATCTACCGAATTTTGGAGATTGGCGGATTTTTGCTTGCGCGTTGTTTTTTATTCTAAAACTATTGGATAGCTCTGTATTGTTTTACCTTTTTGGACGGTAACGTTATATTATTGCACTCAAATTCATAATATTTTTCATTAATCTTAAAATTTTTTAACGAATTTGTACAAATGTTCAAGTAAACAGACAATAGTATGAATAATGATACTTGTAATTGAATGGAAGTGTAAAATATAAATGACGGCTTATTATTGCTTCAAGCATAATAAAAACAAAGATATTATGATGATTGTATGATGATCGTTTGGAACGCAGCCATATTATTCACACAGCATGCGTGTTTAATCTCTGTCTTCACACTACGAAAAAAACAGCCCAACATGTTTCATTTAAAAGAGCACTTCTTGATTTTGAGGGCAAATCTTTGAGATTTAAATGAAAAACGCTATTAGATAGTAGATTTTATCATGCGATAGTTAACTTATGGATTTCTTTGTACTAACATATTTCGCTCAGTTACTTAATATGCAAAGTTTTTTTTAATAAACAACGCTGCATAACTATAGATACCCAAACTCGCACCCACCCAAAATCACGTCACCATTGGGACGCTTAACGAAATAACACCAAATTGGCCTAATTGCGTTATGCCAATTTGGCAATATTTCGTTTGGGTCTTATTTCGTTTGGCGTTATTTCAGGTCACCTCTGTCGACACCATCACTATTTTGGCAAAAGTTGGGTAAGCAATTTCATGGCTGCCACGCCAATCATCAGACTGCTTTTTATTATTGTCGTTCGTCTATACCGAGACCTCCCAAACAGGGTCATACGCAATTCTACCATAATATTCGATATTTCACATTTAACAGTGTATGAATTAACCAACAAGCAACAACAATTTGTGCAACCAACACTATTTATCAAGAATTAATAGGTATTTCATGACGGTCAAGCCAATCTTCAGCTTCCTCTTTTTCATAATGCGCGTCTATTTATAGCCACATGTTTATTTAAAGAAGTAATAAAAGTTTTGTAAAAATGTTATATTAAGATTTTTTAAACAGGATTTTAACTGAAAAAAAGAGATCAAACAATATTTAGTTTAGTTAAGTAGTAATATCAACGCATCGCTTGCTCTCTTGAACTTTAATTGTTTAAATTTATTTATTGATAAACATTACATTTGAAAAAAAAAATTCCATTTTAAGTAAAATACTTATAAATTTATGTGTGTATCGTATGTCCTGTTTTTGCTCACTCACTAAAAGAAAATTTGTCCAGGTGGTTTCAACTTGTTTCTAATTTGTGGCAAATCAAATTCTAAGGGAACTACTGGGCTATTTAAGAACTTTGTTGGAAATATTGTGTCTAATAAGTTTTTTTTAATGAGCAACAAAGTAAGGATAATTTAAGATCGAGATTGATTCGTGGGGAAAGTAAATTACAAAATTACCTACAGCAACAAGAAGGAAATAAAATAGGATTCTCGTTATTAACTCGTTACCATGAATTCAAAACAAATAATTGATACTGCTTTGAAACAAAAACCTAAAAAGCTTTATGCGAAACGGAATACAGTTGCCATGACTTTATTTCCTTTGATCGAAATAACGATTCTTTAATTACTTTTTCGATAACGTAATCCAGTTATTGGTTACACGCAAACAAACATTTTTAAAAACACACTTATTTATTAAATTTTTTTTATCGTTTCAAACATTTGAGATAATCATAGTCTTTTTTATGAGTACATGGAATCCTTAATATGATTTAACAAAGTTCTGATTTCTGATTATCACAATTGGAGGGAAAAATTTAACATTCCTGTAGTTCGGCTAAAGAAAGAATCTATGTATGTGCATCACTTTATATTACGTCTGAAGTTAAGCTCTATATAGCCTAGTTTAAATGGGGAGCATTCTTTGCAGTGCGAGTATTATATACGGTTGAATTGATTACAAAAATAGTATGAAAAATAATAGGTTCTTTTGTATAGCAGTTTTGGACAGAATATCGTTGAAAAAAGTAAGGAAGGAAGTCGAATATAAGGCGAAATTAATACATTGCAAATTTGAAACCACCCAATACTAATTTTGTTGAGCACTCCGAAATGTAATTTAAAAAAATGCATGTTCGATAAGAAATCTTGATGCCAAAATGCTTTTAAAATATGAAGCGCAATAACCTAACTTCTTCTTCAAAAAAAAATTATAGATTTATTCTACTTTTAAGTGAGATAAGCCATCAAACTCACTAGTGTTTTTTTTATTACGAAAGCCGTCCTTGAGCTGATAGTTAGTCCGTCAGTGTTTCGATATGGTCTTGAAAAAAAAGGGACGTGAGAGAAATCGGTCCATAAGTGCGGGAAGATCCTTTTAAATTTAAAATTCAATGTTTGGCGTTTGAGCAACAAACAACTGAATGATAACAAAAAAGTTTTAAGAGTATTTTGGTGCACCTGAGGCTTTCAAAAATTATCAACATGATGACTAAGCTACCTAGGGTCTTTTTTTTATTAAAAAAAAACGATTGATTTTCTAACTCTTATAAAACATCAACATCAAAATCTAATGCTCTCTGCTTGGACTAGGATACCCGCAACCCGCATCTCAGCGAAAGAATTTTTCTGTTATATTTTTTCATATATAGTTCTTCACACCTTGACTTTGTTGTTGTAGTCAAAAGAACAAATTATTTATAATGCAGCCGTTTTAAGAACCCTCTCTTCAATAATTCCACATTAATCAGACCCACCAACCACTAGAATAACAAAAGTACGAAAAAGAGCCCTACAGTAACTTTCCGCGCAAAAATAACCACCCAAAAACAAAGTCCCGCTGCGTTGGGCTACAAACATTAAACTAAACAAGGATTGTTTTCTCAATTAAAGGGGGCGCAATTTTCCTCAATAAATAACTCGTTATCGACAATCTCTCCTGCTGATGAGGAATATAGGAGGGTGACGACAGGAAGTTGAAACTATTTTAAGTATGTAACGGCGGCGCTGCGGCGGCGGAAGGATCTCACATTGTTATTTACATCGCCTTTGATTCATCCGAATCAAATAAATCAACCTTTATATTGTTTGCACAAATTGTGTCAAGCTTTCCAGACAAAAATAAAACAGTTTCACAATCCTCAAAAATACTTAAGGACAATGCGATTTCATTCAGCTCATTGAGCTATAAGCCAGCATGTGGCCATCAGGTCCTCAGTATCTTTTTTGTTGATGATAATATCAAAACCATTGATTGTATTCCATTTATTGAAAATCCTTAAGAGTTTCCAGTTCTCCACATCCAATTATGACTTCGCAGTAGGAAAGTTAACCCTTGTTACATATTATTTATTTTTAAATAAGTTTTCAAAAGACCACCACCGCAAGGATATTCGTTGGAAAAGTGAAAATACAAATTCTATGAACGGCCAAACCGCATTTTATGTTCAACTCTGTAATCTGCGGGTTCCTTAAATTTTTGTATTTGTATATATAATATTTTTTTTTGTTTCAAAAGAAACCATCGTGACCTACATTTGATCTTTTTTCAGGCTCATCCCCAGTCATCAAATTCAGAATTCTGTCCCAAGCATCCAAACGCGTACATCGCTACTCATTAATTTACCCCGACATATACCTACAAAGTAAAGCGACATACACGACACCGTGCGCGTCCTCTCTTCATTTGGCTTGGCGAGGTGTTGGACAGAATACGTGCAGAACCTACACAAAATCTATTCTAGCTGTAGGTTAGGTTGTTGTTTTATAAGGATAAATAATTTTTTTTATTTCTGTCTTCCATGTTGCAAAGGGTTGAATACGTGCGGTTTTAAGCGCAGGAAGTGGAGGCCATTATTTTTGGAAACAAATAATGTTGGTGATGATTTGAAGGAAACAAGGAATGAAAGCTTTGCCACCATAAGCTTTATATACATACTATAACCGCTAAATAGGATCTGGTTCATAATTAAACTGATGAGGTTGAGAATGACGCACTATGCATACATATATTTAAAGGTTAACATGGAAATTGGAACAAAGGATTTTTTTGCGATGGGTGGGAAGGAAGGACATCGGTGAATAGGTATATATTGTGTATTTTAACAGGCTTCAAAAAATATGTATATCAAAAAAAATGATTCCTGTTGCCTACATCACCCGACATTTTTTTTTTCGTTTTTGTCTGCGTATGAATGTTTTTGATGATGTTTTCTTATCTAGAACAGATTCTACAGGTTTTCAACTTCAACAATATTTTTTTATTCATCACCTATAGTTATAGTTTACAATTTATAATAACACACCTTCAACCTATTTGAAGGTGCGATGATACAACCAGCTTCGTCATTCATAAGTCATGAAATAACTGCTTCTTGAAGCCAATATTTCACCGATTTGTTTTTGTGGAGATAATGGAAAACTATCAAGTTATAACAAAGAAAAGTTATGCTAGTGGCGTTACAAAATGACAGTTCGACGGAAGTGTTGTCCAAAGCACTAAGGTTGAGTCTTTTTTGTCAATTCACAACATCGAAGGAAAAATTGATATCGAAAGTGTTCCCAAACATTTCAAGCGAATTATATAGACTCACGGTCAAAAAGTTGATGAGCAACGTCATTAAACCAACTTTAATCAAATAGGAAAATTCAAAGCTACGATGCCGTCTATATCTGTATATCAACAATTTAGACTCTTTTGTGTTAAAAATAATATTTTTACTTAAACCGAAAATGAATCGGGTACAATTATTAACCCCGCTCTCTAACCCCGCATTGCTACGGATCTTCTTCAAAGCTTGCAAAAATTGAAATATTTCAACTTTTGCGGCGCGCTCGCTTACGTTAAGTTGATTTCTGTACCTTTTAGTGGATGCCAAATCGTAACGTTAACGCTCAACGCGGCATATTGTAAACACAATACATGAATTCCTATAGCTGAACTTTTGCGACGCCCAACGCGGCATTGGAAATGAGCCTTTTGACGAGCAACAATGGCGCCCAATGTGGGCAACGACATGGGTGGCTATGGCTATCTTAGTTACAAGGAATTTTCCTGGTCATGGGTCAGAGTTCTTGTCGGGTGTATTAGTTGCGTTGCATGGTAAAGGAAGCCGTATGGGTAAGTACATATAGAGAAGTGAAAGGTATACAATAAAGGGATCAGATCAAAAAAATCGGCTTACGTCAGACTCTAACCCACAACCCTGAGATTCAGTTTCTCATGTTGTACCGATTCGATTCGCGCCATTTGTTGCTTGACCAAAGGAGTCGAATATATGTACCTATAATATTGTGGAACGAACATACAGTTTCTGTATGCTTGAATAATTTGGGTTGAGTTAGGGACTCTCCATTGGGCACACAATCAGACTTCTTTTATTTCAAATTGCTCATATTAAATAGGTACTCGTATATTTTTAAAACTGTATATATAGATACAATGTTCATTCACAAATACACCCGCATTACAATGTATACCTATATCTATACCAAAAGTATTTTCAAAAGTTATTTAAATTTATGCGAGAAAACAATTTTATTTCTCAAAATTCCATTCCCATAAAAGGTCCAAATTCCTCGTACCTATTACCCAAGATAAGAATATTTAAAAAGAAAAAAAATTTATTCCATTCCGACATCAGGGAATCTGGTGTGTATTCTTTGTGATACCCTCATTTAGGATTCCCTATACCCTTAGGAATATTTATCCTTATTTCCTTCTGGCTGCGCCCCCAAACAAAAAACATTGTCTTATTACCGAAAATAAGATAAATCGATATAATGACGTCATTTTAAACTCAAACTCAGTGTATCTACATTCTACACCTAAGGCATACCTACTTTCGTCGTTCGAACGTAGGTGTTACATTGGCCTGAATTAATTACGTTAGCAGGTAAATATTTTGTTTTTTTTATTTACTCCCTTTATCCCTAGAGCAACAGGCACTAGATAAATCACCTCGTTGAAAATCTCTAAAACGAATCGCACCTTAAACAAGGGAGATACTTTTTTTTCATTCCACAAAAGCGACACAATGACACAATGTGCAAAGTGTTCTTTACCTACACTCTCTATACCTATTGAGTTTGTGGGAGTGTGCAAATAGTCAGTTTATCAACAGGTAACACTACACACAGCATTCTCTCTGGACCGCAATAGAAACAACATTGGAAAAAAGATGTATCTTGTTTTGGCATGCAAAGAAGAACAATCCAAATCCATTTCGAATGCGAGTTAACGGAAGGCGCATGTTGACACAAAAACAACTCATGTTGCTGATTCCATCAGGCAATAAATAGAAAATGTATCTTTTACTCAATATGAGTGGATTTTGATGAAAGCTGCATCTTTCTGTGGATTGTATCTGTTTCCCCTTATAGATTTGAGTGTATTTTTGAAGCCGAATGTTGGGAACCAGCTTCGAATCGGATTCAGTAGTTTGTGGGTCGTCTTGTCGTTTTGTTTGTTCGATTAAAATTTGACGTTGACGTGGGAGTGTTTGTCCAGTTCAGTAGGTTTTTTTTTTCTTCAGTCTTTAGTGAATGAGTAAATAATTTTTTTTTCATATTTTAAAAATAAAAAAAGTGTTAAAATACAAAAATCTTGAATACCGAAGATATTTCCGAAATATTGACATAAGCTGTGCTTTCCAAATAAAGACGAAACTAACTTTTGCAAAAGTATCTTTCGCCCGAAAATAACTAAATCCATAATCAAATCTATAATAACTTTGTCACATTTTTTCTAAAAACCTTTTACCAAGGACGAGCTTACAATACGAGTGTGTGCACTTTTGGTGCAGTATGTTCTAACCACTGTTGCTGCATTGACTTATGTAATAGGATTCCCCACAAGTTGGGCTAACGGAATTTCTTTGTTCTTTTGCTTGATGTGCTAATAACAATAAAAAAAAATGCTCTTAACTCTTATATAAGGCTTCAAGTGAATTGCGCAATCGATTAAATCCTTATGCACTCCTTGCAAGTGGTTTTAATAATTTAAGAATATTTGTTTTATCTTTCTTTCTCTTTCTTGCAGGTTTTGGATAATAATATAAGAATTTAAAAAAAAAGAAATAGTGAAAAGTGAAAAAAAAGATACAATGTTAAAACATAAAATCTCAAATGTTGCAGTGGTCTACACTGCTCTTTTTATAAGCAGTGCCATTCAATTAGTGCAATCGACTATTTTGGATAAATTACGCGATGATCCGGAATTATCTCAGGTAAGTTAAACTTGTTATAATACCAACTTTGGTTGAAAGAACAAAAGATTCAATTGTTCGTTTGAAATGGCCATAAAGAAAGTCACATACATTCCTTATATTATGGAGTGAGGTGAATTTATCCTTGACCTTTTTCCGCTTCAGAAAATCAATAAAAAAGCCAAAAAATGAAAAAGTTAAAATACAAAACGAGCTTTTTTCTTTTCTTGTTACGTAAATATGAAACGAACTTAGGGTATGAGATGAACATAGCGTATGGCGTATGAGTGTTCTATACCAAAGTCGTCGACGATATAGTTCTTTATTTGTGTTTCACCTAAAGCAGATTCAATAACCTACTTAGAGGTGGGGAAAACGATTATTTTTTTTTTCGCAATGACTCAGTGCATAGTCAGGACCTCAGTTCCTACAGACATATATGTACACGCCCTGGTGGACCACTTAAAAGCATAACAATCCCTATACTGAGCCGGACTGCGTGTGTACATGTACTCGTTGGCATGAAGGAATCAATAAATTATTCGCCAACGGAGGACCTAATTCGGCAACGATGCTTGGGGCAACAAAAGCAATTTTATCAGCTTATCCTTTGGACATGAAAGTATGGGTTTCATATAGTTGTTGTTTAAAATGATATCATCTCTTACTACTTACCTACTAAATATAAATCGATTTTGATTGCCTTGATTGTGATGATAGTATATAATGTAATATCTAACTAGCAACAACATTCTTGTTTTTTTTCTTGCAAACCTATTAAAAGGCAGAACATTTTGATTTTGAAAAGAGGTCACGTATTTTGTGTCCTTAATGCAACTGTTTTGTATAGTTAGAGGTACCTAAAGAATGTAAGAAGGATAATTTTGCCAAATATCGATTTTATCGGGACGAACAATATGGCAATACAAAAGTTATTCGCACTCAAGGATTGAAAAGTTTTTTTTCTATTTTTTCTCGTTTGCTTCTTTTCGATTCTACTTAACTTCTCTTCAAACTTTTTGAATAGAAATTTACGTGGGTATTTTTTTTTAATGCTTTTAAAGACTTTTATTCATTATAATTGAAATACTGCGATGTGGGTTATATTATGAAATGGTTTTTCGAAAATTCTGTTGGTGGAATCAAGTATCTATTCAGTGTTTTTTTTTTCGTTATACATTCAAGTGTTTTTACACCTGATCTTCAGTAAAAAAATATATTTTTTTTGTAAATCTGAATGAATCGTAAGACAAACTGCCCAAAAAGTTAAACATCATTTTTATTTACTTCACTTGTTTATATTTACGTGGATCTAGCGTTGGGCGCCATTTGAAAAAAAAACACATCAAATTGAAATATTCCTATCACTGTGCTTATAGTGTTTGTGTTTTTGAAACTTATGCCATAAAGATGTAATCATTTATACTTATATTATAATCAAAAACTATTAAACAGTCAAATACATCATTTGTGGAAAAAAATGTGGATCCACTACGAAGCATTTAGGAAATCGAAGAAAAACATTCAAAAACAATGAAAAATTGCGCCCCCTTAACAATCTCAAGTGTTGAGGCCACAAGTGGGCCAACCAGGTACTGTGATTCCTCAGGACATACATATGTCCAAAATTCTTTGTTGGGACATGTTGGACATAAGAGTCCAAAAAACAACATGTCCCTGCTCACAGTAAAACATGTTTGTTTTTGTTTTTATTTTTACAATAATTTTTTGTTTTGCCTGCAATTAATTAATTTTTCTTCTGTGTGCCCAGAAACGGACTATGCCCAATGCCCATTAAATCATAGATGTCCACCAAGTTTTCACACTGACAATACAATAATTGCTTGTCAAAGTGCATCTTGCAGCCAGCTCCTAAAACGCACCGATTAAATTTATTTCACATTGTTATCTTATAAATTTAATCAAAACAGATACACAAAACAGATTTTAAAATTATTTAAACTTTCAACATTGTGGCAACGCTGATGATGTGTTAACTATTTATATGAGTTCGATTTGGACTAAGAGCTGTAGAAAAAAAGTCAAGTCAATTAGAAATACATCAAGTTTTATATATAAATCATTTTGTAAATCGATGTCTTCAATTATTTATCAATATCGTCATGAAATGAGTTATTAAACAGAAAAGAGTGCAAACCGTTTTTCGGGAATAGTGTAAAAAATGTTGCATTGATGTTGAAAAACAATGAATATCTTAATTTTTTACATTGCGTTTTCAGCTGGCGTTTATAATTGATTAAATTGTTTACCTGCATCCCCACCGGGTCTCGAACTCGATTTTTTAGAAGGGTAAAAACGTATTAAAGAATAGAAAAATTCCGATTTAATCTCAAAAAATAAAAACTTTTTATAATGGATTATTGAAAAACAAAATAACACATTTACAATAAAACATTTGCAACAAAATAACACCTATTTAAACAATGACAATTTTAGGAGCATTTAAGAATGCTTTAAGAAGAGTGACCAATTTAAATTAATTTAAAAAATGCCTAGCAAAGAAGAAATAAAGAATGCGAATAAAGAAGTTATTGAAATCAGTATGAATTTAGAAGTGTGATGCCGAAATTATAGTGCTACTTGTGTATCTACAATATACAGGGTGTACTAATTCAGCAACAATCATTTGGAAAATGGACTTTAAGAAAAAATCATTTTACACAGTAGGCGTCTATTTTCATTTCGGTAAAATGGATCAGTGTTGAGAATTGAATATCTGAATAAGAAAATATAATTTTTATTCAAATTCCTTTATAAAAGCTAGTTCTTCTATTAAAAATTAATAAAGCTTATACATTATACAATAAAAAGAGCCTTTTACAAATCCTCGGTAAATTATGTTCAAATTAAAGATAAATCTTTACTTTATAAATTTTTTTTTTTTTAATGCCCATGAATCATTTTTCCATTCATTAATCATCTTAAAACATCCTGTTTTTTTATAGTAAAATATGAACTGCCTTCTGCTACAAATAAACCAAAAAAAAGTCTTCAATCATTTGGAAAAACATTAAGGCAACCCATTTCCTTCTTTGATTTTAATGGAATGAATATCCCTAAAAAGCTTTTGTACCATATAGCTATCTTTCAAAGATAATTAGGTTAGGTCTTCTGTTTTAACCTCTTTTATGGCATTCTCTACTTCTAGATCCAATTTCAAAGAAGAAAAACAGCATAATGCTATTATATCCTTTCGACACGCAAATAATTTTCGTGTTCGATTTTATTAGATGTTTTTTTTTTCTTTTTTTTAATAAATAGAATACGAAACAGTTAACATATGACAGTATTCTTATTAACGATTTTCAGCACGCAAAATAATTTTGTTTTATTAATATTAGACGAAATTGCTTAATTTACATTAATGTCTGACAATATAATATCCGACTTTTATATGAATCTGTTTTACCACCTTAGTTGAAAAACAACACGAATAATAAATTCATAATAAAGGTTAAGATGAAAAATATTGTAGGTACAACTTTAAGGGTGGTTTGAAACCATTGTTGATTAACAAGAATTCGACCCGCTAGCTGAAAATTATAATGACTTTAAAAGTAGGTTATATTATACAGGGTGTTTTTCGCAGTTAAGCATTAAAATTAAATCAGACAACGAAAATCGTGATTACATTCTTATATATATATTTGATTTTTCATTTTATACAAATAGTGTTTGTAGAAACTACCGTCATTTCGATCCATTGCTTCTGTCAACTAATTCTGTGCCTGCAGTTTAAATGTCAAAGCACAATTATTATATTTGACACCATTTGCAAAAACTATGACAGATTCATATACACTTTACATTTGTTCTTACCTTTCGTCAAAAACTTAAATTTAAAACAATAAAATCTACTTTTACTGTTTATAGAAACATAAAGCTGTTCACTTTCATCAATTTGCATAACTTTGATCATAGAGTGAATTTTTTTTGAAAAAATTGGCCGTATAAGTATCACAGTAGGAAAATAAGAAACGTTAAGGCTTTATATTTGTAAAACTCTTCTGTCAAAACAGACTTCTTAAACTTTTATTGCTTCATTTATGACTTTTATTTGTTTTTTTACCAAAAAAACAAATTTTAAATGAAATGATAATGTTTGCACATTAAATATTAAGTTATCCCAACAGATAAATGCCAGTTGTTGTTATCTCTTTCAAATTATTATTGTTTGAAGAAAATAAAAAAAAAAACTTTCCAAAACTTTCAGATACATAATATATCTATACCTACTCACTTGGCTTTTTCAACTTCAAATCATTAAATGTTAATGACTTGTGAAACAAAATACATATTTTGTTATATAAGCCCAACAATAGCATTTTATTATCTGCAAATGTTTTTACCATTTAATATAGAAACTAGATTCCAATCTGAAACCCCAATAAAAGTATACGAGTATACCTACGAGTAAAATATAGAAATACCTTTGGGAAATATTTATCTGCAACAATCCAATTGTGTTTTTGTTTTTCTGCTTGTTCGTTAGAAAACAAACTTTGAATTAAGCTTACCAATACCTTTTACCTCAGTGAGTTTAATTCTAATAAAAACATAGAATAAGGATCATCTGTATATTTATATGGGTTTTCTATTTTGTTTGGTTAGAGTATTTCCTGAATCAGCACAGAGTGATAAACTCAATGCAATTGCAAAATGTACCTACTTGGTAGGTACGCAAACATCATTGCATTTCACGGATGAGAACTTTCACAAATGAAATAAAACATTTTGAGTTGATGTTACCTAGTTAAGGGCAAGGTATAGCTTGCATTTGTTGTAAATAACCTAAATACGTTTCCTTGACGTTTGCGATGACAAAAGAGGAAATGGACAAAATTCATTCTCTTTCTATACCTGGTTGCGTCATTCATTGATATTTGAGTGGATGTACAATAAATAAATGATTGTAACACGATATCATTCTAAAAGAGGAAAACTGTGCAGTGCGGTTATATTATATCTATAAAGGCAGCAAAAACAGTTTGAAAAGAACGGAAGGATATAGGTATGTAGGTGCAATACATACCTTCAATTATGTGTTTTAGTATCAATTTTTAAAAGCATTTTGATCAAATTAAGGAGATAGTGGGTACATAAAGCCATGGGAGAATTTTTTTTTTCATTTCCATATAAGGCGCAACTTTATTACCATAGATGTATTCGCAAAGCCTTTTCCCACAAACTTAAAGCAAATGCAATTAAGTAAAATAGACTACTGTCCCTTAACAATTTAAGGGCAATGAAGTTATTAAAATTTGAAAATTTGCATTAGACAGCGGATTAATGTAAGTACTAACTTCCGCAGCGAACCTGACAAAGACTTTCCAAGCTTACTCATTGGAGAGATTTCATATATAAGAGATGTTAGCGCCATTTTAACAAAACATTCCATTGTAACAAAATCAACGTTTATGAAAGTATAGTCCTATCCTAATTAGTCCATATGTACGAGTACTAGTGATGGGAATAATTGAATGATTAAAGAATCAAGACATTATGATTTCATGATTTCAATAATCGAATGATCATTCGAGATATAACGATTATTATTTTTTACCTATTCATTGCGCTTCTCATTTCCGATTCTACTTCGTATCTCGTATTTCAATGCTTTAATAGAAGTAAAAGTAAAATCATTCGAATGATTTTAAAGTTTCCTTATATGTAGGTATCAAAAATCATTCGAATGATTTCGGACGATTATCATTATTTGTGTATACCTACGATTACTTGTGTTTACCTTCTTTTTGTTGTTTTCTCGTTCTCACTTTGCAATTCATGTCTGTCTGGTATCTCGTAAAAGAAAATCATTCGAATGATTTCAGAGTAACTTAATATGAAAAATATCGATTATAATCGATTAAATCGTTCGAATACGCTCATCACTAACAAGTACCTACCTATACCACAAAATTACAAGTTAACTTTTTAACAATAATAGCCTTGTCCCCAATGAAGAAGAAATAAAGGAACGGGTGTTGTGCACAGGTATAGTGTACATGAGTGAAGCACCAAAATGTTTGCATACATTTAAACATCGCATCCTAAATGTCATTTTATCATGGCGGGAGCAGCAGAAGGTGGCGAGTTAGTTTGCACCGCTGCTTTCAAATGCATATAAAAAAAACAACTCACACTAAAATAGTGGTGCCGCATTTTTTCTGCAGAACATCTCTTCCTGTATTTCTTCTTTATGCTTGTCCCTTTTAGGTGGCAAAGTACTCGCGAGTAGTCAACACATGCTCTCAAGCGCGAGTAGATGAGCAGAGTAGTTACGCATCTAGAAATCGCTAGATGGCAGCGTTCAGTTTTTTTCTTTTCTATTAATAAAAACAAAATAAATACATAAAATATTGCTCAAAAACATTATAAACATATCTCACCTATTGTTTATCGAAAAAGCAGCCAACGATTAACAAATAAACAAAACAAAAAGTTCCAATACAAGGACGAAATGTGTGACCAAAAGGTTTACGTTGAGACTGTCTACATCCATACACTAAATTATACAAATCAGTAGTAGATTTCTACTAGCGAAGCGTTCCATTTAGAATCGCTAGTAAAGTACTCATTAGTACTTTGCCAACTTAAAAGGAACAGGGCTAATAGTTTATGATTTACAAAAAAAAAATGAATTTAAATAATAACAACAGCTATTGCTAGTTGTTATTTTTTACTTTACTTTTAGTGGGAACATTAAAACAAATTAAAAAAATTAAGTTATAGTCCAAGAATTTATACTTTATAGTTTTAGAAATTTAACAAGTAAAGTTAATTGTGGAACCATAAAATTTACAAGACTTATGATTGTTAACAAAAAAATATGCCCACTTGTAAGTCAAGAAAGAAAGTCTCTTAATAATTTCGAAAGAATAAAAAAATACTTTGCAGTTTCTTTTCGCACAGTGGAAATTATTTGTTTGTTTGATTGACATCGTGAACTGGTCGGTTGAAATGCGCCATCATCTTTTAGTGTTAAATACGTGTACTAATTTTTAACCGATTGCTATATAAAATATAAAAAAATCACCTTGATTTTAACTGAAAAATTTTCAAATAAGAACTATAGTCTGTCCACTAAAAATTGGCAGTACAGGAAAGATAGGGATGTTTGTCTCTCATTCGCACTTCTTTGCTTTCCATAAGGTTATCTTCTTTCAAAAGCTCTAACAGGGTTGCCGAAGTAAGCATTTTGAATTGGAAAAAACTGAAAAAATATGATGTAGGGTTACCTTTCTTCTTTTTTAATTAAAATTATTTTCTTAATTTTTATTTATAAAAATGAAATGAAATTTATCTTTTTCCACACACCAAGAGGTAAAATAGTAGGCGTGTTTTTGAAGGGTATCCCCAGTAGCCCTAATCCCTTTTAAATAAAAAACAAACAAAAAATAAAGAATTTATTCATAAAGATTAATATAACAAGCAAAATAAATAAACAAACATAACAAAAATAAATATAAATTCATCTTTTAAATAAAAAATATGTACATTTATATATAAGTAAAGGTATTTTTATCACTCGAGAAGTTACTGCTGCTGTTGCTGCTCTCTTCATCTAGATTTATTATAAGGCTTTCTACAGCGTTTTCCGAAAAAACGTCAATTTCCCACATTTTCGGCTTAATTACCTGCTCGACGTGTTGGACACACCGGTGCCATTTCTCACTAATCACAAAAATAGGTACACGAAACATCAATACCGACCGCCCGCGCGCTTTAAAAATCTACGCAAATAAGAAAAAATATACACGAAATATCAACCGACCGACTGGCACGAGAATCTACGCAAATAAATTCTTTAAAGACAACAGCTTACCTACATTTTTGTAACTGCATTTTAAGATTTTCCCCACATAAAAAACACAAACATGATCAACAAAAACACTGCACGATAACACTTTTGTACTAGTAATATGCTCATCTCAATATCTCATTATCATTTCATCAATAAAAGGTATTTTTCAAGCTCTAAAATCAAAAGTTCCTCAACAGCAACTCAATATAAAAAAATACGAACCGAGTTACCAAATTGACAAAGGTATCTCTGTTCGAATGGATGTTAAAAGAGGGTTGAAATGCATTAGCCAATCAGTGCGTATTCAACTGTACGCTAGGCAGGTCGTTGTGGGATCTATGTCGGATGCGATCGAAAAATCATTGGCGGGTAAACATTTTTTAAATGGGGTTTCTTTCAATTCAGTATGGTGCACAAATAAGGCGCGAATTAAAACACTTGTTTCTTACTTTTAAAATTAAACAATATTTATTTGGAACTATGTCCTTTATTATTGAAATACTTTTTACTAATTCTAAAAGGAGCTTAAGGCTACTATGTAGTTACAATAAGACTATTGATAAATTCATCATACAGTCGTATTTATATACTTTTCTTATCTATCTACAAGGAGACCCAAGCGTACAATCGTCTTGCTTGATAATGAAGAAGAGATAATATTCCAACATTGTATACAAACGATATTATCTCTTTTACATATGTTATCATTGTAGCGTTGTGTGCAAGACTGTACTAGAGACTAAAGATATCATTGAATACAAATAATGTTATCTTTTTTCTCAATATGTTTTGCTATGGATACTTAACTCCCCCCCTTGTTAAACGAAATCGTCCCGATTTTTCGACGCTATTTTTAACATTTCTCTTTCATAAGTTTTGTTATATGCGTCAATCTTTTTTTGTTTTTGACGATCTGTTATACATTGTATAGTTTTTATCATTACGTACGTAAATGCTAGAATAACAATCAGTGTTACAATTGTGTATATAGTTGATAATATCGGTTTTTCTTCAAAAGGAATAATTAGTTTTTTTAAAGTATCTATGTTATCGAATTTGTACATTGTATCTTCTTTAATTATTTGGTCGATGTAAGACTCTGAATTATGATTTCTTAATATAACTTCTTTAATTTGCTTATGCATGTTTTTGTATATTTTATCGTCTAGATTTATAGTATTTTCATAAGTAACTAAGTTTATACCATTAATTGTTTGATTATTTAACTTATGCTTACCGCTTAATAACATAACACCGGATTCAATTTCTAAGTCGTAATCGTATTCTTGTTTAATGTTGCATTTTGAAGTTATATTCTTTAAAAGTGGAATAAGACAATTTTCTTCTTCAAAGTTAATTTCACAAATGTTTTTACTTAGATGATTTTGACAATTTTTTGTTCTTAAATAAGTTTGGTTACATAAGGCAATTGTTTTATCTGTAATGATTTTTCCATGTTTTGAATTTAAAGGTGTTACTTTATACAATTTACATGATTTAATTAGAACTGGATATTTATATATTGTGATGAAGAATTCATCAGTTCTAGCTAATAATATTTTAGAGTACTCAAGTATATTTATTATGGGTACTTGAATTATTTCATGTTGAATAATATTTTTAATGTCATCTAAGTCTAGGCTTTCTGATAAATATTCATTATTTTTTGCTGCATTAATTGTTCTGGTCAATAATAATAATTGTTCGTACACTTGTTCTATTACTAAATGTTCTTTAAGGCTCTGACCTTCGAATTGTTGCAAAATTTGTTCAAATCTAGAATTTATAGTTTTTTGTTTATTATTGTTTTCTATGAGATTATTTATACTCGTTTCTATGTTAACTAAGTCATAATGGTCAGGATTACCAAACACATATTTGAAAGCTGTTCCTAAAAAGTTAATTGATCTAGTATGCCTAGTATGTTCTTGTAATTGGTCTGCTAAATTCTTAATTTTACTTAACCAAATTTTTTCTTCTTGTGTAGGTTGATATTTACTAGTTACGATATTTACGTAAGGTTGAAATATCGAAGTCAGGTTGGTTGCATGTAACAAATAAGTTTGTTCTTTGAATAAATACACGTCATCTGTTTGCGTAAGTATAAACTTCTTGTTTAGTAACTCAGTTATTTGAACGTTTCCTTGCCCTTCTTGACTCTGTACAATTCCTAGTAATGTTAGGAATATTAATATTTTCGTCATCTGAAAAATGATAATTCTTTATGTTATCCTTGTGAATTTTTATTCCTTCTTTAGAGATTACAGTGTCTCCTTTATCTTCTTCTACTATTCTTGTTATGTATCTGGCGTTAGATTTCTTTCTAAGACCTGTGATTCTTACCATTATCTTATCTCCTTTTTTATACTCTCTGTGTCGAGTTCCTTTATTTAGACGTTCGATCACTTTTTTGGATGCTGAGTTTAGTTTATTTATTATAATTTCACTATTGCTATATTTATTTTGATTAAAGAAAATGTCTCTAGGTTTCAAACCGGTAACTGAGTGTATAGAATTATTTAATTCACGCACTGTTCTAAATATTTCGTCGATAAGTCTTGTTTTATTCTGAATTGTGAATATTCTAGACAGTTCAGTTATTGTACCGTTTACACGTTCTACTTGACCGTTCGCTGTCGATCTGTATACTGGAGTTTCTACTTTAGTTATGTTGTATTTCAAACACATTTGGTTCACCATTTCTGTTTTGAATCCCTTCTCATTATCTGTCATGAGTCGTTCACATTTTGGGAAATAATTAGATAAGACCTCTTCCATAACGTCGTACAGTCTGTTTCGAGTTTCGATTTCCCGAAGGATTGTATATTTAGAATACTTATCTACTGTTACAAGGAAAGTATACTTGTCGTTGAAGTATATGTCCATATGAATGTGTGTTCCCACATGTGTTGGTATTTCTGAATTATTCAGAGGTTCTCTGATAGGTTTTCTTTCATATTTTCCAAATAGACATGCTATGCATTTTTTGTTGAAACTCTTTGCTTGTTTATTTAGATCGGGCCAGTAATATTTCTCTGAGATTTCTTGTATATTGTTACGTAACCCTCGGTGTGCTCTTTCGTGAGTTACCCTTACAAGTTTTAGTTGTTCCTCCAAATTTGTCACGTCTTGAAGTTTTCTTGGTGTGAATATAAATCTTACTAGTGGGAATTCTTTTTTTATGTTTTCACCATATTTGTATATGTTTTCAAATTTCGTATGCAAAGCTACAATCTTTTGGGGTTGTATAACTTCTTTCATCTGCCTTAGTAAAGAGTCTTTGTCCTTAAACTTTATTATGAGTCTTATTTTGTTACTAAAATAGATTTGTGTTTCGATATTATTTGTTATATCTTCAATAAGTTCGAACTGTGCAGCGTATGCATTAAAAGGCTGATTCACAGTTTTTATTATATCATTAGAAGAACTTTCAGCTGAATGTGCTGTTTCTATGGTAGAAGTATTTATGCGTTGACGTGATAATGCGTCAGCTACAAGATTTAGGTTTCCTGGTTTATATACTAATTTTGCTCCAAAGTCTTCAATGATTCCCTTCCAACGTTTCAGCTTTGTGTTGGGATTTTTTTCTGATACAGAATATATAAGGCTCTGGTGATCGGTATATATGGTTAAGTCTGCTATACCATATATGTAGTTTCTGAGTTTTTGTAAGGACCATATGATCGCTAATAGCTCTTTCTCGTTTGTGCTATAGTTCTCTTCTGTCTTACTCAGTGTTCTTGACAAGAAGTGTATAGGTTGCTTATTCTGACTTAGTACGGCTCCAATAGCTATGTTGGATGCATCAGTAGTAAGCTCGAATGGTTTACTATAATCCGGTTGAAAAAGTTCGACTTGTTCTTTCAAATAATTTTTTAAAATTCTAATCGCTTCTAATGCTGAATCATTCAGATTTAACTTAATATTTTTACTTTGTTTTTTGTTTACTTTACCGTTATCTCCTCGTAAATATAATGTCAGGGGCTTGGCTATGCTTGCGTATCCTTTTATAAACTTACGATAGTAACCTGTAAGACCTAAAAATCCTCTCAAATCCTTTACCGTTTGTGGGACTGGAAAATTTTCTATAGCTGCTATTTTCTCAGGGTTCGTAGTGATTCTACCATGTCTGATTATGTGACCTAAGTATTCTACTTCTTCTTGAAAAAACTTACTTTTCTCATCAGATATTTTTAATGTGGCTTTATTGAGTACGTCGAATACTTGACTTATGTGCTGTATATGTTCTTCCTCAGATGAAGAATATATCAATACGTCATCAATGTAAACGTGTACGAATTTACCTACAAAGTCTCTCAAAATGTCGTCCACGCATCTCTGAAATATGCTTGGTGCATTTTTGAGCCCGAAAGGCATTCGTTTAAAATGATATTTTGCGCCATTTATAGCAAAAGCTGTTTTTTCTTTATCATCTGCTTTGATTTTAATTTGGTGGAAACCTGACTCCAAATCTAACGTTGTAAAGTACTTGGCTTTACCTAAATTTTGAATTGTCATGTTGACATCCGGAATGGGGTATCTGTCTGTTACAGTGTGAGCGTTAAGTTTTTGGAAATCAACAACCATGCGCCGTTTTGGTTTTCCTTTTTCGTCCAAACCTTTTTTAGGTACTGTCCATATGGGACTGTTATAAGGACTATGGCTTTTTTCTATTATATCGTCATGTAAGAGTTTCTGTATTTCTTTGTTTACGAATTCGTTATCTGCTATGGGATATGGATATTGTTTAACATAAACCGGATTATCATTGGTCGTCCTAATGCTTGCTTCTATAGTATCTGTAAAGGGTAACGGTCCTATGCTGTTATTAATCTTCATCAGTCTATCTATGTCTGCTTTATAAATATTATTTTCCCCAATTATGTAATTAATTTTCTGAATAGATTCGACACTGCTTATGGTAGTTAGAGTCATATTACTGAAATTTATTTCCGCGTTTAAAACTTTAAGTCCTTCATATCCTAATATCATATCAAAAGACTGAATATCCTCTAATTCAAAAAATGTTATATTTTTCTTTAATATCTTAACTACTTTCTTTGTATCTACCATAGAATAACCATGCATTGTTTTTATTTTTATAGGTTTAATTTTAATTTTTTCGCTAGAATCGCATTTTCTATTAATGTAATTATGGGTTGCACCAGTATCAATAAGAATTTTATAAATTTTCTTAGAAATAATACTAGTTAAATTTAAGCAGGGCAACCCGTCTACTAGTTTAAATGATCTATTCTTATGTTATTATTTACCATACATTCCGTTTCATCTGCTTCTGCATATGTACTGCTGACATCGTCTCTGCGTTGTTGTCGGGAGTTATTTACTCTCTGCTGCTTGAAGTTCTGCTGATAAGATCGTTGCGGTCTGTTGTGTGTGTTGAAACTCCCGCTGTGTTCACGTTTCGCTGGTGGATTATATACATCCGGTTTGTATTGATTCCAATTTTGTCGCTGTGCATGTACAATTTGTCTCGAGTTTATCTCCATCGGCTGTGGTCCGTCATTTCTCTTGAAAGGGTTTAGGCGTGGTCCTTGATTGTGTTGCTGCATATTATCGTATTGCTTCTGGGGTTGATAATTCGTTGTTTGGCTCGAATAATTTGGTCTTCTTTCGTTTCTGCGTTCATGTGGCATATTTTTGTGGTGCTTATCTTGAGTGAGATGTAAATGCCTGTGCACATTATCATGTTCTATTCTGCGAGCAATTGCGAATGCGTGTTCTAGATCATTTATTGTAGCTGAATATAATGATCCTCTTGTAAAGTTGTCACTCATACCATCAATGAATATACGAACTGCGTCGTCGTTAGCATTTTTAATTAGTCTGTCGATTATATTCGGCGGATCACCTGACATAGTGATTTTTGATATTATTAAATTGAGATTTTTATTTATCTCGTCGTGGTATTCAGACAGTGTGCTTCTTTTTTGCGTGATGGCTTTCATCATGTCTTGTAGCACGTATAGAGGTTCTTGATTAGAGTACGTATAATCTAATCTGTTACGTATCGCCTCAAAATTAAAAATTGTGTTATAATTAGTTAACACATTCGCGGCTGCACCCTGTATTTTACTTTTCACTATAGTCAATGCTGCTGCGTACTTACTGTGTGTTTTGAAGTTTTTAATGCTGTCCATTAATCTGGATGCTTCTTCGCGCCACGACCGATAATTTGATTGATCGCCGTTGAAAATAGGTAGGCTTTTAAATGCGTCTAACTGTATTTCACTACCATCTGTATATGTGGTTCTTATTTCCTCTAGCACAGGTATGTTTGGTACTATGCCTAATCCAGATTTTACTTCATTTAGTTTTGTTTCTAAATTAGTGTTTATTTGATTTTGGTTAGTTATTATTGCTGCTAACCTTGCATTCTCTGTGCGTGTGTGCTCTAGGGTTTGTGTTACTGTGTTGCACCTGGTTTCTAAAGCTTCTAATCTTGCCATTAATACTGCGAGTTGTTCCATTTTGAACTCGTGTCTGTTGTCGTCGAATTTGTGTGTTTTTTTTCTCCACATATACACTTTCACTGAATTGCTTTGCTGCTTCGTACGAAGAAGCTATATTTGTACCTGCTATGCTAGGTAATTCTTGTAACCGGTAACGCGAGTGTTCTGTTTATACTAGATTTCACTACTTGTTCCCGAGGTCCGCTCGATTGAAGTTAAAAAGTATATTTAACCTCCTGGCAGGATCGCCAATTAAAACACTTGTTTCTTACTTTTAAAATTAAACAATATTTATTTGGAACTATGTCCTTTATTATTGAAATACTTTTTACTAATTCTAAAAGGAGCTTAAGGCTACTATGTAGTTACAATAAGACTATTGATAAATTCATCATACAGTCGTATTTATATACTTTTCTTATCTATCTACAAGGAGACCCAAGCGTACAATCGTCTTGCTTGATAATGAAGAAGAGATAATATTCCAACATTGTATACAAACGATATTATCTCTTTTACATATGTTATCATTGTAGCGTTGTGTGCAAGACTGTACTAGAGACTAAAGATATCATTGAATACAAATAATGTTATCTTTTTTCTCAATATGTTTTGCTATGGATACTTAACTCGCGCTACTGATTTTGAAAAAGCTTCCCCATAAGGCCTGTACTGCCAATTTATAGAGGACAAACTATAGGTACATATTTTGAAAAATGTTTTTTCTTGTTGATTTGCACTATTTTTAGTCACTGAATTGTTTCTAGTTCTTTCTTTTTTCCCAAAAATTAAATAGATTTTGTTTGAAATTGCAAACATATATTTCAGTGTTTCACGTATCTAAAAAAAAAATAATCCCTTCAACATTAATTAAACATCCAATCTTACAATTTTAAATTCTTCTTGCCATCTAAAGGTGTTCATGTCTGGCGAAGTGGAGTGGAATTACATGATTCGAAAGCACTTTTCTGTTATCCTGAAATGTTTCAAAAGGTGTTAAAATTTAATCCCACAATTATTCGTTTAAAGTTTATTTTTAAGTGGTTTTGTTGTCTTCTTCTGGTTAGATCTCATTTCTTCAACGCTTTCACTAAATATCCAGTTGTTGGATTTGCCACGTTGATCTCAGAAGTTGTTATAGCAAGCTTTCAAGTTACCGATTGTTTCTCTGAAAAATAAATTATTACCCAGGTGCATGCAGAAATTCGTAGAAATTTCTTTCTCTCGTGGTGTGGTGGGGTTGGGACGTTGGAAGCCATCTGGTAACAAGGCAACTCAGAGTTTTCAGGATATAATAATGAGGAAGTTCCAATGCAATAATTTTGCAAGAATTCGATGAGTTCTTGGTTTTGCGGTTATATGAGGTGATGATTTTTTTTTGTTACCAGATGGTTTGCTAACAGTTATCTTGAAGCAAATATCGATTAAAATATACGTGTTGAGCGTGGTTCAAGATGTGTATTTCGTTTAATTGGAACGAATCAAATAAGTATTGCAATTTGCCGCTTCTAGAATTATTTGAAAACTATATTCTTTCAATAAAAATATTACAATGACACTAATCGAAAACTTATTTGAAATATGAAACCACACCCTAAAGTTTTAAAATAGAAACTTAACATTGCTCTGCACAATAATTCCTTTTATTTTATATTTTTGCCAAAGTTAATTTTTCAGTCAGACTGCCGCCAAGCCAACGAACGTGTATCCTTAGGTGCTTGGCTTAAATAAATTAATAATGACGCGCCTTTAGCATCTGGACGACAACAGTAATGATACGCTTCACGTATCTACATTCCATTTCACCCACATGCTCTTTTTAAATGCGTAAGTTCATTAAAAATTAAATTCAATAATAGGATTTATACGCGACACCACCATCAAGAGGGAAGCTCATAAAAAAAAAAACAAGCGTGCTCGGTAAGGTGGTTTCATCCGTGTCTTTGTTTCAATTTATTCAATGAAAATAAATCAGAGCATGAAAATATAGGTACACCATGCCGAGGTATGTACATTATTTACATTAAGCTCTTTCAGGTGAAAAATTACAGCCAGACAAACACATTAATTTGCATAACGTCCGGCATCGAAAATATTACTCAAGCACCGCAGGATTTCTCTCATGATATTAATTTTGGCAATTTCATCGAACTTATTATTAGACTTTGCGTCTCGACTTTTTGGCAAACCATTTGGATATGGAAGATTCGATATAGGAAGTGGTTTAATGTGTTTCTGACTCAAATCTAATTTTTTGAATAAATTATCAAATTAAATTTTATTCCTCATTGAGATGCAACACGAGGGTTGTTTATATTATATGTGTAATGAACCTGACCTTGGAAAACGTTTTTATTTTTCGACAAATGTATTTTAATATTTCATGACAGTCATTTGGATGCTCTAAACGTTAACGTCTACGTCAAGGATCCCAGGCACGCCCATGCTATTATATTTATTGTATGTGCAGATACAAATATGTAGGTAGGTATAATAGGACTACGTTTAAGAAACGATTTGGAGAAGATTCATTATTCAAATTGCAATTATGAGCTTTGTTGTCATCTTCTGATATACATAATATAAAGAAATGTCTCTATTATTGCTCCATTGTTGTTGTCAAGGAAAGAAAAAATAAATAAATACAGCATATACATTTAATGAACTTTTCATGGATTTTTCTGCTGTAGGGATCTTAGTGTATTCAAAACAAGTTGGAGCATCTTTTTTATTTTCGGATGTGATGCGCAGGTGTCAGTCTTAATATTTTCCTAAGAAAATGTAAGATAAAGATAAAATGCTGATGTTTGTTTTAAGAAAAAAGTCAAGGGATGCAAATAGCCTTTCCACCCCAAAGATGGCATATAAAACGCTGGAAGGAAGTAATGTGTTTTTCTTATTTAAAATTTCACACTACATCCCGGATTTCATTTCAGTGTTGAGCTTGAGTTAATCAAAAAGTTGTTTATTTTTTATGGGAAGAATATTTTGTAAAAACGTTTTACCGTTGTAAATGACTTGTAAAATATTGTATAGAGCTCCAAATTTGCTTAAATTAAGGTACCAGATAAAGAAATTATTTAAATTAGCTTACTTCGACAAGGCATATATAATCTGATTTCTAGTCCTTTTGCCATCTTCTTATGTGAAGACTAAATAAAGTTATATGAACTTCAACCTCGAAAAAGAGTGTATTTTCTGTCATACTTTTGTACTTATTTTTTTGTATATAAACGACCATAAACAGAAATATATACCTATAGCAATATGAAGAAAAGTCAAATGCGAAAGGTTAAGTGAACAATGTTAAGCATACCTGTAAGGTTTAAATACCCTTGGAAGGTTGCAATATCAGAACATTTTGGTAAAGATCAAAGGAAGAAACGTGTAACGTATACCTAAACAAGCAAACCGAAGTGTTAAGATAATATGATTTCTGCGAAAAATCTATACGATTGTTAATAGATTTTACTGACTGATATTCCCATATGCCTTTATAAGAAAAGCCCAAAAGCTGCCTTTTCGGTTTCGACTTTGAAAGTTGGTAAAATTAATGCGGAACTGTTTGTCATGATTCAGAGGAATAACAAAAAATACCTAAGTTTAAGGAGAAATTTTATAAGTAAACATATGCCAATCCCGTGGACAGGTAGTTTCAGATAGAAAATAGTCCGAAATAACAAAACTTTGGAACGTTTTTTTATGGATGGCTAATTAACATATTTTTTTCCAGCAAAATTTTTCCATTTCGCCCTTCGGCAAAAAATCCAAATTTTTTTTCGTAGAGCGATAAATTTCCAACAATTTCGACTATTTAAACATATTTGTATGTGAATTTGGTAACAAGATTTTATTCAAGATGAGTTATTGACCAAAATTTTTGCGAAATCTCTAAACAACTCCCAAAAAATTCATTGATTTCCGAATTCTTTTTTCCCAATTTTTCCCACCTTTCCACTGAACCGAAATACATAAAAACCTCTAAACCAAAGTTTTTCACCGTTTTGTTTCTGGACAATTGCGTCAGTTTTTGACATTTTATATCTTCCATACCTATTCAACTTTAAATCACTTTATGAAAAACTTTTATGAACCTCAAGTAATTCAAGCTGAACACTCCAAGAATATGTCAAATGAACTCAACAAAGAATTTTTCTTTATCTTTGTTTCTTACACAATAAATAACGGATTCAGCTTAGCGTGGTGATTGGTTTTGTGTTTATTTTCAGCACGGGGTTTAAACTCAAAAACTTGAAAATGTAATTAAACTGACAAATTTGGGGTCATTACTCAAAGATCTTTATTATTTCAATAGGTATACCTTTCAAGTAAACTTTACTTCCATTTGTTGAGTTTATTTGTTAATAAAAGTAAGATACAACTTATAAGTCAGGTTTGAATCAAGTGTATGGTGTTTGTAGCCATTATATAGATTGCTACCTGTTCCATGTTCACTGTTTTTGCGGCAAAACATGTTACATATTTTACATATTCCTCAATTTAGAAACAAAAAAAACTCCCCATACAGTTAACACTATAAAAAAAGAAACTCCAATTTAAATTGGTACAGATATATCATTAAAAAAAAAGTGAAATTCTCCTTTGTATCTAGAGTGCCCTCATACTAATTGCTGGAACTGACATTGTTTGAACTTGATGTGCACATCGTATCTACATAGGTTTTTTTTTTTTTTAATTTTGTTGAACTAGAGTAAAAGAAGATTGCTGTATAGTTACGCTTGATAACCAAACCGTAACGAATCTCTTTGAGCAGATGTCATTGCACCCTTAACAATAGTAATGGTCTACGTGGCTGCTGGTGTTTCACTTGTACACGTTTTATTAATAAAACAATTACATTGCATTCCAGGAGGGTCATTTGTGTTTACAATTTCTCTTTCAAATAATAATAATCAACTGCAGCCACACCACAACACCATTACAACACAAGCCCGTAATAAATTGGAACACCAGCAGTAGTTGGTGGAAAATCCAATACCTACGATGATGATAACCAAAGACAAGATGTTATATGTGATTCAAAGCCGCAAAGGCGCAAAGTGGTAAAATAAGACCACACTGTTAGGTTAGATACGTTCGTGGACGGGGTTTATAATAAAAAACAGGTTTTAACCATAACTGTGTGTTAGTTTGGGACGTTGAATTGAAACGGAATATTTTATTGTGAATTCCCCTTTTTTTTGTAACTCTTTTTTTCAATTGTTTTATTTTTCAGATGAGAATCCACTCAGTGGATCCTATTTCTTGTTTTTATTTTCAACTTCTCTTTTGTTGACTATATTGAGTGAATCTCAGTGGAGATCGCAGAAATATGCAGGTGCAGCAACTTTAGATCACACGTGAGGAGAACCACTGATCGTTTTGTAGATGGAAAAAGCTAATTTATTTCACATACAGCTATGTTCAGAATTTCAGATTTACCATACAAAATTATTTTGTTCTACCAATATTTATAAACCTTACCTACCTATAGTATTAACATGGCGAATGATTTTACAATCCCAGCGAGAGTTATATTGGTTATATTTAATTAGGTACAAAAGAAATAACCAAATACAAAATCACTTTAAAATCTCCTAGAATTTTTGGTCAATATACCTACTCCCTTTTGTTTGAGCGTCTCAAGACGTCATTTTAGTTGTCAAAAATTAATTTGCATTTTGGTTTTTAATTGGAATCAAATTAAATTAAATCACATAAATTCGATGCCTCATTAGTTTTTATTAGTGAAAATCGCGATCTTCACCGATTAATTATAATTTAAATGAAAAAACACAAGTTTTAATATTGGCTTTTGGTAAAAATAAAGTTTTCGTAAACCACAAGTTTTTGATAAAAGTTATTACAAATCAGTTGGAATTGCAAGATTATCAAAACAAACACACTTAATGAAACATTCAGTACTTAATCAACAACACTGTTAAGAATGATAAATGCCAGAACTGTCAAAGAAAATTATTTAAGCTGTGTTCAATAATAATATTATCTATGTAAAATAAGAAAACGTGAGTTATATTCTGACAGTTGCTTTATAATAATTATTATCTCCGGAACCTGTTCACGACCATTTGGAACAGAATTTTCGATATACTTTTCAAAGCTTTTTGTTGTTGTGTTTTTTTCACTTGTGACGTAAGCACAAACAGAAAAACAATTAAATGGTGGAATCTTGTTATGAATTTACCCCAACCAAAGGGAAAAATAGTGCAAGGTGCTTACGTCACAAGTGAAACAACAACAAAGTGAAAATGCCAAAGTGTCGTAATCTTGTATTCTTTCATTCATGTTTCAAAACAGAACATAGCAGATTTTTGGAAGTGTAAATAAAAGTTTTGTTTGTTGTTTTGTCATGTTCTGGATCTGATTTGCAGGTATCTCGTTGAATAAAACTTTCATTATCTGAATTGAAGTTTTGAACATTCGAAAATGATTTACTGGTCTTTACATACTTAAACATTTTTGTTTGTATATCTGTATCTTTTAAAATCAAATTAAAATGGAAAATAAAACTATATATGGAAAGTATGGGAGTTTAGAATAAATATCTGAATGATGCAAAACATTGGTACAGCGGGGAACTTTCGAAAATAGGAAAAATACCCGAAATTAAATTGGTTTGCCAAAATTAATAAAAAACTCTAAAGCCTCACTGTTCTTTCAGATTTTTTCCTCACTGTTCTGTCAGATTTCTTCGTCACTGTTCTGTTAGATTTCTTCGTCACATGTGGAAAAAGTATCGTGAAGAAAGTTTTTAAAGTTCAACTTCAAAGGCTACAGTATATCAAAACCTGTTTTTTCCCCTAATTTTATTAGACAAAAGAAAAACTAATAATCCACAAATCATAAGTGTTTTTTTTTTAATTTTTTTAAAAAAGGATTGATATCTATACGTTTTGAGTTTTTAGGAGATAAGGCATACGATAAAGTTAAAAAAAAAGAATTTCATAAATGAACAATTTAATATTTTCTTCAGTATAACAATTTAACCTATTTAAATGTCATATCAAAAGTTATAAAGTCTTTGATTTCCGGGCATAAGGTGGGTCTGCTAGTTTAATATTAATCCTTTCTATTCAATATTTATGAACCGTGCAACTCACTTATTGCCTCAAAAGGTCTTCCTTACAAAAGAATTTGTTTTCCATACTCATTTTATTGTTTTTATTTGTTTTATTTAATTTTGCTTGCATTTAAATGTTTAGGGTCTGTGGACTGAAAAACATAAAAAAAAAAAAAAATGTTTCCTTTTTTAGTCCTTAATTGTATTCTTTCATCATATTTTTTATGAAATCAAAGTCAAAAGAAAGTCATTTCAGTTCCTCATAAAATATTTATAAGCACAACCCGTCGAAATTAAGTAGAAATGTATACATTTTCTTCCCACACAAATGTTAAAGTTTTTTTCTTTTTGAAATTTCCTTTTTATGTATATGTATGTGTTTGTGATGCGTGTATATATGTATTAACTGACAGATAAAAAGGGAATCCCACCCAACAAAATCCGTATCCCTATTAAGTAGATATACCTAGTATGGTGGAGTATAAATGTTTTGATATAAGGGGATTTACAGGATTGTTCATGATAATCAAATTCCATTTGTAGCAGAGTTCCATTAATAATAATGACCAATCATGGTGAAGTTACTGAAAGTCTCATTTTGTAGCTCGGATTAACTTATCAAAATTATGACCTTGCTGCGAATTTTTTTGTTTGTTTATGAATTGTATATTCTGCGTGTCAATTCTGCATGAGAGAACGTTCTTTCTCACAAAAATATGGAATATTTATTTTCGAAAACCAATTGCGCTTTAATTCTTGCATGAAATATAGGCAAGGTAACAAAAAATCGATACACAGACTAGATAGTTTAAAACATTCGCTTTGAACGAGTTTGCGTCTTATTCTCACAGAAATGTGGTTTCAAAAAATCCTGTGTCCTTTAAAAACTGGTTCTGTATCCCTCAGCAGTCGCAGTCTTGAGAATTTAAGATGTTGAATAGGCTATAGTGAATGGAACATGACAGAAGAGGTTTTAAAAAGTTTCTAAGTACTCGATTCCCCGTTGTGGCTGATGATTTGAAAACTGTGACTTCTTCTTTTGCAGTTTGGAGTATGTCTCTTGAACTACTCCTGAAACTAATTAAGTGCTACCAATATTTTTTAGAATCAAATAAATAGGCGGTGTTTATAATATCGAAAGGACTTTTCAGTGTCTGTCTTAATGCGGATATTTTCCTGGTCTAATACTACTCTTGTAACGACGGATCGGATGGTTCAATGTTCATAAATGGTATATTACGATCGTACAAAACGGGAGACAAGATCTTGCATGCGATATCAAGAGATTGATTCTCCTATATAATTGGTGCAAACAAGCGGACTTTCTTTTTTGAAGATCGAGCACAAAAGCCAGTAGTTACCATTTTGAATTTAAATTTAGGGATTTCATTTGATCTCGAGATTCCGGTGAGTTTTCTCCTTTTTTCTTAGAACCAAGTGTTTTTACGTTACACTTACAAATTTCCTCGCAAAGGTCGGTGCTTAGCAATCCGCATTCGAACCATGGCTGCAATAAGATATAGTGGTCGAAATCGGTGTATACTTTTTAGAAAGCTCGAATGTCGTAATTGTTGTTGATTATTTGTTGTTAAAATTATTGTCTCGATGAACGGCGAACGTCTTATACCTTTATAAATTCAAGATTGGGGAAATCTCTTGCTTGATATGGCAATGTTTTTATTCACTGCGAAGAGAATCAGTCTTTTTTCATTATCGCAAGCCGCAAAGACTTATTAAAATTTATATTTTAGTCACTTCAAAATTATTTATTTTATTTTTTTTTTAAATATATAATGATTATTCATTTTTTTGCAATCGTCGAAATATTATCAATCTTTGAGTTGATATATAGTTGCAAGGTGCTGACATTTCAGGATTTTGGCTAAAAATGCACATACCGAATTTCATTTATATATGGTACGGCACATAAGTTAAATATGCAGCACAAAATGGCATTTAAAGTTTTATTTCATGAATCAAATTTTTTTTAATTCCATAGTTTGCAACAAGAGCAAGTTCGTGAGACCCATTCATGCATTTTATTTTTTGTTTGCTGTGGATTAGGCTTAATGGAAAAACCACAAACAAATAACGCAAAAAGAGCCAAGTACTAGTGTACAAGTGCAATGTTGTCTAAAAACAGACCGTTATATTTTAACAATTTTTTTTTATCGAAATCCGTTGATGATACAATGAAAAGTGTTAAGACCTTTTTTGTAGAAAATCATATAAGCTACAGTTTTTATATAAACATTTTTTCGACCCCTTCCCGCCCCCATTAAATTAGCTCCGGGCCAAATGATGGGTGCTTTTCGACAATTTGCTCAATATCAAGACATAAAAACAAAGGTCTGCAGCCTTATTTTTTGTCTAATATTCCTAGGCTACAACTGCATTTCAATAAAATTTATTGAAAGTGAAAAGTAGTAGGTAATAATCTTCTTTTTTTTATAAAAAAAGAAAGAATAAATAAAACTTATATGTATATGTTTTTATGTAAAACTATCAAAAAAAGTTATTTGATATTTTGTCGCATTTAGCTGTAAGAATTTATATTCTTTGTGTGCGTCAGTATGTGTCATCACTTTGTCTTTATTTTCCTTGTTTCTACTTATAATCTTTCATGTTGGAGGTTGAGCTAAGGTATTATTTATCCATAATCTTCCTTAAAGACAGTCTGAGCTTAAGTTAAAGTATTAGCTTTCAGAGAATACTTTCTTGTCATATGTACCTATGCAGTCGTGAAAATCATGTGTTTGTTTATGTGTATTTTATGTATCCCCAGACTGTATCCTTCCTTGATATAGTAGGTATAGTTTCGTGCTAATGTTTTCATTTCATTGCGCAACAATAAAAATAATGTGGATTATAAATATAGTTGGAGTTACAAAACAAATGTGTTAAGATTTTTCTTTTTTCTTTTATTAATCGGAAAATACTTCAAATCTTTATCTTCTCTGGCCAATTTAATTTAGGTTTGGTTGTTTTCTTTCAATTTCAAACGAATGAATAGACAATAAGTTTGTTTTATGAGCAACTTATCCGTATCCGTCCAGATCCTGAAGGAATAAACAATACTAATGATGCGAATTTAATTTATTGAATTGTTATTTGTTGTATTGTAATGTTTTAGACAAATCGTAACCACACGCAAATTTAAGATACAAATAAAATAAAAATGTTCACCGAAATCTTAACCTTTTTCATGAATTCAGGTGATCAATCTTATCTTATCTGTGTTTCAGCGATCAATGTCCTGATTAAAACTGTTCAAACGTTTTTGTATTAACTACATGTTGCATCCGAACAAAGTTAAAGTCAACCTCCAAGTCATTATTCAGAAGAGCGATAAGTTAATTTAAGTAATAATATTTCGATAATTCACAAAAGTAATATTCTTTATCAGCAACAAAATACATAGGTAACTAAATAATACAAAAGCGGGTAGAATGCACTTTCCCGTAGTTTTTTTCTTTTTTCTTTTTCTTTTTTTATTATTTTGGAAAAAAAATAATTCGAAAAGTGTATTTGTCGCCCAATTTATTCGAGTTTCGGAAGTGCAACTTTGTTGTCGTTTTTTAGCCAAACCATCCAGAAATATAGTCCCCACGACATAATTTGATATTTCATCTATCCAACAGCATGTGAACAGTATAAATCGGTTCAGTGATTGCTGAAACAGAGACGGATTAAGATTAGTCCTTATAATCGAGAAGAAATAAGCATTTTTTATTAGTAGTATATTCTTAAACGTCAGATAAATTTATACTTTGTCAAGTACTTATAATCAAATATTTGTTTTGATGTTTTTACTTTTCCTGTATACCTATAAAATAAGTCTAGGAACAAAATTAACAAAATCGACTTACAATAAGACACTTTCTTCCTTCGCCAAGCTATACAAATTAATTTCGTTTTAAATCTCCTTGCAAATTGTGTAAACACGCCTTTTTTGTGAATGCTTTCATTTGAAACGTCATTTTAGGTGTCAACTGTAAAGAGTCCATTTGAAATTGTGTGTTTTTATTTTGAAGGAAATGATTAGCCCGGAACCAAAAAACGGACGGAGGAATCAGAGGAATCGGAGGAATTTCCGTATATTGATATTGATTATGTATTTTAACTTTTGTTGATTGAATTCTTATTTGGGATTAATGATCTTTATGAAAACAATGCAATTAATTAAAAACTAATTCATTCTTTCCCAACGTTTCTCCGGTTTTTGCCAGCTTCTCCAGGGGATTTTTAGATTTATTAATTCTTTCATCAATCTCCATTGATTCCTCCGCTTTTTTTATGAGATTGTTGAGGAGAAAATTTGTATAAATTCATTCCTCAGTTTTATTCCTCATTGTACAGCTGATCATTTGACATCTTGAAATTTATTTGTTTGGCTTCGCGAATTGCTTTTCAAAATGTATTATTTTGCTTTCAATAAACACAAAACAACATTTTAAAAGAAGAAAATTGATTTAATACAAATATAAAATATTAAGCTTGAAAAAAATCTTCAAAAATTTGAGCAAGGCGTCTTTAAAATGGAAATTCAACAAGAAAACACATCAGAATGAGTACGATATCAGCTGTTTTAGCAGGTTGCAGTTTTTGAGGAGCGGAGGAATTTGAGCCAAAAAACTCTTCCGCCTCCGTCAAACTGACAGAGATTCCTCAATGAGGAAACATTTGTTGGCACACGCCAAATGTCTACAATAAAAAAAAAATGCATTACAAAAGTAATGAAAAAAATTCTTTGAATTTTTGAATTTGAAAAAAAAAGAAAGATGTATTTTAGTGTGCTAGAACCTTCTGCCAGAGTAAATCTTCATATTTTTTTTTGACCGTTGAAAACACTACTTACAGCTAGATTCCACATTTCACTTTCGCTCGAAATGAAATCTAAATGGACCGAAAATAAAATTCGAAGTTCTAGAATTCACCGCATCGATTTCGATTTCACGTTTTCCGAAATCGATACAAAGTGAAATTGTTGTGTTCCACAAATCGATTTTGTCGATTTTTTATTGATTTCAAATCGATCGTACATATTCAATGTGAATTAGTGGAAACGAAAAAACGCGATTGAAAATATGATTACAAAATTCCTATGTTCCTATGTACCTGTAGGTCTCTCGAATCCCGGGGCGGTTTCAATTCGATTCTAACGGCCATATTATTCACTTGTTAAATCCAGATCTTAAAATAAACCCAGTTATGGATTATTCATTTTACTCATTTTACGTTTCTTGGTGAGAATTCGGTACGGCAAATGGTCGACATGCAATCTGGTGCCCCTGATTACTGTCAATTTAACATTATAGGTGAGTGACTAATCGAAGATGACATTAAATTGAAGTTCTTGTCTGAAATTCATCCTAAAGAATTTAATGTGACGAAAATGCCTTACAAAAATGCAAACGATGTTTAATTTCACATTAAACAACTAACAAAAACTGTCACTTAGTCATATCATTGGTAATAGGACAAAAAAAGTATCTAGACATCTAAGTATTCTTTTACCAATAAAAAACAACTTTTTATGTATCATATGCATATGATATGACCCAACTGTAGGTAAAATATAAATTTACTCTTTAAATTCATGTGCTACGTAGGTGTACCTATGTAGGTACTTTGAACGGAGCACCTGTCGTCAAAATACGATAATAATCAAGAATTAATTACGTGAATATTTCCTTGAGTGCTTTTCTGGTTAGCCAATATGCCGCCAGCAATGAGAATACCGAATGCAGAAATTCGTGGTTGCGACCACGACCAAAACCAACCAGTGCCAGACAAAAAGGGGGCAATTGAACATTCTGTCAGGTAGATAGAAAGATACGCATTTGACAGACTGGTAGATTTTTTTATTATATTGTATTTTCTGGTGGGATCATTGTAGGACAGGTATGTTCGTTTCGTTCCATGTTCGTGTATTACATGTCAATATAGAGACCAGATGGTCAAGACTCAAGACACACCCCAAAATTCCTATATAAACATATAGGTAAACATTTAGATTATATTTGTTTCGTTATACAAACAGTTAAATATTTTGATTGGATGAATTGAATTGAAAAATAACGGTATTGATGGGTAGGTATCCCTTTGAATTTTTTGTTTTGGATTTTTTTCAAGTAAATTTTCAATGTAGGAAGTTTAACGAACGGAACGATTTTAAGTCTTTGATAGACGTTATCAATAGGTAGATAGTGTCTGCACGACATACATTATTGCAACCATAACCTTGCCTTAAAATTCCTTTTAAAGCTAATTATTGTAGGATATTGTGTATGACACGCAATTCAATTTCGTGATCAGAGAACGGCCCACATGCATGAAAAGTAAATACACGCTGGAAAATAAATGACAGCTGAATTGTACCTAGAAACTGAGTCTCTACAATATGGGTAAAATATTTTTCACCAATTATTTGAAAACCCCATCGAAAACCTATCGTTTTGGAAAGAAATCTTGTCATAACAAAACTTGTTTTTTGTGCGGGACAGATCAAAACAGCCTCATATAAACTTTTTTCTTTTGTTAAGCGCACTTTACACGGTCAGTCATTATTTGGCATCAATAAGGAATTTTACCATCTTGTCAAAAGAAAAAATGACAGCTCACACTACGCGCATGACAGATTGAAATGTGTATCGCGCTTTTTTCAAACTGTCAACCTCAAAATCTTGTAAAAGTATTTTATAAATTATCTCTTTATTTCCTGTGAAATTTGAGATTTCCGTGACTTAAAAGTTAAATAATATACTATTCACAATTTTCGCGTACCTACAACATTAAAATGTCCGCTCTTGTTTTCAATCAATTTGTCACCAATGATAAAAAAAATTTTCAGCTGTCATCCGCGTGTTGCTGATTTTTACACTGAACTGCGAACGAGAAAGAGATATATCGTTGTTACCTAAAAAGCCCTACCTATTAAAGAGTATTTGTGAAAACATGGTTGCATGCGTGCAACCTGACTGACGTCGTCGGTCGTTTGACTCACCGTGTAAGGTTCGCTTTAGGGTTTGTAACTTATAATTGAGCCCTGAAACATCACAAAGTTTGTTTGTCTTGTAATAGCTAATTGTTTTTTTGACAGGTTTTATCAAAAAATTGGAGGAAAGGAATACTTGAAATGAAAAGTTAAGCTTATTTATTTGATGAAGTTCATGAAGTTGATAAAGAAGAATAATGTTATTTTACTCAAACTAATAACTGTCTTTTATTGATATTTACATTCAGATTAAGTTTTTCGATGACTTAATTCAGCAAACCGATTTTCACTTTTAGAGTGCATTATTCAATGGTTCGATTCAGCGAAGAATTCCCATATTTTTCTCCTGTCAATCGTTTTTTCAATATAAATGAAATTATCGCCAAAAACTGTCCAAATTCAAAGCACTGTTCGATGAGCAACTGATAGTGTTGAAGTGTTGGGTTCAATTACGAAAAGTGTTCATATTAAAATTAAGATGTTTTGGTTTGATAGTTTTCATCAAAAACATTAAAGAAAATATAGGTAGGTAAGTTTTTCTCTTTCTGGCTTATTTGAGCCATCAGTAAATTCTTTGAAAAGACAAGGAATAGCAAAATTTTCCTAGTTCACTTCGTTTTATTCATCGGTATACCTAACAGTAAAATCTGTTATAAAACGTAATTTTAACGCAATTTCGTTGATTTGAGATCGTTTCGAAATTCCTCATTTGTACGAGAAATCGTACAGTTTTGGGAGTGATTTCGGAAGATTTCGTGTAATTTGGCAATTCAATTAGGTATGGGAATATAGTATTATCCAATTCAGCACGGTGTCAGCATTAAGGTATTCAAAATTAATCTTTGCTTCTTCCTCACTGCAACAACTCCGTTCTAGGGGTGAAGTGTTTTTGTAGTTTTTCTACTTTTTATTTAGTACGCACTTATAACATGAAGGGTGTTTTCATTAACGTCAAACTAACTAAGATTTGCAATCACAAAATTGAATAAAAAGACACTTCTTTAATAAAAAAAGTGTTTTGTTTTTTTTATTTATAGTATTTAGGACATAATAAAAATAAGAACAAACAAAATATTTACCTTAAGAAATCAATTTTGTGATTGCAGATCTTAGTTAGTCTGACATTTATGAAAACACCCGAACTCTTTAAGCGAAAGACAAACATATCTGCATTGATTTTTGTTTAAAATTTGTATAGAGCGTCGTTGTATTTAGTTGCGAACTTTGTCTGTTTTAGTGTCTTATAATCTAGAAAATAAGTGAAATTCAGAAAAAACCTATAGCTGTAACGTTTTTTCACTAGATCCTGTTCAAAACTCACACCGATGATGTTGAGATATCACAAAGATTTACTTTGTCTCCAACCCATTTCGGTTCAATTCAACCCAATACCCGCAATACGCACATAATTCTTACTACCTTCTCGCAAACAAAAAAAAAAACTTTGACTTTTATTCAAAAATATAACCGAAATAATGATCAGATAAATTTGCGTATAAAAATGACAAAATAAATAAATTTACTCAATCAAATCTATTCTTCCATCGAATCTTTTTATTTATTCATTCAATCGATTTCTTGTGAATAATTCAGATTTAAATGTATCTACAAAAATATACATATAATTTCCCACATAACATTATTATAGAATATCCAATGAAATCAATAGAATCTCATTCAAAAGAAAATAATTGGTTTGATTTTTCTTTTTGAGAATAATAGATGAAGTACATTTATGTATTATTATTGAAACTGTATGCCAAACACAAATGAATAAATATTTAAGTTGTTGATCCTTTAATTGAATATTTAATATTCATAAATTCAAAAGCAAGTGCCATTCAGGTTGTTTTTTGAAAATCAAATTTATAAAACAAGAACAATTGATATAAATTGAAATAAAGATAAATTAATTTTAATAATTGTATCTATACAGACATTTTGTGTGTATATACAATACCAAATGTTTTTTACTATCCCTGTATATATTTGCTTTGAAGTATATTTTGGGAAACATGTGTGGTAAATGAAATATGTACATTTCTTTAATACTTTTCAAATGTGGACGTGTCATAATGTATCATCTTTTATTATGAAAATAAAAAAAAGTCTGGAAGCTAAAGAAACACCATTAAGCCAGATGGATATCTTAAGAATTCATATACAGATATGTATAAATTGTAGATACATTGTTTTACAATTTCTAAACATACATAAATCATTTTGATAATATTAAGTATCTCAGGGAACACAATTCAGAAAAAAAAATTAAATTGACTTTGTTTCACATTAAGGCTCTCGCTCACAATTAAGAACTGAATCGCTAAATTAATGATTTTCGTATGTGCAATTGAAAACTATTATATATACCTCCATAACTCCACATTGAAACACAATAATTCCGAATCATGTAATAAAAAATAATTCTGAGTTCATGGAACGATGTTCATTTTCGTTTCCATGTGAGCTCATTAACTAAATTGATGAAACAATAAAGTGGTGGCTTTTGGGTTTGGGAGTCCCACCACACAGACTTGTGCCGGCAAAAAAATTCAAAATTTATTGTATTTCAGTTCTTGAATGAGTCATTTATTTTATTATTTCGTTTTGTATGTCACGAAACTCTATTCCCCCGCAGGTCTTATTGTCATCGCATGAATTCGTGGGACATTTATTGGATTTATGAAATTCAAATGAACAAAAAAAAAAAAAAGAGATTCCAATTCATATGTTGGTTTTATTATTTTAAATTAATTGCTCCAAACAACTTCCGTCCATCCGGTTTGAATGACAAGTGGTGACATTGTTAACCCAATGATTCATGTTCAAATTGAATGTAAATTTTGTGTTCAATTGCATTGATTTGAATTTCGAGTTAATTGCTAGGAAATCGGGAAAAATATTGTAAATTCATTAAAAACATTTTTTATAATTTGAATTTGATGACACATTTATAATTATGAATGTTTAAAAATGAAAAAAATATTCTATTAGAAACAAAAATGCATGTTTTTACCAAAACTCTTACGAGACCCAATTAAGGCGTTTATACCAAACATTTATGTATTTTACCAACAACTGGCTCTTAAGGACAGAATTTTGACAGGTACACCTATACGTGTCACTCATGTAAACTCACAAATAATCTGTCAAAACAAGGATATAATTTTATTGTGAAGGTAACATATTACTGAGGAAAATAACGTTTAGAATGAGTAACATGTGTTCCCCATGTGTGAACACACGTTTGACAACATTTTACTGACTAAGAGAGATCTCAAAATAATTAAAGATTTGATTGATCAGTTTTGATCGCGATTTAGCGCTGCTTATAGTTCGCTATAGAAACCTGTGTATATAATATTGAACTCCGTTGAAAGCGACAACTCAACTCGCGCAACGCGTTCGATGGGTTGGGCCCTTGACCTCTCTTCTACTTCATGTTTAAAATAACAAACGTAACAGGTGCAAGTAAAGTGTATTATTTCCTAAAACGATCATTACGTACTTAAATGAAATAATTCAAAACAAGAATTTTGCAAAGAATACAATTACAATTCTCTCGTCTCCCCACATCAGTTAAACAAACATACTTCGGAAGGAGCGTCTTATAGCATATCCAAAGAACCAGAAGCACCACTTCCAAAGAATACATTCAAGTTTACACTTATGAGTAGATATATGTTTCTGTGTTTGTTGCAAGGTTTATATTTGTATGTATAGGTATGTATATACTATACATATACAAAGAACTTCATAAATCAAGCCTAGCCAACGTGTGTCAGAAAAGCGTTTGAACTTCCACTTAAAATTACAACCCCCATGAACGCGTGCTAATTCTGTGAAATGCACTCCACAAAATATACACTTGAACTCATACTTCATCCTATAATTTCTTTTAATTGCCCTTTGACAGTGGTTGTCGCTGCCAGAATTTAAATTAAAATCTAGCTGCAATATGTGACTATATGATACAATAAATTTCCGAATACCCATGTCATCAACATGGTATCATACTTCGGTGATAATAATTAGCGGTTAGGATGGTTTTGTTCATCTAGTCGAAAAATGTCTTATCCAATTAAATTTAATTAAAACTTCATTAGAAATTACACGCAGTAAGAAACAATAAGGAAACTTTCACATATGGAAATTTCTTTTGGTACAAATAATTTCCCATCGCATGCTTTTGATCACGTCTGGTTTTATGCAATCAACAATAATTATTATTTAACTCTGACTGCATTAAAGAAATTAAAGGTTATTCACATTGTGTTGATGCACTGCCATGCGAATGACATTTAAGTGCGGCTTGATTTCTTTTGAAATTTTTAAATAAAAATTAAAATATTTTCACGAACCAAAACTGCGGATTGTGTTAAGGAATTCATCGGAAACAAAAATTATGCCATACATTTCACGTTTTCGTTGGCTACATTTTTTGAAAAGTAACTTTCGATTTTCGAAAAGTAATTTTAATTTCTAGATTGTCAAAACAAACACACTTAAATGACAAGAAAAAAAAATAGCAGAATAGCTGTCAAAAGAGTTCACGTTGAGGTCTGTTCAATGAATCTGTTTTAAATTTTCCCAAGTTACGTTTCCACCGCTTATGACCACTGATTTCACAGGTGGAGATGTTATGTTTGTTTTATAAAACGCATTTGGAGCATCAGAATTTTTCTAAGCGCATCTAAGTATGCTGTTTTGTTCCGCCTCCATTTTTCTCCTTACCTTATTCCGATAGGATACAATTCGTAGCATATATCAAAGTAAATTAATTTCTGACACTATTTAAATAAAATTATTTTTTAATCTAGTCGATTGCCCTCAATGCACGATTAAATGCTCGGTGGTTATATCTATAGGTATACGTATAATTATAACAGAACACTTCAAGTTTTTGGTGTTTGTTTTCTTACATTCATAAATTTTTTTGAACAGTAGAACACTTTGACAGATGTCAAAATCAAAATAATTGAAATGTCTAACGAAAACACGTTAATGTTTGGTATAAAAGCTATAACGAGTTTTCGTAAACTTTATGCCAAAAAACGCTTTTCTGGCTGGTAGTCAAAGGCAAAATTGTAAAAGCTGTTAATACAAAAAAGGGTGGTTACTCAGGTGAATCGAGACTAAATGGGAACTGTTAACTTGTTAACTTGTGTTGTTATTTTTGGTTGGGTTAGGAGGGGAGTTTGAAACAAATCATACAAATAAATTGTTTCTAAGGTGCCATTTTATAGCATCATCACATTGATAATCTTTTAAATCATCAATTTCTGGGAAATGACTTCCAGGTCCTGTACTTAATATTATTTAAGTTTAAATGAATTTTGAAAGGTCACGTTTACATGCGAATAAGCCTCCAATATATCTTCATAATAAAACCAAACAAAGAACAAGAAGGTGTCACTTAAATTACATTCAATCAAGTTGACGGCAAATTCAGTGTCATTCATTTGTAAAATTGTTTTTCAAAAGAAAATTCTTTTATATTCATTTAATGTCACGCGTGAACATTGATCAACTTAATGATTTACGTAAATCTACTTCTGTCTTTCTATGTACATTGAACATTGTTTGTATGTACATTAAAGCTAGGGAGCACGAAGTGTTTCAATTAAATTAATGCCATCAACGCCATCTCATCGCCTAGAAACCATTCCGGGTTGCTTCAGAATCAGAAATGCAGCTGGAGAATTATTGTTTGTTGGATGTGCTGGCATGAATGCGTCGGCAAGTGTAATAAATTATTCAATTCTTCTGGCAGTTTACTTTTTCCGTGATATGTGAATATATGTTTATTAAAGAGAGGCCAAGATATTGAACATGAAAAATAAGTTTTTAACATTCTTAGGAATTTATACAGATGAACATAGGGGTATATGCACGATTTGATAAGAAACGCCTAATTGAGTCATGATTTCTTACTTTTTTACTTGAACATGAAGTTTTGCAAGAATAGCTTCAAAGAATATCTGACTGTCCGGGGGGATAAAGAATTCAAAAGTCCTTGGAAAATTCAAAATGTGATCATAACGTCAAAAAACGAGCGGTTATTTCTTGATTCGCTCGCTTAGTTATTGCACATTGCAGACAACAGTGGGATGGAAAGCATTTCAAAAAAACATTTTCAAACAGTTTTTCCTAAAATGTTTTTTTAACATACAAAAAATATACATAAGTAGATATATATTTTTTATTTATAGTTGAGAATTTTCCCTTCAAAATTGCAAAATTGAAATTGGACTTTTGCCATAGTTGAGTAGCCATTATAAATAAAGTTATAGAACCAAAGATAATAATCCTTAAAACGTAGAACGATAAACATCAAAGCTATAATCCGTAAAGCATTTTACGCCAACATAGAGGAACTAAAAATAATGGCACACATCTCAGATGAAGTAGTCGAGAAGAAAAAGAACCTTGTAGGAGGCAGAGACTTCCTACGTGAAGGCCTTTAGTAACTCCATCTAAATTATAAAATAAATATAAGACTGTCAGTGCGAATAGCGATTTCTGGTGTTCCAACATGAAAAACTTGCATCTTGCATTTGTTAGCTTATCTGGTGGAACACATCAAAGTATTTTACATCAGAAATAACTTCAAAATATAAATTGCCACAGTAAAAGCGCGGGCTCAATAGTTGTAGTAATAAAACTATAATTATATACAATATACATGCTCGTTCGTAATCCATACACATAGAGTAAAACTTTTCCAACCCTATATTGAAAGCCTTTCCCAAACCCTATATACCAAACAGACAGCACTTTATATAAATGTCGTAATGCATTACATCAACTTGATTAAAAAATACGCCCTTCTATTATATTACATTGGGCAAAGATGACAAATAGAGATTCCAAACTAAAAGCCACACAGTAACGTAATTACATCAACCCCTCCTTTCTGCTAAAAACTTTTATTGCTTACAAATTCCATGTCAAAATTAACAAAAGTTGCAGTACATCGTTATCGATACATCGTTGCGGCGACCTCAAAGTTCATACAATTATATTTCCGAAAGGAAACAGAAATAACTACATATGTACATATTTCTGGAGACGGATTTTTTTCGAGCCTGATAACGAAATGTGCAAAGTTCTATGTGATTTTGAAACTAATAACATTAAATCACGGAACCCTTCGTAAAAACGGTATTCGGTTATCATTTGTAGATGTGGTATAGAGATGATGACAGAGAACTCAATGACGATGACAGGATGAACCCCCCCAACGGAGTAATATTATCCTTTTATTGACAGCGTTTTGCGTATAACTGTGTATTATTGATTGCGATCGAAAGTGCTTTTCAGAAACTACGGCCGTTTGCATAGAGATTGCTGTTCGAGGGATGAAATGGGAACCTTTTTAACTCACTCAGTCCTAAACACGCTCCGTTAAGTTTTATTTCTCTTAGGTTGGAATAACCACATCAAAGGACATTTTAACTACGAAAGATTAAATACAGCTATGTAGGATTGAATGAAACGAGGAGGGATGTTCTCGCCCATTCATATCGTTCGATGAAGTTCTTGAGTTTATTTAAATTTATTTTTTCTCATCGAATGTAAATGCGTGCACTTTTGTAAACTCGTTGGATTAAAGATAAATTTTATTGGTATATGCTGTCATTTTGACATTTAACACATTTGTCTATGGTTGTTATATTTACCAGTCACGTTCGTTTGAAAGTAAATATCTCTTGCTGTCAAGTTCGCGTATCTAATTGCAAATAATTAAGCGCACAATTTGTTTAAAAATAACTTTTTTCACATAAACATTGAGTCATTTGGCCCATGTTTCTTAAATTTGAATTCTTGAGCGGGGACGTCATCAATCATTCTCCCATGTGCCATCTATTGTATTGATTTTGTAACTAATTGAAGATATAGGTTTTGTGTCTCGTATTTTCATAAGCCATTGGAGAATTCTTTATTGGTCTAGGGGATTTATTTGATAGCATTGTTTATTTTTTGCTTTGGTTGTTTCACATAAAATTGTCCAGCAATAAAATACAATCTAAACAACCGCACAGAGCGTTCCCAAGTTTCCTTATAAGTAAAAGAGGTTTGAGTTGTATTAAAGGACATGATAGTGTGTGTTTGTATTCCCTTTAGCTTTAGTAGTTCAAGATTAAACACTTTCGGTTTATGCTTTTCTTCGAACATTCAAGTTTTCTTTGCTTTTCAAATAATTTACTTTGAAATTGAGTAAAGGTACAGGGTTCCTTCTTATCCTTGCTGTAACTAATTTATCCTTTCAGACCAAAGAATATTAACAAAGTTTTAAGTATCATCTCAACTGGAAGTAAAAGCAAACACAAGGATATTCTATGGCTACTTTTTATTTTTCACTGGACCAAGCTTTGTCGGGAGATACATGAATGAGATGGTAGTAAAATTTGTATACTCATCGTTAAATATTTTTTATGAAAGACGTTAAAAGCTTTCAAATGAATTGAGGTCGTATTTTAAGCGTTTAAATTATGTGCCATTTTATTTTTAAGATTATGATCTATTACAATTTTTTTATTGAATATATATTTACAGCAGACTTTATTATCTTGGACATAAAATGATGAAATTTTTTTAAGCATGATCTTTATCCTTTTTTTTGTTTTTTTTTTATAAAAAATCAAAAAAAGAACAAAGTATAAGTAGTGTTTATGTACAATCTATACATAGATACTTGATGTACTTCATCTGCAGTTTTATTATTGTAGGTTTTCTCAACGAAAATCCTAGAATACACATCTCTTTCAAGTCAGACGACAGTGAAATACTCCGAAGCTGTTGTTTTGTTTTTACATCCTTATGACTTATGATGGCAAAGCGAAGCATTTTCTTCTCAGCTATTATTTATGAGTTACTTTACGCACATCACACTTCTAACTTCTTGTACATTGTTCTTTTGTGTAACTTAAATGTCAGAGTGGTAGACGTGTCACATATCACTCATGTTGTTATTGGGAAAGCTATTCGTATAGTGAAGTAAAATTTAAAACATAATATTCTACTTGGTTGAATATTCTTAATATAAAAAATAAACTTTTTAAATTAATTATCATATTAGTACATACATATATAGAATTTGTATCATTATTTATTTTATTTCTTTGTAATAATATTCAAAAATACAACCAGCACTGTCAAAAAAAGCAATAGTCAAACCAATGCGTATATGGATAAATATTCTTCTTTTTTCCAAGAATCGATTTTGATTTCCAGTGATTTAAAGAGAAATGTCATCAGAAAACACCTAATTACTTCGAGACTTTTTGTATTTTGACAGATATGAACAAACTATTTTATGACGTTTATGAAATAAAAGATTCCTTGGAATCCAATATGAGTTTGTCCAGTGAAATCGATGAAAAAGTCATAAGCAAAACACACCTACTTCGAACAAACTTCATTCATTTTTTTGCTACATAATTCTAATTTATTTTATGTAAATATACGTTCTTTCATGTCGGAAAAATGTGAAACGCCGCCGGAGCTGTTGCAATTGTTTTCATGTCCTTGTGACTCCTGCAGCAATGTAAAACATTTTCATCTCAACTGCTGTTTACGAATTACTTTACGCACATAACACTTTTTACACATCGTTCTTTTTTTAAACTTATATGCAAGTGCTCGAGGTGTTGTCTTCCTTTGTCTTTTTTACATATTACCCGTGTTTTTATGAGAAAGCTATAATAGCGTATACAAAAACATTTTTAAAAGTTGAATTTTCAACCATATTTCCGACTTTTATTTCTTTTTTCACAGACTGCCAACGACTCTTAAGATAAATATTTACTTCGCAACAAAAAAAATTTTTGTAAGCTTAAATAATTTCCAATTTGTTTCCTCCTTACACTTTTGAAACATTAGACAACCCTTTGATCAAAAACTTAGTTAATTTTCTGAATAGAAAGCACCAAAAGTCATTCGCCACGAGAATTAGTACGTCCAATCTAGAACCTTTTGTTTTATTTTTGTTTTACAAACACAAAGTTGAGTTATCTCTGAATCAGTTTTACCGATTTTGATACGATTTTAGTGTACAAATCCATTATTAGCCGCAGCTTCTCTATTTCCTGGTTATATAGGTAAAGTTAGCCGAGATATTCAAACCATCAAGCATAATTTTACTATAAAATTTCCTCTACAAACAATATATTTACTGCTTTGGTTAAGTGACACATATGCACAATATTTTAAATAAGAACAACTTACATAATCGTACAACAAAAAAGAAAACAACTTTTGGATGCATGCCAACCTTACGTCAACTCAGATTTATATAACAAATACATCATACATACATACATCAACTTTAATTGCCCTCCTTGGGAAATAAAAACGGAAATGCAAAGAGATACAGAGTGAACTGATTCCGATTCATGAAAAGAAAAGATGCTTCTTCCCCTTGCATGGGACAATGAACCCCAAAAGCAATTGATCATTTTCATAAATCAGATAAACTTTCTTATTGTGTCTTTTTTCTGTTGACTTATAAAGAGAAGAAAACAACAACTGATGTCCCCCAAAAAAAAGGACATCATAAGGACTCAGCGTATAAGAATAATAGCTTCATTGAAGCGCGACTTCCTGTTCCGAGAGTGTCCCAAGTGCCCTTATAAATCAAATTGTTACATTGTACCCTGCTGCGTGTATAATTGAGCGTCTGAAATATTTTCTCTAATATATGCCTAATTTGCAATACTTACTTTTTCTAAATGATTTCCTAATTCTTCCACTCGGTTGGTCTTCTTGTCGGACAAGTCGTCTGTCCGTATCATATAAATAAATTGGCTAAACTGAGTTTCTTGTTTTAGGGATGAAAACCGCAAACAGATTTTTTTGTCTGCTTTTAAATAGAAAACAATCACATTGATTTCAATTTCAATTGCTGCTCACTCTATGTGTATACAGAGGGTAGCATATTTATACCTTTTCCTAATCTGACCTCATTCGGTGTAACCTCTTTTGTTTACTACATCGTCAAAACATTCTATTTTATTTTTTTTGCAGCTTGTCATTGTCACCCCTAAAGGATTTATATAGGGTTTTTTTGTTTGTCTATTTAATGCATTAAGATACACATGCGAGCACAAAAAGTAGGCCATACGCACCAATAAACAAAAGGCTAAAACAGTGAGTGTATCTTAAAAAAAAAAAAAAATAGGCAACAATGTATAAACAGAGCATGTAATTTCGGCACCCTAATTTGAAGGGAGGGTTTGATATCCTGTTGTGAGTTTTTGATTAAGTCTCACGACCTGCAACTATGAGGTACAAACAAATTTATAAAAGGTTTATGTTCGGCAGAAACATTTTATAGTTCGGAGCTACATAGGATTTTTTTTATTTTAAACACGTCGCAGGATAAAAATTATAAAAGAATGAAAAAACGTGACATTTGTAACGCGTTGTTTTGGTGGTACACATGTTCATCTTTTAGACATGGCTTTTATGGAGATATTAACAAAAGTCATTATGAGATTAAGGGATTACACAAATGGGTTTGCAGGGCTTGGATTTAAGAGGATATAATCCAGTGTTTGCAAAGCAGATTTATGTTCGCATGACTGGATGTTTCATATAAATTTTTGCTGCTTAAATATTGACGGCGATTTCCTTTTAAAAATCTTGCGGAATATACATAACTTTGATGAGATTGCGAATCAACATTATAAAACCACATAAGCATTTTTGTCATCATCAACGTTTTTAATACATACCTACTCTCTTTATATTGTCTGATGGGATTTCCAGATAAAATGTAATAACAAGGAAGGAAAAAGCAAATTCATTGTAGATTTAACCTTATTCTTAGGTTCGTTGGGAAAGATAAAGTCATTAGACTAGATTATACGATTAAAATAATAGACTTTCTCCCCTTGTAAGTATGTGTTATATTTCTGTAACGTAAAATATCATTTATCAAAATGTCTTAAAAAATTTAAATCTTCTGTTTTTTTCCTTGCCTTAGAAAACATCGGAAACCTTCCTTGTTTTGGATTGTTCCATATTTGGAGGCCAACCGAATTAAGATATCTTTGCATTAGTCGGTCGTATGATCTTTTCGGACTGAATTCTCAGTCTCTCTCCTTAGTACAAGACAGTACATCCCCTTGCATCCCCTTCCAACCCCAACCACTTTTGCACTTGGTGATACTTTCGGTAAGTATAAAGTGTAAAATAGTTGATTTGACGAGCAATCCCATTGATACAAAACATTTAACTCCATCTCGGGTATACTGTCGAAAAAATAAAAAGAAGATTCAATGATTTCGAAGGTTGAATAATGTTTAGCTATAAAATCTATTTCCCTGTGTCTTTTAGACCAACAATATTACCCGTGTTTTTTTTATAAACTATCCGTAGTGAAGAAGGAATTTCCATACAAAAATCTCACTGCGGATCACTGCCGATAAAAGGAGAAGTCAAATCACACTATGCCGATAGAATTTCGACTTTCATTCGAGTATATCAAACAAAATGTTTTATTGTTGGTACGAATGATACTTTCATGAATCTCGATGGGGGTGTGTTCGTAAAGTTGTAGTGGCCTTTAAAGTGTGATCTTGTTTTATGTTCATTTGCCCTCAAATATACCTAAATCTCGAAACGAATTATGTCATGTTTTTTAAAGAAAATCAAAAGTTTTTTGAAAATTTATATACATATAGCAGGACATAACATCTGTCATTTCCATAAGAAAATGTGTTCTTCTTGCATTTTTTCATAATTCCTTGAATAAAAAAATGTAACCATTGAATTTGTAGCAGCAAAACGCAAAGCAAGACTTCAATGGCAAGAGTAAATTCTATAAATCCCTTACGACCACACCTCAATCATGATCTGAATAGGTACCTTCTCAATGTTTTTTTAATAATAAATATAATAACTTCCTTGTCAATTATTTGAAGATTACATTTTCATTTAAAATTATTATTCTGGTGTTGTCTGTAAAAATGAGAACACGTTCTTAATTTATTCAAATTTCATAACAAAAAACATGCAAAAACCATTACCTCAACCTACTTCAGTGTGTTCGTTTAATTTTATACTTATATGTTGCGGCAAAAAAAAAATCTACACACGCAATAAGGGAAAACGGAAACAGTCGATTACTCAACTGATGCGTTAAACATTCATTTTACTCCTTAATCGATCCCCTAAGAGTCTATATACTGTTATTTTTGTTTTCGTAATAAACCCAGAAGGGCTTCTTCTTTAAATACCTATACTATACTTTACTCATTTCTGACGAAACCATCTAAATGCCGCTTACTTTTCTCTTGCATCACCTGAATCCTATACACAACTAAAAATATTTTTGTTTTTGCAATATGTACCTAAGTTTTTAATAAAAATGTATCTTTGTTATATAAAATAAAGAATTTTTCTTAAATATACACTAAATAAAGTCATAGAACATAATTAAAAATCACACCCTTTAACAGAGAGAGCTATTTCGCTCCTATAGTATTATGGTTGTTAGTACAATGTATAATACCAAAGCTAGGCGGCACACGACACGACTCACGACGAGTCATAATAAAAAAGTTTCCTATAGCAACGTTGAAGTTTAAGAAGCATGCACAAAAAAAAAAGAAAATATTTTATAGACAAGAATTTCAGAAATGTGAAAACCCACCACACCATCATGTTGGCAGAGGGTATAGTAGAGAAATCAGCTAAAAGTCACGAATCTATCCTCGACTGGGAAAAATGAATATGATTTGTGTTTAGGGTTTCATTGCTTTTTCACACGAAACTTCCTTCATCTACATTATGAGCGGGGGTGCAGTTCGAGGGCCATTAACCTTCTTGAATTGAAACTGGGGGTTGCGTGCGCCTTGGGGCAAGCATTGAAACTTCTTGTTGGTGTTGTTGTTTTTGTTGCAGAATGAATGAGTTCTGTGCTATTTTGAAAACAATATAGACGCGATATCCGGGCTTTGATAACGCGAGCTGCCGCCACAGTGTCGCGTTCGCAAAAACAAGAGACAAAATCAATAAATTCTTTTCTTACTAAGTTGTATAATTTTCTGACAAACTTTTCGACATATCACATACGAACATAACCGATGAACATGAACTTCTTTCAGATGAAATTCTTTCATAAGACTTCAAATTTTAAATGGTAAAATAAAGAATGTTGAGATAGAGAACTTTGTCGAAAAACGTTCTCATATTTTATTCTCAGTCACAAGCGGACGTTTTTTTTTGCGAAAGGTTTATTTCATATTGTATTGAAAATAAATATAATTCGTTGGGGTTTTTCCAAGATTATTACATTTGTTACGTTAACTATACGTAGCATACTTTACCGTAGCTAACGTAGTAAATTAAAGTAAACTCTGCTTGAAACGTCACTTCATTGTCACACACTGTCATTGCAAACGTCAACTTCAACTTTTTTTTTAATTGTTTTAAATTGACTGGTTGACTGTGTTTTTTTAAATTTTACCTGTATTGTATGGATATATAAGCACATTTGTATTTGAATTTGGATGTGTTAGGAATTTTGTGACCCAACTACATAATGTAGCAGGCGTAACAAATGAGACCATGTATAAAACGTATAAACTACGCGTAGTTAATCATGTAGAAAACGTAGGGTAAACTACTCGGCCAACCCTGCCTGTAATCCTAGCAAATTATCTGGTCACTAAAATGCCACCCACTTTTTGGTCAAAATATTTTTCAAGTTACAAATTTCAAAAAAACATCTCCTCCTCATAAAAGTGAGAATTAACCAAAACAAACATTCCAATTATTTTTGTAATTAAAATTTTAAGAATAAAAATAAACGATTTCGAATTGGAGTGGCTTTTGCAGTTAATATGCCAAATTTGTACGTAAAGTTAGTTTTTTCAGAATTCTATTATTTGGGAACAATTTAATGTTTTACAATTTCAAACTGTTTTTTTTTTTTACAACAACGGTTTCTTAATTTTTCTTATAATCTGTGAGAGATAAAGTTTTAAATGATATACAGTCAAATTTGTATATCATTTTTATAAAATCATTCAAACCCAAAATAATATTACAAATAACATTAAAAGAATCCACACCCAAAATTAAACCTAAAAATAGACTTTTGAACTCAATCTTTCGGATTAGGTAGTTGTATCACCGAAATTTTACTTTTTTATAAATGCGTTAAATGATGATGATAAACCCAAAACCGTAAAAATTTATCTCATAGAACAAAATTTACCACCATCAGAGATGTATCTATACATTATTTTGAAATCTCTATGATGAATTTCACTTGAAATGCTAACCCACCGCAAATTATTTATGTACCAATACCTGTTCCCCAAAACATGCTCATGAATGATTGAAAGCATTCAGCAATCTTAAACCCCAGTTAGATTGGTGCTTCACCTCGTCCTTGTTTACAACCGACAACGACCGTATACCGTTTGCTTAACTTTATTTGTCCGTATATCCATGAAATGAACGTTTCTCTCGTCTATTTTGCCAACATAAAGATAAAACTCGGCCTATGCCCTTAAAATGAAAACCACCGACACAAACATTTACCTACATCACTATTAGGGTGGTTGTCAAAAACATGGAAGTAAAATCAAATTCCTGTCGGGTCGGGTCGAGCTTGGGATTACCCTGCTTGTTGCTATAAAAATAAAAAAAAAAGTTTAAAACATAAAAACGGAAAGGTGGAATTTTCCCATTTATGCCGCAGGATACTTTGGTAGATATGGGCGTATTTTTTGTTTGTATACAGCCGATGAAGCGTTTATAAACACCAACGCTTTATATGCTATTTCTGTTTTCCAATCCAACAGGAAGAGCATCAAATTCAATTTGAATAAAGCGAAATGGGTTAAAGCTTCTTCACCCACACATATTTTTGGATAAAGAAAAAAAAATGGCGTCCTTTTTTTTGAGTAAAATTATTTCTAAGGAAAAATTCTTTAGAAATATAATTTATTCTTTCATCCTTTGAGATTTTTTTTATTTTTAAATAAACCTCAACTAATTTATAAATATTTAAAACAAATTGCTTTAAACATTTTAATTTTTCTTTTCAGTTCTACACACTGCTGGAACAAAATCCTATCGCAAATTCAACTTTAGCTTTGCGGTCTGTTACGGTTTTTGTACCAACAAATGAAGCTTTTCAGCGCCATCATGCCAGCAACACTTCCGTTCTCTACCATATGGGTGAGTATATGTAGAACAAAAACATGAATAGATAATAATTTTGTGGACACGATCCAGAGGTAAACCTATAATAATAGACTCTCAAGTACCGAATGTCAATGTCAGATGCAAACGAATAACGAAACCACAATTAGTTACGTGATTGTCGCCCGAATCCCTTGTCCTGTGGTAAACAATTGAGGTCCTTTTGATATTCATTAAACAATGCATTTGTCTTATTTTGATTAGTTGTTTGATAAATAATATCCCTTTTGCAATTGATTGGTTCAAGAATATAGTAGTCATGATGGTGACAGATAATTTTATGGAAAGAGGATTTTAATAATCAGGTTAAACTTTGAAATAGACAGCAAAATGATATAGTTGAATGAAAATAGTTTTTTTTTATCAAAAATATCAAAAAGGATGTTTTTTTTAATACTCTTCTGTGGTTTTTACGCTGTCTGGAACAATTCTTAATATATATACCTAACAAAAATGGAGGTTATGTTTGGTTAGGTTGCTTCATGAAATATTTTTAAGTTCTTCGAGTCCCTGAAAGAAGTATCTTCCTACGTATTTTTTTTTTAAGTGTAAAAGAACTGGTGACAGAGGTAGTGTTGAGTGTCCATATTCTCTTATTTACCACCACCATATTATTCACATCTGGTCTTACAATAGATTTAGGTGAATTTTGAATTAAGTACTTTATTGAATTCGGATTTATAAAATCTAATAATTGAAATCCATATACAATATAAACGTCCAGAATGTTTAAATGCAATGAATTTTAAAATTTGTTTAATCAAAATTTAAAATGTATTTACGTTATATCGCGTAAAATTAATAAGGTAGTAAATTTGTAAAATTGGATATAGTGAACTAACACGTATTTTGAAATCTATATTTTATATACCTCAGGCTGTTTTGAAAAACGTCATCTGCGTCAAAACAACATTTCAAAACTGGTTTTAAATTCAATTTTCAAAAGCCAACTACTTGCTCGAAAACGCAAACACTAATTTTACCGCATTTAACGTTAGGCTATGTTTCCACCAATTATAAAACCCTGTTTTGAGAGATGAAGTTTTAGTAGTGTTCCAACTGTCCTATTTACTATCAGCCTTATTAATAAAAATAAACCTGTAATTTAAAGTCTTATTTCCGAGTCAACTAATCCATGGATTAACATTTTTCTACACTCAACGTAAAGGCAATTATTTAAGGTTCTATTTGGTTAACATGGGATTAGTTTTCTTAAACATTGAACTTAAAATTACAGTTTATTTTTTATTGACAAGGCAGTATAAAATTAACTTGTTTGACAAAATGCATTATTAATATATAATTTACCGTCGAAATTATGCAATAAATTATTTTATTTGAAAATCAATTAACAGAATTCAAACAAATATTAGAAAATTTATTGACAAATTCATTGTTGACATCTAAAATGACATTTGAAATGAAAGCGTTCAATCAAAACTTTTAATCCTTAAGATTTAGGAAATAGATTTGTACCTATTGAAAATCTAATGATTTAAAAAGAGATTGCGGATGAATCTGGTCAAATCACGATTGAGTGCTTATTGAAACTTAGAATGTTATGTTCAATACTGCAGTTTGCCAAAGTCACATGTTCGCAAACATCAACTGGGTTGCAGCTGTGCAATAAAAAAATCGATGATCAGGTAAGATCGAGGTGAAAAAGTAATCTGTCGCTCCTCCCGCCTCCTGAATCTAATCACTATACTTGTTGCACCTTAAAACAATTACTTTTAGTTTTAATTGTTTGATTTCTATATTTGTATATCTTATTCTAATAAATTTTTATTTACCAATTTTCTATTTTGAAAGTAAAATGATAAGATTACAACAAAACTGACAAGTACGACCTTACCAAATTTTTAAAAAAAGTCGAAAAACACAGGTAAACGACGGAAACGAGATGTTTTTGTTTCGGCAGAAACGAGCTGTTAAAATTTGTATGAGGATATTTTGTCACAGATGTAAGTTTACCGGTTCCGAGGGAATTTTTTCTCATAGAAATATAAAAAATGATAATTAAAAATAGCAAAATGTTGTATGAAAACAGTAAAAGCTTTTCTGAAAAAAGTCATCCTAGGAAAAAAGTTGGGGACACGAAACATTTCTTAGAGAATGACCTTTCTTTCTGTTCTCACGCATATTAGATAACAGTCGTAAACAGTATTCATTTTATTTTAAATACTAATTCGATTCAAAAAAAAATTGGGAAAACACAAAGTCCTCCCAGCAAATAATAATAAAAAAAAACAGAACAGTCTTATTCAAATGAATATTATGTATATCAATCTTAATACTGTGCAGAGTGGTTGAAATTCACAACAAAGATTTCTGCTTAACAAAAACACTGGCAATCTTCCTTTTTTTTATTATTATCTGAGATAAAATTCCAGTCTCAAATATTTGCTTCTTAAATTGGTTTTCGAGTTTAAATATAAATAAAAGTTTCAGATAACGCCCAGAGAACCTTTAAGTTCAACTTCTTAAGTAGCTGCTGCTTTCTTATCTTCAAATATATTACTTATCCATCGTTTCAAACGAAAAAAAAAACTATTTAAAAAATCGGAAATCCCTTAAACTCTTAAATCTAATTTTAAACGACCGAATCCTTAATACAGTATAAAGTCTTAAAGAAAACACCAGCAGCTTACAAATACAATATCCTTCGTAATCGTAACCCAAAAACTTCCATCACATCGAAATGCTCTCCAGAACATCCATTACCTGACTTAACACTCCTAAAAGTCCTAAATCTTTCTGTAAAGAAACAACTGATTTCTTTCGAACTTTCTCCCCTCTCTCCTTAGGGAACTGATTTGTGTGATGCAAAACTTTTTTATTCAATCGTTTTATTTCAAAGGTTATAAAGAGTCACATTGTTAATGTAATTTATATGTAAAAGTCGTTGTTTGTCAGGTCTTTTTGGATCAGAAAGTCTTTGGAGTTTGAACGTCTTGTTTTTCTTTTGAATTTCTGAAGTTTTTGATTTAAATACAATTATAACAATAAAATTGTTTAGATGATTCATATTAAAATCAGATTAGGCGTAGGTATATATTTAGTATTATTCTCTTCTTAACATAACGAGAAACTCCAATTCTAAACTTAATATAACATCCATGAACTATATTATGTTAATTGAATTTGGATAAATATTCATAAGTTAACATTTCAACTTTCAGCCACTGTCGCCCTTACCCAGGAACAACTTACGAAGACTGTTCCTTCAGACATGGATGGCAATCCCCCACTTTACATCACAAAGAAAAGTAATGGGGATATCTATGTTAATAACGCCAGGATAATTCCCTCACTTTCATTACAAATGGAAAACACATTGGGAAAAAGACAAGTAAGTAAAGCATCCTCTATCATTCAGATGTCTGAGGGATGCATCGACACTATGCCGCATATATGATAATTTATTTACATATTTTCAGTACAAAACATGTTAATAAGATGATATAGCAAGTTAAAATCGAATTCCTTGAGAAATGACATATTAATTCCCCACATACATAAATAAACTTATACGTTTTTTCAGGTGATGCATGTGATCGATGATGTCCTAACACCTTTATCCGTACTGCCAACATCGAAATCTGAAATTACCAATCCCGATGCACTTCAGTTTCTCCAGCAAGCCGACTCTATGAGTATTGGAGATTTCCGCCTCAGGTAATACGACATTTATGTAGTAATTGAAATTGGTGTAGGTATTATTAATTTTGTGAATGAGAAACTTGAAGATTGATTGTCGAAATTACCACAAAAATGTTCTCAACGAAACGAAACACATTGTAAAAGTTTCAATGTGATGTAATAGCTGAATTTGGTTGTCAAAAAAAGTTAAGCAAATGGATTTTTTGTCGGTACATACATGCAAAATCCTTGTATACAAACTTTTTAAGAACAAATTATGAAAGTTACTTTTAGGAATCATTTTATATTCAACTCTACAAGGATCCAATGAAGAAAACTTTTGTGTTGTTCGAAACAAACCAAATCAAGAAATATCTTCTTTTTTTACGCAGTAAATTGTGTTCTACTAACATGCAAATATTGTTGTTAAAACTTTAAGTTTGAAAACAACTATTTTAATTTATTTTGTCTTCTTGATGACGATAAAGAGATGGTTTTGGTAACATTCTCAGATAATTTGCTTAACCCAACAAAATAATGTGATCTCAAAGATTTATATTCGCTCACACTACACAGAAAAATATCAAAATACTCACAACAAATTCTTCTATTATTTACTAGATAGCGTTAGTTTCTATTTCTATGTGATGTTTCTATGGAAATTTGTTCACAATAAATTTTATTTTTGACCACTGTTAGCGCTTTCTACACTATCGGATCTATTTTCAAATGGAGCTTAAAGCAAGCATCAACATATGAAAGACAGATTTGTCAACACATATAATGTGTCCCACTGGCTCATCACTTTGTCCAGATAGCACATAGCGAATACCTTCGGTATAAATTTATCCTAGAGTTAGTGACACTTTGGAAATGAAGGCAAAACAGGTATTCTCACGTTCCTTTGTAGTGCAAATAACTTTCAAATTAATGCATTTTCTTAACCGAAATAAAGCTGGAGAATAGACATTTACGTAAAACTTTTCGTCATGTCCAAAACAGAGCCTCTCTGGAATGTGCCTGTTCAGTTGAGAAATCTAGCTCGCCATTATAAGTTGCAAGTTAGCAGCACAAGTAGCACAAAATTACCTTAGAAAGGATTTAAGTATTCTAAAGCATTACATACTATCCTTCTTCTTATAAAAGTTGCTATTGGAATAACATTCTTCTTTAATACTTCTTTACTTCGTCTTTACTTCATCTATAAGAAGTCAAGTATGACATTTCTTGAATTTTGTTTTTCATTTTGCTTATTTTTATTTATTTTAGGAAGCATTTAAGATTGCTTTTAGAAGAAATGACCATAAAAATTGTATTCTTGAAGAACATACCTAGTAAAGAAGAAGTAGGGATTGAATAAAGGAGCCATTTTTTGACATACCAAATTAACACTGAATTATGTATGAATTAAGAAGTGTTGTACCGAAATTATACTATTTTTTGTTATACTTGTGAAATATCTTATGATCCTAATACAATGTTGGCACAGAAGTTATTGAACGAGAATACGATTGGTATTATGCAGCTTACTTAAGCCATCCTGATATCTTGTGAACTATAGTCTTCAAATGTTTTGTGTGTATTATACTATTTTTAATCCTGTGGCATCAAATCCAAGAAATTATATTCGGAACGGAAAATTCTCCGATTTTATACAAATCCATTTATGAATTTTTCAAAAACGTCGCTAAAAGATCACTTGATCCCAGTGACCCAGTGCCACCCAAAATCCTGCTGTGCGTTCCATAAAAATGTGCGTTTAGAAAAATATTTATGCAAAAATCCTGCAATTAGTATAATCGAGAAGTTTTCGTCAAAATGATCAACAGAAAATTGTCATTTCTTAAGAATAAATATTAAGTAGTTTAAATTTGCATGAGTTCGAGACCCGGTGTAGGCGCAGGTATTATTAAAAAAAAAAGAGTTTTAAATACAATGTAAAGCAGTTTTTTAAATACAGGAAAAGGCAAATATCGAAACGAATAAAATAAATAAATGCAAATAAAACAAATAAACCCAGAAAAATATATTTTGAACAACTCGTTTTTAAGATAAGAATTTAGGTTCTTGAAATTTTGACACTTTGAATTTTTGATTGAAGAATAAAAATACTTTTGGCTTTACGGCTTCACCTGCATTCTTAAATTAAGAATTAAAGAATTAAGATGCTTGGGTTTATTTTAACCCACGTAAATTGTTGCGCAAAAGTATAAAGTTCTTGAGATAATAATTTTATTTTCTGAGTGTACAATACTGTCAGCAAATTTCATGAAAACCATTTTCGATTTGTTTTTGATACAAAATTCTGTCTAATTAAATTATTTATTATTTTTTTCTTTTATTTTAGGTCATACCGTGCACAAGTTACTTTAATGAAAAAAGAGACATTATACCAAGCCCCAGGTGGACACACTTTCCTTATACCAATCGATGAAGGATTCAAGGTAACCATTTTGATTATCCAAACAAAATATTTGCATATGTAGAAATTGTCTTTACCTAACGTTACATTTCCTTTTCAATTAAAGCAAACAACTCGAAGCAGCTTGGTAGATAAAAAAGTTATTGACGGCCATGTCATTCCTAACAATGTTATATTTACCGCACCAGCTCCTATTGAAATGCCACAAACCACTGCTTCATTTGAGGACAATATTCGTGTCACTGTAAGCTTCTTTCAACAAAAGGATGGCAAAAGTAAGTTTGAATGCAACCACCATTAATTTCAAAACTATAAATTAAATTGTCTTATCTGTTAGTGACAAACGAAATTGACTTTACCTGGTGCAAATTTTAGTTCTTAATATTGGAAATTTCCTAAAAATGTTTTTTAGATATCCAAACATACAATGCAGTGTTTTAAAGGGACACAACTTTTTTTTAAGCCAGCTTCTAATTATATGGAATCTAAGCTAAAACATGAAAACGCTTTTGCCTCGGTGACATCAATTAGTGTGGCATACCCATTAAAAGTATCGTGCGGAAAAAATCTCTCTTGAAGCAAATGGAACTCTTTGTGAAAAAATCCTTGTTTTTCACCTATCATCTCGTCGTTTTTCATACGCTATATTTTTTCTGTACTAGACTGGATTCACCCTTTATAGTGAATGGATATCATTCAGAAATCCCGCCCGTATATGGTTCCTAATTCGATACTGCATTGTTTATCTAATGTTACACGACACTTTTCCAAACAAAGGAGAGTTTTAATTGAATATTTTAAAGCTGGAAATAGTTATCCTTATATGTGCGTTTACTAATTGTTGCTTTTTTTTATTTATTTGTTTCGTGACCAAAACGTTCTTTACGATGATGAATAAATTCAAAAATTGTTATTAGTTCCTGCAATCTGAGCATTGCGGAATCTGAGTGTGGGTATTTCTGCTTATATGCGAGTTATAAGCAAAACGGTTACGTTTTTATTGAAGGAATATTAACTTTTATTTTAGCAAAGTTTCAAAAGCCTGTACTTTTTGTTTCCATTAAACGTATGTACATATTTGGACATTTTGTAGGGTTTCGACTTACAGTCCAAAAGCTTGATTGGGTCTACTTAGTCCTCGATTAAAAAACACCATCGTAGCTGCGAAGATATAGGTTTTTTTTACGACGGATCCGCTTATTTTCTTTGGAGGGTTTCGGAGCAGAATCTGGCCCAACCGTGAAATTCCTTTTCTGTCGGAACACTTTTCTTTTTCAACACTTTAAAAAAACGTCTTAACCTTCCAAATCAGAGAATCGAACCCTTAATCATAGGTTTTTGGTAAGCTATAGTTTACTTCAGAGTACCGCCTATCTTTCCTGCTGTCATGCAACTTTATCTAAGCTTCATTAAGTATAATGAATTGTGTTCATTGTCCAAGATTTTGCCCTTATTTAAGCAATTGGGAATCTTTCAGTTCATGAAAAATGTTTCGATAACGACAAGATGACAGTGTATTTCCGCCACTTCATCTACTCCATGCTTTAATGGTTGATATGCTGATCAAAAGATACTTCGCCATCGATCATAATGTTCAAGATATTTAGACGTTTCGATCTTGGAAAGAACTTTTCTGTTGAAATAGATGTTTAGAAGTCGGCCGTTGGAAACAGAAAATTATCTTTTCTATATTCTAAGTACTAAGTGATACAATATTACCTGAGCCAGTCGGGTTATATTTTTTTCAAAATGGTATACTTTTGACTCGAAGCCTAGATTCCTAGACTCATATTATTTTTTTCTATATTCCTTGCTACGTTTTTAAATTACTTTATTAAAAAATGCGCTTTGAAAATTTGAATGAGTCTTCAATCGATAACTTAGTCTAGAATAAAGGTGCGAAATTGTCCGGAAACTACCATGTTTATTTTACCCAAGATCTACCTGAACTTTTATATACTTAATATACTTTTTTATATGCATAATTTTGCATTTATGCAAGGGTGTTTGAAAGACTGTACTCAAAGGAACACTTTCATTGGAAATACTTCCTATTTACCTAGCAATTTCTTAAAACCACGATAAACATCCGGGCCCGGAAGTTAAACATGAATAGCTTTTCTGTGGAAGAGAAAGTAATGAAATCTTTTTATAGATACGCCATCGTGCATAAAACCCCCAACCAAAATATCTACAGTAGTCTTTTGATTACACCCTTCATCACAACAACCAACCGCATTATTTATTGATTATATCGTTTTATTTCTTTATACTTCCAGTGTATGTTAAATCCAATACACGTATCGGAGACGCAAAACATTCAAAGGGTGTTGTTTTGGCCGAAATTGTAAAGGCAAACATCCCCGTGCGAAACGGTGTCGTGCACTTGATTCATCGGCCCCTCATGATTGTCGATACGACTGTAACACAGTTCCTTCAGGTAAGACAAATGTGTTTCTCTTATTTTATTGAATTAGTTCTCCTTGGTTACGAGCAATAAATTGCTTATTTAATTTATTTCAAATGTATACATTGTGTTGCATTGATAATTAATTAATGTTGGTTAATACCAGTTAAACATAATTATATATTAAAATAATCAAATTTATAATAGTTAAATATAATATATAATAGCACTGTTATAAGTGTGCAATTTTTATTTTACTAAATAAAATAAAATTTGGCTAATTGCTAAAAAAAAATATAGTTTGTTAGCACACGCACTGCAATATTATGCTAATCATTTCGCTTAATTACAAAGAATGTCTTATATAAATAAGTGTATCATTATAAAAGCTTATTAAATACTAGTAAAATAAATAAAATCGTCGGCACTTAAAGCTTATTAATTTTAGTTTATGTTTGAATTTCAATAACAAATAATATTTAACTTTACAAACAAAAAAATTAACATGTGTAAGTAGAATAATAAAAATTATAAGATATATTAATTACATATAAATTACATATAAATTAAGAAAAAATTAGAAACAGTTAAATTGAAGAAGTGAGGCAGTAGTGAAAAGTATGAATGTATTTTTCATATCCAATGAATTTTTCAACACAATTGGTTTTTCATTAAATTTAAATGGCGCCTTCGTTGGGCGCCATTTAAATTTAATGAAAAACCATTATTAAAGTTTACTTTACTTCTGAAGTTAATTTTATATAATTTATGGAAAGAAACATTAAAATAAAAAACATTCATTTTCAAATTGATAAATTCCATACAATATTTAAAAATTTTGCAAAGTTTTATAGTAGCAAAAACTCGTAAACATCGTTATAAAGCGTTTTTCTTTTTGTTCTTTTCTGAGCTAAGCACTTAGTAGAGCCTGAGCAGGTCGAGTATGCTGTCGTAGAGAACGCTTCGAGCTCCGAGTAGAAAACATCACACAATCTGTCAAATAACATGAAAATTACATAAAGTTAGCCACGCTCTACTTCTTGCTCCTTCTAGCACTATACTCTGATCTTAAAAATAAAACGAATATAGAAACAAAATGTTTTTAAAATATTACTCTTACTGAAAGTTTTGCTATATATCTACTTACATTAGAGCCGGACATCCTTAGAAGAATGCTTGGCATCACATAAACAGCGCCAACACGCTTATGGTTGCATGTATTAACATGACGGATTGGTTCCTAGTCGCTTCCACTTCAACGTACCAGATCAGTGTTCTGAAAAAACCTGGCTCTCAACAAAAAGGCCTCACGTTGGGCGCCACTCATACAAATCTGTTTTCTACGGGACACCGATTTGATACAGCAAAAGTAGAACACTTGTGAAAATAAGACCCAAAAAATATTTTTTCACTTAAGCCAGTAAAAAAAAACTGATGATATTATAAAACTATAGTATTTCTAAGGAAGTTCTTATACAATTTAGAATATTTGGTGGTCATTTCGAAATGGAACATTTAACGATCCAATAGTTGCGGTTAACAGTTTACACTTTATTTATCTACGAATTTTCTACCAAATTTTATCTATTAAATGCTAATATAAACAGCGACATGACTTCAAGCTCCTATATAACACAAACATAGATTCTCCCCAACATTTCTTTCATTCTTTTCATTTCAAGCAGATAGTTTTTAAATTCATCCATATTCAAATACTATAGAAATGCATAAATTTATATTTATTTAAAGATTCTTTAATAGTTTTATGTTAGTTTAGTCAAATTCTGCACTAGATTTTTTTCCATCACTTTTCTGAGGATATGAATATAATTTATGTTAACCAAATGCAATTTATGATTATGCACGACTTTCAGAGATGTTTTTTTTACTGTAAGACAAATAGATAATACGTACAAACATCAAAAATTAAATAAAATTTTTTATTATACATTGAATGTTTGAACAACAACAACAACTTTAAGGTGCTACCACCAATGTTTAAACGAATTTTATTTATTCGTTTTTACTGACATTCTAGTACGAATAGTAGGTACAATATAACAACAATAATTTTTTATTATAGTTAGTTGCTAGCATTCAAGAAATGAAGAAGTTCGATAAAAAGTCGAAGCTTTTTAACTCAATACTTCGATACTATTTTAAGAAATTCGAAAACTAAGGCTCAACGCAGCTAAGTTGAATACTTTGCAGCATTGGTTTCAAACTGATTTCCAATCTGACCATTTTTTAATACACGCACTTATGTATATAAAATTAGTTTAAAACGAGTTGCAAATTATTCTGAATCATTCATAAAACTAATGAATGATTCAGAATAATTTGCGGTTGTGCGTAAGCAAAACCATTATTACCAGAGAGAATATGTCAGTTTACTCTGATCTCGCACCTCGGATGTCAAGCTTCACAAAATACACATAAAATAGCAAATTGTCATTGCAAATTGAAATTAAGCAATCCAATAAATATGTGTTGTCGCAAATGTTTATAAACATATACATACCTGATTTATAATTCAAGACTTTATATTCAGCTATATTTTCTTTTCGAAATGCAGATAATTAAATGTTCAAATCATTTTTGGCTTCATTGGTGCAGTTAAATTGTATCCAAAGTATTAGACTATTCATTTTAATTTATTGCTGGTGGTTTTATTTTACAGTTTTATATCAATAAAATTGAAAGTTGAAATTTAATGTAAAGATTGACATAAAAGTCAAACTAAAACACGAAATAGTTCGGTGGGATAAATTATTTGACTTAATAAGTTCGATGGAAACATGGTATTAGACTATATAATAGAAACGGTAACGGTAACGTCGCATTTAAGAATATGAATATGATTAATTGATTACATATATATACCACATAAATCTAGAGTTTAAATAAGAATTTAAGTTACAACTAAAACTTTTTCAAACATTATCACATAAACAATATATTCTTCAATTCGCTTATTAACCGTCACATTAAAAATGTTATCTGATATAGAAAATATTTTCAATACTAAAATTTTAAGTAAAAAGATACAATTCATAGGTTTTATATTTTTATGACAGTTTCGTTATAATTAACACTTAAATCATTGTTAATTTATTTAATGCTTTATATTTTAAATATAAACTCTTAAAATCAAGTTTTTTTTTAAATACCTAAACAAATATTTAATAAACAATACCTAATCACTTTTATTTTTTTAACATTTTTATATGCCTTCTAAATATATTTCACATGGATATCTTAATTGCATTTGAACATCTACAGTCTTTTAAGGTAAAACATTCATTTTTATTTTACAATTTTGACATTTTAATCAAACACACGTCACATAATCAAACTTAAATTACACACCATACTCGTTAAATGTCACGTCACCATTAACTCGATCTTATAAACATTATTCGTAAATTTTATTTTGAATCAATATTTATTTTTATTCACTGCGATCATTTTTCATAGAATGCACTGCTGCATGGTTGATATATATTTTGTAATAAAAGATTATTTTATTTGTGTATAATAATTATTAGTTGGAATACATGTCTATAAAAAAGACGGTTATTGTATGAACATTTTCAAACAGAGTAACCAAATTTAATTTTTTAGAGCTGTTTTTCTAAAGAACAAAAAAAGATAAGAGATAACTATTTTGGTGCTGAGGATTCACAATCAGGTGGTCATTATTACACAAACAAAAAAATACACTTCCCGCCATGCAGATCGAACCTTCAACATCAAGTTAAGCTAGATCATAATGTAGTACTCATGCGCCGCACCATTACCTTGTCACTGGCAAATCTGTCAAAACTCCAAGGCGTAAAACGCGATACAAAATTAGAAATTAAGTTTGTCTATAATTACCTGGAAAAATAAAAAATTCATAAAAAAGTAGTTAAGTGCTTTCCAATCACACTTAATACTCCATAAACGTCAAAGGTAAGTTTGACATTTAATTGTCAGATATGGACGATTTTGACGATGTTCACATTGGACGTACTCATCCGACGCATTTGGATTTTTAGATTTTTTAAAATTCTCATGGATGCATTTTCACATTCGCTACTCTGGCAATTCTATTTTTTTATTTTTTCGCTTTTTGCACCAACATCTTGAAAGTTTTCGCAAAATTTGGTCACTTTTGATTGGAAATTTCAATTAAGCATGAGCCTGTAAAGAATATTGTAAACAAATAGGCTCATTTCACATATTTCGTTTTTTTGTTTCGTGTGGTTTCGTGCATCCATTGTCTTCACACTACTTTGTGTCTGAACACGTCGGACTGGACGTACGTCAAAATGCGTCGGATGAGTACGTCCAATGTGAACATCGTCTTTAGTTCAGCATTTTTGGATCAGTGCAAAATTTCACCAAACCTCATGAAATAATTATCTCTCAAAAAATAAATAAATGTAGATTTAAATATGTAGTTTCTTCTCCAATGCAAAATGTATTTGTATCTCTCATCTTTGGTAAATTAATCATCGCCCATAGAATAAGATGAGAATTAAATTCAATTCTTGTTTTAGTCGCGTGAAGCAGCTCACAATGAAACTTATGAAACGCTTATTGTCACTTTTAACTGATTTAATTTTTTTTAAATGTATGGTTAAACTTGCGCTTTGATCATATAGATTAATAAATTTAAATAGAACATCATCTCAGGAGGCTCCAACCACTTTTGCCTACAAACTTTCAAAACTGCAAAGTTTTAACTCTGTATGCGGCCGCGTGCATTTCAAATGGGACTGTCAAATTTGTCTAAAGCTAAACAATACATTCTTACTATTTTGCATTTAGCTGTTCACACGTATGTATGATCCTTTGATTTATTATATTCGGGTCTTAGGATAAAAGCCTTTCAAATGTTCATTTATTTATGTCTCAAAATAATGAAATCCTGAACATCGTATAATTTTTATTTAAGTTCTGGGAGATACAATTGTAAATTAGTACTCAGAATGAATCAGTACAGCGCATTCGAAAAAATTGTCTCGAAGTAGGTATTCCTATACAGAAGATAATTTATCTGTCTTCTCAATTAAGTGCAATTGAATTACGAATGTTTACTTTTTCCAAGAAAATTAAAATATCTATGGCAGTATTCTCTAAATTTATATTTTTTTTTAGAATTTTATTTATTGTTAGCTGAAATATTATTTTTTATTTTAATTTTGCTTCATGTCACATTTTCACTTCAAATATTTTTGCACGCACGCATGCAGCTAAGTTTTTTTTTTCTTGTAAATATATAATGAAAAAAAAAATATATTAATACATTTTGTATTAATAAACAAAAATAGCTTCGATGCTTAACGCTAAAATAGTACCTCAACTTTGTTCATATACTCTGCGATAAAATAAACTCACCCACTTGCATTTTCATTCATAATCTCATTTCAAAACATTTCATGTGCAATTTCACAAAAATATCACATTGAAATTCGATGAGACACTAAAGTAAATTGGTGAAATCTGTTTGGATTTTGTTTTCTTAAAAAACATATTCCAAAGAGAGAGTAATACATCACTCCAATCAAACCAAACGAGGTCATAAAAAACAGCAAAATTGTCTTATGTAATAAAACACTTAGAAAAAATCAAAAAATAAAACTTCAATTTAAAGAAATATATATAATTTTAAATTTAATATATTTCGCATGACAAAATGATAATTGATGGGACCTTTAAAAACACTGCATTTCTGATGCATGGTCGATCAAAATATATAAAATATACAAAATATTACGTTCAACAATAGATTGTAAATGTAAGTATTACAAGATTATAAAAGTTTTATTTAATTATTTTTTTTATGTAATAAACATATAAATAGTTAAAAAAATAAATGCCACAAAAAAACAAAAAAATTGATTAAATTTTTGAATTAAAATAATTAATTCAATGAAAACTTAGAACACAAATTGATTTTGTGAATTAAGGCATAGATACTATTTATTAAACATAACATAAAGCTATATACATGCAAAGCTATAGTACATAAACAAAACTGCTATGTTTGCATTACAATATTTATTCTATTATTGTTTGTATTTTTGTTACGTTTTATTATTTTATAAGTGCAAACAAAAACTTATCTAGAAATCTCACTCTACCACAAAATTGGCAATTAGCTTTTTATTTAAATATTAAATTTTAAAATATATTTTTTTGTTTGTCTCCAACAAATCTGTGTTAACATGAGGAAGATGTCTATACGCATTGCACTTGTGCTTTTAACTCCTTAATGCTTGTTGCATAAACTGTATTGTTTTTGAATGAGTGTTTGTTGGATTCTTTAAGAATCAAAAGATATAATTTTAATTATTTAACACCAATAAAATAACTATACAAATACACAATGGTTATATTTAGTTATGTACCACCGAAAACTGAAGCAAATTCAAATTAAACATCTTGGTATTGGGTGATTTTATTATAGATGTGGAGAACTTAAAATTGAAGAATAACACAAAAAATCTTTATTCATAAAATTGCATTTATTTCATAAACCATCATAAACAAGAAAATTAAGAAACTGGCTCGCTCTTATAAAAATATGTGTACATAATGTTTAAGAAATAAGGAACGAAATAAAAGAGTTTCTGGTCTTTCTCAAAGTTTTCAATTCTTGCATCCGGCAAGAGAGGTTCAAATTTGGTAATTCTGTTCATCACTAAACTATACATAGTTTTTCTAATTAATCGCAGATGAACGATTAAAAAAATATAATAAAGGAATGCCCGACGAGTTTCTCGAATTGAACCATGTTTTTTCAAAATAAATTTGAAGAATTCGAAAACGTTGCTTCGTGCGTAAGTAACGAATTCCCTAATCAAACAAACCTACTTTAAAACAACGAAGAACTGCCAATTTGGCTTTAAAAAAAATAGTGTGGCCAATTTAAAGTATCCGCCACTGCTTTCTTTTTGAATTTATAGTTCCTTTAAAATAAAACAGCATTTTTTTTTAATTATAATAATTACTTACACTTCAGACATTTTGTTATTTAGTTTAATGGTTGTGCAACACCATGTCGACATAATACGATACAGCATGAGGGAGCACTTTTATGATTTGAAACACCACGTGCCGCGTGTCGTCAGAATGGCTACAAAAAATATAGATCAAAAGAAAGTCTGTTGCTGTGCCAATTCTTAGCTCATTTTAAAACTCAAGTAGCTCTTAAAAAATGTCATGCTACAGTAGCTATCCATATTTCATTGAAAAGTGCAACTAGCTGAGCCATGATTTCCCAACGGCTTCTTCTATTGACATTCAGTGTTTTTCCCGAGTTTTGATTGGTGCTCTGTCGTTAGTTTTGTTCCGAAGTTGTTGATGAATATGAGTGTTATATATTTTAAAAATTAAAAAAACATATTCTCCCAATTATTATTCACTCCATGTTTTTCCTGTTTAATTTAAATATCAAACCAGGGCATTTCTTCCGCTTTGTTCAGTGGTGATTACCAATAAAACAGTTGAATAAAACACCGATTTTTGACAGTTCTATCTCAATTTAAAATCTCTTCTTGTTCATCCTCAAAAGCAAGGTGTTAATCAAGTTTTCAACAGTTCCAGAAAAGTTCATAGAACTGCAGTCCGAATAGAAATTTCTCGTTGAATATAAAAACATTTAACTTTCTGTACGAGTGGTTTTGGAATGGAAGACTCCAGTTTTTCTTAAAAACAGCTTTAACAGTGTCTATGAATATGCCCCAATGAAACTAATTTATCTTCACAGCTGCCATATTATCATCTATGTTCTTGATTTGACCTATTATACTATGTTTCCACCAAAAATAAAACCATGATTTGAGAGAAGAAGATTAAGATTAAGTGTGTTAAGTAATTTACAAGAAGTTTATAAGAAATTAATTTTTAATCATGAAGATTTAGGATTTAAAATTGTATGGTAAATCTAGTGAGTTGAAAGGAGATTATGGGTAAATCTGGTCAAATCAATATTAAGTGTTTGGTGGAAACATGATATTACTGTCAAGAAAATTAAAACAAAAAAGTTGTCAGATTAATAGAAAGTAATCTGGTAGCATTTAAGAAGACATCAGGAGACAATCTATTTTTCCAAGTATGTGTCAAAATGACTCGCAGGGACATGCAATTTACTGTCTATTCAAAACCTGAAGGAAAAAACGAACTTAACAAAATAGCAGCATTTAAATGCAAAATATTGTCTCTTAAGTTCTAGGACTTTTCAACCTCGGGCATACCTTTTAGGCCAGGATTACGTGTGATTTTTATTTAAGTCTTACAAACCTGACTTACAGAAACGTTTTCACGCGAGAAAACTCACGGTGTTAGAGAGTTGAATCGTATTTAAATCGTTTCGTTTCGTTTCAAAGTTACAGCTTACGCATGTAAAATTTACATAAGTTATACTTCCAAAGCTGTTTAGACCAGTATATTGTTCGGAATTTACTAACGCGAGTAACTTCCGTGAGCAAAATTTACATATGTAATCCTGATTGCCTCACATCATCCTGTCAGAAGCCAATCTCTCTAGGAAGCTCCAGTGTGTTTGACTATCACCCCGGAGGTCTGGGTTCAAGCCCAGCTTCCAGCTTCGATAACATCTAATGTTTTTTTCAGGGACACTGCCTCTTGCGAGGAAGTAAAAAATCCCATAAGTGTATCATTGTCATGAAAAGTGCTACTCATCTTAGTCGTTCGGATTCGACGTAAAATTGTAGGTCCCCTTTGGTTGAGAGGTGTCACTAGGCCGGTTTGCTTGGGAGCTGTCAGTGCCACTTAATTTAAAAATTAAGTAAAATAAGGAAAAACTGCGATAAACTGCAACTCCATTTTGTTTTCTCAGAGATCCATTTAAGTCTGATGTGTTTGGTATTAAATGTCCTTACGCTTGAAAGTTTTTTTTTTTATTTATTTTTAGGCCAGGATTAGACACGTGAGTTTTACTTACAGCTTAGAAAAGTCTTCCAAACATGACTTACAAAAACGTTTATACTATATACATATATAAATACTTACATAAGTTTGAAAACTTATAGCAGCCCATTCAATAAGCTGTAAGCAACTTCTGTTAGTGACTGGATGTCTTGTTTATACCGTTTCGTTTCGCTCCCAGCTCACAGCTTACGTATGTTATTGAATTTACTGTAAGCTACTTACATTTATACTACTAATTTTCTCACACGAGTAACTTACGTGAGTAAAACTCACCTGGTTACCCTGGTCTTAACAAGGGATGTGGAATTAAAAATCTTTGAAATGGAAGTCTCAAAGTTATGTAAAGTTTTGTTACGACTTGCTCAAGTGTTTTGTTTTTCTTTAACTAAATAATCAACATAACTTCTTACAAGAAGTCTTTAATTTATTTTAAACAAAGATAAATTATTACAATGTATGATTGATAAAAAAAATAGTAATTTTTAAAGTTTGCTGTTCCTATATTTTTTAACTATCATGTATTTATTTTAATTTGTGTTTTTGAATGTATTTAATTTTATTTAATTTAGAAATTGAAAAATGTATGTATGTGTTTTTTGTATTATTTAAATGCATCTACGTACTGTATAATAAATTATTTATAAACTTTTACTGACACGCCACAGCTTAACCACCTTATAATATTCTGTAAATATAAAACTTTACTTTAAATACTATATAAAGATGCCTGAAAATAACAATTTTAAATAAAAAAAAAATTATTATTTATAAAAAAAATATCTACAGGACAACGAAAATGGTGCTCTTCGAAAGTTTTATGAAGTTATAATGGATATTGGAGGTGAAGTCTTGGATGATATAAACAAACTTGGAGAAGTAACCATTTTGGCCCCCAGCAATGAAGCGTGGAATCAATCATTCATCAATAATATTATCAGGTAGGTAATCATATAGTTTTTAACAATTTATTTGTATTTCAATTTTGAGCAGAATGTGCAGATGTGCTTAAGTTTAAGTCGTCATTTTGAAAAACGTGCAAATAACTTAGTGCCTAAATGGACAAACTAAATATTAAAAGCTTTCCGTTAGAAAACATAATATCCTTTGTTCCACTTTAGGCCTTTTTTACTTATTACTTGATACATAGTTTAGAAAGAAAACAGTTGAAAAAAAAACACAAAACAAACAAAATAGCATAAACAAATTTTAGTTTCTAATTAATATTTCTTTTTAATTGAACACCATGTTAATTAACATGTAATAAGTAACTTCATTTATTTAACGTTAAAAACCGACTTCACCCTATAAATTTAAATGAAAAAACTAAAATTTCCAAACACTTTAATTTAAAAATATCCTCTAGAGTCGCAGAAGTTATTATGTTTTTCATAATAAACCACCCGGCTATTTGCGGGCTCCATGAAAAATGCTAAAATTATACTAAAAGGGTAATTTATCCCTTTTTCTACTTAAATATATCCTCCAGAGATATATACAATATAAAGGATTTCAATATAGTTTTATCGATTTTTAAATGTACTGCTTGGGTGCGCGTTGAAAAATGACTCATTCATAATAGTTGTTTTGGTCACTAACCTAAGAAAAAACTATCACGCAAGCATTTTTGCAATATAAACCTACCATACACCCTTTTCCAACCCTATACTTCAAAAATAGTAAATAAAAAACAAATTGAAAATACACATAGCCACAATATTTGTACTTGTAAGAGGAGAAAAGAGAATAAGTGTTAAGAGTTCGTTGTTCTAAAAACAGTTTGCATTCAAAAGAAATGCATTTCACACGAATCCACTTCAATAGTTCATTTCGATTCCTCGGCTGGCGCCAATGCTGTTGTGGCAACATAGTGCCCATGCTATACGAAATAATTTCCTTTCATCTTTCCAAATGTGTGTTTGGTTGAATGTAATGTAAATCCATTACATCCCAACAACTGCAGAAGGATATTCGTTTTAGTTGAATGTTTTCAACGCAGAATGAAAAATTTCATTCTATAGGTTTCGGTACTCTGATATTCTCAATTTTAACTTTATGTACGTAGATAGTTTTAAAGTTGTTTTGAATTCAATGTATAATTTTGAACCATTTCAAAACAGAGTTATGACTTCAAAGTGAATTGGGGCCAGACTCTGGCAATCTGGCCAGTGAATGGCAATAAAATTAAGGTTTCAAACTATTGGTTTTTGCATAACTTTTTCGGAGTAAACTGTGAATGGCAATAAAAATGAATAACTTTCTCAGATCTTTTTAGTTCTAATCCTATCAAACGTTGTCATTCCATCGTGCTGTTATGCAATTGCAAAGTATCTCCATTTCAGCTGTCAAATTTCTCTCATATACTTTTGGCACAAAAGTGACAGAGTTCTTCCGCCACATAACCTACCCTGCAATAACGCGATGGTTAATGTCGTCATTACAAAATGCTTCATAGTGATCAATGATCATATATCTAAAGTATGTAAATGTTTAGTTCAAATAAATGGCCGAAATCGACCTAGCGGATCAGCAAATATTAGTTTCCATTTACCATTTTAAAACGTCCCCCATCGTCAGCAACGAAAACCTGACTTACCTTACATTTAAGAACTGTTAATCATTTGGGATCATCAACATAGCTCCTACCTAATGCTTAACATACGACATCGTAATGAAGTATATACATGTAAATGTTAATGTAAATGTAAATGAAATGTGTTATTTACAAGTTTTATTAGATATAAGGTATTAAAGTATGAATATACAATACATCCTTTTAAATTAATGTTAAATACTAATGCAACTGAAAAGCAATTAAAAAGATACAAGAAGATCATACAAATAAGAAATAAGAATTTTGTTATTATACCTATTCTTATTTTAAGCACTGGTTAAATTTAAAATACAATTACGGATATTTTACCAAAGCAGGGAATCATTCATTAAAGAATAAAATGATGAACTTGTCATACTTTCTTTGAAGTTTTTCAAGAAACGCGCTGGCGGCTATTAAATCCCCAATCAGTAAAGAATTCCTTTTGTTTGATGTCCTTGTTCAAAAATCATACAACAATAATTCGCTCTGTTATTGTACGAGATTGTATTTTATCTTTGCATTGACCATTGATTCAACAAAGACGTGGAGAAAAACATTCGACTTAAGGATATTTCTTGATGTTGTATAAAATTTCATATTCTGAAGTACCTGTATTTCCTTTATTCTGAATCTGATATATCCACACATTTTAGGGGAGTGATTGTATTATTGTGCCTCGAAGGACTGACATTTCACCAAACAGAAATTTGCTAGCAAAATAAGTAAAACTTATAAAGGAATGTCATGTTCCCAGAGCAGGTTCAAAGAAACAAAAATAAGGCCACACTGAGAAAATGTGTTTTATTCACGTTTAAACGCTTAAAAAATAATTTTAAGCAAGATAGCAAATATCCTCTTAGATAACCGCGATTAATATTAATACTTAATCTAATACTATGTTTCCACCGAGCACTTAATCTTGATTTAAAAAGATTTGTAAATTATTTAACACATACCTTTTTTACTGAATGCTTTCATTTCAAATCTCATTTTAGATTTTAACAATGAATTTGACGATAAATTTTGCAAAATATGTTTAATTTTTGTTAATTTTCCTACAAATGAAAAACTTCAAAAGCATAATTATACCTAGTATATTCGTGAAAAAAGTTCATTTTATTTCTAATAGTTATAAATTTTCTGAACGAAATTCTGCTGTGTTTTGGAGTTGTAAAACTTCGTGTCAAGTTAATCACTTTATAAATCTATTTGACATGTGGAAACGCTACTAAATCTTCTTTCAAAACAAGGTTTTATTTTTGGTGGAAACATTTATGCATAAGGCAGAACCATAATGGACGTAAACCGAACCTAACACGGTCAATCATTTGACATCGAATTTAGTTTGTTCATAATGTTGATCGAAACGATACCGGCTGATATCCATTATTAAAAAAAATATATCGGTCCCTTTTTTACAAATGAATCAAAACTGCGTTTACATCAATGTGTTTGATCAGTTATCACGTAAAATGGTTTGATTTTCGTCTATCGTAGTATTTTGTTCTGCCAAATATACTTTGCCAAAATTTCGTACAAAAGTCATTTTCAAAGATTTTTCGTTTCTTCGGTAGTTTCTCAGATTACTAAATTAGCTTTAGAAAATGACTTTATACAAAAATTAAATTTACATCTGGATTTTCATTAATGTTTCAATAAGTTCACATTTTTATTAAAAGCACCGCATCTTTTATTACAAAATCATTAAAACCATCATTACAAATTGAAATAAAAAAAAATGCAAAAGTTGATCCTTCGTAATTTGCTGTTATAAAACTTTATTATTAATTAAACTCACATTTCCCTTAACCAACCCCATAAATGGCAAAGGAAACTAACCAAGTCACTATGGATTTTGCTGGAATAAAATTAGTAGGAAAAAAGATTATATTTTTTCTAACGTAACGAACTTCAACCAGGAGTCAGGACTACACTCACCTTTCTTTATATTAAACGGAGAAAGACTTTTTGTTTTACCTTAACGGGGGTGTTTTATTACTCCATGCATTTTTAAATGTTCGATTAAAAGGATGTTAATGCACATTAGCTTCTAGTTGGCCTCTCCGTAAAACTTGACAATTAAAGGTAGAAAAACACAAGGGTGAAAATGTCCTGCCTGAGTGGAGTCTTTTCAATGCATGCAAACTTTTCTGTGTACCTTCCTATATGTATGTATATTTTTTTCATACAATGATTCAGCTATTTAATTGTTAAGTAAGGGACTCATTCTCTGATATCACGAGATATGGACTAGGAACACACGTCAGTATAATTATTGAGGTGACTCATTCGACTGCATTTTATGACGTTACCTGTCCCACATAAAGAACAAACATAATGACATCACACTTTATGTGTTTGTGTATACAGAATCTTGTTCCTTTGTTATACCGGGTGACATAAATATTCTAATAATTAATGTTTAAAATTGTTTCATTAAAATTAATTTATTTTTTTTATTTTAGGAATCGTGAAAAAATGAGGGAAATTTTAAACATGCACATAATCAAAGACCGTTTGAATGTTGAAAAAATTCGTCAAAAGAACCAAAACATGGTAGGGAATGCTGAAGATGAGGATGTACATTTTTTGCTTTTCAATTAAATTCCAAGGACAATAATTTTATTATGTTTTTTTCTTTTATTTTTTAGATTGCTCAAGTACCAACGGTTAACAACAGAACATTCCTTTATTTCAACATCAGAGGCGATAATGCTGATGAAGTTATCACAGTAGAAGGAGGTGGTGTGAACGCAACTGTTGTCCAGGCTGACGTTGCCCAGTTAAATGGTTTTGTTCATATAATTGATAAAGTTCTTGGAGTCCCATATACAACTGTATTGGGCAAGCTGGAAACCGATCCAATGTTAAGGTATGTACAAGGAATTTTTCCTTAAACGAATTATGAAATTATAACATTCTTGGGTGTGTAGATCTAATTAAATTTCTATATTACTGATGTGAAAAATATGGGATGAATAAATGCTTTAACTTTTATTTTTAATAAGTTAAGATGTATCCATCAGGTTTTAAAAATACGAATATTTTAGAATCGCATTGTTTTGCTGCTATAAGGGCGAATTACCTTACATAGAGAAATTGTTTTAGTTCTAATCGTTCATGCAAAATGTCGTTTATTATTATTGTGAGACCATTAATAACGAAGAACGTTTTCGAAGAAGTACGGGCCAATGACGCCATCGGCAAAAGTAAGTTTTGTTGGCGCAATTTCGTCAGGGTAAAACCAAATTTTGCACAACAGTTACACTAACGAATTCTCATTTTGATAAATCAAGTTTTATCATTTAGAATTTCTTCTCAATCGTTCAACTAAAAAAAAATGGGCAACCATTTTGAACGAAAGAGGTTAATGGTTTATTCTATAAAAATCTTTCAAAAGATCAAGCCCAACGATTTTAGTTTCTCCGAAGTTGCACTTTTTTAGTGAGATTAGACATTCAATTACCGCACGGGCCGGTTCACCCATTCCTACGGAAGACCTATTTTTAGACAAGACTGTCATAAGGACGTTTTTAAGCTGATATTTTTTTAGCGTGTTTGTAAGGGTGAAAACAAATCGCCTTTTTTAAGAAGACGGACTAGACAAATACTGTTTTCCATCCACAGAAAATAAACCTGTAAAATTTGATACTAATTTTGTATTGATTTTATTTGTAAAAAAAATTATGTTTTACTTGCTCAATAGGGCAAGTATTCGTTTCGTGTAAAAAAAAAGTTCGAGGTGTTAATCAAACCTGACATTACGATGATAGAGAAGCCTAAAAAAGTAGGTTTCGTCATGCCGTTCGTTGGTTTGTCTGTGCGGATGTGCATATGAGCGTATGAGCGTATGTGCGGGTGTGCGTATTTGTGGTTGTCTGTTCACACAGCCTGAACCGTTGAACTAATTTTCTTCAAACTACGTGTGTAGCACTTTTTGGTTATTCCCTAGAGGAGGAATTCGAATTTTTGTTTTAGCCCCCCCGGTTATAACGGGTATGTACTCCCCTTACAACGCTTTTAGTTTTTCCAAATTTTCTCGAAAACGGCTCTAACGATATTGATAAAACTTTGTGAACGTTATATTTGAAGTGCTGCTAAAAAAACAGCATTTCAGGTTTTAGGCTAAAAATGCACATAACGGAGATTTGGTGTTAACGGTTTTTACAAATTTGACCATAAATAACGGCGTACCCGACTTCATTTAAATTAAGCAAAATTAAATTAAAATTTAGATGATAAACATAATATGGCGTTTAAAGTTTTTGGCTAAACAACGGTTTTATGATAGCTACCATACAACTTGATCTCTCGTTCAGAAGTGATTTAGGATAATTTGCTGAAACTACACAATTTCGTTTTACATAGCTGAGAACATAGCATTAGTTGTGAGCATACCGTAATTTCGAAAATGAGGTCTCGGACATTGTATTAATGTGTGTGAAAATGGGACCTCCCATATAAAGTAATAGATGTGTGTACCAGCCGCGCCATATGGCGGAATCATATTCAAATGAAATCAATGCTATAAAATTATCTGATAAATTAATCAAATTTCAATGTTATTTAAGTATATGGATACATATTTATTTATTTGTTTAACTTTTCTATACGTTCATTAAAACTATAGAAAAAACATGCTAGTATTCAAATGCAATGTATGACTAAATCTACAATTACTAAAGAAAATAAAACAATAATAAGAGGACAGCACTATATGATTTTTATAATTAAAATCGATAGTTTATACCCTGCTGCGTGTATATTTAAAATGTTTGGGAATAAAATGGTAGGTCTGATACAAAAACTGAATGACATATTCTTAGGAAGTTTTTATGAAAATTATAAGTTAGAGAATATTATTTCATTCCTATAAAACGTGTTATTTACAGGTATTCATGTTGAAATTAAATTTATAATTAAATTATGATAATGGCAGAGAACAGAGACTTCCTTTCAAACAATGATTTGAATACCAACAAACAAAATCATTTCAAACTTCATTCATCAAAACTCCATCTTTTATGGAAACACCCAAAAGACTTAACAAATGCCAAAAGAAAATCTTATTTCAATCAAGTTAAGGGGATGGATAAACAAAATGAAAAGAAATTTCAAAACAAATCACAATCCAACTACTTTTACTAGCTATTTCAAATAAAAATAAATTATTGACGGATGAAAGAAATCTCAGTCTATTAGGTTCTAGTTTTTTTATTTAACATGAATACCTACTACTAATACCTTTACCAAAAATCAATGCGCCAGATTCATTTTATCTTAACGTTTTTTTGTTCGTATATTTTATGTAAATGTTTTCTATTTTTCTGCCTTTTTTACAGCGATACCTACACTTTAAGTAAATTCTCGGATTTCAACGTTCAACTGAATAACACTCAGCGAAGATACACATTCTTTGTGCCTCGTGATATGGCATGGCAGAAGACCCAATTCGATTACCCATCAGCACATAAGAAGCTTTTCATGAAGGATTTCGCTTATCATGTAAGTTGTTTGGTGTTTGGTTTAACATAAAAATTTAAAATGAGTTCAGGATTTGAAGTAAGTATACAAAGAGCATTATTATTTTATTTTTTATGAAAGAAAAGTTAGATAGACATGAAAGCATTTTCTTAAAAACGAAATAAAAATAAAAAAAATCCAAATCTCAGTTATTCAGAACCAGCAACGAAGAATTTGAATAGAATTGATTTATTTTTGTTTTGCTATGGCTTAACTAACATTACATACAAACTTTCAAAATCTTCTGGAAAGTTTTTCATTGGAGTCTTAAAATATGAACCAGTAAAATGACTGACTGACAATATAACAATGATTGACTTGTTTACATTGAAAGTTTTGAATGTTATGAAAAATTTCCTATTTTTTGAGGTTTTTATATTTTTTTCTTTTAAAACATATAGGCTTATCTCAGAAGAAAGAGTTGCCATTTCGGGTTTTACCTTGACAGTTTGCTTTTATTAATCAAATATAAATGACTTGTGTGTCCACTATTATCTCGGTTATATTTATGGTTGGTTTGGTTATGTTCTATAATAAAAGGTTCTTCATAAATGTGAATCTACTCCTCATTTTATAATATTGTCATGAGTTCATGTATTGATCCTGGTGTAGCCGAAGCATTTTGGCGTATTAGATAAATTATAAGTAACGATGTTCTAATGCATTTCTCGACTAACGAAAATTGTGGAAATTATATATCTTTATATCTTTTATTGATTATATCCTTTCACAATAAGAAATAACTTATAAATCTGTGAAAGATTTTGTTTGACAATGAGAGCCAATAATTGTTTTAATAAATTTTATGTTAAATTTGAATTTTTAATTTTTAATTTTTAATTTTTAATTTAAAGTAAGAAACGTACAAATTTGAACTTTAATTAGCATATACAGGTATAAGAAAAACAAATAAAATATAAAATACAAAGTACTGAGATTGCTAGAAAAAAAAATTATGAATAAATAATTAGTTAACAAAGGTGAAAAAGTTTTAATTGCTCTGATTTGCCAGATGTGGCCCCAATTCCCTCCTTAATCGCTTCGTGTCATTCAATTCTCGAAGATAAGATTAAATATTTTTACAAAAATTAATGAATCGACTTGAACTGACAACGTATTGTATTGTAAATTTAAGTCTGGCTTACACACACCAGACCTTAAAATAACAAACTGTATAAATATGTTCAAACTTAGGTACGTAAGATTTCCATATTGCAATCTTGCTCTCCTTACGCGAAAGTCTCATGTTCGCCAAAATGTTCTGGCTACCCCATACAGAGAATGTTTATATGTGTATAGGTAAGTGAAAATTATTCTTAAAAAAATTAAATCGAAAATAAATCTGATCGTGCACTGAAAAACTGAAAAACAAAGTCTTGGCTATTGATACTATGTTTGTTGATGGCGTAACATAGGGAAGTTGCTACTTTTGTAGCAAATTGTCTATTTGGCGGTTTTTTTCATTTTCCAAGTTAGGTCCTCGAGGTCAAAAACTTATAGAGGTGTTCATATTATACCCCCAAACAATCTGTGCAAGTTTCATTAGGTTCCGATTATTTTCCAAGTTGCTCAATTTTTTCCGACATAATATGGACTGGACTTTATTTTTCAAAGAGATTAAGAAACGTTTTCTATGAATTTTAATCGTGCTATGAAAATTTCCTGTTCAAGTTCAAGGATCAGAGTTTAAAAAACCGAAACCGAAAAATTAAGAAAATCTTCAATATGTGACTATAATTATTAAGTTTTCAATGAAAAAAAAAAAAAAATATATTAAAAAAAATATTAAAAAAATAATTACGAGATAGTCGGTATAAAAAAAAGGTTCTATGGGAGGCACCGTTTTAAAGCTACTTTCGAAAATAAAATGATGAAAAGCTTCTTCTTTGCACCAAATAACTTATTTATTAAAATAATAATATAACGGTTATATAGCAGGGTGGCGGGGGACCATTTGCCAGAGGGGTGCATTCGCCAATCCAGTTTTTAGTCAAACCAAGAAAATATATAAGTTCGTCGGATTAGCATAAAAAGACTTACTTCATTTATCGTCGTACGAACTAGAATTAAGGTTGCCCCAAACCAAAGTGACACCGCGACAGTAGTGACAGCAGCTGCCTCCTCACCATGACAGTGACAAAAACGCTGGCGACCGGGTTTTTAGAAAACGCTGCAGGTATCGCGTTGGTTTGGGGCTACCTTAACAATACTGTGACTCTCGTAAATCAAAATTTTGAAAATTGGAGGCAACATCATAATTTATTATTTTTATTAACTAAATTCATAAACATGTTTTTTAAAATCTATAGAACAGGAATTGAATAATCAATTTTTTGTTGGCTCGCAAAAAATGCAACTTTTTTTTAGTTAAAATAGTATTTTATTTATTTTCAATTTTTAAAAATTTACTATTTTTACGTTACAATAAAATCGAATTTTTAGTGACCTTTGTATCGTTAAAAATATATATTTGTTTTTTGTGGGCTATAGGTCGATTGCAATAAAAAGATGTTATTTATTCTTGCAACGTTTCGAGTATGTTTGTACTCTTCATCAGGCAACAGTTATCAAGAAACAAACAATATTAAATTGAAATTAAATTTAGTTAGACATCAATTTAACAGTAAGACAGTTAAAATGTCCAGTACACTGCACTACACAATCACCTACTTATACTCGAAACGTTGAAATTAATAAATAACATCTTTTTATTACAATCGACCTATAGCCCACAAAAAACAATTATAAATTTTAAGTTACGACAGTCATGTTTTTTAAGATCAGTGCGATATATGTAAAATCTAAGCCACATATTGATCTATATCGCAACATTTATTTTTTAAAATACCAATATTGGTATACTACTGGATAGGGTATAGGCGTGGGTTGCGTAGGGCACCAAGCAGTCTTAATCCGGCACTGCTTCGAGGCATTTGGATCCATGATTCCATCATGATTGCCTGAGAAAGATTTTACTCCTTATTAACAAATTTTGCTTTTCTTTAAATTTTTCTACACCAAATAAACGCTTGTGTTATAATTGTGAAATACGTAAAATATTTATTTTCCTTTTTTCAGTCTAAATCGATTCTTGAGAGACATCTTGTTATCGCAGACCGTACGTTTACAATGAAGGAATTAGCAACAATGACTGATGAAAGTGAATCCATTGTACTTCCCACATTCCGAGATTCCCTAAAATTGAGGGTTCATGAAGAACTAGGACGTAAGTACAGACTTTCAAAAAAAATTAACAATATTTTTATTACCTATAGCCCCGAAAATGAGAAAATGTAAACGCTTGGAATTTAGATTAGATTTTAGAATTTAACATTGTTAAACTTTTATAACCAATATTTTCAAATTAAAAAAAAAAACAAACGAAACCACTTGGGTTTAAAAAAACAAGTAAACTCGAGGTTTAAAAAGCGTTCCCTGATCTAACGATTTTTTGTTTGTCCACCAATTCACTACAGAAATATATAACTTGTTTCACTTTCGAATAACAATAACAACTCATGTCGATAATTTGAAAACAAAATAACTCAAACATTTGTTTTCTTTTGCTTTTTCTTTAACATTTGCTCTTATAAACTAAAACATTAAAAAAAATTATAAAAAAAAGGTTTACATGATGATTACGAGGACCATGAATGGACTGGTGAGTTGTTGTGTTTAGTCCTTGTATAGACAAATTTTTAAACTATACATACAACCTATACAAACAGTCATCATTGCGTGTCAACATTTTTATGTCTAACATAATCATATTTACCCAAAAACAAATATACCTAATCAAAATAAAATAATCTATTAACAAAACAAAATAAACCAAGCTTGTTTGTTAGAAAATGCTTATGCCGTTACATGCCTATTGGTTATTTTAAGTTTTAATAATATAATAATAATCATCATGCCTAAACAGTTTAGAAATTTGATCAATCCATTTTAGTCATCACCATAGTTTACAAATTTAAATATTAATGCAAATTCAGCATCGTTATGATTTTTAGTTTTTAAGAAAATCTTTAAAAAATATATCTTTGAATTACTATGTTGTAGGCTTACACATTTGTTGATTAAATTTTTACAAAAATTGAACACTGAATTGAAAGTATGTATTTCGAAAATTTGTTTATTTAAATCATATTTTTAGTTTTCGTCCCCAACAAGTAAGCAATTCTGAGTATAACATAGTGCTTAATTCCATCGATATGTGGAGCCAAATAATGGTTATATAATTCATAATTTAAATAATCAAAATACATTCTATAAAAATGGTGCACGACAAAACCTTGTCTGTGCATTACTCTCCCTTGATTAACATTCCTTAAAGCTTCTGGACGGGCATTATTTCAATAAAGTTCAATGAATACTAATATCAATTATTTACGAGGCAAGCTCAAAAGGTCAAACCTAGAGTCTTACATGCCGAAAAATACCAGATTTAATGACATTTTAAAATGAAATTTAGTTGGTAGGAATACGTTTTTTTGACAGTTGTGAGGCAGATGTTATGATGTGTACTGGAACACTAAAAATCATTATTTGACGTTAATGATGAAAAAAAATAATTCATATTTATTGTAATTCCCTCCATTTAAAGTTGCAAACGTTTCGTAAATAATGTTTTTGTGTTCAGAGACATTATAAGGAGTCTCTATTATCTGCCTTATTAATAAAAAAAAAATAAACTGTAATTTAAAGTCCAATTTTTAAGAAAACTAATTCATTTATTACTAATGTTCTGGAACCAACTGGAGCAGTAAATAATTGCCTTTTCGTTGAGTGTGAAAATTTTTAAAACATGGATTATTTAACTCGGAAATAAGACTTAAAGTTACAGTTTATTTTTTATTAATAAGGCTGTATATTTTGCGTTCACTTAGACCGTGTTTCAATTGCGTTCAAAGAGGGGCTACATGTTATCCAGTGCCTAAATTAAGACACTATTGTGATGAATATAAACGTAAAAAATGTTGCCTGCTCTGGAGTTGAGCACCTCCCCCTCCATATCAAGTAAAAATGGATATAAATTAATAAAAAAAAAAAGTCTGTCCAAAAATACCATTTAGTCCAGTTCCAATATTAAAAAGCTTAAAATTTATTCACCCCACATCAAACGTCAGAAATTATTCATAGGATACAATTTTAATTGTATTTGTGTCAAAGAGCAATCTATTGCTTTCCGGTGACAGTTCACAAACGTCAAAACTATATAAGTTCGCGCATATCTGTCAAACTTGATCACGTTTGACAATTGACTTTATTTGAGTGTGAATGAATTCATATCGATTGTCGAATCTCTCAATTTATCAAGAGTTCAAATTACTAAAAGCCTTGGATTTCTAGTAATATCAAATTTCATTTGCACTACAAATCAACGAACAAACCTTAAGAGAAGCATGCAAATATTATATATTGGAATGAAAGGTCAAAATTAAGATTTAATCGGAGTACATGCTTGTATGGAAAATCTTACTTCACTAAGGATAGATTAACAAAAAAAAAAAACACGTGTATCGGGAAGAACACGTGTAGTGTATCTATCTACTGGAACATCACTTTTATAACAAACACAGATGTGATCCTAGTACTCTTCCTTGTGGCACATCGGCTTCAGATTTTAGCAATTGTTGTACTTCCCTTTTAAGTCGAAAAAATAAAATAAAACTCATTCAAATTTAAAAATTTAGGTTAACCACATTCAAATACCTGTTACTATAAATACTATTCACCCATTTTTATTTCGTTCTCAAATATATCATATTTACACACGTGTTGGCTCAGAATAATTGCTTTTATTCAAAGCCAGTTTTTGTTTTCACAAAACTGCATCGTAGATTGCATTCTATCAGTTAAACTTTGCACAATAATTAACATTAAAAAAAAAAAATATTATACTCCAAGGCTAAACCAATGCGAAATTAACCATTTTTAAAAATTTAACTTCATTTTTGATTAAACACCAGCTCGTAAATTTCCAGGATACTACATTCAATGGAACTTAAAGAAGATCAACGTTTACCGGCCCGATGTTGAGTGTACAAATGGAATAATTCATGTAATTGATTATCCATTTTTAGAGGAAAAGGACGTCGTCGTAAGTGGAGGTACATATAGGACACAAATGAACTTAGCGTTCTTCTTTGCAAATTTATTGTTGGTATCAGTAGCGAAAGTATTATAAAATGTTTAAATTTATTCCAAATTTAATTTAAAAACATAAACAGAAAATATTGGGAAAAAATTTACGTCATAGATTTTCTTTTCACATATAAATAAGTTCTTTCTTCTTTCCATTAAAATTGATCTGAAAACGCATTCCAAAAACAATTATTATCCTTAAAAGGATGCATATATATTATTTATTTAATTTCTATATTTAAAATTTGCCTGTCTTTACAAATAGTTTTTTTTTTCTGCATACAATCCTACATAATTGTGAGTGTCTATAGATATTAATTTTAAATGTTCCTTTGTTGGCAAAGACATAATGTTATGTATAATTTATGTTTGTATCAAATAACTTACATTTACATGTGAATGAACCTTTTAGTTTTATGAAACTTATAACTTTCTGTTCGATTTCATAAATACTTTATATATAGACATTACTATTTTCTTTTTAAATGTCATAGAGCGAAATATGTTTTATAAAATAAGTAAAAAAATAAACTGTTCGATTTTTCAAAATTATAATTTTAATTTTAAATAGAAAACTTTTCTAAAAAAAAAAATAATTAGAAATGTAGATATTTTCAGCAATATGAAATGATATTAAAAAAAAAAACAAAACAAAAACAACATGTTTTGCAATGTTCACCACAACAATTACATACATAATACTCTTTAAGCAATTTTATTTAATTTTTCGTAAGCATTGCATGTATTCATATTAAAAACAAAAAATATAAAGATTTCTCATCATCAGAAGCATGATGTATCGACACGAAAAAAAACTAAAAACTGCCGATTAAACTTAAACACATAATTCAATAATATATATAAATAAATTCAACAGAAACAAAAAAATGCAAAACTAAACATTTAAATTAAATTCACTATCATAATGTGTACCTTAAGTAGAAGAGTGATTTATTAAATGTTAAGACATAACTATACATATAAATAAATTATTCATTGACCAGAAGTACTTTAATATAATTACATACATACATATATATAAAAGCAAACCCAAAGATATTGCGTGTGTAGCCGAGATACAAAATAATATTTATATCTTTATTTGCCTATTATTTGCATAGAAAATATATAGAAGAAGGAAATATAAATATTTGAATAAATCAGCAGTAGCAAAATATCTAAGGCTCGAAGGACCAATCAATCACATTTTTCTATTAGATTAATAGGCATTTTGAAATTATGCAATTGAGAATGTTGTAGGTTTTTCTTCCATTTTATTTTTTTCAGAATTAAACTATAGCTCGGAGTTCGACACAGGTATTGTAGTTTGTTTAAATAAAATTTACTGTTGTCGCATTAACTTAGTAGATCATTTAATTTATTTGAACATTCAAATGCTAGGAGAAGTATTAAATCACTGCATATTAAAAAAACCGTTATATTTGTATTTACAATACGAACACCATAGAAAGGTAACTGGATATACGTTCGTTGGATACATTGTTTGTCTACATGGACAGTTTCAAACTGGGGCCGAAACCGCTATGTCTCCACCACTTCATCAGAATCTGCATATGAAGTTGACCTCAGAATTAGTCCGCAAGTTTCCCGATTTTCAATCGTTCCATTGATTCTCTAGTTTAGGTCCCTGTTCTTGATTTCTTGACAAAAACGAACAAAGCTTGGTGGTCTTCTTGCATCACCCAATAATCGATAGTTCTAAAAACAGCCTGGCAGAATCAGAATTATGTTAGTTATAGCCAAGCAATTCTTAAAAAGTGTGCATCTCTGCATGTCTATGAAATAGGAGGTTCTTTTCAAATTAAAGATATCCAAAGAAAAATTGTAATTTAAATGATAGATTAGAATTAGAAAGATTGAAGCACGAAGTAAAGTAAAGAAGTATTATCTTGCTTTGATAAAGTAATTAAGCATTAAATAACATCTTCAAATAAAAAGAACTAAATGTCGAACTATCTAAAAAAATTACATAACCTTCCCTAAAGCTCCAATAAAAAGCCATTGGCGGCTTTCATTTCATAAACCACCAATATACGATAAGAAATGAATCTTCTTCGCAATTAAATGTTCTTTAACTCAACCCAACTTGTTCAATATATATATATAAAAAAAAACAATGTTACTTAATCATTTAAAATTTCATTTTACAAAAAAAAGTGTCTTCGAAGTAATGCTTCTTTTTCATACCTACATTATTTTTCATTCTGTTTACAATTAAAAATGCATTTCCATATTTGTTCTTAAATTATTATTTAAATTTAAAATTTTAGCATTTTCACAAAACGAAATCATAGTTAAACTTTAGCGTATAAGTTTTATAATCTGAAAAATCATTAACAATGAAAATGATACCTATAGTTTCCAATACTAACTACAAAAAAAATAAAAATAGTTTTAAATAAAATCAACACAACCACAAATCAAATTTCACAATATTATATTTATAGGTTAGGTGCTTAAAAGTAACCAACACTACTTATTTAACCGACCGATCTGAGTGTGTGTCTCTCTCAGATAAAAAAAAATAATAAACCAAAAATTTAAGATGAAGATTAAAAAAGAAAAGTTGCTTAAGATATAGTGTTATGCTTTAAGGAAAGATATAAATAACAAAAGAGGAATATGGTAATAATACACATTATATATTTAAAAAATAAACATAGATTTATTACTTTAAAAAATAAAAAAAAAATATATTTTAACATTAATTTGTTTAAAAAAAAAGATATATTTAAAGTAGATACTTTGTGTAACTACACAGTAAATGTAAATGTATAGCTTGTTTTTAAATGTAAAATTATTATTAACAAATAAAATGGAAAACGATCATAGTCAGTAGTTACACGTTAAAGTTTTTTCTTATCGAATTAAAATCAAATTAAATGATTTTTAACTTTAGATTTCAAAGGGAAGAAAATAAAATATAAAGCTAGAAACAAACTGTGAACTCAAAGGGTAAATATATAATAGATAAGTAAATAGTTTAACGATTAACGTGTAACTAGTGCCTTCTGTAATGATAAATGTATAAAATACTGAAGACAAGAAAATAAGAGAATTGAATTTTATACGTACAGATAAACATCAATCTGCGTGTTTGCAATAGTCTAAGATTAAAAAATATGTTTGTTTATATTTTCCTATAACGAATATAATAAAAATTAAATTACAAAAAAATAAAACATCACGCATACGTAAACAATCTATCTGCACTCAAAAACAAGTAACAAAAAAATAAATAAGATAAAAATAAACTTATAAAAAAATTAAAATTTATTCTTAAGCAATAAAGATGATTTTGTGTGACGTATGTAATGTATGCTTTATTTTTAGCTTCGGTTCCTTATGCTTAGATATGACATATTATGTAAAATAGTATGAACAAAAAACAAAAATGCGTTGCCCTAACTAATTTGTATAAAAATAATCACAAAAAAATAAAACTTTTATTTTTCCAAATTCACCCCATTATATAAAAAAGATTATTAACTTTTTTTTAAATTGCAATAAATCTATTAAGCTAGATCTATTTATTTATTAAATATGTTTATATCAAGGATTGGTCTTAAATCCATTTTGAAAAAAAGTATTAGGCGCCTTTTATTGTAATAAGCAACCCCCTTTAAGGATGATTTAATAATAAAGTCTGAAAAAAAAATTAAAAAAACCAAGTGTTTTTATAAATATTCAAAATGTTGGTTTAAAAAACAGGTTCTACTATTTTAGGTAAGTAGAAAACGAGACCAAGCGACCACTAGTGGGTGTGGCCTCATGAAACGTCAAAATATTTACAAGCATATGTAATTTAGTTGAAATTACGGAAACTACTTTTATGGAAAATGAAAACAAATAAAACGAAGAGTTTTTATATTTTATTTTGTTGTGTTATCGTAGTCTACTCATACATTCTGTACTCTTTTGGCAGTCGTCCGGACAAGATATTTTAATTAAGAGATGAAGAATGCTCTATTGCCAGAGGTGCAGTTTATTCATAAATTTACTTCGCTCTTGGTTCTTACAGCTGAAAAAATCTCTTTGTTTCTAATGGAAACTTTAAAATTGTAAAAAAACGAAGAGAGTCGAAAACAATGGAATCAATTTATGAAAAACGCACCATCGTCCGTCCATTTACCTAAAAATTTAATAAAAAAAAACTCTGAATTCTAATGAAAGTGGTTGGATAAAATCAGTTTATACACATAGAGAAATCATGTGTAAGTTTCAAATACTGCTCGTAGGATGTCGTTGTTATCGACTTGTTTTTTTTTTTTACTCTTGTAGCAATTATTTTTTAATTAAAAGGCAAGAGAAATAAAAAAAATCAAAACATAGGTAAATAAAAAAAAAAAAAATGTTTTCTCTTTCAAATGATTGAGTTTGATTCTACTACACCTATGTACATTATGTATAATAGGTACACAAAAAAGGTTATATGGGAGGTACCATTTATAAGTTTTTTTCCGGGGAAAACATCACCGTTAGCAACAAACCACTCATACGAAATTTCATCAAAAACGATCGATCGGGCTATTTGTAAAGCTTATGTGGCTAGATACCGTTATACTAGGCTTGTTTTCGTGCAATTTCATATAACGTTGTATGAAAAACCACATCCTAATTCCGTAAAATTAAAACGATCAAACGAAAATCGTTTCATAGACAGTGTCTCTATCATATAGTAAAAGTATGATAAAAAAAGGAACGTTGAAAACGATATCAGGTGTGTTTTATTGAGAATTTTACTAGGAAAATCTAAGTAGAGTAAGAAATGTTCAATAAAACGATCCAGTATAACATCAGCTTGCTATAAGCTTGTGTACCAACGTAAGCAGGTATGAGAGAGAACTATATTGTGAGTGATTTATCGCCAGTAAGAATTACTATGGATAAAAGGAGAAGTAAAAGTTATTCGCTATAAAGTTAATAAAATAATTGTTGGTTTTGAAGTGCATGCTAATTTTACTCTACTTTATATAAAGTAAAATGTTTTTTTTTTTTTTCAATAAAACACGTCTATCGTCTGACGATAATCGAATTACGGAATGACCCCCAGTGCAGACCAATTTACACGTTAAGATAAAAACATATTAAGTCCATGACTTAGCTAAAGTGAAAAGGGTGTTAGGTTCATTAAAATTAAAACGATGATGTTAAAGCTATTGGCTATTATACTAATAACTTAACTTAGTAACGGCTTAAATAAAAATCTCTTTTAACTTGGTGAGGACTGAGGAATTGCATTCAGTTGCAAAGTTTAAAAGTGCCGCAACACAGAAGCTGCTTAATTTAAAAGCAGTTTTATAGCTTCTAATTTTCCAAAACGAACGTAGCTAATTCTATAATCGTTTTCGTTTGGTTATCCGAAAGACATCTCCGATCCAAGATGCTAAGCGTACTGTAGGTTTTATCTAGGTTCATTTTGTTAAATAAAACTTATTTCCTTTTTAATACAACTCACTTTACGTCTTTTCACTTTTAGTTCCACTTAATATTTCAAAACACTCTTTATTTACTTTTTACTTTCTTTATTTTAAATTCAAACTTTATCACTTTCAAATTACCGACTTGTACACGAATGGCTGCACCATTCAGCACTCCGCCTTAGAATCGTCTAATACAGTGCCAGTCAGAGCCTTCTGGAGCTTTCTAGTCTATGGTCTTTCGTTAAAAAAATGGGATTTCGTTAACTTCGTTGTGGCTGTCACTTTAAGTTGAAATCACAATGGTGAGTTTACGCATCGTTAAACAAAAAAATAGAACGGAGAACATCTTATAGAACACGTTACAGTACAAACAAACACAGGCATGCCTTAATTGAACCTTACACTGTCAATCATTTGATATAAAATTTCGTGTTTCTACGTGTAGATTGGCGTTTTTCTTATATGCCCAATCTTTATTCCTAAATTTGCTTCCCAGCTTCAATTTTTCGTCATTCATATGCACGCATACAGCTTTGTTTTAACAAAAAAAAATTGTTATGTTCGATTTCAAATGATTGATCTTGTAAGGGCTCGCTTAAAAATAAATCTGTGTGCTTGCACTTGGTTAAAAACTCAAAACACTTTTGATTTTGCATGAGGACGGATTATAATATGTGTAAAATATTTATAGTGGCTGCACCATTCAGCACTCCGCTTTAGAAATCTTCTAGTACAGTGACAGTCAGATCCTTCTGGAGCTTTCTAGTCTATGGTGATTTTGCATGAGGACGGATTATAATATGTGTAAAATATCAATTTTACATATTTAAGCTTAGGTGTGTTCATAAAGAGCGTTTAACGAATGAACGAACGGGTGAACAAATACGATTTTAGAGTGACATCTTCTGATGCATACAACCATTGATTTTATACACATAGAGCAATCATGTGTAAGTTTCAAAATTTGCTCGTGTGATGTCGTTACTGTCGACTTGTTTTTTTTCACTCTTGTAGCAATTATTCTTGAGTTAAAGATAAACAAATACAAATGTATGAGTGTTTTTGGTTACAGTGAATTATTGCAATAATAATTACTCGATATGTTCATTTAGCGATATCTACTTCGGTGAGTTTGAAACCATCTTGATTCCTCTATATACAACGCACCTTTTGTGAAGACACCCATCATAATAATATAACTCTAATAGCATACTTTTATTTTTATTGTGCCTTATAAAGAAACAAGAACAGTTTCATGAGGAATATTCTGCTCATAGAATACCCATAGTACATAATCCAATAATTCACTTGATACATTCATCCTCCTGTTATTCAGAATAATTAACACACTACGAATAGACCATGCGAACAGACCATAAGTAAACACACAGTTTGATTTTTCATCCAGTATCTGTCACACTGTTAACTATCTAGCAACTCTACTTCCTTGACGATAAGAAAACTTATTTGACATTTCAAATTTATGGAAAAAGACTCTTCTCGTATGTGTATAAATTTTGGCTAGGTATTTAAAAATACAAATTAAATAAAATATCGATCAATTACAAACGCAAAACAATGAAAATTTTATAAATCAATTATTAAACAATCAACTGAAAATATTTTACTGAGAAAATGGGCCCGCGTAAGTCAACATATTGAAATAGTAATTTTCGTTTGCCTAATATCTAGGTTATGTGTTAAATGCTACGGGTGACAGGAGGCGGCTTCTTTATAGAAGTCTTGTTTTTCACCCTTGGCAGATAAAGCAATTCTGTTAAAAATACACCCCGGCGGCATTTTTGCAACAAAATAAAAGAAGGAAAATATTTCAATATAATTTATTTTTAGCAAATAATCGCATGAATTCTCGGGTCCCCAAAATGACCACCCAGACGCTGCTTGATTTTGATCTGGGAGAGAGTTCGTCTGATAGTGATTTTCGCATCGAAGACCACGATGAAAGCGATGATGATTTTTCGGATGGCTCGAAAGGCAAGCAGAGCAATCAAGGCGGTGATGGTAACTCAAACTCTAGTTCGGACGACGACGATGACGACAGTTCTGGAGATGGTAGTGAATCCACCTGTTCGGACTTAAAGCATCTTTTCGAGGATTCTGAACTGAAGCCACTAAAGGTTGAGACCAAAATTAAGGATGCTCTGACAAAGGTCATCACTTCAGCGTCCTTAAAAGATAAGGTAAATAATTTCTCAATGTAAAACAATTATTTTTCTTTTGTTCAATGTAGTGCTTTAATTCAGTCCTACTACATTCAAGATATAAGTGACTAGAACACTTTCAATATACGTTCCCAACAAAGAAACGTAAGCTTTTACTTGTAGGACAAAGCGACTTCTTTTAGAATGTTCTCCTACACTGCGCCGGGGAGAACAGAGTCGGATTCAAAGAGTTTTTGGGCTTGAGCATTAGTTTCTACTCACCCACATTACTGGTTGGATTCTCTCTCTTGTAAATAGCACGGTGTCGCCTTGTAGCCTGTACAGTATGTTGTATATTCTTCTCCATTCCAAATCTATGCTGACTAAATTAAATCAATGACCTTTATTTCTTTTTATTTTTGAGAAGCCGCAGTTTCGTTGCTCAGTTGCTCTTTCAGCTTATCTGTTCTTTGTAAATCAGGGATTTCGTTGAATTTGAATAGTGAAGCCCGAAAATCGTTGGTGGCACATATGACAGCTTGTAGGCAATATTTCCGTCCTATGCTCATAATGCTGGTGGCGAACTTTCTAGAAACTTTGTCAGCAAACGTTCTATTGAGATTTAGCTTCACGATGACAAATCTTTTAACAGCCTCTTTTCGGAGCTGTGGCGTCAAAGATATCCGCACATGTGTTACCAAGTAGTGGTTCGTGTTTATGCATATATAATGGCACATTAAAACGTTTTGTGTCTCTCCCCTGAAAGATCAACAAAATTTGAATTCATTTAATTTGTTTACATTTACTAAATAATTTTAACAATCCTCTCCTGTAGGTATGTATGAAATGTGATATAATTTTTGACAAAATATTAACTTACTTAGTTAAAATTTTTAATTTGTTACAAAAACGTTTCTCCCCTGCCATATTTCCAAGATTGCATGACGTCAATCGCTGTGTGATCAATTTGGTTGACAATTCATTGATGAAAAGCTTCCAATTTCCCTTACGTGTACACAACGTTTCATCAAAATCTTTAGAACCGTTGTCGAGAAAATTAGTCAAAACTAAAACCGTTATATGGCAGGTACCCGTTATACCGTTATAGCCGGGCTAAAACAAAAATTCGAATCTGTCCTCTAGGTAATCACAAAAAAGTTCTACACACGCAGTTTGAAGAAAATCCGTGGAACCGTTAAAAAAAAATTGAAACTAAATGTGAGAAAACATTTATTATAACGTAAAATCGTTTAATGCACATCTTATTCTCATTCATAGAAATTTCTAGGACAATTCACGTTTTTTTTTTTTCAATTGGTTGGTCTCTTTTGTTTTCCAAATTCTTTAAGTCTATGACATATCGAAAGCCACTCAAGTCAGTGGTTAAGTTCAATCGATAGATGGCCATTGGAGAAAGGGAGTTATGCGATTACTGTTAAAATATAATATGTATATACAAAGATCAGGGAAAAATAAAATTCAAATACAAAATTAAGAGCTCGAAATTACGTTAAACACTTGTAACCATTATGTCAACTTGTAACCACTGTGTTAACCTTTTTAAAACTTTGATAAAAGAAGTAAAAGAAGAATCAGAGTGTTAAGAAAGCGAAAACGAAATTGGAAAAGTTTAGAGTAGCTATGTTTTTGACAGCGAAACTATGTTATGTCATGACACATTAACAATTTTTTTTAATTTTATAATAATTGAGTACCAACAAACTCTTTCAGTCACCTTCATGTCTTTGTCCCATGTATCCTCAATAATATCCAATTTCAAGTTAGCGACAACCGATAGTGTCGTATGCATACGAATTCTGGATCAACAGACTCTAATTTAACTCCAAGAATACAAACCGGATACACCGTTCCTTATGGGCTTCGAATATTTCGTATTAGCGCATATAAGTTATTCGTCCTTACTGGAACTCGAAGTGAAACCCTTGATTCCGTTTAAAGAATTCTTAGGCGGTCGTCTCATCTTTTGAGTTTCTTCGTTTGAGTAGTCGCACGTCAAAGCTTACTCTAGAAAGAGTAATGTTGAGAGTTTAACGATTTGCCAATCTTTTTCTTATTTTGTTTTCTTTTATGGTTAATCATATTAATTCATTTAAAATAAAAGTGTTTTAATATTTTTAATTTATGAATTTATATTATAAACCCATTTTCATTTGATTACAGTTGCCTGCAAAACCAATTTGTTGCGTGTGCTTGGGAGATCGTAGTGATGATACAAACGAAGTAATTGAATGTGACAGCTGTGGCGTGTCTGTTCATGAGGGCTGTTACGGAGTAAGTGACACTGCTAGTGTGTCAAGCACAACATCATCTTGCTCAACTGAACCATGGTTTTGTGAAGCTTGTCGCGCTGGAGTAACGAATCCCTCATGTGAACTCTGCCCCAATAAAGGTGGTATTTTTAAGGAAACTGATGTTGGCAAATGGGTGCATTTAGTATGTGCTCTTTATGTCCCCGGTGTGGCATTCGGCGAGGTGGACCAACTTGCATCGGTGACACTCTTTGAAATGCAATACAGCAAATGGGGAGCCAAAACTTGCACCCTCTGTGAAAATGAGCGTTTCTCTAGAACCGGAGTCTGTATAGGTTGTGATGCTGGCATGTGTAAGACATTTTTTCATGTCACTTGGTAAATCCGAAAGAATGATCCTTACATCTGCGTTTATTATAACAGTTTATTTATATTTTCAGTGCCCAAGCCGCAGGATTTTTATCCGAAGCTCATTCGGAGGAAGCAGACCATGCAGATCCTTTCTACGCACACTGCAAGGTACATTCGGACAAAACAATGATCAAACATCGAAAAAGACATTTCAATACGATCAAACTGGTCATGGAGCACAAGAACTTGGAGAAGCAAGAACATAAAAACGAAAACCCAACACCAGGCCAAGTACGAATCCAGAGAAAACTGGCAAAATATCAAAACAAGTACAGGAATAACAAACATCTTAAAATCGAACCGTGGGGTAAGTGTTTTACGAAAGTTTGTATCCACAAACTATTTTCAATATTATTGACTTTTTTCAGTTCCTACTCAGAAGATATCTAGACTGCTGACCACCAGTGCTACTGCATGCAATCGTCTTCTAAAAAAAGCTGAAATAATGGACGTAGATATAGCAGCGTTGGAGTTACAAGAAGCTCAGGTATGTTTCATAATTAACTGTTGATTAGAATGATTGATTTAGCGTCTTTATACATAGATCTCAGCCCTCACAGACATTCGGAAGAAGTGGCATATAGCGCCGGCGTTTAGTGTGGAATTCATTGGCTACTATTTAGATAGGATCTCACGTGTGAAAGAACTCAAATGCAACCTAGAGCAGATGATTGACACTAATACAAACCTTTTGGGAGAGCAACAAATTCTGCGTGACGAGTATGATTCAAAAGTCAAGTCGAATACGGATTTAAAGTCAAAACATGAAGCACTGCAGGTCAGTGTCCGTGAAATACACAAGCAGATCGTAGCTCTCTGTCCCAGCAAAACAATGCCTACTCTTGATAATATCGGACGACAAGTGGCCGCACCAAGTCCAATAGTAGCTGCACCTGCTCGACCGATGTCAGTTCCCACGGCAGCTGCCCTTAAAATGGGAGTTGGCTTTCCTTTGGCTCATTTGCCCGGAATAAAAGATGACACAGGACGTGTGTTGAGTACGCAATCACAAAATAAGTCGGCTCTGGTACATGAGTGTGGAATCTGTAAGCGTTGCAATGACCAGCATTTGTTGGCCAAATGTGACACTTGTCATTTCCACTACCATTTGGGATGCTTGAATCCGCCACTCACACGCCATCCTAAGAAATCAAAGTTGTATGGTTGGCAGTGCTCCGAATGTGATAAGTCTGACGATTCCGATGCCGTACCCGATCTGCCCAAAGGCCCAAGAAAATCACGTACACGCTTTAGCAAAGACGGAACAATTGTTCCCGTCGATCCTAATCTATCCAGTTCAAATCCCGAAACTAGCATGTCTCCGAAATCGATTTCACCTGTTAAAAGACGATCAACAGATACAACCGTGCGCTTGGGGCCTAAACGTTCATCACTAGAACTCAATCAGAACGGTAAGCCGATTATAAATCTTCCAGCACCTAAGCCCTTGCGCAAATCTCTGGATGCACCGAAGAAAATCGAGGAAGCAATTGTTACTCCCAAGAAACCTCGATCTAAGATCATAGACTACAGTCCACTTATAACGCACAATCCGCAAGTTGTTCTTGAAGATGCATTGAAATCAGTGTCTGTTAAAAAATTCGCATCGATATCGAATTTCCCAGAATTCTCTGAAGCAGTTAGTGAAGCTCAAAAATCAGCAAAAGAAGATCCACTAGCGACAACATCCGAGGAAGCTAAAATATTAGCCAAAGCTGCTTCAGATTTAAGTTCATTACAGACGCTTAGTCAAAGTACAAGTACTAGCGTAGCAACTATACTCGATAGATCTATTAGTTTGGATACCAGCAAAGAGCTGCACAATAAAAACAGAAAGAAACGAAGTAAAGACAAACACAAAAGCAAATACTCGTCGGATAACGAAAAGTCGCCATCTAAAGAGCACAAGAGGAAACGCAAAAAGAAGAACCACGATTCAGAGAATCCCAATGATAATGAGCCGGCTATTCCTAAAATTAAAATCAAAGTAAGTATGTCATAATCCCGGGATTTTCTATAATATATATCAGGTACAAGTAAAATATTTATATTGAAAAAAAGTTTTATTTTTCTGTGGTTTTCTCGGTCGCAAACACCGTAAGTCCAGTTGGTGTTAGTAGGTACGTCATCGCTCTTATGTTGATGACCAACTTCTTGATCCAAAAATGTATATTGTCGTAGCATTTTTGGATCGAGAAGTAGCTCTTGTCAATGCTATGATGTAATTTGCTACTTCTTGGTCGCAACCCACGTTACTCAGATGGTCGAGTTTTTCGTTTAAAAAAAAACAGATTTAAATATGATAATAATTATTATTATCTTAAGTGTGAAAATTCTGAAAATAAGTTTTGTCTCAATTATTAATTTTAATTATCTTTTAATTTTAACTTTCAGTTCAAAACATTGCCACTACCTGGAGAGGCAGCGCCTGAGGCACATTTTTTCTATGTTTCCGCTGATATGTTGCGCTCTCGTCCTGCATCTGTTGAAACTGTAGAAGACTTAACTCTGAATGTGGTAAATTTTAAAAGTAAACTAACGGGAAATTTCTTACTTAAAAAAAAAAAAAACTATTATGCCCACAGGACGACGTATCGCAAACTGAAATTTTGCCTCGAGACGAAGTTCCGAAAATTCAATCACCGGTAAAAACACCCAATAAAGCAGCACAACCTCCAACTCCAAACACAAAACCAGCAGCGCCTCCTGCCCGGCAGGTGTCACCCAGAAAGGCAAATAAAAGGAACTCAATGAGTTTATCAACATCGTCGACCAGTGCGCAGCATCCACCTAAAGATGTAATCTGTGATGTTTGTAAGGAACCAGGAACACCGCAAAATCTTGTCCTGTAAGTTTAGTACAAATTCATTGTGTTTTTTAATTGCTTTCTAAAATTATAATATTCCCCCTTTGGATAAATACAGTTGTGACGAATGCCACAAAAACTATCATTTTACATGTCTGGATCCACCACTTAAGAAAACACCCAAGCGCAGAGGTTATTCATGGCACTGTGCAGATTGTGATCCAACTGTAAGCTTACATTTAATCTCTAAAAATTAATCATAATCACGAAGATGAATTTATTTTCCAGGATAACGAACAAACGTAATCATGTACAAAGAGACATTTAAAAAAAAGAAAACTTTAAGTTAGAATATAAAATTCATCATCCCCACAAAAAAAAACCAAACTATTCATACAATTTAAGGAGCAAATCAATCAGAGATGCAAAATAAGAACCTAATTGTGTATTTAGTATGTACACATTTTATATTGTTTTTTTTTTTTTTCATTATCAACTTATACATTGCAAGAATTTAATTTCGACTACATTATCTAAACTTGTTTATATTTACATACAATGTATGCAACATGAGATATTTTATTTTTATTAAATCTTATTTGCTTCAATAGTAAACAAAACGAAAATAAATTTAAATAAAATGCCTGTAAATCTGTGTAAAAAATGAATTTATTGTTCACACTCTCAACGATATAAATGAATAAAAATAAAATTATGTCAGTATTTAAAAGAAAAAAATGTCTGGGATAGTTTGTTCCTTTTATTATAAAAACTGCAAATGAAAGAAGGCTTGGGTAATGTAGAAATAGAGCAGTTCTGAAATGTCACTCTTGATTGGAATCCTTGTGAGTCACTGCTCAATGGGAATAATGTGCATAGGAACATCAGATTTATGCAGAGGGAATCAGGACGCGAGTATTCAAATAAATAGAATCGGAAAAACTGTTCTTCGGGATGCTTCTTCGACATTTACAAAAATAAGTCGCTTCCAGAAAGTCGCTTAACAGCATAACAAAAAAGCCTCTTGAGGTCTCAAATGTTTGTTGCATAGACGTGTGTTCTTTCCGTATGACGGCTCCAGAATAACAGGTTCACTCTAGCGTTCGTCACAGGTTACCTTCAAATACATAGTCAAGTACTTTTATAAAGAGCGGTACTCAAAACTCTTCCCTGGTGTTGGTGTAAGCCAACTTTTATTGGGAATTTTTCGGTAACTCCTGTGAGTCATCTTATCTTTGTTTTTATTCATATTAGTTATTCGTGGTTCGTGGTATGCTATCGAATGCTTTGTTTCAAAATCAACTTACACATACTCATACCAATTTTTTGAGCAATCATGATGTTTTTTTTTCATTCTGACTCAATTACATCATTACATATGTCGTTTATTTACTAGCTATGCTCATAATTCGCCGTGCTTCGCAAATATCCGCTCAACAATTTTCAAGTTTGAAATCAGCTTGACTTGAACGGTAACTATCGAAGCTTCGAATATCACCTTTCCCCTAGTGAATGGGAGTAAGGTAACTTCATCCCTTCTTTGAAAGAACATCAATTCAGTTAAAATTAGTCACTAATCTTTTAAAAGTTCAATATTTTATTAAAACAAAAAATATAACTTAAATAAATTTGAAACAAATTATATTTCTTCATCTCCCATGGCATCGTCTTCCAACACCAAATCTTCCAACATCTCGGCAAGCGTTATCTGCGGTGTACCATCATCATTTGTTTTAGCTGAATCAATTGGAATATGCTTCGAAGCATCACGATAAATGTTAACGTTTTGACGGAATTCTTGGTCCTCTTCCAAATCTTCCAAAAACTCATGATAATCCCTATAAGGCAAACATTTCGAAAAAATCTTTGTTAAAATGATAAAATTTTAAACTCACTTCTTGTTTCTTTCTTCAGCCTCATCCTCTGCAAGATGTTTTAATTTCCAAAGCCGTTGATTATGTCGAGTCAGGCGATCACCAAAGAATTTCTTTACGAGAATTACATCAGGATACTGATCGTTGCTCAGTTTTTCGAATGTTTCATCGTTGATGTTGGCATCTACCATATTATAGCCAAGCACAGAGTCGCCAACTTTGAGCAAATGTCCCAGATGTGTCTTTGTGTGGGTAGGGTTGTCATTAATTCCCAATTCGGAAGCCTTCACAATCCAGACATCACATAAAACATGTTTAAAAGAGACAGCACCTTGCCCGGGAAACGTTCTTCTATCTTTCTCTTTGATAATGTCAATGTCCATAACAATAAATTCAACCAGTTGTTTGGGGTTGCAAATCGCATTAAAAGGGGCTCGGAAATATGCATTCGATGAAATTTCAGCGACTAGAAGTGGATATAATTATTGATATTTCTAAAAAAAAAAATAACAAGGGTAAACAAAACAAAGTAAATGGTTATTCATTTAAAAAAAAAAAAAAATCGAACTGTATCGATGTACATCCGTTTCCTCCTTTTGTAAATTGGAGAAGATTTTCAATGTTAACTAACGCGAGACGGGGGGATGTGACTACTTAGGTATATTCTTTTCTCATGTGGATGGCAGCGAAGGAGATTTAAGGTGGTTACTAAGTGAACAGTTTGCAGAGCTACTACGAAAAATTTGGAGAAATCAAGGAATGTTTAAAAGGGTTTTCTGGCGAATATTCGTAGCGTTAAGTTCTTCGACATCAACATCAACTGACTGCCTCGGTTAGAAATTTATTGTTGACGACCATGTCGACGATAAATGAGCAACAATCTTCGGATCTCCTACAAAATTCATGTTTTTTTGGGATAGTTATCTATAGTATAGAAAGATCTTATATGAAATAAAAATACTACATCGGCAGTATGGATACTGTTGATAAAAGGTAAAGTCAAATCATAATTTGGATAGACATTTGACTAAACATAAAAACCAGATTCGTTTTTTTTTTTGGGAATTCTCAATTGTACTATATATAAAATCACTGTACTATATATAAAATCCCAAAAAACACAACGAATTAACAGAGACCATGGTATGCTATAAGGTGCGAGGGGGGTGGAAGCGCAGAAGAAGATTGAAACTTGTCATTGGAAAAAGAATATGGTACAAGACATATTTTAAGCTGCGCTTTTAGGACTGAACTTGCTTGATTTATGCACATACTACAGAGGAAAAAGACGAAACCTGCAAAGAAATCTTATTAGAGTAAATAGAGACACACAAAAACAACATTCTGGAAATTCGACCACAAGCATGCGGACTGCTATGAAGTTTAACAACGAAAAACTGGAATTAAAAGAAGTCGGCTGATCCATACATATCTGCCTCAGTATCAAATGTAGGCCACCAGTGGTATATATTAAAAGAAAGCCGCCACTGATGTGATAGTTTTCACTCCGCCACTAAAAAGAAAACTCTGGGTCGTTGAAGAATGCCAACATAAAAAACAACCTAAAAAGCGATGCAAGGAGAAGAGAGGAGAAGGTTTTAAGAATAAAAAAAAGCCACCATGCCTGCAAGGACGAAAATGAGAGCTTGCTTGTAAAAACGCGGTCGATGTTGAAGAACTGAAGAAAGTAGCTGATGGTTTGCAATTCGACCTTTTTCTCATCATGCAAATATGGTCATACTCTTACCCCATTAATTAAACCTCACTCCACCAACCTCATCGTGTGCCGGATCCTCAAAAAAGAAAAGCTCTTGTTGGCATTTATTATAGTATTGGATAAATAATCTTAGTTCGAGCAAATATAACGATTACGACGGATAAGTCGATACACACCACCTCGTCATCGACTTAAAGGCTGCTTACGAACCCTCACTTGAAGAACCAAATTATTATTGCAATAGACCGTGACTTGGTCAGTCGTTCTCTTTTTCGCTCCAGAATGTGTGGATAATGTGTGGCTAGAAAAATTAAAGACGGGATTGACATCGATTCCAGAATGTGTGGATAATAAGTGGCTAGAAAAATTAAAGACTGGACATCGATAATTAGAAGGATACGTATTCACGGATCTTTTGGTTGGGCGCCATTGGAAATTAATAGGATGAAGATCTAAAAAACTTGTTGTATATCTTAAATTAACATTTGAAATAAGGACGCATTTCTGCCAAAATTAATTTTAATGTTGATTGCAAAATACGCCGTGAAATACGGAAAACGATTAAACTTTAATTCATTGTACCTTTCTTTTTAAAAATGTCGATCACCGAGTAAGAAATCTAAATGACCTACGCAGATTGTGAAATATCTTCTCCCGCTGCCATACAAAACAGGCCATAATTAACAATGTCCAATCATTCATTCCTTTGTTTACGTGTTCGTTTTCTTTTAAATGTTACCCAATAGAATTGATGTTTTTAAGTGCTCCAATAAACGACATTTTTGAAAGCTAGGCATTTGGATTTGAGTTTCTAATTGAATGAACAGTTAGTTCTCTAACCAACTGGAAGTTGGTTGTACAGTGAAAGGGGTTAATCCCATAGCTCTTTATCGCGATTAAATAAATCATCATAATATTGATTGGTTTTGAAAAATATTTCTCGAAACAACAATGTACTCTGAAAAATGTGTGCGTTTAATCATGATCTCTGAATAGAGGAGGTGTTTATTCAAACAGGCTTAATCTCAGTCTCTCATTTTGTCTTTAAAATCAATTTTAGCGTTGTCTAATTAAAGTAATCTTGTCTTGGAATAAATTGTAAGTGCGTTTTAAAAATATCTTTATTTTTTTTTTTTAAATAGTCAAACTAAACTCCAACAGAAGAAACCATATTTGAATTACTATATAACAATATCAAACTATTAAACTAATAAACAAAGTCATAGTAATTACTTAAATAAAAAAAAACAAATTCAAAAACATTTACTCACTCTGCGCAGTAATTGGATCAATCAAGTGTATTTTGCTTGCAACTTTATGCACTAAGCAAACGGCTGAAATGTGTCCCAGTTGTTGTCGCTGTTTCTTTGTCAAACATATAGCACTGTCTTTTGAAATAGGTGCTATCTCCACCGAGTAAGTGAATTTGTAGTTGGATATATTGCTGTGTATATCTGTGGAAATGAGGCGCTTTGAGTTTGAAAGACGTATTGGTACTACAGTTTGGAGGAAGTCCACCATTTTCCGTGCCTGATTATCATTTGCATAGTAGAAATCTAAACCACCATGAACCTGCTTGATACCAAGCGTGTTTTCGTGAGCTTTGTGCTTCAAAATTAACTGTTCAAGGTAGAAAAATGTTTTTTTATTTTCCGAACGCTGTCTAACTTGTACCAGACATTTCCAAAAGTCTTTGGCTTCGGACCGGTGGCAATCGTCGCACATTTGATTTGTTGTTGTGAATTCAACGACAAATATCTGCTGCAATACGGTTCCACCAACAATTTCGCCATGGACGGTAAGTTTGACTTTTATGCGTTTGGAGTGGGGTTCGGTCCAAATGAAACCCGCATCTACTAACTTAACTTCTTTGAGGCCACTCAACTTTTTCAAACATAGTGCAAGCAGTTCCCGTGACTCCAATGGGCATGAAATCCATTCGCAGGGCGGCTGTAAATATCGCTCGCAGTTTCTGCAGAAATGAAGCACAGCTTGTTTGGGAATTCCCGCTGTAATGTCGATGTGATTTCGCAGACAGGTGACACACATGTTTGAAGGATTTGGTGCAATCGCAACACCGCAGTCACAGCAGAGACTAATAAATAATTCTGGCGATATAACTAAACTTCCATGATAAATCATTGAATATTCTAAACTTACATGACTGGTAAGATCTCCTCTTTTTTAACAGATTGGTCAAGCTCTGTGAACTCCATGACTTATTTATTTATTAAATCTTTAGTTAAAACAAATTTTTAAAACGCAAAAACTGCACGTGTTGGTTTTGATTTTGTCGTTTCTGTTTGCGGGTCGCGCGCGGGTGACAGTTGTATGACAAGAACATAACTAAAACAAAACGTCAAACAAAAAAGAGTGGAGAGTTAAGACCGTGCTTAGACTGGTAAATTTGAGACCGGACTCACGAGAGTTCTTAGGCGAGAGTGGTGAGGGGTGAGTACTCTCGTGAGGCAGCATCAAATTATAAACATCGGAAGCGTGAGTACTGTTCCAATTCCAAATTCAAGTTTTTTTCCCATTTTGTTCACTATCTGCTTGACTGCCGATGTGTTAACATCGCAGTATTTTCATAAGTCGTGTTTTGTTGGCAATTTATAGTTAGTCAGCACTGGAATGAACTAATAAAACGCTATATTCACTTTTATCTCCACTATTTTATTTTATTTAAAAGTTGTATATCTTGACCATATTTACCTAGTTTATATGCAGGGTCGAAAGATCGAGTTTGATTTGAAACGAAATTCCAACCCAGGTATTTCAGCCAACTAGTTGAATGCTTGAGGAGTTGAGTTAAGTGCGAAAAAGTTGAATTGACAGGAGAATCCTGCGTTGCTTTGTAGGCATTAAGACCAAAAGATTGAATTTTCGAGAAAAATTATTTGTATTGCTTTTACAAGTTATGCGCATACTTTTCAACAACAAATATTCATTCGTTAATATGCAATTGATCACATGCAGAAATAATTGTGTATTCACCATTTCAACCCAGGTATTTCATTTAATTTTCGACTCAACACCACTGCTCGAGTGCGATCGAGTCGAATTCCATTTCGTTCCAACTCATCCCCGTTTACAAATGGGTGAACCTAAGTTCAAGCTCGCTTCAACCATGCATATAAAATAGGTAATTGACGTACTAGATATGGACCGCCAGTCGGTTGAAATTATCATACAAACAGCCAAGTTGTTCCAGCTAAAAACAGCCTAAAAATGCCATCATCTTTTAGTGTTAAATACGTGTACTAATTTCGCCATTAGAATTTAAATGAAAACGATAATGTATTCATCTGTAAGTAAGTCATGGCATTAGGAGTGGATGTTTTTTGTAAAAAAAAAGTAGTTTGATAATAATTACCACCAAAATATTTCAAAAGTAAATAATTAATTAAAAAAATCATATCCCTGCTAGTATTTGATGGCGCCCCTAGTTATGTTGGAACACGCGTGAAGTTGGCTACTGGCGGTCCATACCTAATACGTCAATGATCTTGACTATATGCCAAGTTAAAGTTTAAATTGATCTTACGGAGGGGAGTTCGGTCGTGACCCTTGAAGGGTACACACGGTGGTCCCAGCACCACCGTCATTTAAAGTAAACTTGTGTAACTTATGTTACAATTTTATAACGGGGTGGTTTGTCACCCAGCAATTTAACTGCTACAAAGCAGAGACAACGGAGCCAGGAAGTACATCTTGGGGGGGATGTTCAACAGCGCTCCAAGTAAACAGTTAGAACCAGGACAGCAACTTCCCGCTGAGTTCTTATTACCGCTGGATATGTTCCAGCATCTTTCCGGGTGGTCTGTCCACCCAGCAATTGAGCTTTTTCAAAGCAATAAAAACTGAGCCAGGAAGTGCATCTCGGGGAAGGATGTTCAGCAGCGCTCATGGTACAATTGAAAAACCAAATAACAGTTGGTTGGAAACCAACGGGAAAAACAACAAACTACATAACTGTAGCAAGAAAACAGCCGCAAAGTAGCAGTCCTCGCCCACCGGAACGAGGGCAAATTAAACGGATAACGGAGGAAAAAGTGCCGATCCAGAAAACATAACATAAATACATTACAGCAACACAGGAGCACTTCACAAGAAGAAGCTAATTATCTGCTCAAATTTGGAAATGGCCAGCAAGGGAGTTTCATTAATAGCAAAAGTAAATTACATTCTTTATGTGTAGTATATATAATTGTCTTAACTAAATGTGCATATCATTTTGTACTATATTCATTAACATTAATTTTTCAAATTTCTACCGATCAATTGCCCTAAAACCTAAAATGTATAATAAAATTTTGCAATTGTTTTAAAAGTATGAATAGAAAAATATGTTAAAATAATGAAAAGTTGGGTTATACTCGTATATTCATTATGTTCCTACATTGTTGGTTCAACAACAACATTGTCATGTGATTCCAATAGTTAAAAATAGAGCCTTCTCGCTCTTATTCATTTTATCATATAACAAAAATATATTGAAAGAAGCATTCGCGCTCTCAAGTCTTCTTTAAAGACTCATGTGAAACAAAAAAAAACAATTTGTAATTGTCTCGGTTTTAAGTATTAGTCGTGTTTTGTTGGTAAGTGTTTAGTCACTTTAGCAAAATTTTGTATGGGATACGAAAAGTGTCGATAAATTGGTCAGTAATTAAAGTGAACATAAAAGTGAAGATAAAATCTTGGAATGCCTGGAAATATTTGGCGCGCAATATAATGTCAATACATTTTTTGCTTAAAGGTTGGTGGCACCTACGACAGCTTAAGACATGGACTCCATATACAAAGATTATTAATGGTTGTGTTCATTGTGTTTTCCTTTAGGGCAGCGTGTTGCGGAAGAAGTAAGAAGCTTTCAACCTACGAAAGTTCCAAAAAAGGATTGATGATTTTGAACTTTTCGCTTAAAAACAAATAAAAATTGGTTAAAGCTGATTTTTAAATAAAATTATATAATTTGGGATTTAATTTGGTAATATTCAAGCTAAATAATGATTATTTATCCTGTTTTTATTTGTTTGTAGTGGAAGGTGGGGTACAAGTTGACCAACTCGGCATATTCAAATAGCCATACTTTGCAAACACATCCATAAAATTATTTGAAACTTCGGCTTGGCATATAGTCAAGAATACCAACTTTGAAATAAAATAAGAAAGTGGATACAAAAGTGAATATAGCGTTTTGTTGGTTCCTTCCAGTGCTGACTAACTAAAAATTACCAACAAAACACGACTATTGTATATATATATCTTAGTATGTAAGAGACAATATCGTCTAAAACAATGTTTGATTACTTATGAGCAAAAGTAGTGTGACTATATATCTTTTATATAATAACTGTTCGCCACGAGGCTTTCCATTATACGCAACTGAAAAAGAAGGCCATACATTACAGCCACTTTTGTACTCGCTAAAGCGAACAAGAATTAGAATTAGAATAAGACAAAAATGTAACTCGAAACTAACAGGCCGACTCCACGAGCTATAATTTCTCTCAGAATGTGTATCCTGCTATGCAATATTCAATGGAGTCGCGTTATTTCTCGTTATGTTGGGATATCAGATATCTCTCTCCAAGATTTCGTCTTGATATAGATGTCTAAGATGAATTTGACGTTTGAGTTTTTTTTTTTGCTTTTTGTGGGTAAATGTCATTTTTTCTCATTATTTTTTGTCTCTCGTGGTGCGTGGTGGTCTTCGTTCTTTATTTTCCGTTGATCAGTTGTTTGATTTTTGTTGTTGTATTTTAATACCGGTCGTTGTTCTTTGTTTGCCGTTGTTCAGTTGTTTTAATTTTATTTTTTATTCGTGTTTTGCATTTTATTTGGTATAATTATTTAATTCAAACAAAAAATGAGTGAGTGGAGATTGTCCCAAACTGAAACAAAAATGCTTATAAATTTATATCGGGAAAAGGATTGCCTGTGGAACTAAATTCTAAAACAAACGTAAACAAATCTTCTAATAATTTTTTCCTTATTTCCAGTTTTAAAATAACATACACATTACATACTAACAAAACATTGAATAAAATGTAATATACATATATTAGTTTAATATAATAACTTACCTACAAACAAAAATAATAAAAGCTAACAAAATAATAACAATAATAATAACAAAAATTATAAAAATTAAAATTCGATGACTGCACCACAAAACACGGACTAATTTCTCGTTTGTCTGAGAGAGATACACACACTTCAACTTCACTTGCAAAAATAAAATGTCAAGACATGAATTGCCCAGCAAAGATATATGGAAATGCTGCTATAAGAATATCTAATATTTAGGTAGCAATTCAGATATCTTGTGGAGTCGGCCTGTCTTGATATAGATGTCTAAGATGAATTTGACGTTTGAGTTTTTTTTTTTGCTTTTTGTGGGTAAATGTCATTTTTTCTCATTATTTTTTGTCTCTCGTGGTGCGTGGTGGTCTTCGTTCTTTATTTTCCGTTGATCAGTTGTTTGATTTTTGTTGTTGTATTTTAATACCGGTCGTTGTTCTTTGTTTGCCGTTGTTCAGTTGTTTTAATTTTATTTTTTATTCGTGTTTTGCATTTTATTTGGTATAATTATTTAATTCAAACAAAAAATGAGTGAGTGGAGATTGTCCCAAACTGAAACAAAAATGCTTATAAATTTATATCGGGAAAAGGATTGCCTGTGGAACTAAATTCTAAAACAAACGTAAACAAATCTTCTAATAATTTTTTCCTTATTTCCAGTTTTAAAATAACATACACATTACATACTAACAAAACATTGAATAAAATGTAATATACATATATTAGTTTAATATAATAACTAACCTACAAACAAAAATAATAAAAGCTAACAAAATAATAACAATAATAATAACAAAAATTATAAAAATTAAAATTCGATGACTGCACCACAAAACACGGACTAATTTCTCGTTTGTCTGAGAGAGATACACACACTTCAACTTCACTTGCAAAAATAAAATGTCAAGACATGAATTGCCCAGCAAAGATATATGAAAATGCTGCTATAAGAATATCTAATATTTAGGTAGCAATTCAGATATCTTGTGGAGTCGGCCTGTCTTGATATAGATGTCTAAGATGAATTTGACGTTTGAGTTTTTTTTTTTGCTTTTTGTGGGTAAATGTCATTTTTTCTCATTATTTTTTGTCTCTCGTGGTGCGTGGTGGTCTTCGTTCTTTATTTTCCGTTGATCAGTTGTTTGATTTTTGTTGTTGTATTTTAATACCGGTCGTTGTTCTTTGTTTGCCGTTGTTCAGTTGTTTTAATTTTATTTTTTATTCGTGTTTTGCATTTTATTTGGTATAATTATTTAATTCAAACAAAAAATGAGTGAGTGGAGATTGTCCCAAACTGAAACAAAAATGCTTATAAATTTATATCGGGAAAAGGATTGCCTGTGGAACTAAATTCTAAAACAAACGTAAACAAATCTTCTAATAATTTTTTCCTTATTTCCAGTTTTAAAATAACATACACATTACATACTAACAAAACATTGAATAAAATGTAATATACATATATTAGTTTAATATAATAACTTACCTACAAACAAAAATAATAAAAGCTAACAAAATAATAACAATAATAATAACAAAAATTATAAAAATTAAAATTCGATGACTGCACCACAAAACACGGACTAATTTCTCGTTTGTCTGAGAGAGATACACACACTTCAACTTCACTTGCAAAAATAAAATGTCAAGACATGAATTGCCCAGCAAAGATATATGGAAATGCTGCTATAAGAATATCTAATATTTAGGTAGCAATTCAGATATCTTGTGGAGTCGGCCTGTAAAAGACTCAATAAAATTCAATTCAATTCAATTGATCTTACGGATGTGTCTGCAAAGTATGGCTATTTGTGTACTTCGAGGTGGTCAACTTGTACCCCACCTTCCACCCCAAACAAATAAAAACCGAATAAATAATCATTATATAGCCCAAATATTACCAAATTTGCTTCCAAATAGTATGATTTTAACTACAAAATTTGCTTTAACATATTTTGATTAGTTTTTAAGCGAAACCTGATGTGCGTTTATAGCGATTGGTAAAAATGTGTCAGGCTGTTTTCCGGATTGAAATGCACACGAAAAACTTTTCCTGACAGAAATCTGTCAGTGAAACAAGTGAAAATTGAGCTCAAATAATTGTAACGATTTGTTTCATTTTTTTAAAAATGGCAGTCAGCTAATACGAAAAATGAGATTCAATCAGGTAAAACAAGATCTGTGGTTAACATCTGAAATAACGAATGGTTACACATAACTAGAGCTGAAAAGACTGGCCCTTACTCTTTTTTTAATTATATAATCATGACAGTGCACAACCGAAAAGGAATGAAGCGGAATAGTAAAATAACTGACAACAGAAAACAGAAACGCCACAAAGAATCACAGAAAATTGGAATAATGGGATTTTCCATTGATAAAATAAATCAATCTATTTTTGAACGGCTATCAGTTTTTGACAGTTCATGCGTTCCAATGGGCAAATAAATTGAACTACATATTTTTTTTTATTTGAGATCAATTCCCTGTACTACCTCCAATGCAATAAGCAGCAGTCGGTTTGATGAATGGGTTTTATTTGTGCTTTATTTATTTCAATTGTGATAAATTTTGTGTGCAAAATATTTAAGAATTGATTATTATCAAACAATTTAAAACTTTTAAATAGATTTTTTAATTCCATTCGCCACGAAATAGATCAATTTATTTATTGAAATATGTACTTACCCATTTAAATCATAAATCGAATGATTTTTTGTCAAAATGTTTTTCTCTTTTGCACTCATTGGACCCTACTAAACTGGAAACAGCTCAACCGATTTTGATGATATTTTGGGAAGTTCCTCACAAAAGAAATGCATCAACATTTTTTTTTATAGAATAATAAAGTCTGAATATAACTAAAAATTAAGCAGCCCTGCCAACAGAAAGGGCAAGAAAGGGTAAACGAAATGTTCGTGGACAAAGACACATCTCACAAACATTTATCTTCGATAAATTGTACAATGTTATTGTGAACTACCCTGTTTACGTATTTCGTCTTCAATACAAATTCTCTTTCCATACAAACAAAACGTCGTTCGTTCATAAATGCAGCTAATAACTTGTTAAAGTGAAATAGTGAATGATAAACTACCCTTTCATGCTATAGTCAAAGTGAGATACAAGTCATGCTCTTTAAAATAATATTATTAACCACAAAAATAATAAGAGACATCAACATCATTTGGTTATCTTATCTCTCGTTGAATTGCTGCTTTTGCCGGGCAAACAGCAAGAAAAAGCACAGTAAAAAACTTTAAAAAAAAAAATTAAAGTGTCTAGGTAAAAATTATTAAACAAATGAGTGAATTTCGCATCAGTGAAGTTTGATAAATATTGTGTCAAGTGCCACAAATGTTTCCAGAATGGAGTTATCACTATAAATCTATGCAATCTGTACCTACACCTACACACCACATTTATAGGTCGTAATCGTAAGTTGATTCTTTAAAGAAAATAAATGATAGAAACTTTATACATTACCTATTGCTAGTCTAGCACTGTTGTGCAAGCAAATTACCGACTACCGAGTCTTCCTCTATGGTCTGTGACTGTGAATATAGATGGTGCTTTCAAACAACCCGAGTGATTACTCAACGTTCAGTTTCAGTATTGCCTCCAATCTCATCAAGTGCTCTCCTTGTTTAATCGAAATCGAACAATAAAAAAAAAACTGAATCTATATATACCTACAATAATACAACACACTGTTAAAAAAGGACCTTCAGAAAAGAAAAAAATTAAGGTACATTCCTATATATCTATGTAAGACATTTCATCATCAGTGGTTTGGTTTGGTTACCTCCCTACCTTGTGATTTTCAATCATTTTGAAAAATTAAAATAAAGAACTCTCGTACCTACTTTTCGCTCTCTTGACTTGACATGACTTGACCGTCATCGTCATCGTTGTCATAATCTTCTCATATTTGTTTAAAAGAAAACATTCTGTTGCTTAATTAAAGTGAAATTAATAATTGAAGCAGGAACTAAACGTGGAGTTTATGAAAATTATATACAGCTTAACAGTCGTGCTCATAGCATCTAATAGGCGCGCGTTCATTTATTCTGGAAAACCTAGAGTACATACCTACATATCCGTGGTTTTAGAAGAAAAGTGTCCATTTGCTGTTATTTACCTATTGTGCGTGCATTGAATATTAGAAATTTCAATAAACATTGGTAAAATATACGTTAAGGAAACAAGTTTCGTTTGAAAATATGTAATATATTTAACCAACAATTATTCGATTTTAAATGTGAGTATACCTAGTTACGAACAAGACTTGTGTTTTCTTAAAGGCTGTTTTTTTTGTATTGTGAAACTCTGCATTCTTTAAGTAATCTCACACTCTTGGAATGCGATAAGGATTTGTTTTAATTTGTTTTTTTTTTTTATTTGTGCATTTATCTATTTAGGTACACCTCTTTATAGCACACGACCTAAAAATATAAAATTACATGCAAATTGGTCTAATTTAGTTTTATTTTTCCACTAATATGAACGGTTTTAAGTTATATTATGTAATAATCAAGTGCGGTGGTAAAACAAACTAAAAGGTTTCATTAGTTTCTTATGTGGCTTAGTGCATCACATTAAAACAAATATGAACCTAACATAAGGCCATACAAATTAAACACCTTTCTACTAAAAATATTGGAAAATATTTCCTATCGAACTTCTCATTATTGGTCACATGAACCCATGTGCTTTATTTTATTTTAGTTAACTGATTTGCGATCTAGTATTTTTTGTTCAGTTAATAAACTATTGTGATGTATAAGTACATGTATCTAAATACGTATCTATACATACCGTGTCTTGTGCATACCTATTTTCTTTCCTAATTAATAGAAAAGTTGAAACTTTGATGCAAAAATTGAACTTTAGTTTGGCAAATTTTCTTTTTAATATAAATATTTACGTATGCGATACATTTTTAAGTTAAATTGTGACGCATTGCATCAGTTTGTAGATATGTACCCAACTTAGCTTTTTGTTTCGTCTATATGTAAGGCAAGTAATGTGCGGATATTGTGTTTAATAAAATAATGTTATAATACCTATGGAAGTTGATTTTTACATTACTCAACTAGGAAGGTGTTAAATCAAATAAGTGAATTGTTCTAAAACAAAAATAATTTCTCAAAGTATATGTTTGTGCCAATTATTTTATAAAAACATTTTAGATTGGTAGGTATACTATATATCCTTTGATTGAAGCACATTCTTGTTTAATTTCTTTTTTACTGAGGGCGTTTCAAAATGGAAGTGCTTGGTCGATGGTGGATAGATTACTCACGTAGGCCTTTACAAAACATAGTTATTGTAAGTACCTACCTACATTTATATTTAGGTACTTATAGGTACCTAAATACCTACTTGTGGAAAAAATACATATCTACCTAGGTAGATAGTAAATTAAAATTAAACGTTTGATGAAAAAAAAAATAAGATTAGGTAGGTAGGTACCTAAATAAATAATCTATGTAATATGTATTACTTTTCATAGACAGAAGATGTAATTTTTTTCAGTGACTTATTTGACCTTGATCTATTAAAATACCTACCTTGCTTCATTTTATATAATTATAATTGTCAACTTTATAAGTTATACCTAGGTACCTACCTACCGAAGTTTTTATACCTAGTACCAACCTACCTGACTAACTTTTCTTTAAAAAAAAATTAAGATAACAATCAGATTGCATCATGACAATAGTTTGAGATTTTGATAAAAGTGGGTCTGCGAATTCTGTATGTAGGTATCTATCTGTATACCTACCCATGTAAGTATTAGCAGCAATATCGGGTCTAAACGGCTTATACGAAGGTGCTTTTGGAATTGAAATTCAAGATCTAAAAATAGCGGTCCTGCCATAAAACGTTTTTGTTTTATTTTGAATTCCTCGTTAACGACTTAACGGATCTTAAATAGTGTCTACAACAAAGTTATAATCGAAAAAAAAATTCAATGTCTAATATAACAATTTTAGTTTTTTTTAAACTCAGCTCTATTTTAGATTCTAATCAATTAAGACCAACCAATATTTTATGTAAATTGCCTAGACAATTACAACATCGAATCCTATAAACGTTCGCTATATTTTTTTTTACCTATTTCTAATTTGTAATTTGTAATTATTTATTAGTTTCGAAAATATGTAGGTAGGGAACTCTTATTTCTATTTACAATTATATTTCTTAAACAGTTTTTTATTTAATTATGTCTGAACTACAAATCGTTTCCATATCACTGGGAAGAAGATTGAACATTTGAAGACTTTTATAAAGCAATAGTTGGTTTGATTCTGAGTTCTTCTGTACAACAAAAGCCGGTAGTCACCTACATTTCTCAATGTTGATCGTATTCTTCATTTTTCTGCAAATATACAGGATAATGGCAATAGATTCAAATGAGCTTTTTATGGCCTTTGGGCCATGAAAAATTGGCGTTTCGTGTGGATTATCAGCACACACTCTTCAGTTGATATTGACACTATAGTGAGCACCTTGTCAATACGCAAAATTTGTGCTGTCAGTCTGTCTGGAGGTAAAGGAAGTTCTAAATAATGATGGTTAATTTTGTAATTTATTTTGAATCTGATTACAATTACATCTATTTTTTTATAGATTATTTATTTAGTTTAAAGAAACTATTTACATTTACATAATTGATTATTTCGGCTAGTACCATTGAGTTTATACACAGTTTTTATACACAGTTTGAAACTTCCACATGATTTCTCTATGTGTATAAACTCAATGCTAACTTAGATTTAACAAACTCTATTACTTTTCTTTTAAATATATACATTAATATTGTTTTGATTTTTAAATTCATTTATTAAGCTTTTGTATTTAAAAAAAGAGGTCTTAGGTCGTTTCTATTTCTTTGTGCGTATGGTTGAGCATCTCTAATAAAATTAATGTAATTTAATAAATATTTAGGCATTAAATTGTTTACTATCTATATACAAATACTAAAACATTCATTGCTATTCTTTGTTTCACAGACAAGCACTTTAATGAATTTAACATATAACGTAGTGACATAAATATCTATTTTCAATCGTTAAAAGGACCTAAATCTTCTTGTAATTTGGATTTAGTGTCTATATTATTAGTACCAGAAATATGGACAACTGCATCATCGGCAAAAAACGCCAATTTACTGTATTTTAAAACGCACTGAATATCATTATTATGTAAATCGTCAAAAAGAGAGTACCTACCCAATACAGATCCTTGAAAAACACCAAATTCAACGTCAATTGATTTCGACACTTCACCATTAACTTAGTTAGTAAGTTGAGACCTTTATTAAAAAATAATACTTAAATTAACAATAATTCAAGCTTAAGTTTAGTTTGGTTTAGCCGAAGGGCTTCTACCAGCCACCATTAACTTTCTCCCTTTGTTTTCGATTTTTGCGATAAGAATCAAACCATCTCAATTCATTGTCTTTAACACCGCATTTTTCCATTTTCATTATTAGAATATTTCTACTAATAGTCTCAAACGCAGTTTTCAAGTCGAAAAACATTAATATCAGTCTCGAATGAATAACCCTTTCGAAAGCCAGATTGTAGGTCCAAAATTAAATAATTACATTCAAAGTAATCACACAATTGTTAAAAAACTACTTTTTCAAAAATATTTTAAAAATGGCATTGCATTCAGTGGTCTAAACTCTTGTCATTTCAATGTATTGAAGTTGTTTGCAATTATTATATTTTTTGTACAAGTCTCTGTCCCAAATATTACTTTTTTATTTCACCTTTGTCTTTTTTTTTTTAATAAAATTCTTAATGTTTCGCCACATTGTTTTTTGGTCAATAGAACCAGATATTTTAGACATCACATATATATACTTCGAATGGTAGTGTAGTTTCTCCAATCTATGTCTGAGCCACTTAATTGCTTTTGAATATTTTAAAATTTTTTGGTTCTTGAGATTATTTAAAAAACCATTGAACCACTCATTTCAATTTTATTTAACTACCTTATTCGATGTAAAAACACACTTTCATTAATTAGAAAAAAAAATCATCGGCTAATAGATCAATGTCAAATATAAACTCTGAGTGCATTAAATTAGTTTCTAAAACTTGTTCCAACTATTATAATTAATTAAAGTAAGGAAACACTTTATTTTTACTTTTGTTTATATCACATTTTATGTCAATTATAATCGTTTCATGATCACTGAACTTCAGTTCTTTTACAGTTTTATTTGCCTTAATTAAATGACTGCTATTTGTAACGACGTGATCGATTAGAGTTTTTTGTGATTCTAGTTGGTTCGGTTACAATTTGAATGCAAACATTATCTTTTATAATTTTTTCGATATCCATTTTGTAAATATTATTAGTAGAGAACCCAATCAATGTTAAATTCACCGATTATAATAACATCTTTATTAAAGTCATAAAGCTCGTTCATCAGTCTACCGAATTCATCACAAACATTTCTACAACTAGAACTAGGAGATCTGTAAATACTAACAATAACACATGAATAATTCGTAAAATAGAAGGTGTTTACTGACCACCATAATTCCGTGCTTTATAAGTATTTGATTTATTTTTTAAATTACAATGTCTTAAAACTTAAAAACGACCAATGTCTTAAAACTACGAATTTTATTGAATTTAAACGAAAGTCGTACAAATTCTGTTCCAGAAGACTAAAATTTCGTAGGTTTTTGCTGAAGAGAGTGCTACCGAGAGATAAAGAGTTTCCCCCTACCTACGTATTTCAGCCCGAGAAATTTCTTTTGTCAGTAATATGAAACCTGAGTTCTGTCAAAAGTAACTGCCATTTGTAAAAAAAAATACCACTTAAATTTTGTTACTTGCGATTATAGGTGTACCTACTATATTTTAATTTCTCCTTTAAAGAATGGTCTACAAGCTCTTCATACCAAATTTGAAGCAAATTGATTAAGCCGTTTAGGCTGTAGGTACTGATACAACCAGACTGACAGACATACCGAATTTCCGGACCCACTTTTTTCGTCTTCTCTATCATCGTAATGTCATGTTTGATTGTTATCTCAAAACTTTTTTCTTGCACGAATGCATCACTTGCCTTAATGTACCTATAATCGCAAGTTAATATTGATATAAATATCAAACATGACATTACCATATTAGCGAGGTCTGCAAATTCTGTCTGTCAGTCGATCTGTCTGTCTGTCTGTCATTAGCGCCGCAGCCTAAACGGTTGGGTGGATATCCTTAAAACTTGCTTGCTTGTTAAACCAGAAGTTTCCACTCGGGTACAAAGCATTTTTTTCTTTTGATCATACCTCCCAGCTTATGCTGGACGTCGCCCATGAGGTCATGAGGTATGCAACGAAAAACAAAAATCAACTAGCTCTCTATCCATTGTACCAAAACAATTATTTCCTAAGATTTTTCAAACTTTGACTTTCTCTTAAACGACAAAGGCGAAGCCAATTAATAAAGGCGTAGTTACTTATTTTTTTTATTTTACTTTTTTTAAATTAATTAATTATTTTTTTTTTAAATTCAGTAGGTAGGTATGTACCTACCTACAACTTTGTTCTCATGAAAATTAATAGTTTAAATTAATGTACATAGGTACCTACCTACTCATTATTTTACTTAAAAATATTGTAAAAAGTTGTTTAAAAAAATTGGATAGCTATACATAGCATATGTATTTATGTATTAACGATTTTGTTAAAAAAATGTAAAAAAATATATGCATACCTAAATATAAAAAAAAAATAATGGCATACCTTACCTACCTACCTACCAGATTTTCTTTGAAAATTCGGGGTTGTTAGAAATTAATTTTCAAAGCTATTTTTTCAAATAATTTTTTTATTAAACTAATTCAAAGACCTAAGTACCTAGTCTTACTTTTTAATTTTTTATTTTTTTCGTGATTTTACTAAAAAGTTTTTGACATATATATTTTGCAATCTGGAAGTATTTCAAAGGATCAAAACAGTTTTACAGCTTTTAAAAAAAATAAAATCGGACCACTAAATAGGTACCTACGGAGATATCCCCAAACAAAAATTGATCAACTTGTTGACAATTTTTCAAAATAAAAAAGAAGGTAGGTAGATAGGTAGGTATAGCAGTATTATTACCAGTTAGTTTGACCATTAACGATAAATGTTTGTTTTAGATAAGAACGCTGATTCTAGAGTTCATCAAAATGTTACACCGGTTGTGTAAATTACTGTTCTAAAACAGTGAAACTTTCAAATTAATTTAATAAGTATATAGATAGGTAGGTACCTACCTACCTATGTAATGTAGGCACTTATGATAATATTAACTTTACATCTGTTTTAATTTTCATATTTATGTACCTACCTTATTATATGTAGGTATAGGTATTATTTTACAAAGAAAAAAATAATGAATTGTGTTTGTTCTAAGTAATTCTTAATACCTACAAAACATTAAACACACCGGGCTACTCATAAAAATTACCTAGTTTAAATATTATGACAAACAGGTACCATTATCAAGTTCCATCTTAACATACATATTATATATAATATATGTTATAATAAAATCTCTATGAGTTCGTATGAGAAAAGCTTTTGTTTTCTTTGAAAAACTTCAGATAACAAACTCATAGATACAAATACAACAGTCAATATGATAAACAAAACTAAAAGACGTATTACAAGAAAATGCCAGGCCAGATGACAAAACGAAGCCGAGGAGTTCGTTCTCAGAACAGGTGTGTGAAATGAGTACAGCGTGTGGCCAAGCCAATCAGTCACACCTCCAACTAATATAAAAAATCAATACGATTAGATTACTCAAAAAGATCTGCTGCCTAATGAATTTGTTTTCACCGAAATTCACTCAGTTCTTGTATGTTTCAAAAGATTTTATTTGATTTTATGATTTTATTGTTTGCTTGGTTTCTTATATCAAATGAAATTTATTTCAATGTGGATTAAATGATTGCGGTAGGTAGCAAAGATTTTTAAATATGCGAGTAGAACGAGGTTTGCATGAGCTTTTACTGAACTTTATTTTTTCATACCAAAGCTTTTATTTGCAATCGGAAAACAATGACACGAGGTTATTTTAGTATCAGCTCTTTTTCTTAGCAAGTGTTATTGTACCTGTTTTCTGTTAAACGCATGTTGTAAGTGTCGTTATTCGTAATCTAATGTAATGTAATTAAATAGTTTTGTAAATTGATAATCACTTCGTTATGTGAAATAAATAAAGAAAAAGAAATATACCTATTTTAAACCCAAAGACTGAACTAAAGTCATGCAATGAGAAAAACAAACCTATAGAACAAGTAAAAGTATGTTAACTTATGATGACATTCAATTTAATCTGAAGAGAAAAGCAAAGTTATATTGTTCAAAGTAAATGCTGTTTAGCTACAGCGGATAGGATAGTGCGGATGCGGGTCTGGCAAAGACATCTGTTGTTTTAGTTCAACTGACCAATAAATCGATTTAAGTTTCATACATTTTTGTGAATAATTTATTTCGCCCCGTTTTCAATTGTAAATAAGTTCAGCGAAAAAAATTAGTGAACGTGCTTTTTAGTGAGTTAATTTCATGTGACTTTTAATTCAAATAAACAATAAACGTACCTACCTACCTACTGAGTATAGATTTTTCTCATCTTTCTTTAATATTGCGTACCTATGTATTATAAATTTAACTTTTTTTAATTGTTATATATTTTATTTAGTGTAAAATGTGAATGAAGAAGGTAATAAGTTTATTTGTTTGCACCCTCGAAAAACCTGTGACAATGTGAGTTTATTAATAACTTGCTAACGAGTGCATTTAGTTTTTTATTGGCTCCCATCAAGTAATTTTATTTTCTGGAATTGCCTACCCCATTTTGTATAAGAGTTACATCGTTCACGTCATTCTATTGATGCGCATTCTAATTTCTATGGAATTACTGCTGAGCATTCGGACATTGATTTAGAGAAAAAAAAAAATATTTAAGAAAATTGATATCGATGCTTAGCTTAACATAATTGATGTATTGAAATCTTTTCGAAAATGTATCATTGAGTCTTGGAATATCATGGACTTTGCAAAATATTTACGCGATTGTAGCAGTGAACAAAATCGAATATATTATCCGACGCCGTGCGGTTTAAACACCTCCACTTTAAAAAAAAAATAACTATTGGCCTTGTATCGCTTGAACAAAGCTTTATTTTCTACTCATAGTCATAATGTTCAAACAGGATGTTTAACGGATACCTACCTTCTTTAATCCACATAGAAAAGGTGTCATGTCCTTCGATAATAACCGGAAATGTCTAATGCTCGAAAATTAAAAAGAAAATTTGTGTTTTTGAGTTGGTTATGAAAAACATTATGTCACAATTATGTATCTTTTATTTTCAATTTATATACATAAGTGTTATGTAGTTACTTAAGTGTGCATTCTTGAGGAGATGATTTGATTTGTTGTTGCTCATAGTGGCTTCTTTCTGTATATGTACTCTCAAAAAATATAAATTTAAGAAATTAAGTGTAACGTGTTCGTTACCTAATAAATCAACATCTAAAAAACAATGTATCATAAAATAAAAAAAAACAGTTACCTTCTGCGACCAACTTCGGGGCCAACTATAGTTAAGTAAGAACCAGTAAGAAAAAGTCTTGAGATAAGAATCAAACATGACATTACTATATGATAAAGAAGATGATAAAAGTAGGACCGGTAATTCTGTCTTTGCAATAAGATAACTATACTTAAAAAGTATAAGAATTAGAAACGAAACTTTCAGAAAAATTCTTTTAACAGTTTACAGTACCTACCAAATAACGGTATTTTTTGACAATCTCAATTAAGTTTTAGATAATTTTGTTAATTCAATATTTTAAAAACATGATGAGGATTTTTATGAAATTTAGTTTTAAGCTTTGATAAATTAATTTCTCAAATCTTGTACCTATTTAGGTATACCAACTTTTTTCCACAAAATATATATATATATATGCATTACATATATATGCATTAGGTATGTATATGTATATGTAATGTATAGTCATTATTTTTCTTTTTTTTTTATTTAACTTATTATTTTGTAGGTATTTTTTTTATTCTAAGGTTTCGCGTAACTTCCCAAGAGCAAGTATGTGTGACCCAGTCCAGTCAATGCTTTAAAAGTGAACATACTAAATATCCTGACATCTGGAAGGTGAGCCGAGTACAAAGTTCCCTTTTTTGAGATTTAGGCTTAAATCTCGGGAAGGGTTAGTTTTAGGAAAAAATATCCATGGTTAACTTAACTTTTGTAACTTATATTTTCATTTCATTTCCCAATAATTTTCTACGTGCTACACGCTGATGCATCGCAAAAAAAAATAAAAAAAAAGTTTTTACTCAAATTTTTCCTAAAAGTTTTAATCTGAGCGAAAAATCCATTATAGGTATTATAGACGCAGGGTTGCAACAAGCTCAAAAAAGAGCGGCGCTCAGATCACAGCTCAGCAAATACCTAATTGCTGTTACTAAAAGTATGTAGGTACTTACATTATATTAAACATTGTTACTAACTGCAATTTGTACGTACATATCTGCAGATAATCGTTATACAAACTTCATAGTTCAGATCATTTCAGCTCAACTATAAGCTCAGCTCAGCTCAACTGATAGCTCAGCTCAACCAGCAGCTCAGCCCAACTAACAGCTCAGCTCAACTAACAGCTCAGCTCAACTATCAGCTCAGCTCAACTAACAGCTCAGCTCAAATGATAGCTCAGCTCAAACATAGTTCAGCTCAACTGACAGCTTAGCTCACTTATTTGTGCTGTGAAGCAAGCTCAAATTTGAGCTAGCTCAAAAAAAAAATCTAGCTCAAAAGTGAGCTGAGCTGAAATTTTACTTCTTGCATCCCTGTTATAGAGCATTAAATTCCCTTTAAGAAAACTAACCTTTGAAATCGCCAAATCGTGTTATTAAGGGGTACTTTATACCAACCCATCCTTTTCACACTTTCTATTAAAATATCTTCCATCTCGTTTTAGTTTTCGCTTTCAAATTATCAATGTTAACAGAATTGACAAAAAAAAAATAGCTCCCTGTATATAATATTTTGTAAGAACATGCATTATTTTATGTTTTCTGTAACTTATGGATTTTGGATTTTGTAACATGATTTTATTATTATGTAGTTATTGATGAGCCCAATCTAAGAGATTTGTAAATCGATTGGTGGAAATAAATAAATACAAAAATCGTTTCTGCCTGCCGACAAAATAGCGTGACCAACTATGTTCGTCTTTACTATCATTGAATGTTTGATTGTAATTTCGATATCGATATTATTACCAATGCATCATTTTCTTTGTTCCTTTGCAAACACTTATTTTATTTGAAATTATTTCTTTAATTCTATCCATTTTTTAAACATGAAGTAGTTAAGAAAAAAAAAAACAAATTATCTGTAAAAATTCATGTAGAAGAGCCCAGAGTTTTTCGAGAAACATTTTTTTTATTAAAACTGTTCCTACATCAAGTTTTTAAGAAACCCAGTTTTTTAACAACATATTTTAGTTTAGTATTCAGATACACCAACAGAATTTTCAAACCTATTTTATTCGATTTTAATATAAAAGCTATTTTTTTTTGACTCTATGACTTGCCTTAAATAGTACCTATAATCGCAAGTATTAATATTAGCAACCAGCGGTGATAAAAGGGGAGATAGAACCCTTCTTAATTATTGCTTTGTCTCAATCCAACCTATATCGGTTCTCTCGTGTATGCATAGCATTAACATTAAATATCAATGTTCCATTTTGTATGCTAGATATTTATTTATTACTAGCTGTTACCCGACGCGTTGTTGTCGCAGAAAAAATAATGGAGGAAACATCGCTTTTGAAAGAGCTTTTAGTTATAACAATAGTTATTATGAATTTGATCGGGCCAACATTTTGCCAAAGGATTTCTTTTTATTATTAAAATATTATAAGGTGTGATTTTAAGTCAAATTCGTCGAACAAAAATTTTCGAAAAAAAATAAGATTTCAGCACCACCTAGAGATAGTGAAAGTCCCGTCAAAATCGGGCTAGCAGTTTCCGTTGGTCCATAAATAAGAATTTTCGGGGGTAATCAAATTATCATAAGTTACTCCTTACAACATCAGCTATCTGCCAGTTATAGCTTTGTATATACATTTCTATAGTAAAATCATGAAGCAGCGCCATCTAAAGAAAGTTGTGAATCGCACATTTGAAGGTTCTTACATTTACTAAGTGTCTATTCTGTTACCCTAACAATAGTCGTCAACAAAACAAATTAACAATATTTAATGTATATTATTGGCTCTAAAATACATATTTCCTTGAAGAGTCGTAAAAAAACAAAAATCATATGTGTTTACGACTGTTGTCAGGGTAACAGAATAGACAACTAGTAAATGCACGAACCTAAAAATGTGTTATTCACAAGTTTCTTAAGATGGCCAGGCGATTTTAGAAATATATATACAATGGTTAAAGAGCCGTCAAAATCAGTCCACCAGTTTTTGATCGGTTTATAAAAAGTAATATTCGGAAAAGACGACTCTAGTTAGTACCACCTAGAGTGTAATAAAAATAGCCTTAGTTACGCGCTACAACAATAAGTTACCTGCAGCGAATGTTTTCGAGATTATCAGGAACAAACAGGCAGATAGATAGACTTGACAGACATACAGAAAGACACACACTTTAAAAGTTTTAGTTATAAGTTATTTTGGCATTACAAGCAGACACTTTATTTTAATTTATGTGTATAGAAGTATTTGTTTTCTTTCCCTCTCCATAAATAATTATATCTCAATTCACTTTGCAAATTTAAGTCATAAATATTGAATCTCAACTTGCCTGTTACCAATATTTTATTTTATTCACAAATATCTTTTATCCTTTTTTTTTTAGATTTTTTTTTCACCACAAAATGTAAAATAACTTAATGTGAATACCCTGAATTATCATAATATAACCTGGTCTACTAAAGAAAGTTGTAAGGATCAGGATATAAAAAAAATATATACACACATACTATTAATATTTTGAGCAAATAACAATTCAACATGAAAAGCCGAACTTCAGGCTACAGCTCTGATACGGAGCAAAATAAACAAAAAGACGATTTAAGTGTGCTTCGGAAGCCAATTCTTACAGCTCTTTCTGGATTCCTAGAAGCCAAAAAAGCATACGAAAATGGAACTGATGAGGTAATTTTTTGAATATTACATTTGTTTGTTGTTAATTTATGAACAAAAACTTCTTACAGATAAGAAGACTTTTGGCACGTGAATGTGATGTCATATATGAATGCAATACATGCCGTAATCTATTTAGAAGTTTAACAAGTTTTATAAGTCACAAACGAGTTTATTGCCGAAACTCCATCAATCATTTCAATCGTTTTAATTCCAATAATCAAAATGGTTTCATCGTAAGTTCATCTAAAAACCCAGAGAATTCAGCTTTAAAAACGTATACATTTCAGGATCAGGATGTTTCGACTATAATCCAAGCTGAACAAGAATTTGTCAAAAAGAGCAATACTGCTTCTACATCAAGCTCCAAAGATACTGGTAATGCCAATAGGGATCTAAGTAGTATAATTGAACGTTTGTTGAAGCGTGAGCAAAACAACCGGCTCATGAAATTGACAGACTTCTACGATCAGGTGAACAACAAGCTGACCCAAGACGAAATCTTACAACAAAAACACGTACTTCAATTGGATAGGGTACCAAATAGCGATGTGGCTGTATATCAAACTGTTAAAAAAGATGAAAGTGATAACATAAAAATAGAGGTTGATGAGGTCCATGATATGCACGATAAAAACACAAAAACTGTTGTGGGATCTGATGGAAAAGCTGTTCCGCATAGTTCTTCATCTTTAGTCACAGAAATTAAAAAAGAACCAGTTGATGAACCATGCAGTTCTGAGCTCGAACAAAAAGAAGAACAAACCAAAAACATAATTTGTGAAATTTGTAAGATATAACAAGATTATAATTATTGTTGTTATTGAAGTATTTTTCGTCTTATAGGCAAACTACAATTTGGTACAGAAAAGACTCTCAAGTTACACATTCAAACCAAACATATCTCCTCGACATTTGTCTTTCAATGTCCATCCTGTTCACTGACATTTCTACAGCCAGGGGCGGTAATTCGGCACTTGAGTAACGACCACAAGTAAGTATTATTTATATTAAAACTTATAAAATTTGTAAACAGTTGGTGGTAGCACCTTTAAGTTGTTGTTGTTGTTCAAAAATTCAATGAAATTGACGGAATAAAGAATAGTCAATTAATAAAACTGACATTCTAGTATGAATAGTACATAAAACAATAATAAAAACATTTTAATTAGAGCAGCAAAATGATGTAGTGTCTTAGAATACAATTTTTACTCAACTTATTAGTACTTATATGTACATACAAATTTTATTTGTTATTTTTATTTAAATACGCACTCGGTATTATTATTTTCTTTTTCGTGTTGCTTAAGTTACTTATTTCAGCATCTGAAATACCCTTCCGATGTAATTCAGCTCAAAGTTGAATGTTCTACTGGAGTAACTTCAAATGCCAGTTCTTGCTTCGCGGGGATCATTACTTTTATTATTCCCTCATTAAGTGTCTTTGTAGGGTTGGGGTCAAAATCCCGAAAGCCAAAAGACCGAAAAGCCAAAAATACGAAACCCAAAAGTTTTCCCAAAATCCCGAAAAATTATTTAAAATGAAAAATTTTCACAAATTTATTCTTTTCTTTCTTTTTCATATATTTTTTTTAGGGTATTTTACTTACTTTATCAGCACCTGAGTTGCCCGCTTAGCGGGTTCAAGGGACTTTAACCCCCTTTCTGTAGTCAGTCCCAATCACGCAACTTCGTTGCTCCGCTTAGGGTATGTCCATTCGTCTGGCGGGCGCCTGAGTTCAATGTTTCCATGTTGAAGATCACCTGTGTGGTCAGCTTCGCGGGTTCAAAATATTTTAACTATCTTTCTGTAGTCAGCCCCGCTCACGCAACTTCGTTGCTCTACTTAGAAGGTATGTCCAGTCGTCTGGCGGGCGCCTGAGTCCAAAGTTTCCAAATTCAACAGTACCTGGGTAGCCAACTTATGCCCCCAACAGTTAACATTGGATAATCCATTATGTAAATTACGTATTTATAAAAAAAAAACAATCTCAATTTCGGTCATTTGGTCTTTCGGATTTTGGGTCTTTTGGGTTTTCGGTATTTTGGGTTTTCGGTCTTTTAGATTTCGGTATTATGTCCGTCTCCCGTCTTTGTAACTTCAGTAGAAAGCTCATGTGATTTGGCTTACTCAAATTAAGTTCACTGTTAAAAATCTGACAGATCTTTTTTTTTTTATTCTTAATCAATGAATATCTTAGATAATGAATATCAGCATTCAAAGAATCATTTAGGAATGATACATAAAAAATCATATTTAAACTTTTTTTCTTTCAGAAAATCCACCCGAAAAATTCGTTTGATGCGTGAAGCTATTTACAAACGTCGCGTGCGTATGGATGAAGTACAAACTAAGGGTCCGTGTCGTGAACTGGCTCGCCTACAAACAGACAAAGAGCGTCGGGACGCCGAAAATAAAGCCTGGCTGGACAATGTTGAGCGTGTAGATAACTCTCCGATGTGTACTTACTGTGGAAAAACATTCGAGAGAAAGGCAGTGCTAAATACTCATTTAAATAATTGCCAAATGAAGAACAAACTATCAAATATAGCTGCTGAGAAGACATCCTCAACAACCAATAGAGACTCGCCTGTACAATTGAAAAACAAATTATCGAATCTAGTCGCTGAAAAGAATTCAGCTGCAAGTAGAGTTTCACCTGTACCTACCACTATCAATAAATTAACTATAAAACCAACAGAAGAATCTAAATTGAATTCCAATTCAAATTCAGTGGATTCCTTTGATCTGGAACAAAAATACGATATCAATGGTGACAGCAAAGATTCTGTAGATTTGATTGAAATCCAAGAAGAGCTTATTGTCCAAAATCGGCGAAAACGTCGCAAACCTCCCAAAATCCTGACACGCAACGATGATGTTGATTCTGACACGCTCAATGAAATGTTTGCAAATTTGGGTAAAAATACCGATGAGCTTTCTCTTAAGACAGTTTGCTTAGACAATCTAACGAGAGCTGCCGAAAACGATGAATTGAATGAAAGCTTACATATACCAAAAGCTGATTCTAAGCCTGGTGTATCAAATGAAGTAATTTCGGTAAAAAGTGAACCAAAGCAACGAGTGAATCCAAATGCAAAACAACTTCCTTGCTTCTGCAAAATCTGTCATAAACGTTTTGAAGCACTTAGTAACTTAAGACGTCACATTTCCATGTTCCACTACCGCAGTCGTAAATTCGGCTGCAAACTATGTGACTACCGAGCGTTTAGGAAGTACGATGTGATAAATCATCTTGGGTCGTCACATTCCATTGCCGGGGATAAGGAATCGACACTCGAATTTCTTCGAGTTTATGAAGAGAAATATTTTAAGGACTGCGTTGAAGAGGACATTGTTTTGATAACTGACACTGCTAATGTCCCAAAAGAAAACAAACCTGAGGAGAAACGACAACGGCGCTCGAGAGCTTCAAAAATTGTTGCAACGACAACATCTCGAACAGCTACCGCATCCGAAATATCAATTGAGCAGAAAAACACCAGATCCTCATCACAGTTATCCATTTCTTCAACCGACGATTCGATTTCTAATAAGCGGCCGATACGCAATCGGATTAAGCCTGTAAACAAGGACTTCGTATACGATCTTTCAAATCTCCTTAAAAAGGATATGTTATTTGCTGAACGGGAATCTATAAAGGCATTAAAGCGTCGCAATACATCCTCAGCGGTGAACGACGACAGCAATCCAGAAGTTGCCTCTGCTCCAGCAACACCCTCTCCTCCTGTGATAAGTGATCCCGAACCCATTTCAACTGGATTTGTTTTGACAAAAGATCTTGTGCGAGGTGCTGCTCTAAAAATGGCTCAATGCTTAGTATCACAAGGCAGAGCAGCTTTATCTACACTTCCAGAAATTCCAAGTGAACGGCCGTTAATGCGTTCAAGACTGATTTCCGTTTTCCGAAATTGTGGAAGTGCTCCTATTATTGAAACATCTGATTTAGAAGAAGCTCAATATAGAGCATCTCTTTCTGAAGACAGCTTTATTGATAACTTCTCCAAACGTCGGAAGATCGACTTAAACTTAAAGCCGAGACTGTCGCTTCCAGAAAGTCCACTTAACACATTGCTCATGAAGGTCGACATGAATGTGAATGGAAAGAAATCACAATCACACAACATTCCACATAATGACAGCGGATATTCTGGAGAAGAGGACAAGAAAACCGGTTTGGCCAGTCCAACTGAAAAAGAATTTCAAGAGTTTGCCGCCAAACAACTTATAGAACCAGTAAAAAAGGTTCACGTTCAGCCTTTCGTCGATCCTGCACCTTCGATTCCGAATTTTTCATCTCCCCCACCCACACCCACCAAACGTATTACATTATTTCAACGTTTGAACGAGAACAAAGCAAAGAGGCTTCAGGAAAGCCTTTTGCGATCAGCTTTAGAAAATTAAATTTAATAGAAAAGAAATATTTTTTTTTTTAAGTTTTCGTTTTGTTGTTTTTCTATTTTTAGTATATATTTTCAACTGTTAAAAAATTAACTAAATTGAACGTGTTTTGCTAGAAAAAACAAGAAAACTATTGGAGAAAGTTTTGTTTTTGTAAAAAATATGAAGTGATAAAAAATAAAACAATTTTTCTTCCCAATATATAAATCAAGCCTTTCAATTCCTAAATGTGGTACACAAGAGGAGAAATGTTAAGTATGTTTAAAGGTCAAATTAAGTGACGGACGACGAACTGAATACATTTCCCCATTGGCGTTAAGTTAAGGTAAAGTAAATATAAGAGCAAAAATCGTGTTTTAAGAATAAGAATCCAGTGCAAAAACAACATTTCAACATTTTCTGATTTATTCTTAGTCAAAATTGAAATGCACCATTTTAACATCGAATAATTGTTAATTTTTCTTTATTATGATGGGAAAAAATGTACGTTACTCAACTTCTGCTATCAGTGCCTCATAAAGTTTACTTTGATCATTATTAGGACCTTTATCTTGAAATAGGAGATCTAAATGAGGACACAATTACAGGTATCATTAAAACATGCCATCATTGACAATGTGAATAAAGGGCCAACAGTTTAAAGGCGTATAAATTAAACATACATGTGTATATGATGGTAGCCCATCTCTGAATGCATTTTGAAATTTAACTTTGGAATTGGAATGTAAATTTTAAATTTTAATTAAAGAAAAATGCGTATACGCCACAGTGAATATGCTTCTTTGTTGAAAATTAAAAAAAGTATCGCTAGTTAGGTTGATAAGATTCGGTGACCGAGATTATTTATTGGGAGAACTTGCTTTTAGCATCTTCATAAAACCCTAGTTATGTGTCGAGTAGGTTCAGTCTTGGTGAAATTGTTGTCTGTTGTTGAAGCCGGTAAAAATTACCTCGGCCTTCATAGGTCAAAGATGACTGATGGGTCAAGATTTTTGCGTTTGTATGGGTTTTGGGAATTGAGAAACAAAATGGATGAAGTGAAAAAAACGCCATTAAAAATAAAGGCAAATTTAAAATTCGGTCTTATTTTGTTTTCGAAAACAAAATAACACCAATTTGGCTTAACTATGTGTCAGAGTGTTAGACTGTCACGCCAGAGGTCTGCGCTGGATTCCATCCTAACAGCTATATAATATTTTAAGGCAAATTATGCATTAGTGCAATAAAAAGTTTTCAAAAGAAAGTTTTGTGATAGACAACCAAAAGTACATTAGGATTATAGAGAAGACGAAAAAATTGGGTCCGGAAATTCTGTCTATCTGTAAGTCGGTATCTCAGTCTGGTTGTATCAGCAACTACAGCCTAGGAGGCTGAATTGATTTGCTTCAAGTTTGGTAATCCGTATATGTATAAAGTTTGTAGACCATTCCTTAGGAAAATTGAAATTTGTTTAAGTTTATTTATTTAAGTAACATATTATATGGTAAGTAGTCTTTTATAATAGATACATGACATCGGTATGGTATAATAACAATAAAATAATTTACATAAACCAAAATATATACATACTTATTATTACATAAAAATAGTAGTGCGATATATGATTTTTTGTTCTCGGCAGTGTGAATTCTTCAAAGTAAAATTCAAAGTAAATTTCAACAAATGACATTTGTGAATTTGACTAGATATTCAAGAACTTTAGTTTCCTAAATATTTCGTCCGTAATACATACTGAAGGAGCCCATTTAGATTTTAGAATAAAATTAATTAATTTTAATTAAATTTTGTTTTTCTCGCAACTTGAAACAAAAGCAAGTTCGGGCGACTCAGTCGTGGACTTTATTTCAAGGGCTCTGCAACTTTTGAGGATTTTTTCAGATACTTTGGTAAATTATTGGTCCCTTCCAGTTCTGTAGAATTAGAAATTTAAGCAAAGGGTAAGAGTGTAAGTCATCAAAAGTCAAAATTAAAAATACAAAATGAATTCACAGGAAAAGTCCATAGGATGTATCGTTTAAATTTCGGACTTCCTTGGTAATACTCCAGTGTTATATTTACATACATTGCGATATATATATGATTCATTGAAAATTGATTGGGTCATAAAATATTTTTTTAACAGGTAGGTACGTGTATAAATACATGTTATAATAACAATACTCTGAATGCATTTCTCAATTTAATATTCGAATAAAAATTCGAAACATAAAATTAAAAAAAAAAAAATATTTTACTCCACATTGAACAACTTACATGTTTTTTTTGCGTTTTGGACATTTAAAGAAGGGCAAATTATGTACAAGTTCATTAACACCGTAATAGTATCTATTATAGTCAACCCCGAACCTACTGATCAATTTAAAAAAAAAAAAAAACTATTTTCGGCAACTGTAATTTTTTAATTTCAAAACGAAAAACTAAATTTACTCATTTATAACAAAATAAAATAAATGTCAAAAAGATTACAAAACCAAGTGGCAACCCCACAAAAATACCAACTTTCACCTTTTTCTATCATCTTTTCTTCTAAAAGTTTCAAAGCTCATTCTCTCAGTTCTTCTATTTCCCGAAAAAGCTGCTACACAATTGCGACTTATTCTCACCTCTTTTGGAAATGTTTTCGATAGTTAGTAAATATGATAACTGTATTTGTAATTATGTAATTTTGCGATCAGGAATTCCAGATTTTATAAATGCAGTATATTTTGTCCAAATTTGTCCGCGTGTTATCTTTGATTTTTACTTGCTCAATAATAGGCAAGTACAGGAAAGTTGTGATCCCACTCGAGATCATAATATCGTCGGAAAAGAAGAAGAAGAAGAAGAAGAATAGGGCAAGTATTGGTTTCGTGTGAAAAAAAAATCGTGGTTTTAATCAAACCTGACATTACGATAATAGAGAAGCCTAAAAAAGTGGGTTTCGTCATGCCGTCTGTCGGTCTGTCTGTGCGGATGTGCGTATGTTTGGTTGTCTGTGCACTGACCTACAGCCTTGACGGATTGCGTTTAAATTTCGTATATAGTACTTTTTGGTGATGAGATGAGAGGAGAAATTCAAATTTTATGTTTAGACCAGCTATAACGGGTACCTGCCATATAACGGTTTTAGTTTTTGCAAATTTTCTCAAAAACAGCTCTAACGATTTTGATAAAACTTGCTGCGTGTTATATTAGTAGTAGTCTTAATATAACTGCATTTCAGGTTTTTGGCTAAAAATGAACATAACGGAGATTTAGTGTTAACGTTTTTTTACAAATTTGGCCATAAGTTGAAAACGGCTAAGACGATTCCTTTTAAATTTGGTACAGATGTCAAACTTGACATTTAACACAAGATGGAATTCAAATTTTCTGGCCAAACAACCGTTTAATGATAGCTGCCATACAACTTGATCTCACGTTTAGGCAATTTTTTGATATACATATTTCGAAATTCAGAAATTAAAAAAATTAAATTTTGATGTCCCATAGTTTGCTACAAGAGCAAGTTCGTGCGACCCAGTCGTGCATTTTATTTACATTTTTTTTATGTATGCTTAAAACAATGAAAACGACAACAATTTATTTTATATCAGGTTTCATCAATGGCTTTTAATATTAAATTATAATACAAAATTAAAGGAAAATTCCATAATATTCGAGATGAATGTATAGACATGGATATACCTAATATATTAAACCCTCTGAATCCAATTTCATTTTCAAATATAAAATCTCAGTATTAATTATAAAAAAAAGTACGCATACGCCACAGTGCACTTACGTGTTTTTTTTACATTTGAAGAAGGAAGAACTATGAATGATAAAAGTGAACTGGATAATTTATCGTAATCTTCTTTAAAATTTAGATTGTATCTACTATAAATATACATATTATGTACGTAGTCGTACCTATATATTGATATAGGCTTGGGATAAACTTTCGGTACACTTTTTTCTGTGTACCTATACTTAACGGATGAAAGATATTCTTGATACTTATGTTAGAGTGTTGGCTCTTGAAAACACTACTGCATCTTTAATCTCTTAAAATTGCAAACTAAAATCATATTTTTTTTAATTTTATTATTTCGTTTATACATACAATTTTTCTTATGTTTTAATTTTTATTATAAAATTATTCTAAAAAAAACACTAATTTACATTTTGGTTTCAGTCGCATCACAAAGTCTACAGATTACCTATAAATAACTTACATTCTTTCGTTTTTCTTTGTAATATGTGTAGGCATTAACAATATCCACAACTTTGTCAAAAATATATTCCTTGACTCCTTGCCCGCAAATAAAGTCAAGGTGATTCCATTTTTTCCATGGCATTCTATACAGAGCATGAACATTTGGCAATTGCATGACCAATCGTTGTATATCTCTCACCGATACAATATAATCGTTCACCGAAAAATAAATAAAAGTGGGAACATTGACTCTATCTAGAAGATAATCTGGCGGACTGGTTTGGTTGTAAATTATTTTGTTCTTTTCCGTTCCATAATCATACTGTCGAAACTTGCCAGAGTTATAACTTTGAAAGTAGTGCATTATTTGTTTGAACGATCCACCCACTGGAAAGTTGGCCATTATGTCTGGAATTAATGTCTTAAAAGATATTGTTTAGTAAATACAATGGAAATAATTATAAAGAAGATTTCCGGTTCGAGAATAAACAGGTTTAAACGTCTATTCGCAAACCAGGCATCATTTATTTAAATCTACCTTATTGAGATGTTTTGCATCATAACCCACCGCTGGCCAAATCCTGCTTGCACAAACGTGTGGGTTTTCATCCTGCAGACATCCCATGGTGAGTAGACGTTTAAAAAACGTATTTGTGGACAGCATTTCGACACCTTCTAGCATAATAGACAAGTAGTTCCGGGTTCCCAGAAGCGGTGCAAATATACCAGCTAAAGGTCCTTTCATATGATTGACGAAAGCAACAGGTGCTAGTAGATGAGCTGTCTCAAATTTTTCATTGTATTGCGGAAACATTGAATTCATGACTAGAAAAATGGTGGCCCCTTGGGAAACCCCCGCGAAATGCATGGTTTTTTGACCTGTCAGAAGAAGGATATAATCAACCATGGCTGGCATATCGTATACCCCCATCTCATGCCAACTGAAATTCCAAAACTCCCGATCGTCTGGCGAGTACTTTATGTTTTTCTTGGTATAAATGTTTCCCCTGTTGTTGCCCATCCACACATCGTATCCATTGTTGGACAGCAAATAAGGCAATGAATTCTCTCGACCATTTAGCACCCATGCATCGGATGACGCATAGATTCCAGTCATCAAAAAGACAACTGGTCTGCGTTCGCCACCATTATATGGTACTCGGTGCAGCTTAAGTATGTAGCCGTCAAGTGTTTGCACTGTATGCACTTCAACAGGGTATCCATCACGTTTTATTCGTTTTACCTAAATAAACAAAAAATGAAAACGATGATTTAGTTTCAGTCAACAGGATAAGTATTTTGTAAAAATCTGTAAGCATCAATTACATAAGAAACAAAAAAAAAAATACAGGTATAACTACAAAATACGTGACCCTTTTTTGGCAAAATATTTGGCTGGCAATGAAGCTCAGAAGTTTTCTCTTTTTTTTACTTTTTTTTTTTTGTTTACTTACCTACATAGTATGTAAAAGAGTGGTATTTATTTTGGAATCTTTCAATTTGTATTTCAAAATGGGTTTCTAAGTCAAATGATTTTTTAATAAAAGTTGAACATCAAAAAGCCGTGGTCACAAAGAGTTGCCAGCGAGTACCTAGTGCGGATAGAAGCCGTGTTTTTTTACAAGTCCATATAGACTTGTGTGGAAAAAAAACATCAGTAAATATAACAACAACATATATATGTATGTCCATATGGAATTATCTAACTCCAGATAAATATCGGGACTAAGCTAAGTCCCGATAAAAACTGTATTACCGGCACAACTACATGTATGTTATATGCGGGAACGCCATATTGGCCTTAAGCTACTTTAATTAGCGACAGAAGACCAAATGTTGAAATTTGGCCTAATGACTATTTCGGAAAGTGTCATAAGGCCAAATTCCAAAATTTGGTCTTATGTCACTTACCCTTATGTCACGGCACCGTTTGATCACGATTGCCGTTATCTATATTTTATTGTTATATATAATATATGAACATTAACATACCTTTTGTGTCGTTTATGATACCCATCATTTCCTGTATACTCATTCAGTCTTGAATTGAGTGATTTAAAACACGGAATCCAAAATGAATGGGATTTAAACTCAATTTAAACTCAATTAACATAAAATTAGTAGGTATTAAACTAGTTGCAGTCTGGCATTTATTTGAATACAATCACCGAATGATTTAATGTTTTACAAATTTGAAAAATAGACACTGTAAAAATGAATTTCAATTCGCAGAAGTGTGAACGCTAAAAAGGAAAGGAGTCTTCTAAAACGATTTACTATTTTTGTTTGTAGTCGTGACAGTGCCGCGAAAATCGGGACTTTGTCCGACACTTATGGTCGAATAAAACTCTCTTTGTCGAGATCCCCAAAATATCAGTTTTTTCTCTCCGTGAAAACCTGCATACATAGATGTGAATAGCAACGTTGGGAGATGTTGGTTTTTTTGTGAGGATGTTACCTCTTTTTGACTAAGTTTAGAGAAACCTCTAAATTCGCAAATAACTTGTCTAATGCTTTGGCGATAAAATCAACAACCTATCGTTATTTTTTTCCCGATATGTCATTATGACTTTTAGCTAAAATGCAATAAGTATGGGGTTCTCTCCCATCACTATATAAATTATTAACCTAGGTGTATAATCTTAACTTAATTCATATATATTTTGTATAAAAATTACATATTTAGGGAGACATCTGCCCCGCGTAGTATATGTTAATCTTAAGAGTTAAACACCTATTAAAAAGCAAGACATATCAAATTTTTACTTTCGCTTTCGCTTTAACCTTTGTTGTAAATTTTGTTTTTGCATTTACTCACCGACAAACTATAAATTTGTAATTATCCAAGAATGTTTTGCACGTGTGTTTCCATTAAAATTAAATATTCATTAGAAGAAGGTTTATTGATGAACTGACCCAGAAATATGAAAACAACTGGTTATAGTTATATAGTCTATATTAAGAACTTTTTATTTAAATAAATAAAAAAAGCTCAAGAAGGCCACCAAGAACAATAAACTTTGCTTTTATGCAAACTGAGTTGTTGTTACAAGGAGTGTTTTATTGATTGTACGTGAAAAATTAAATGTGTACCTCTGCCTACTTATTAAATTGTTGACCTTAATAAAAGCCAAAATGGAGACATTTTAACCGATTTAAAAATAACAACGAAATATTATGATGCGAGTTAATCCCATTCCCACTCCCACCGTATCGGTTAACATGAATGGCTTTATTAAGACGTGATTAATTGAAGATTCTCCATTGCGATTTATTCATTCATTCATTCATGATGTTGAATGATGGAGATTGCGTATTTTAAGGAACGAAAATTGTCATTATATCTGTTGAAAATCAGTTACTAATAAATTCCAAAGCTGAGCGGAATTCGGCCACTTTTGCAAAGCAAACGAATAAACCTAAAGCGACAGAAAAGAATAATCACTTCTCTGTCATTAATTACGGAATGTCTTTGCGTCAATATTTTGCCTTATTTTCGTCATTTTTGTAAGTGCACCATAAAAGGTAAGACACAATAGGATTGTGATGTTTGTTCCAAATAAGATATAATTCCAGAAAAAAATCCCCAAAAACAAATCTCCAAGATTAAATGGAGCAACCCCATAATCGCCAATAGGACATCTGACAGAAAAAAAAAGTGCACGACTGGGTCGCACGAACTTGCTCTTGTGGTGCACGACTGCGTCGCATGAACTTGTTCATGTAGCAAGTTACCACATCAATAAAAATAAAAATAAATTTAATAAAATAAATTTAATAATTTTTTTTTAATAAAAATGAAAATACGAATAAAATCATATGAATTGTTTTTAAAAGTGCTAAAACTACTTTTTAGAAAGATTCAAACGAAAATCAAAGTATGAAGAAAATTTTGTTCCCTAAATGCAAGTTTATCAAAAAATAATTCCAAAACCGTTTGGTTTTAAATAAATCGATGTTTACTTAATAATTTTTATAAAAAAAATTTTTAGGAATTTAAAAAACCCCAATTTAAAGTGCAAAATAGTTTGCATTTTATGCACAAAAAAATTTTTTTTTAGGAAAGCCAATTTCCAAATATTGAATTTACAAAAAAATAAATTAAAAAATTAATTAAAACTAAAACTAAGCATTTTTGCAAAATTTTTGTATGGAAGTTTCATCAAGTCGTCTAGGTCTTTCTTAATTTTTTTTTAAATTAAAATAGATTAACCCTTTCACGAGATAGCTCAAGAAGAAAATAACGGTTCTATAGGAGGTATACCGTTAATAAGCTTGCAATTTTTTTTTGTAAGTGAACAAAAGACAATCGTAATTTTTTTGAAGAAAATCGTTGGAGCAGTTTTCGAGAAAATTAAGCTTTTCCAAAGCCGTTATATGGCAGGTACCGTTATTTTTTGAGCTAAAAAAAAATCAAATTTCTCCTTTAAGGAATGGTCTACAAACCCTATATACCAAATTTGAATTCAGCTGTTTAGGCTGTAGTTACTGATACAACCAGGCTGACAGACAGAAAGACAGACAGACAGAATTTCCGGACCCAATTTTTTCGACTTCTCTATCATCGTATAATCTCATGTTTGATTGTTATCTCAATTTTTTTTGCACGAATGCATATAGTACCTATAATCGCAAGTAAAAATTCGGAAGTTTAAAATATATATGACGGCTTTATTATTTCTTCAAGCATACAAAAAACAAAGTTATCCTAGTGATTTTATGATGATCGTTTGCAACGCAGTCATATTATTCACACAGCCTATATGCGTGATTTTTGTTCGTGGATGCTGAAACTTTTTTTATCAACTATTTAATAAGTCGGTATAGTAAGAAATTATCTTAAATTCTTTCAATCAATTTAAAATTAAATAAATAAAATAAATAATTTTGAAAACTATTTTCTAACAACTCAATATTTTCCGAGAAAATCGTGATAGATATGCCGTTTTGATATGTGTCAATATATTTAAAAAAAAAAATATATTGAAATCGTAGGTACCATGGTTTTGAAAAAATCAATTTTTAAAAATATTTTTAAGAACAAAATTAACACAATTATTATTGTATCATTATTAAAATTCCATCTACGGATGGCTATAGATTGAAAGCATTATAAGAAATCCTGAAATTTTGATATTTACTAATAACATTTTTTCCTTTGCGTTAGCATATCCTACATGCAAAAATAAACACAGCTATGAACATATCATCATTCCAAGGGTTGATTACTAACCTCAAAACTTTTAATTCTGAGAAAGTATTTTGCACAAACAAACTCGACACAAAAAATAATTGTGTCCTTAGGCTTACCTACACCAAAACGTCAAACGCATGTAAAGATTTCTTGAATTCGGTGCACTCACTTTAATTAAATATTATTTTTTGTGACACAATTGATTTTTATGAGAGTACAAGCTTCCCAAAAAACTGCACACGACTCATGTAAATGAAGTACTTACACCAACAATTTAACCTTGAGACTTCATTTTAACTACGCAGGTAGTCACCAGCAGAAGCAATAATATGTATTATGTAAAAACGGCACCATAACTAATGTTACGTGAACAGGATTGAATTGAATTTAACGAAAATTTTGTATCTTTTGCCAGACGAAAAAAAACGTTGCCAAATATACTATCAGCATTTTAGTGTACAATAACTGTTTGCACAAAATTCAACAAACACACATAAACAAACAACAACAAAAAACAATGGGAAAATCCACAACAATATTGTTTTTTTTTTTTCATTTCAGGAACATTGCAATAGCCAATCGTATAAGTCGCACTTCATCACCGCACCACGCATTGCCCGCAAAGAGGAAATTCAAAGTATGTAACTACTATGCGAAGGGAATCTTAATTAATCTTTTTCGACTTACGAATGAAATGCGGTCAATCAGCCCAAAACAAAAATTAAGTAGGTTTACTGTTAGAAATTGCACTTTCATTGGAAATAAACTTAACTCGAAGTTTAGCAGTTTTTTAATCAATGATGTGTAAAAAAAGTTATTTAATTCAAAAAAGGGCACATAATTAATTAAAGATACAAATTCCGTACCGCGTCTGTGATGATAATCTCTCGTCCGTTTGAAAATATCTCCTCCGAGATGGTAAAGGAAAAGGCCACGCTTGAGAGTATGAGGGCACTTGTTAACACTGGCAGAATGAAAACTTTCAATTGCATTGTATATCCTTTTTGTATCCGAATTTTTTGTTTTAATTTTTATATCTACTAGTGTTCCAGCACTGCAATTTTCACTGCACTTAGGACATCCATCGGCTGAGATTTGGCGCGTTTATCCACGGTATACACCCGAAAATCGAATATCATCTACCAGAAGATGAGGACGTAATGAGCACACGTGAATTTCAAAGAAGCGCACTACAGCTCGTAAACTCGTTTTTCGTTTTCCTTTAGTAGGACATGGAAGTTAAAATGTACACGACGAGGTTCCCATCTGCCCGTCTGGGTAATTCGACACACCACACAACACAAGTGAATTCGGATGGCAAGCACAAAAGATTACTCTCGGTAAAATAATATGAGTCTAGGAAACGTTGAAACTGTAAAGTCATGGATTGGACTTAGAGACAGTAATAGGGAACTCGATGCTTACCCGCCGACGGGTCGTATGCAAATACTTTTCGTTAATGGATAATTCGAATGACAAATGTTTGAATTACATTCACGTATTGTGTGACTCGGCTCTGGTTATGGGTTAAGAGTGGCATAGGCGTGCGGATACGTATTTCATGGAAATATGTGTTTAATAGGTATAATTTACAACAAAAAAATCACTTATTCAAAGGAGGGGTACCTACACACATTTGGAGCTTGGAAGTTCATGAATTAATTTTGGCAAAGTAATTTCATATTAGTAATCTGGTTGATAGGTGTTAAGTGGGGCACTAAACAAAACATGGAATTCAAATAAGGTGTAATATTCCCTTCATCTTGATCGAAAACAAACTAGTATTTATTTAAATGGATTGATTTTACACTAAATATAGGTAGGTATAGGTACCTATCTCTTCGACACATCAATACTTAATTTATTCATTGGATGTGTCTGGTATTGGTTATGCAGCTGTATGAAAGTTGACTGACCATTAAGACTTTCATTGATGATATATTTAGGTCATTTGAGTTATTTAGATCAATTTGTGATAAGATGCGGTCTGCTACGAAGCCGAAAAGAATTACAGTAAAAACTGTCATAATTTATCTGGTATAAAACTGCGATGCCAATTGCACAGGAGTTTCAGTTAAAAATGGGTTGTCATTTTTCTATATTTGAATCATCAACAACAAGTAAATCGTAAATACATTGCTTGGTCGACTGCCTACAAACTATAATAAACTGAAATTTTATAAGAAGAAAATGATTTTATAAAATATTTGCAGGTGTGTTGTTTTTGAAGCTGACGACGTTTACAAAAATTTAATTTTTGAAAACAACAATGTGATTCAATTTTCTTGAAGAAGTAATATCTTTGCACTGACAGTGGAATTGTGCCAAAGTAAATCCCAACATCGGATACCTTATAAACTTGGGGATCTATGACACGACACGCTCATTTATTTTCCCACAGTTGAAATCAACTTTTCCAAATGTTTGTGTAAATAGAAAAATGTGAGTATAGTATATTGCAACATCTTGTCTATAGCTCATTCGTCTGGCCGGATAGTTAGATTGATCCACTGCACAAGATGCATCTTATTCATATTAGGGGGTCCAAAGATTAAAAAGCATTAATCTTTAGTAAATACATTTTAAAAAGTTTCAATAATAAATATATATGTATGTTCCGTTTTGATAATAATATCCCATATCTCAAATGGAACCAGAATTTTCTCACTTCACCGTTTCACCTTAGAATCTGCTTGTGGCGGTTTGCCTGATTGACATCAAAATACTTTGGCGCGCTTCTAGGTTTTGTATTGCTCCATGTCTGCGGCCAACTGAATGCTATTGTCGTTGCTTTGGTTTGTTTCAGGAGTTTCTAGGCCTGCATAAAACATTTACTTCTGCCACAATTTTGCGAAATGTTTTCCACACTGACATGCTTATTGTTGCTTGATACACTTTTACTACCTAAGTGATCACTTAGATATTATCTGAACAGCCCTATCGTCTCAAATCTAATTTTTCAGAGCTAAATTCGAGCTTTCGTATGCAAAATAATTCTAATTTTTCATTAGCTCAGAAAAATGAGAGCATTAGCTTTGGAGCAATTATTTTTTCGTGCCAAAATAACTTACCAAGGTTGAGTAATTTTTGTTGCAGTTTTTATGGCTGCATTATTTTTTTCCGACCATTTCCGGTAGCCGTAATTGTCATTAATTAGTGACAATGAACTAATAGTACAAGAGGCGACCGTCGGATCACTTAGCTCATCGGATCAATGGTGTTTATACCACTTAATCAATGAAGTTACCCGAGAAGCGAATTGCTGCTGGGTTGCCATTGGGGTCCATGATGGCGTCTAAAACAGGCCACTTCCGGTTCGTTTTTTCGACCATGATTTAGCACATCGAGTCAATGATTGAAAATACTTCTAAAGTATAGAACTTGATGAGGTAGAGCGAAATTTTAAAATTGTCCTATGGGGCTGGCACCCTTTCTATTGGATTGGCACCCTATCGAGGGGTCCCGTTTTCCAACCATGACTTTGCTCATCGAGTATAACGTTTCGAAGTAGTGACAAATCCAAGATCCAACAGCACTGTCAACAAAACCTATAATAACTGGACAAAAATTTAGATAGGCGCGAAAATAATGTCCGAAAATCTGTCTCTAGCTCTCCTACTATAATTTCTTACTATAATTTCTTTAAAATATAAGCGATTTTCAAAGTCCCATATTAAAGATAGACTCGTTTTTGGGTTGCAAAATGAACTTACAAAAAAGTTGCTTTTTCAGATAGTTCATTCCACATTGCTCTGGTATCCGATATAGGGTGAAGACGTTCTTTTAATTGTCCAGTGTATTAAATGTGTCTACGCACTCCTGCTCCGATACAAGTTCATTTCTATTCACACTATCCCTTGACACTGAATTTATCTCCGCAAAGAGGTAAGGTCGTAAGATATTATTCAAAGTACAATGTCTACTAATACTAAAACCCATTATCCACTCTCTCTTAAGCTCCGTAATTAGAAAAATCTATGACCACGTGCGCTTCCGTATATATTTTTTTGTAAAAAGAAAATCAAAAAAAAAGTAAGTTGCGAAAACAAGACACACTTTTACAGATAAATAATAGTTTTTCTTCCTCGTTATTATGTTTTATAATAATGTTTACTAATATTCTATTCATAAAGTTAAAGTATGCCACTTGCACTTCGTTTTTTTTTTTTGTTTTTTATTCATTTAACTGGTACTGATGGTAGGTATAGCGGTAAGGTTACAGCCCCACAACCTCTTACATTAATGGTCTGTCGGTTGTTTCGTCTGTGATATTTTGACCACACATATTGGTGTGGAGTGTTTGAAGAGGATATGTAGGTACTAAAGTATAAAATTACTTGCATGTTTTATGTCAGTGACACTAAGCTACCATTTCACTGATTGTATTTAAATCACGTCGTCGCAGTTAGTTGTAGTGTATTGTTTTCTTGATGTCTTCTGTTTCCTTACTACCGTCTTAGATGAATTGTTCAAACCTTCGGTACAATTGATTGATGTTTACTTGTACTTCATAATATGAACCTGCGGGTTCGTAACGTACCCTTTTATTTCATATTCAATAATATTATTGATTTATGTAGGTAAGTTTTGACCAAATTGTTTTATTTTCAATTGTTATCAGGATCTCGCAAGGTGCAGCTCAGTCAAATGCAATGAGGGGAAATCGATGGCATTCATAGTTTTTGATTAAACAAACGTTTAAATATAGCTAAAGGACCATACAACTTGATCTCACGTTTAGGCCATTTTTTGATATTTTTCGCCAATCTTCAGAATTTAATAAATTTAAGTCTTTTGTAGTCCCACAGTTTGCTACAAGAGCAAGTTCGTGCGACCCAGTCGTGATGCATTAATTTTTTCTCAGAATTAGCTTATAACGGTACCTGCCATAGAACTGTATATTTATTATGACGACATTTGTGATTTTCAAAAATTAGCTAAGCTTGGATTAATACTGCCATCAAAATGTTTTTAAAAAATGTTGTTTGAAAAAAAAATTATTAACTATACTAACTAGGCAGGTACTGCATTTTTTTTTAATTTAAATTCCCAAAAAAATCAACCCTTAACTTTTTTATTATTTTTCGGTTTTCTGCAACACGAATGAAAACCCTCGAGGCCTCGATGTACATTTATTATCCCATAAAGACATAGGAACAGGAAGTCGAAACATTTTGCAATGTATTTCCTCGAACGACATATTTGGTTTATGGACGTAATTAAAATGCAAATATAAAAAGCATATTCAAAGTTATTACACTTTTAACCTTAACAAAATATTTATTTCACTCACATTTCAATGGTCATACCTCAGTCAATGTGTAAATTAAACCATGAAGATATTTGTCTTGATACACTTAACCTATTCGTAAGTTTGTTTTTAATTTGTTTTCGTGATTTTCGACTGTAACTAAATCTACACTTAAATGGTGGTAAAAATATCAAAACGTTTAGTCCTACCCCTACTTCAAAATTATAAGGCCATGACTTTTCATATATGAACTTCGTCTTTATGCCCTCTAAAGTGTCCAATTCATATAAGTAACTATTTCATCTCCAATAAAATAATGGGCTAAACTGAAACACAATAATATTTGAGATACCTACATATGTGCTATCTTCGAATTCCAAATATTTGATTTTAATTTTAACACTACTTGCACATCCGCAAGTGTCAAGGTTTGTCAAAGTAACTTGCCTGAGTTTAAAAGATACTATTTTGTTTATTTCCCCGTTTGGTACTCTAAACCAAACTAGCCAATTAGCAGGTCAAAAATTATCGTCAAAACAAATTAAACTATAAAGACTGTTGTTGACCTCCATTTCGTGCGTTACTGGACGTATTTTAGGTAACCAAGGTAGATCACATTTCGTTGTAGGTAGATACTTATCGTTATCTTTAGTCCTACGGATGCATTTCACAAATAAAATGGACTTACAATATTTAATTAATAAGCACAGTGAATACTTAATACCTTCATAACGGTTTCGACTGAATTGCATAAAAGCAACGTGCTGCGTGAGTCTGTTTAAAATTATTTATCGTGCATTGCAAATCGCGTCATGTACATACCTAAGTTTGAGTTAGTACATTACATCTATGTATAGTAGTAATTCATTTATCAATATAATATATTCGGTGCGACGATTAATTAAACAATTTTTTTTTTGTGTTTTGTTTTGAGATCTTTCGTGAAGTTTGCCAGATACGTGTCTGTCTGTCTGTCTATGAAACAAATGTAAAAACATAACTTATGAAGACTATTTACAACACTCTTTTTTGAAGAGTCACATTATCCATAACATTTTATTTAAATTCACTCTTACATTAACTCCTAGTGTTTTTGTTGTATGATACAATTTTTCCTATAATAGCTATTGACGTCTTCACGTCTTAAACATTTTAATAAATAAGGAATTGGCGGTGTATTGTAGATAGCTCCCCCTTTCCTCTTAAGCTTTTCACAGCCAAATTTTTCTGTCCGTAGAAATTTGTTGGACTGAAATTCGTTTATTCTTATAAATTTTTTGAAAAATTTGTTTTTCTGTGGTAGGTATGAGTTATCAAAAAATTTCAGTTTAGCAACATGCATAGGTAGGCACTTGATTTTGTTTGGAATTTTTGCAAGTATATCCATATAAAGTTTTCGTAAATTTGACATTCCCATATAACAAACAGAAATGTTAATATGCCAGTAAAACAGTTTTTATCGGAATCAGTTAAGTCCATATCTATCTGCTTATACCTGTGAGTCACTGGTGTAGATACCATGCTATACGGACATACGGACCACCTGTGTGTCAAGGAATACCACGCTAATACCAGCAACTTGGTATTAGCGTCATATAGAAACTAGGGTTTTTAAGAGATGTGACGGATATCCGGTAAGTATTCGGTATCAGTGTCCCCAGATTACGGGGAAAAGCACTATTTTCGCCGACTTTTTTATTGAAAAAGAGGAAAAAAGGGACAAGCCTTAAAAAAGGGTAAAACAGCATAAGTCAATTTTTCAAAATTTAATAAATGAAGACTGTTTTTAAGTTCTGAGAACAACAATCATTCAATCATGTGCATCTATTTTGAAGATTATGTGAACAAATTTAAGCTAGTAATAATATTTTTTTTTTTATAAAGATAAAACGTAAATTTCTTAACAAACCCTAAACAAAACTATGTAGTCTACCGGTTAACGGAACAAGGGATTTGTTCAGTTTATTTGTAAATCGTTTTTCTTTTAACGTTTGTACGTGTTTGAGATTATTTTCTGTTGTTTTTAATATGCGTTTTCTTAGTGAAACATAAGAACTATATAGGAAGGTGCGATGCAAGTGTGATTTTTTTTTGCTAATCTATTGTTTTTCGATTCGATTGTTTTTTTTATGTTAACGTGTTCAATAGGGAGTTTTACCATCTTGTCAAAGCTCACACTATGGAGAAGACAGATTGAAATATGTATCGCGCTTTTTTCAAACTGTCAAACTCAAGATCTTGGAGAAAACAATTTGGAAATAATTTTTAAATGCGGTATTCTTTTTTGTGTGAAATTTGTGATTTCCGTGGCTTAAAAATTTATTTTAATTAGCAAAACCAACAATTTTCACAATTTTCGCGCACAAAATCTTTAAAATTCCCGCTTTTGTTTTCAATCAATTTTTCAACAATGATAAAAAAAAAATCAGCTGTTCACCATACTGCTGTTTTTGACAATTCTGTGAGAACGAGAAAGAGATATATCGTTGTTACCTAAAAAGCCCTATTATACAAAATATGTAATATTTTCAGATTTTGAAGGTTTACAAAATGTCATAAGATTGGTGGAAGAAGCTTTGTTCTATAAAACGATGTATACATGCAAATACTTTTTTAAAAAAGCTTCTCAAAGTAATCAAAAACACACGCAACTAATCTTAATATTTTTCTTCCAAGAACTTATAGCTGGAATGCCGCTATACCGATAAATACAATTTTATTTTTATTTTTCGTTAATAACATGTTATTGTCTGAGGTTTTATCTTTCATATTATACCAATTTTATTTTATTCGGACGACTTTGAATTTTGAATAAAATGCGTGATTTGCGAGTAGAAGTAGTGTGAGTACGAAAATATAGTGATACATAATGTGAGCGTCAAAAGAAAAATGATAATAAAAGTTGGTTTTATTTGTATCTAATAATAAAAGTTGGTTTTATTTGTATCTACCGGTCTGATTTGAGTATCAGACCACCAAACTGATGTAGGTACTTACTTTTTATTTGAGCATATATCTGCCAAATAGCTATCCGGGCTAGCTGCAGGCCGAATATTCGGTATTCGGTATCCGGCCAAATCCACTATTCGGTGCAACTCTATTTAACAAAAAATTGACTTTATCAACAATTCTTCAATTATTTGATTTTGCGGTTATAATGTGCCAGAAAGAAGAATCATCGAAAATTTACATCTTTTCATCATATTAATAAAAATTAATAGTTGTGTTCGTTGAGTTTTACCCAGGTTCGACCCAGGTTTTTGAACAGCTCTTGGGGTTTTATTTTGTTGACAAATAAAGAAAGAAAAAATAAAATATTTGTTTCCAAAGTTAAAACTTGAAATTTGTTGCTTTTAGTACATAAAACAATTACATTTTGTTTTATTTTTGTATGTTTTCTATTTATTCTCACTAAAATAAATCTATAATTTTTTTTCTTTGCATTGCAAAATTTAAATAAAATATTCAATCCAGCGAACGATTGTTAACATATATGTTTGACAACACACATGTCAATTTGTTTACCTCAACTCGCCCCAGCAAAAACCTAGAGCTACTTCAGGGCGAGTTGAGGACGACCCTAGTCCCCAGGTCTCAAAAAACACTGAATTTGTTCACCAGGGCGAGTTGAGGTTTTTCTATACCATGGTTTCTGTATACCAGCAGTGTGCCAAAGGTAAAAGTTATGTCCATATAGACTTATGTTGTTGTTGTATTTACGTGTAAACTGATGTTTTTTATACAAGTCTGTATTATATGAACCGATATATGAACTTGCAAAAACACCCCAGAATGGCCTATAGTTTTATGTCACTAACGGCCATAATTAGCTTAGTTGCGATAAAACTGTATTACCGACAGAACTACCTGTATGTTATATGGGAACGTCAAAATTTGTCGGTAATGGTGTGGGCTAATCCCCAATGAAATTTTTATCGACAACTCTATATGGCAAAAAATACAGGGCTATAGTTGGCCCAACCACAATTACTTTAAAAAACTGTTGCTATCCTATGTATTTTGAATAGAGTTGAAACCAAGCACGAGCACACTTGTTATTGGAAGAGTAATTAAATGAGTTTCAAATTCAATATCTATATTTCAAAGCTGCTGGTTTCCTGCCATGAATGAAAGAATACAAGATTACGATACTTGTTTTTTTTTTCAGCTTTTTGTTGTTTTTTTGTGACGAAAGCACAAACAGAAAAACAATTAAATGGCGGCATCTTGTAATGACTTAACCCAAACCTATGAAGCAAAGTGTGCAAGATGCTTACGTAACAAGTGAAAATTACGTCAGAAGTGAAACAACATCAAAGTGAAAATACCAAAGTGTCGTAATCTTGTACTCTTTCATTCATGGTTTCCTGCTGTCTACTCTAGTCTCTCATGGTCATGACTCATTACATAATAACATCATCCCTGGTTAATAAACGTCCTGCGACTTCTAACTCTAGTACATTTTTGTTACCAATGAACCATGGCATTGGCTGATGGCCATGGTAAGGTAGTGTATGGTACCCTCTTTGTTTCCTTCCTCTAAAAATAGCAGTAGGCACTGGCCATGAATGAAAGCGAAATACAAAGTACAAGTACAAGGTGTTGCTGTTGATATACATATATTCAACAATTCAATTGGTCAATTATTCCAAATTTCAAAATTTAACAATAAAATGTCATCTTCAAATCTAGAACTACAACTATTTGAAGTTAAAAATGCTGAAAAGATTCAATTAAACGAAGAATACAATCTTAGCGAATACAATCTTCGAGAGCACCGATCCAATTTCAGATCAATATCGGATGCATTTTTCCAATCTGTTGTATTAAAGGATATCAAGGAATCGAAGACGCGCGAACTCAAAAAAAGTAAGAAGATTTTTTTATTTTTTTACGCATCTGATTCAAAAGTTTTCTTTTTAGTGGAGCAAGCCAAATTTGTTTTGAGGCGAAGCAAGCTTTTGACTGCAAAATTAAAAAGTTCTGACGATGCATTTAATAAACAATCAAATATGTTTAATGCTGAAATTCAACGTCGGCTGAAAACGTTGCAAACAGAGTCTCGCACAATTAACGAAGAAGCTTCTGAGAGTCGTAAGGAATTATATGAATTGATAAGTTCAATGACAAAATAAACGTTATTAATTATTTAAACTTGATGTTTTATTTTATTTTTCACCTTCAATGATTGACATACATATATCGGTATATAGAATTGTTATAAAATAAAAAAAGGTTCCTTATGTTAATTCGAATGCTTAAGGATGGTTTTGTTTGGCCTCTAGCTTTGCTTGTATTATCAAATTGTGTGCCTTTTTCAGTTTAACATTTACTGTTTACTGGCAGTCGAAAACCCATATATTTATCAGGACGCAATGTGGGACCAGATTCTGTATAAAAATAAAAAACGATTAAAAGTTTTCGTCCGTGCTAACAATTTGCTGTACAGTGCCCTGAAAATTACTCGCACGGACGAAAATGTTTGATCATTTGTTAATACAGAATCTTTCACCTGAATTGTCTGAAGTAACGTATACAGTGTATACAGTATACATACCTACAGGTAACCGCCAACAAAACAGAAATAACCACTACAGGGTGGTAAAGAACTTATTTCCGCATTGACTAATAAGAACAACATCCATTGATCTACAACACGATCTCATAAAGGCTTCACTACGATGAATATCAAGTAGTCCGGATGGAGAAATAGGATAAATTCGAATAGTAGGGCTAAAGAATGTAATCTCTATCTACTATATATAAATTTAGCTCTATGAAACTGATAATTTTTCTTTGCTAAGCGAGTATAGCAGCAAAATTATTTGAGGGGAGGAACGCAACTGGATATATGGCTAGAGCACTTGCTATAACCGATAATATAAAATAAGACATACGAAATTTTGAAGATATTCAAGAGATACTAATGTTTCAAATTATATTAAGTTAAGTTCTATATTCCATCGGTAATAAAAAAAAAAACATCAGGAAAATTGGGAAGAAATATTCATACAGGTGAGACATCAACTTTTCCATATAAATCATTGTACGCAAAATTACTTTACAAAATATAGTTTTATTTCATTTTTAAATAAACAAAAGTTATAAATTTTTTCTATATAATAATATTAATTATACATAATAATAAAAGATATAACACAATAGAGAATAATAATATTCACAATGATAAAACTGTTGTCTTGATTTTATGGGCCGCCCTTAGCAACAATGTCAATATAAGTCTTAAGGGCCATTACCTTCGCATTGACAATCGGATGAGTGCATGTTGTAAGCAAGGCCTTTCCAATGTCTAACTCACCTTGCAATATCATACAAACAACCAAATTGTAAGTCATAATAGACTGTGCAGCTTCGATTGACTTAACTTGCCAGTCTTTTGTTTCGAAGTCAAAGGCATTAGGGGCAGATATAAATTTTGGTTCCAAGTGGACACGGGCTTCAGGTAATTTGTCCATCATAATTAATGCTTCTCCACTATACATGTGTCCTAGCATTCTAAAAGGAAATATTATTTTTGTTCGATTCATTTTTGAAAAAACTTACTCATAAGATTCTGAAATGCCATCCATTCTTAGCAAATCAGTTGCATATTCCAGTGCCAAGACATAGTCTCCCAAGCGCAGCGAAACATAGCTAAATGCAGCATATATCGCAGCACCTAAATTCGCAAATGACTCCTTAGAGATCGTCATGGAAGGATTACAAATGTTGACATCGTTGATTGAACTCCAGCTCTGGGTATCATCATCTTCCGTATTGATTGTTGTAAACTGTGTTTTATAAGTTTTATATAGATAAAGGGCGTTCCTTAAACACAAAGCTGCAAATTCCAAGTTTGTTTCAGGTATAGCAGCGGATTGTACATTTTCTCTGAAAAAAAAAATGAGTAAATACGTAGTAACGAACTTTTATTATATTAAAGTTTCGAATTTCTTATTTACGGGTAGAATAGTTTTGGAGTTGGTTGAAAGATAAACTTTCTTCGAGATCCAGGACAGATTATTGCAGCAATGATTGGTTTTTTGTCATTTTCTAAATTGGACTAAATAAATAAATAATTAAGGTTATTAAAATAAGACACTAGACATTTAGTTAGGTTATTAAAATTTGTACACGGAAATTCAAGAAACTGAAAGCTATTTAGTTATAAATTACCATTGTTAATTAACATGCAAAAACAACATAACTTGTGCAATTAACTGCAATTATTAAACTTACCATCTCACTAAACATAATACAAGCTTCAGCACATCTAAACCAAAGTCTCGGATTCTTGTGATACGTTTTTAGAGCTAAGAGAAAGCATTCAAATGCCTCTTTGGGCCGCCTCAAATGCAACATTGAAATACCAAGATTATATAAGACTTCTCTTGAACGAGGAGCACTTAAGTAATGCAAGGGCACATTTTTTAAATTACTTGAGTATTTACTGTCGAATGTGATGGCATTTTGAAAGAACTTTGCAGCGACCGCATAGTGACGAACTCTTAAATGAATAATTCCCATATTGTTGGCAATACAAGTATCCAGATCTTCTCCATGAGTTCTATGTTAAGTAGATATAATTTAATTTAATAAAATATTAAAAAAAAAGAAACTATTATACTTACTCAACGCCATAGCATCCAAGGGTAAATTTTTTGGACAACTGTTTGGCTGCCATTTGAAAGTCTTTCATAAGATAGTATTGATGTGCCTTGAGTGCAGCAAACTCTGCTGTCTAGAAAAGTCAACATTTGAAATATACAACGAATTACACACATGAATATGTATTTGTTTACTCCATCATCAGGTATCACAACGGTTTTTCTGTTAAGAACTTTAGTCATCATTGCTATCATTTTGAACATCCGATTGAATCCGTCAATGCTGCTTAAAATTTCTGGAGAGGCATTGTCTTCACCTGTGAGAGAATCTAAGTTGATTCCCAAATGAATTTGTATAGCTTCTAGAAAAGCCAGAGCGCGTTTTAATTGGTTTGTAGCTAGGAGGCAACTAATAACCAGTACACCCACATTTGAAACAATCGACTCTTCTAAGTCGTCTAATCGTTCCACTAATGGCGTAAGTATATCAATTGCACTGAAATATTTGCGCTTGTGATAGTAAACTACTGCTTTGTTATATGTTACAATCGGACTGCGAGGTTTGAGTCGGTTTGGCTGTAAAAATAACACAGTTTGTGATTAGGAGTGAATTTAAATCTTTCTCTATGGCATCATCATTTTAAAACTAAGTATTGTAATTTGTTACCAGAAAAGAAAGAGGTCAGATATTTGAACAAACTTCTAATAAAAGAGATTGCCAAATATGTTGTAATGTCTGTATAGTATATTTCGTAAAGAAATTAGGTTATTTAGAAATCTTTACCCTTATTGTTAGATGAACATTGGAGGACTAGTCTTCGAAAATAATAAAATGATATGGTGCACCGCATCTTATTGGAAAACGAACGAATATTATATGCCATGCCATTGTTAGACTTTTGCTAAGACTGAAAAAGACACGGCCGAATAGATCGATTTTCTTATAAAGGAGCATTTTAAAGGATAATTTAATTTTGGAAGCAGTCAAACACAATTAGAGGAATGGAAGTAACGTTTAGAAAACACAACCAGCAGCAGGACAACTTATATTGAAATCCTATACAAATCTAATAAGACAATTAAGGGTTTAAATGCTAGGTTTGTATATGGGAAACACTCACCTCATCAGATTCGGTTTCAAGCATTTGCAACAATTTGTTGTGATTCTTACAATCATTTTTATAAAATTCAGCTACGCACTTGTTGTGTTGAATTTTAAATATATTTCCCATTGATTGCTCCAATTGATCAAGAGTTTCCAAGCACTTGTTATAACTTTGTCTGTAAAAACGAAAAGATAAAAATGAGAAAATTTTCAAACACTTCTGTGAGAACAAATTTACTTGTTAAACTCATCCTGAGCTTGAGCAATTAAGTTGAAGTCCTGCTCAGTTAATTTTGCTTTTTCGGTTGATAAAACTGCTGAGGGTAGCATTATGGAGTTTTTTTTTTGTATCAAGAACAAGGATTTACAGAAAATTACAAATTTGTTGTCTGGTTTTGGTTGCCTATTGCCTAGTCTATTAATATGCAAAAAATAAAATAAGCATTTTGAGATTTTTGACAGTAGTTGACAACCAGCCAGCTGTTCCGGAATAAAGTGAAAGCATTCAGGGCTTCTTACCCAGGGCCTGTGGAGCACACCAAAAGAGCTATCTGGATACGTCTGTATCGTATGAGTTTGCGAACGACCAAAACCGGATAGTTGTCAAAAGACACACAAACACATATTCGTAGTCAGCTGTTTGCCAATCCTCCCTTGGCTTCGTGAGTATACTGAAAATTTTAGGATACTTTCAGATTTATTTCCCCGCCGCAGCTATATGGTCGATCAGTTGTGTTTTAACAAGGAATTACAACAACAGTAAAGTATGCGAACCACAATAATTGTGCACGCGAACGCAAGCACTGATCTCAATATATAAATGGATACCGTATTCCATACAATGTATAACAATTTGATTTTATCATAATTTGACCATTGTATATATATTTCTATAGTACGTCCATCGTATGTGGACCACATTGGAATTTCTCGAACGCACGAAGCGCCATCTAGGAAAATTGTGATCTCTAGCTCTTGGGAGACTTTTGGAGTTGTTATTTGTATGCATACATTTTGCGATGCAAATTTTTGAAAAGTAAATAACTCAATAAAATTTAAAAATTTTATAGAAATAAAAATATTTCAATGTTTACCAAATAATTTAAAAGCAAGGTGGGTTTTTCTGTGATAAAAAATACAAAATTAAAAGAATTAAATATTTAATTAAATGCAGAGATTTAACTCTGTATGCGTGCCCGTGCATTTCAAATGGGACTGTCAAATTTGGCTAGACCATACGTTCTTACAATTTTCATTAATAAAAAAGCGCGTGTAAAAATTTTTTCTACGGGAGGAGACGGAGGATTACTAGTTGATGACCTGGACCCATGTTCTGTAACTATCGCATCGATATAATTTATCGAGAAACGATGAAAATTGGAACGAAACTCATTTTATCGCTTCAATGAGGTTCTGTAACTATGACAATCGATAATTTTATCGCTTGGAACATAATGGTAAGAAAATACTGGAAAGTGCGATAAAACGGTGTTCTGTATGGCCAAAAGGCGATAAATTTTTCATTTTTAACGTCAAATATTATCACCCGCTACCGAGCAGGCGGAAAGAAAATTTTATGAACAAAATTTTATGAAAAATTTACAGGGTGAGTCATGAGCAATGCGACAAAATGCTAGGGCGTGTAGGTTGCGTTGAGACAAGAAAAAAATCGTATGGGAGGGGGGTCTATTCCCCTCCGTTTAGCCGGGAGGGGCAATTTTCGAAAAAACTGACTTAAAATGGGAAAAAAATTATTTAAAATCAACGGCTTCATTCACAATGCTGTGCGATACGTTTTTGAAAAGCCAATAACTTTTTCTTTCATTCTGTGTTTAAATAAATCTATTCTAAGAAATAGTTTTTGAAATATTAATTTTCAAAGTCAAAATTTTGAAAAAAAAAAATTGAAAAAAAAATTTCAAATTAATTTTTTTCAAAATTTTACGTAATTAAGTGCTAATTTTAATTTCAAAATTCAATGTTTTTATTAATTTTTAGTCAAAAACAGGAAACCGGATGCCAAAATGTGTCTTAGTTTTTGAGAAATTAAGAAAAACTAGAAGTATTTTTTTCCAAGAAAAACACTTTTTTTTTTGGTTTTCCCAAATTTGACCTGCTCAGGTCAATTATTAATTAGGGAATTATCACTTTTTTATTTTTTTTTACATACCATCCGATTTTAATCAAATAATAAAAAAAAACGAATTAACTTTTTACTTTACTTACAAGGTTTACTTTTAATTTTTTTTTAATTTCTCAAAAACTAAGATACATTTTGGCATCCGGTTTTCTGTTTTTGACTTAAAATTAATAACAGCATTGAATTTTGAAATTAAAATTAGCACTTAATTACGTAAAATTTTGAAAAAAATGAATTTGAAATTCTTTTTTCAATTTTTTTTTTCAAAATTTTGACTTTGAAAATTAATATTTCAAAAACTATTTCTTAGAATAGATTTATTTAAACACAGAATGAAAGAAAAAGTTATTGGCTTTTCAAAAACGTATCGCACAGCATTGTGAATGAAGCCGTTGATTTTAAATAATTTTTTTTCCCATTTTAAGTCAGTTTTTTTGAAAATTGCCCCTCCCGGCTAAACGGAGGGGAATAGACCCCCCCTCCCATACGATTTTTTTCTTGTCTCAACGCAACCTACACGCCCTAGCATTTTGTCGCATTGCTCATGACTCACCCTGTATAATAAAATGATATAATTATAATATATAATAATATCATCATTGCGTTCACCAACAGCAATTTGAAGAATAAGACCTTAAGAGAGTTAGTGGGTCTATTGTGAAGTCATCGCAACATATTATAAAGTTGCATGTATATAAAAATTTCTTTGGAGTGTCACATTTGCTTAAAATGATTAACACTGATATCCTATATAAAACTTTTAACCTTGAACGACCATATGCCCATACCGATACATCGGAGTGCAAGTGTCCACTGAATCATCGTGAAGTGTCCATTGTGTGGCAATGTATTTGTTTCGAAAAAGCCGTCACAGCCCCATTTACCTTACCGTTCGGAGGAGAAGCTGCTTTTGTGAGCATTAAGTAAAAAACATTACATATTATATCTTCATTAAAGGTTTTGTGGCCTTTACTCCAAGCATTGCGTTTCGCCCTAGACTTTCGCCCTAGACTTTCTAGTACGCCCAACCAACGCATCATCAACACTAGTGCTCTAGTGTCATCAAAGAGTCAGTGGGTGTGAGAGTGGCAGTGCCACAGCCGTACCTCTTCAACAAAAAATTAATGAAACTTTAAACTAGGCGTACCTATAAGTATAAAATGTATTCTTTATTTCTTATTTAATAAAAAGACAAATTATATAGGTACATATACCTACATTATATGAACCTATTACAAATGCGTGTAACATAAATAATTTGTTTGAACATTGCAATGTTGAACAGAAAATTAAGTCTGTAAAACATTTGTTACGACACGACACTGTTATCTTCAGTGTAGTAAGGCCGCTCCACTATCTTTTTGTCTTGTCGGTGAATAGGTATTCTCTCGATACCAAACGTGTACCAAGCCATCATTTGCTAAACAATCTTAAAGTATATGCAGTATCATTATAAAAGTGGGTACAACAAAATTAATATTACAATAATTATTTGTTTGAAACATCTTCATCACCGTTTTCAACACTGAATATTTGTTTCACATATTTGTTTATATCGTTAAATTCAAGTGGTGTCATTGAATCAACACACTAGAAATTCTTACTGTTGTGATCACATTCACGTAGATAAAAATCTCTGGTGGAGTTTTCAAGTATATTCCAACGATTTCATAGACTTTTCGAATAATCCTACAGTCACGTTGGATCCTAATTGAATGAAAAGAAGAATTTAAGCAAAAATATGATATTTAATTTGTATAGCGCGCTTACATTCAATAAAAACGACACCAAATGACCATCGAAGGTCTCGCCTTGTTTTACCGTTTTACAAAATTATTTAGGAAACAATTACATCTATAAATCTTATCCCAATACAAGATAGGTATCTCCTGGAGCACTCAAATTCATCCAGAGATAGAACTTTAATTATAATAGAACGCAAATACAATTTAGCAAACAACCATCATCACCCAAAGCTTTTTCGGTTTGTAACAGATTTGGCTTTTGTTTTACCTGAAACACAAAATATATTTCAATTTGTTTAATATTTCATACCATAAATATTATTTAGCTTACCATTATTAAATAATTCAATTAGAAAAATGAAATAAACGTAAATTGTTTGTTAGGAAATGATTTTGTATTTTTTTTTATTTGACAAATCACAAGAAATTGACATTTCAACTTATCGCCTTCCAATGGAAAGTCCAGTTGAAATGAGATTGAAAGTTGACCATATCGCATAGACTTACAGAAACCCTATTTTTTCCAGACGCGATGAGGGAGGAATGAATCGTTTCATTTTTTAACGACGCGAAAAGATATCGCCTAAGTTACAGAACATGGGCACTGTGCTACGAACTCTCGTCAGTTTGGTCTCAAATTTCCCAGTCTAAGCACGGTATTTGAATGCGTTCATTTCTGTTTTCGAACTTACTTGTACTTTGACTGAAATATTTTGACGTTTATTCAATTTGACGGTTTTAAATTTTACTGAAACAATCTCCAAGGAAAGCGAAAAATAAAGCCAAGCGAAGCCGAGTGCTCGGTCTTGTATTTGTATATTTGTATAGTTTATTAATAAAACAAATTAGCAATGAATTTCCAATTTGTCATACCTTGTTCCAATTCTGATTTACTAAATTCTGAAGGAGACAATTATTATGTTAAACATGTTCTATCCGCAAACGACATCCCAGACCAATTGAAGGGTAAGATTACCCGCCATTCTGTATGATATTTATTTATTGTTCTTATTCTGTTTCTCAACAGAATGTAGGAAAGCAATGACAAATGGAGACCCTTTTTACATCTTCGACAACTTTGATACGTACTTCTCAGTGATTGAAAATGCAGCAACACTGCCTGTAATGTATCTGATGAGAACTTTTGATTTGCTATTCGTTACGGCTGATAAAATGGGCCAAAAACTTTCTCAGTTTCTGGCGACGACAGATGTCGTCCCCGGAGGGGGCGATCGAAATGCTTATTTAAATCTTACAAAAATGACAATGTATCTTTTTGTAAATACAGTAAAAACTATTGACCTAGTAATCGTTCAGGCTCAAGGTGGAAACATGAAAAAAGGAAAGAAAAATGCCCCCGATCTGGAATCTCATCCTGATTGGGAGCACAAACGCTTTAAATTTTTAGTACAAATATTCAATTTGATGCAATTGCCCTTAGAACGTCTATGGAATCCACCTATTCCGGAGGAGGCATTTGTAAAGTAAGTAGCAATTTGAACAATAATATTTTCATATCAATGGGGTTCATTAATCATAATTGTTAGCTGATGACCTTTTATAATACTTGTATTTAGGTACTTCCTTCCATCAATTATTTGCAACTGAATGCAATTGCATAGTAAATGACTAGGTGTATCAAAAGCAAACCTCAAAAATAGCTGAACTTATTAAACCAAACAATTAACTTAATTCAGATTCAGTTCCCATTTTGCTCATATCTTATATTTCTAATATTTTTTGCTAGTCACAATTTTTGAGCAATGTTTGTATCTATGAAGTGTGGAAGTCAAATAATTTTGTGTGCACACCTTATTGTAGACTGAGACAACCTTATGTTATGGAGAAGATTGGAGGAGATTTGACAAAGATTGTTATAGAAATTTCCCCTTTGCAAAACTCTTGCTTAAGATTTTTTCGGAACGGTCGTGGGTTTTCTTCTCAACATGACAATACCGAATTGTTCATATTGTGTCTAATTTTTTCAAGGTGTTACTTTTAATATGAAGACTTCCTCGGATAAGTTTGATTCTAATTTGATAAATCTTTGTCACTCCTGTCAATCGAAGCTTCCTGATATCGTTGCTGTCAATTCACTCTCATACCATTTTGTGAATATTTAACAACAACTTAAGTCTAAAAACACTTCATTAAAATTTTAATTATATTTGATCTAATATTTGTATTGAATCTCTTCAACAGTTTATTAACGGACATTTCCTATCGGACTCTTGAAATGCAGACATCAGCGATTCGAGAAAGGAATACTGGAGATACGTTGTTTCAAATTTTCGGCACTGCAATTAAGCGTTTTAATCACGCCATAACTTTTCCGGTGCGTATTTTACAAATTTTACGAACTTGTGAAAATGCTGCAGCTCCGATTGCTAACGGAATACATCTATTGCATGAAGACTATGGCATATCAAGTATTTTTTCGGTTTTAATACGAGACATTGTTGAAACTTTGACTGTGGAGTCAGCTGATACAGCAATATCAAGGAACTTCTCAAATTTTCTAACCGAATTAAGTACCACATCACCAAAAATGATGATTCCTCATTTGTCAACATTGAGCGAAGAACTTTTAAACTGTGAATCGCATGTACTACGTAATTGTATTTTACAAATTATGGGTGAAGCAATAATTGGCGAGTTGACATCTGAAGAGTTAACCGAAGATTTGAAAGAAGCACGTGATGAATTTTTAGAGAATCTTTTGCTTCACATTAACGACGTTTCGGCACATGTACGTGCAAAAGTTTTACAAATCTGGACCCATATGAAGGAGGAGAATGCTGTACCACTTTCGTTTCAACATAAAGTTCTCAGTGAGACGGTTGACCGTTTAGAAGATAGAACATCAAGTGTAAGGAAGAATGCTGTGATTCTGCTTAAATCTTTTCTCGAACGGAATCCATTCGCTGCTAAACTTACATTGCAAGAATTGATAAATAAACACGAAGAAGAATGCGCTAAAATGGAGAAACTGGGCGATGTTTTGGCAGAGGAAAGAAAAAAAGCCGAACAATTGGACGAACAGTGGAACTTAGTTATACCAGAACTGTTTCCGTTTGTAGAAGAAAATCTTGTTCAATGTAAGTTTTTTTAATTGTTATTTTATGTCCTTATTCTTTAAGCGTGAATATTTTTGATAATTTTCAAGTTGGTTGAAGTCGTTCCCCACTTCTGCGTGCACCTTATATGAGCTCTTCTTCTGCTGCCCAGTAGTACCTTCAAGGCAATATTCTCGAGCTATTGCATTGCTTGGTTTCTATCCGCTTTTCAGCCTCTAAATTTCCAGCTTTTTGACCATGTCTACATCTCTGTATAGCCCAATAGAGAAGCCCAAAAAAGTAGGTTTCGTCATGCCGCCAGTCGGTCTGTCTTTGCGTATGTGCGGATGTGCGGTTGTCTGCACCCCGATCTACAGCCTAAACTGTTGGACGGATCAAACTGCGTGTGTAGTACATGTTACTGATTCCCTAAAGGAGAAATTCGAATTTTTGTTTTAGTCCGGCTATAACGGGTAACCCCCATATAACGGTCCAATTTTCTCGAAATCAGCTTTATCGATTTTGATGAAACTTGGTGTACGTGATATTTTTAGTAGTCCTAATATAACTGCATTCCAGGTTTTTGGCTTAAAATTCACAAAACGGAGATTTGGTGTTAAAACGGTTTTTAACAAATGTGGCCATAAATTCATAACGGCTGACCCGATTTTATTTAAATTTAATACAGTACTTAATGGAAGCATTCAACATAAAATGGCATTTATTTTTTTTGCCTAAACAGCCATTTAATGATAGCAGCTACCATACAACCTTATTTCATATTAAAAATACTTTTCCACCTTTCAACATAATTCAGTAAATTAAATTTTCCCAACCCCATAGTTTGCTACAAAAGCAAGTTCGTGCGACCCAGTCGTGCATTTTATTTATTTCTGAACGATTTATTTGAATTCAAAGTAAACGCCTTCTGTTTCATTATAAAAACATGAGCATTAATAAAGTATAAAACAAAAATTAATATTTATTATCTAATTTTAAGGTACTCAAGAAATTCACGAGACTCAAGAAAACTATGAAGATCTTGTTGCTAGAATTTCCACTCTTTTGGTAGAAAAAAAATACAAAGAAGCTGTTGGTCTTGTGAGAAAAGCTGATTTTGTCGCTGGTAATTCCGAATTGAGGTAAGTTCTTTGTGTTTAATTGTAAGACATTTTCTGTAAAACTAACTTTTTTTAGGCACACTCTGAGACTAGAAGAACAATGTGCTTACTACATAGCACTGCTCAAATCCTACACGTTTTTGGCTAATGGTTGTAAAGATAGTGTAAGTTACAGTTTTAAATGATTTTCTACTTTTACTCATCTCTCTTTCGATTTCTGAGATAAATAAAAGTTTTTCAGATTTGTTCTGCCACAATAGGTTTGGGGTTAATCTCATGAGAACTTCCATTCGCTCTACATAATCAATCTCTGGCTGGATCGATGTCACCGCACATCTCGTAGATCTCGTTGTTGAACTTTTGCCACAAATTGTTTACACATTTAAAATCAATTGAAAGCGTTGGCGTTGTCCAAGTTTCCTAACCATATAGAAGGATTTTAATGTCAGGGTACTAAAAATAATAATTTGGTTTTTCGAGTAAAATCTTTATTGATTTCTAGCCCAAAGAGATAGCAGGAGTTTTCCTTGGGTTCATTTAAAACTGAGGTTGTTATCGCAAGTTGCAACAGAGCTGACGTAAACTAACTTGCCGGCATTAAAGTAAAGTTACCCATCATTACCTTTAGGGAAAGATTCTGCTTAAACTTACAGACGTCATTGCTGATATGTTTCTTTGTCTTCAATTTCGGTTTTCTACTTCTCTTCTTCTTGTAGATTTCAATAGGTTTATTTTTCCTTTGCAGAATCTCTTTTTTTTTTGTTGCATAAGAGAGTGCTCTTTGTTTTATATATATTTTATGTTTCATATACATAAAGTAAGAACACGTATTTTTTTTAACTGTAAAATGAAATCCTTTTTGCAGAACGAAGAGTTCGGGACACAAATAAAGACAGTGCAGTTTCTTCAAGATTCTATTGAATTTTCCAAAGTAATCACTAAGGCTGTACCTAAAATCCAAGAGATGCTTCTTTCTAAGACTAACAGTGACGTCTTTGAGGCAGTCGATCTATTTACAACAGGCTATCTATTCGGCATCAAAGGCACAGAAGGTGGAATGCGTCGCATGTTGTACTTGGTGTGGTCCAGTGACAAAGAAAAACGAGATGCTGTCTCGAATGCTTACAAGAAAGTCCTCTTCACCACCGATGAGACCGGAAGGTAAGTTATTTCCCAATGCATTCTCTTTTACAAATTTACCTACCCATAGAACTCATGCTATCAAGGTTGTTCAGAATTTGTGTAAATTCTTTGAGGACTTGCACTACGGCCACTATACAGCCATGGAATGTTTGATGCGAGAATGGGTGCAAAGCGATGACATTGATGCTGTTATCATTCAAGTACTTTTTGAACGTTTCACCATGAAACTGGAAGGCACCACTGAAAACGATGCTCGTCAGTCATTGCAGCTTCTTATTATGGCCTCCAACGCAAAGTCTTCTATAGCTTCGTCCAATATTTCGATAATTGAAACAATAGGAATAAGTGATCGTGCCAAAAAAGATCCGCGTCTATTTACTGGTTGCTTGGAGTTCCTTTTGAATTCAATAGATCAATCAATAAGCTCAAAGTACTACAAGAGAATGGAAGCCGACAATCCTTTGGTACAAAATGTTATATCGTATTTCCAAAAGTTCTTTTTCCATCCCAGAGTTCCAGACTTTGACAAACTGACAATGACAACAGTTGAATTCTTTTACCATCTGTGCCAGGCGCCAGATATTATTTCACAAAATATTGTTGTCGATTTAACTCGCAGATTCAAAGATTTTATAATCAAAGTAGATGAAATACGTGGCTCACAATTTTCTCAAGTTTCCGATAGCCAGCAAAGTGGCACCGAGGAGCAAACTGGTCCCAAAATGCGATTACCAACATTCTTAATATCGCGGTTCATGTTTCTTATCGGTCACATGACAATGAAGGAAATGATATTCCTTGACATTGATGTTTACAACAATATGAAGTTTCGCCAAGAACTAACAGAGGAAAAGAAAAATGCCAAAAAGAAAAATGCTGCCTTTAACAAAAATAAAAGAAAAACAAATCATAACATGTCAGCAACAGAATCTCTTAAGAGGCTTTCGGGAACAACAGCCGAACCACAACAAGAGGTACGACAAGGTTGTTAGAAAAGCAATGAAATTTAATACTTATTTTTACTCTTTCAGCCTGATGATGACCTTGTTGGAGCAACTGCTGAAGACAGCATTGCCGAGCTTATTAACCACATATGCGAAGATGTCATTTTGTATGACGAGAAAGGTCTATTGGCGAAAATGGTGCCTTATGTGATTGAAATCTGCAAATATCCCTCCAAATACAAAGATCATCATCTGCAGCAAGCCGCCACTTTGACCCTTGTACGTTTCATGTCGGTATCTTCGAAGTTCTGCGAGACGCGCATGCCTTTTCTGATGAATATTCTAAATTGCACAAAGAACATAAAAATAAAGTGTAACATTGTTGTGGGTCTCTCTGATCTAACCTTTCGCTTTCCAAATGCAATAGAACCCTGGACTGGTCACTTCTATTCGACTCTGCACGAAACAAACGACGAACTTCGACTGACTGCTGTAAAGATGCTCAGCCATTTGATACTTCACGAGATGATTCGAGTTAAAGGGCAAATAGCAGACTTAGCGATGTGCATTGTTGACCCAAATGACGAAATAAAGAACATAACACAGCAATTCTTTAAAGAAATAGCAAATAAGTCAAACATACTTTACAATGTACTGCCCGATATTATTTCAAAGCTGAGCGACACAAATCTTAACATTGAAGAGGAGAAATATCGCATCATAATGCGATACATTCTAGGACTTATACAAAAGGACCGACAGGTGGAGAGTTTGGTTGAGAAACTGTGCCTTCGATTCCGAGTTACAACCGAAGAGAGGCAATGGCGTGATATCTCCTTCTGTCTTAGTTTATTGAACTACAACGAAAAGACAATTAAGAAACTGATTGATAATATTCAACACTTCAAGGACAAAGTTCAGGTTGATGAGGTTTATCAAGCTTTTAAGACTATTATTTCTACTACCTCTAAATTGGCGAAACCAGAGATAAAGACCTTGATAACAGAATTCGAGAGTCGACTCAATGAATGCCTTGAGGTGAGAGAAGAAACTGCTGAGGGAAATTTAAGTGAAAACAACGAAAGTCGATCAGCTGATTTAAATAGAAAATCCAACAAAAAGCCGTCACGATCATCAAAAAAGAAGCAATCGAACAAAGGGAGAAGTAAAAAATCCCAAGGAGGAACAGATTCTGATGAAAGCGGTTCTATGTCATCATCTACCGACAATGAGCGACAAGCACCAAAAACATCACAGCCCACCAATTCTGGAAAGTCCTCTTCAAAACAGAAAGTAAGAAAAGCTATTCGAATAGTTGAAGAGTCCAATAGCTCAGACGATGAACAAATTCCACAGCGGAAAAAAGGACGACGCAACAAGAAATGATACGTTTTGATAATCTTTCAGACTTTTCAAATATGTTTACGAAATATGTTATTTAAAATTTATAAAATCACAAATATACTAGACAATACATTGTTTTCAGTTATATGGGCTTTTCTGGAGTTTTTTTTACTCATTTAATAGGTGGGAGAACATAAAGTACGTATTATGGAAGAAAGCGGGGCACATTATGTAAATCGGTTATCGTTTGAAATACAGAGGTATCTGCCATAATAATATTCATTGCATAGTCGATGCTGTTTCACATTTCAACATTGTTATTTTGCTATCTAAACACGGGTTTAACAGTTTTCGACGTTTTGGACAAGTTTGATTAGCCGGTGTGAAAAATTGATCTTGACTAGTAGCCTGTACTAAAAGCACAGTAGTGCTAAAAAATGTTTTAAGTTCACAAGATTTTGGAAGCGACGGACGTGTGGGAGACTTGTTTATCTGTAGTTCACACAGCTCACGCAGTCGATCAGAAAAATGTGAAGCGACCTTTACACGATCAGTCATTTGACATCAATCTGTAATATAGTATTTGTAAAAATAATTCTGTATGCGTGTATTTTTTGACGAAAACTTAAAACCCTTTTGATTTTGCCTGATGACTGATTAACAGTGTAGATGACTGACGTCCTCTGACTGACCGTGTAGTGGTCGCTTAACAGGTTTGGTTAAAGAAAGGACTACAGATACTGGAACTTGAACCTCGTGTTCGTTATCAGGGATTTGACGTGATTGTGGACGGAGCTTCAAACGTAACTCTCTGTGCTTTGTAGACTACTGGTATTGTGACACACATAAGCTAACCATCTTGATAGTGTATTGCATTAAACTCAGTTTGTTTGTGATTGATCCAAATTCCTATGATGGTTTGTTGTTTCGGTAAACTCAAGTTTCTACACGTTCGCCAAATTTAAAGACTTCGCTGTCGTGGGACAGCTTTCCAGACAAATGCATATGATACTAGGCTGATTTTCCATCTTTTTAATTTCAGCTTGATAGCACTTACATATCGATTTGCAAGTCTATTAGTAGAAGGGTATCCTTTTGCAGTAAAGATTTGGAAATTTGTTTGTTCTTTTCAGAAGTTTTTAAATACTGGATTTTTGAAGAAATTATGAAATGGGGTACCCGTGAAGAAAACATACTTAACAACTTGAAAACATTTTTGAGCTATTTTGAGTAACTAGTAACTAGTAGTAACTGGATAGTATTTTCCGTTTTTGTGGCTAGCAAAATCAATGTGAACTATTGAAAAATGTTCTTCGGCTTCTTCTCAATTTCGCACTTTAGTTTAGGAATCCACACTCGGGAATCTTAAAATAAAAATCTTGAAATAAAATGTTACCTTCTAGAGTGAGATCCTCAAGAAGACTTGCGTCATCATAATTTTAGATGTTTTTGACTATGGATGTTTGTTGCTCGATCATTTCACTAGTTATTTAAGCTGTAGATTGATTGTTTAAAACTGTATTTGGAAAATTTCTGCATCAATAGTATAAACACCAACTTGAGAAGCTCCGTTGACAGGATTTCATTTTAGTCAACGTTTAGATGTAGTATATCATAGTTGAAATTAGATGAACAAGCTGGATATCTGTGTAATCTAGAAGTTGTCATGGGTCTCACCAAAAGTTTGTTTTCCGTGATTGGCCTAAGTACAAGTTCACTAATATGAGCCATTCATATGTATATATGTACGTATACATGTATATAGTGCAAATTCAATAGTCTTTTGTTCACTCCCAAGATACATTTAACCTTGAAATTAATCAGGGTAAAGCGAGAGGTTAGTTTCAAAAACAGGTAGTGAGGTAGCTGATTCCAGAAAGCGACCCTCCGCGTTTTCAGTAGCGGATTTGAAAATTGGTTTGCTATTCTTAATAGGAAAAGTGCGGCGAATCGATTTTTGGAATCGGCTAACAGTTTCGTATTAGAACGATATGGGAATTATTTTTCTTTTACAAGCCATGCATTGATAATATTAAATAATAACAACTAATTGAGGAAAAACCATAGTGAATTTATTTCAAATGTTTAAATGTAATACAATAATAATTTTAACATGCGTTCATATCAAACAGGTGGAATTTATTAACAAACCATTTCTAATACAAAACACATGCTATATTCACTCCATAGGCAGAGAGCAATAGAGATAGAGATAAGGGAAATATTTCAAAGAATATATTTATATTGAGAATTTTCTTTCACTTCTTAGAAATTAAAACTTATTATTTAAATTTATATTTTCATTTTATTTTGTTTATTTATATATATATTTTTTTTTATAATTACTTTATACAATTTTTTTCCTTTGTTTCCAGTCTATCTAAAAAAAAAATGTATTCTGAAGGAAAATTTTGTTCTCTTTTGTTTGCAAGGTCTGTTTATAGATGTTGTTTTTATTTTTACTTAACGATCAAGCTGTTTCGAGATCAAAAAAAAAGAAGTTGTTAGAAACAAAGTACTAAAAAGAGTTTAAAACGGGTGACCTTTAATTTCTACATAATATTTAGGTTTTCTTTTCTTGAGAAGATAAGAACAAGCCTTGGCTTGTTTACAAAGATTTATGTATTCCGAATTTTTCCCGGCACATAGTTTTTGTCGATAGTGTTCTCTTGCAAGAACATGTGTAAGCACCTTTCGTTCTGAGCCAATGGATGTCCTGCAATTTTGTTAATAAATGCCTCAAGACCCTTTCGTCTTTCCTCGATGAAGTTTTCGTCGAAAATTCCATCGTCGCCACGGAAAGGCATTTGGCGCTTCCAAGCCTTCCCTGGTAATGGAGGGACTACAATCTGTTTTATATGTTACTTTGCGAGTCAGTTTTCGTTCTTTGTTTAATTAATTATATTGATAGCAACTTACCTTACTGTCTCTTTCAAGTTCGTTTCTGAGCCATTCAAAGTCACTGTACCTACGGCGAACACTCGATTCCTTGATTTTGAAAACTGGTAAGTTTGTCTGAAAAATAAGATACATTTGAGTTTGTGTTTTAAACTTAAATACGCGATATAAAGGATGTTTGAATATTTTAACAAGACATTCATATTGATTTGAGCAATTTAGATTTAAACTTTTCTATTTGTTCCCAAATTAAAATGGTATTGCGTTTTATTTTCTTTTGTTCGTATTTAATTATCAACGGCTCGATGGCTGGCTACTTTGTCAGAAGAAGATTTGAACCGCTTAAACCCGGACTTTAGTGCAGAAGAAAAATATCATAATATCCAATTCAACCGGTGAAAAATCATGAACTGACATCAATTATGCAAAGGGTTTTTAAATAAGAACAAGTAAATTTAGACCATTCATGGCCGCAATATGGTTTTGTCTTGTTTAAACACTGAAAACAAATCACAATGCTATAAGTTACAGCGCCAAACAACAGGTTAAAATCAATGCTGATTGGGCTCGGGAACAGTTGGCATACAAAAATTACTTTAGCGATGAAGTTAGTTTTTTTTTATTTAACGCAGATGGGAATAACCGGCCATTAATATTGATTTTATCAAGCAATACTTGTTTCTTGTGAGATCTGCTTAAGACCGTTTCCCTTCTGAATAACACGTACTATCCCTTACATTCACAAGTCATAGCATAGATGTTATTCTTGATTATGTTGGCTTCTAAGACCATACGTCATTACTATGATACTTACAGTAGGTTTGCTGGACTAGCTTATTAGAGCTACATATGCTGGTTTCATGCCATCCTACTTCCTTAATGAAAATTGTCTGTTTTATAGTGGTGCAGCGCTCGAACGCGTTCTATAAATCTATTAATTGAATGACGGCCCAGTTTTTAATGTTAACATTAAATCTCTCCGTATTCGAAAGAGTTTATCATTGCACTATTTTATTTAAGGCTAGGAAAGCTATCCACGAGTTTTAATTAAAACCATCAAGTCATTAGAAAACCACATTAAGAAAGGAACCGAGAATAACTTTTATAAACATGTAGCATGTGCAAGAAACAATGGATTTAATAATGTAGTTATATGAATTGGGGTAGGTATGTCTATTGAAATCTGACTTTTAAGGGTATCGTTTGTTTCAACATATTTTGCCCTATCAGAAACTCTGTGGGAAACATATTTTCCTAATTCTTTAAAGTTTTCATTACCTATTTTTTTAATATGGGAAAAATTCGGTGGGAAAAAAGATTTCCGATAAGTTAACAAAATGAAAGATAATCGGCTGATTCAATACGTGAGCATTTTTGTTTACTACAATAATAAGAAAGGCCGTTTCTTGTGCATATGAACGTAAAATCATAGACGTACAAGTAAATCTATACTAAACTATTAGGCTTCTTTCAGCAATAAATGAAACCAATACAAAGTTATGCAAAATCAAATGTGTTTATATTAAGAATTTAACAGATACGTGATTTAACTTGATGGCCATGCCACAACTACCTAACTTTAAGTTTCATGATTCTCATTCTATTAATTTACAATAACAAACATTATAAAAAATACCCATAGTTTATAGTTTGAATAGATGCCCTTTAAAGAATGCATTTAAACAAACATTATTTTGTCTGATAAGTAATTGGGGCAGCTGATTATTATTGATGTGTCAGCATCCGTTTTATGGTAGAAAAAAAGAGAACTTTTCTCGTAACCATTTTATTATAGTATTTTGGTCCTGATTTAAAAAAAAAAAAAAGAAAAAAAAACTCACCCTCATGCGGACTTCGTAGTCGGTGTAACGCTTCTTCCCAGCCGTCATTGTAGTTAGCGGATTAGCAACATCGATTTCTAAAAAATTAGCTGGCACCGCATACGCATCATCGAGTGTTTGTTTCTTCACGTTGAGGCGACGTGTTGCATCGGCAGTTCCATCGGATTCAACCATCATTTTCTATAATTTATAAATGAATTTCATGTACAAATAGTGGGATTAATTATAAATAAATAAATTTCTCCTAAACTGCAATGGTGGGGTATTTTTCAATTTGTACCTGCTTCCAGAATTTTCACAGACGCAATTTAATTTGTGAATCCAATTGGTTCCAGTTATTTAGCACGTAAATCATACAAATAATTTCAGTTTGGTAATGAACTACAACAAAAATATAAAACTCTTTATAATTATTGATTGTATTAATTAAAAATTTATAAAAAAAAACAAAGACACGAATCCAGAAAAACCAAAACCAACCTTTTACTTTTTTCTTTTTATATCTTTACTGCGATCACACAAACGAAATGACATTTGACGCCCATTTTTGTAGGAAAAATTTAACGAGGAAAATTATCGATGGGTGCATTCAGCAATGAAAGCACAAGAACACGGTTACACGGTACTTGTTTGTGTGCTATTACACCTTGCTACAAGATGCTCCTCTTTTTGAAAATTCTTTTTTGAAAAATATTCGGTGAGGCTCACGCTATTACACTGTGTTCCAGAGAATCATGACTCAAATTTTACAATCCTCTTTTTTCTCTTTTCTACCCACAGCGCACAAGAGCATTTTGTATGCAAAGCATGCATGTACACTCTTTCAGAACCAAAAAGGAATGAAGCGAGATAGAAACATAACGAACAAGAGAAAAGAGAATGCAAAAATAATCACAGAAAATTCGGACCGAGGCTGATTTTTTTGTCTCATTGTTTTTCTCTTTCGCATTAATTGTGTTCAAAAAGAGGCGAGCCTCCTGTGGTAATGTATAATAGCACACATAGGTATCTTAAGTGACCTTTACACGGTCAGTCGGAGGACGTCAGTCATCTACACATATAAATAGACCTTTACACGGTCAGTCATTTGACATCAATCAGTAATATAGTGTTTGTAAAAATAAGACTTATTTTTACAAACACTATGTTACGCATTGATGTCAACGAGCTTAGATCTTTAACAACGAATTGCATTTTGGACGAATTTTCTATTCTTCAAGTGCTTCTTGGCTGGTCGTCTATTATAGTGAAACCAGCCACATGTAAGAAGGCTTGCGCGGAAGATCTTGGTGGTTCTAATCTGATTGCATGGCCTCTTTAGATGCACTGTGTCACCGAGAATGAACATACCCATAGCCAAATGCTCTCAAATTTACTATAGCCAGGACTAAGACTCTCCCTGGCAGTGGCAATTGTTTTAAAACTTTTAGTATCGGTGTGTATTTTACTTCTTTTCCTAGACATTTCTTATACAAGTAGTCTAATTCACGGACATTGGTGGTGTGAAGTGGACAGGCAGCAATTTGACGAAGTCGAGATAAATATGATGAAGTCCTTAATTTAGTGGAGATAGATTTAAGGAGGATTCTCCACACTACGGGCGGCAAGATTGTGGTTTGACCCTGCTATCCAAACCAAGAACTTACCTTACATTAGCCCTATCTCTTAAGGTGGGTCTGCTACAAAATAAAATCGTACTTGCTAGGAACGTAGGAACATCTGTGAAAAATGAACGATCACAGAAAAATTCACTCAAACAAAATAATTGTTTGACTGAGAGGCATAATAAATTATATATTTCCCAGCTCCCAATTGATCAATGCTGCTAATTACATAAAATATTTTAGTTTCCAAGCAGATTGAAAAAAATGGTATACCTAAAGTATATTAATTTGCAGCTAGATACTGAAAAAAGAACACAAGCATCCGCTAAGAGTTTTTTCTATTTCTTTGTTTAAGAATAGTATGCAGCTGAAGTGAAACGAAAAATCCCATACAAAAATGACACAGTGAAATCATAAACGAAATTTTTAGTCCTTCTTTTCGTTTTGTGGTACGTAGCTCCACGGTGAAACGGTTTATACCCGGTTCAAGTCTACACTACTCTCTACACTCTTTTCGCACTCAATTTAATTGACCGCGGGATATTAATTGCTCGCGAAATTTTGAGTTTGTATTTTTTTCGGGTTTTTTTTTTCATTATTATTACTATACAATGGATTTGTTTTCTTTTTATTTGTTTTATTTTTGTGTTTTGAAATATATTTTTTTTGCAAATGGCGAAACTCTACATAACAATTTGTTCGGTACAGTTTTGTTATCATTTCGTCTGTGTTTTTGGAGACGACGGAAAATTTCGTTTCACTTCAACTGCATAATAGGCTTAAGTTACTACTTTTCTAAAAGCTTTCTGAGGGTTGCCGCAGTGAGCATATTGAAGTGGCAAAAAATGAAAACATAATATGCAGGGCTACCTATCAACTTTTTTTAGACTAAATTTGTATCTCTATTTATGTATAACAAAAATTATCTGCTACTTGCTTCACAGTTTCTTTTTCATTTTGCAGAAATATGGGCGAACGAATTACCTATTATATAACGAATCATAAACGAAATATAAAAAAGTAAATTCACAATAAAAATTAGAAATATAACTGCACGGAATATCAACAAACCGCGAGCACGTTAATAAAAAATACACACCAAACATGAATAAACCGACCGACCGCTATAAGAATCTAAGCGAATAGCTTCTTTAGAGAAACAGCTTACATTGTTGAAACGGCATTCTCCTTACCTTCAAAGAACTGTAAGAGATCAAAACAAACTCTCCACGGTAACACCCATCATTGAGAACTTTTTTATAAGCTCTAAAATCAAAAAAATTTCAAAGGAAACCCAAGGAAAAAAAAAACAACAACGAGTTACCAAATTGACAAAGGTAACTCTGAATATATGTAAAATGAGGGTTGTATATAAACGATTGGCCTATCCAGGTCGTAGGATCTGTGTCAAATGCGATCGGAAATTTATAGGCGGGTACACACTTTTTACCAAAAAAATGTATCTAAAAAAAAATTGATTTTTTATCAACAAATATTCTCGACAATAAATGGATAGTGTTAAAATAAATTGTTCTCTTTTGTGATTGTGTGTTTGCTGTTTGAAAGGAACGTTGAGAGCATTTTTAACAAAATTTGTCGCTGAATGCCTTTTGCTCTTTAAAAGTGATTTAATCGTTGACCAAACCAACAAAAAAAAACTTTTATGGAATAACAATAAAGACGGTGCTTTTCTATTAGATCACAAACAATGGATGTTTTCATCCAATATAATTAATTTTATGCAAAATGTTTAAATGTGTAAACTTCAACTTTCGCATATTCTTGTTGATAACGATTACCAAAAATCATAAAAAACACAATCATTTAAAAAATAAACCACGAATATATAAAATTAAACGACTTGTAATTTTTAAATAGCATTATTTTGAAAATCTCTTTAAAAGTAAAATTAGTCGGGATTATAAAAACTCGGCTGACGTACCGAAAATATAAAATATTTTAAGTATGCGTGCAAATAAGTGTAAATCTTGTTTCCAAATAAAGATTCAAGTAGAATCTTTTTCAGATCAAAAAATATAACGTTTGACAGATTTTTTTCGTAAAAGGAATTCGACATGTGTAAAAACCAAATCCTGGACTCAAGACTTAACGTGTAATTGCTTATTTTTAAATCTCCGCAAATTTTTGAACACGGCCTTTCGTGTGAACGCTTTCATTTCTAATGTCATCAATTTGTCAATAAAATCTGCACTCTGCAATTATTTCCAAAAAAAAAATTCAATTGGATAATTTCGACGGTAAATTATATATTAATAAAGAGTTTTGTGAAAAAGTGAGTTCTATAGTAAATAGTTACAAAATTTCTGAACGAAATACTGTTCGGAGATATATAACCTCTTGTCAAATAACTTTGTATATTTATTTGACCGGTGGAAATGTGTTTTATTATTGGAGGAAACATATTATTTTGATAAATATTTGAAGAATTTCTCTTACTTTATACATATATAATGTAAAATAAAATGTGCATGAATTAAAAAAACCAAAACTTTAAAAAGAGTAACTCTTGCCATTCATTAAGAACAGTTCTCTGATGTTCTCTGTCTTATTAGTGAACGTTAGTGTACAGGCTTATAACCGATGTAATATTCGACCGGCTCGTGCGTCGCTCTATCGGGATTCATTAAGTCGGGCTTTAAACAGATTTTCAGCGTTTCAGATTTAAAACTTTCTCCCTCTAGATCTGTTCAGTTCTGAAAATGCAGGGAGGGACATGTAAAAGCCACCATGTCACAGGTTGTCAAGTCGTACCCCTCGTGAATAAGTTTGAATACAAATCGGGAAATTGTTTCAACTTATTGTACTTAAAAAAAAAACGACATTTTACATTCCAATTAGCAATGCAGGGACATACAAAAATCCAGATTTTAAAGATTGTAGCATCATAAATAATCATATTAAAATAGTAAAATCATTTGTTCTCGGCCAGTTGAGTAACTGTTTTTGGAGACTTTGTAGACTTAAACCATTGTTTCCCATCTTCTTCATTTATAATTACATAATACAAACTTTTTTTTATAAAATTTGTTGGATGTGCTTCCGAAATTCTTTGAAATAATAATTAATTAAAAAAAATTTTTCATTATCTTTATAGTACATAATGGAGAATCCATCTGATTTAACGATTGCGGTTATATGTTCCTCCAATATGAACCGGTCCATGGAAGCTCATGGATTTCTTGCGAAAAAAGGCTATAAAGTCCGATCATTTGGGACTGGGGATAGAGTAAAACTTCCCGGAACTGCAATAGATAAACCCAATGTTTACGAATTTGGAACACCATACGATACTATTTACAATGATTTAATCAGCAAAGATAAACAATACTATACCCAAAATGGCCTGCTACACATGCTCGATCGAAATAGACGAATTAAAAAATGTCCAGAAAGATTCCAAGACTGTAAAGAAGAATTCGATATAATCGTTACTGTGGAGGAACGTGTTTACGATCAGGTGTTAGAATATATGGCAACTAGAGATTCCATTAATAGACCCGTTCATACTTTTAATATTGAAATCGAGGATAATCATGAAGAGGCACTCTTAGGAGCTTTTCTTATTGCGGATATGATAAACATGATGACAAAGTCCACAGATCTGGATAATGAAATAGACGAGCTCTTACAAGACTTTGAAACTAGGCGTGGTCGAGGAGTATTACATACGGTTCTTTTTTACTGACGTAGACCATATCACAAATGTCATATTGCTGTTCCAAAAAAAACTTTTTTTTCATGTTCGACAACATAATTATAGATATGTATTTAATTAATTGTTATCACATTTATTTTTTGATAAATTATAATTTTTGTATCTATGTATGTATAATATAAAAATTAATAGCTTCTTAAATAAAATTCATTAATTGTAATTTTCTATAAATAAAATATCTGTTCGAGAACAAGATAAACACATTTGTTTATTTCAAATAAGTACGCTGCTGATATGAAACTAAAATTTAAATATAATAGAAACGAAATCCTAAAAGAAATGTCCAAGTTCTACTTTTCACATAATATTTATTGTGGTATTTATTCGATGGTGATACGCTACTGCATGACGCTGTTGACGTTCTCACCTAAGAGAAAAAAGTTTTTTTTCATGGCACTGTTTCTGGGGAAGATATGATAAATCCTCTAAGATTATTGTTATGATAAAGTGCATCTAACCTGAAGCCTAGTACGCTACTGATGGGAAACGAAAAATCCCATACATAAACAAAACGAAATCATAATCAAAATTTTCCCGTTCATGTTTTCGTTTTGAAGTACGCTGCTCTACGACAGAATAATGGTAAAACGGTCGATTTCAAGTTCAACTCACTACTTTATGGTATCTAACTAACTTTTATCACATAATTATTTGCTCGGCAATTTTGGTAACTCAAAATGTGATATACATGGCTACATATTACAATTAAAAAATAGGTTCCGGTTTTTTTTGGTGTAGGTTTTGCAATATTTATTTTACTTGCGATTACATATAAATATGTACGTATGTATATATGAATAAAGACAAGTCTTATATTCGCGTATTTTTTTTTTTATAGCTAACAATCAAAAATGACGTATCGATGATATAGAAGATGAAAAAAGGAGTTCTGACAATTGTGTATGTCTGTCACTTACAGACACTACTTCGTAGGTAGAGTTATTATGGTTTTCGTAGGTCACTTTAGGTCTAGAAATAACGGTACCTGCCGGCACGAGTACTATAACTTTGGCGCCGACATTTGATAATGGATTTTTGTAGAGGGGTCAAATACATACATTTGTTTACTATGGGGGGAGTCTATCTCCCACCGTTTGGGTGGGAAATGAAAATAGAAAAAAATCATTAAAAAATGACGGTAATACCTACAATTAAGTATGATATATTTTTTAAAAGCCAATACTCTGTTTTATTTGCCAGTTTTTAAATCAAGTGAAATCTATCCATAGTTTTTGAAAAAAACTACTTTCAAACTCAAAATTTGGGAAAAAACATAAAAAAAATGTTTAAAGTAAATTTTTTCAAAACTGAGATTTTATATCATATTTTCTTTCTTGGAAATCGTTGCTCATATTAATTTTTAATCAGAAACCGAAAGCAAAATGATTTTATGTCTTTTATTTTATGTTTTTTTTTATTTTGAATTTGAAAGTAGTTTTTTTAAAGTAGTTTTTTTCTCCCGCCCAAACGGGGGGAGATAGAATCCGTTATCAATTTTCGGCGTCAAAATTATCGTACTCTCTTGTTTTTCTTGCATTGCTGGCCTATGCAAAAGCATACGCAGCAATGTTGGTTCACCTTTGCAATTGGCACAAGAGGTAAACAACCAGGAAGTGCTAAGTGTGCATTTAGCAGTGGATGACCCAAGTGAGTTTCGATTAAAGAGGTTGACTAGTGAGTCTTAAGTGGAAAGCAAAAGTGAACGGTTGTTTAATTTTAAATCCAGAAATAACGTACAACATTTTGTAACGTATAACATTTTGGCGCAGCCGATACCCGAACGTACGCGTAAGTCCTAAAGAAAGTATCAGTGACTAAATTTTAAATACAAAAAAAAGTTATTAATAGTTATTTGTTTTAAGATAGTGAGAAGAATTAAAAAAAATAAAACTTGATACGTTTGGTTGTGCTTTTGATTCGAAAAAAGTCAAAAAAAAAATTATAAATTAAATAACAATTTGTGAAAGCTGGTTAGAATATCAATCGTGAAGTTATTACACCCAAATAAATTGAAAATTAATCAAAGAGTGAAAAAGAAAAAGTCTAATCAAAGGTATTAAATAGGTTAGTATATTTTCTTCATTTAACTTTTATGAATATTTTTGTTTGGTCTTGAAGTTTTTTTTTTGTTTTTCTCGTTGGAATGGTTTGGACTTTGTTTAAAGTTATTTGGGGTCAAATCGGTTTTTTTTTTCTGTTGAGTTAATGGCCAAAAGTCAACTTGAGGCCCAACTCAACGGCTTAAGAAAAAAAAGGAAACCAACGGGAGCTTAAGCTTTTAAACGAATTTCTTGTTTCGGAGTTAAAATCTATTTTGAATCCTGAGGTTTATAATCTGGTCAGCTATCAGTTAAGCTCTTAGTAGGGTAAATTTACGAGTGACGAATCAACAGACGCGATTCTAACGGAATAGGTTAAAGCCGTTCAGAACGTTTTTGAAACATTCCTCATTTCCATTGAGGTAATTTTCAACGTTGTCACCGATGTCATTTTCACTTTCATTTTCATCGTTGTAAATTAGGGCTGTGGATTATTCCATCGCCCACTTTATCCGCCTCTGAATTCGATATTTCTGTCACCCTTCCCATTTTCAACATAGAATCTTCATAAAATATTACATTTACATGTCGTCCAACTATCAATTTTCTTTGGTTCATGTCCCATAGTCGATATGAAACCACGGCCGCAGCATAACCAAGCATCAGGCATTTGTGTGACTTCCCTTCAAATTTCGATCGACTGTTCTTTGGTAAACAATTATAGCATTCCGAACCAAAAATTCGTAAATGAGACAAATTTGGATTTGGTCCAAACCAAATTACAGCTCGTGTCTTGTTTACAAACTGCTTTCCAACTGCACTCGTTGGCGATCGATTCTTGATGTAATTCGCGGTAAGAATCACCTCATTTCAGAATATACCATCTAAACCACTCGCAAACAGCGTTGTTCTTGCTTTTTCCTGAAGCTTCCGATTCAATCGTTCAGACACGGAGTTCATTTCAGACCAGGAGTTCATCTCATATAGAACATGCATCATCTGTATGTACCCTTCGACGTGCAGAATTGTTTGAATTCATTTGAAGTATATTCTCGACCGTTGTTAGCCTTCAGCTTTGCAACTTTCTTGTCATGCAATGCTTCAGTCGAATACTTCACTTTTTCGTTCAATGCAAAAAATCATTAAAGCCTTGAATAATCAAACTATGAATGAAACAAACTATCTGCTTCCATCAAACGCTATCATTGACATAGGACCACATATATCATTGTGAATCAATTCCAAAATGCATTCTTGTTCTTCAGAAAGGTTGTGCGTGTTTGTTTTCCAAAAACACATGATTCACACGACTTCGACTCCGTATCATAATTGACATGTTCCAATCTTTGAGTCATTTGACGAGTAACGATTTTTCTCATGTCGTATGAATTCAAAATGTGCCATTCTGAAATGCCATAAAGATTGAGATAATTTATTAACTTTTTGTTCACCTGAGACGCCAGGAAATTTGTTCACATGCTAATTAACTTCATAAAGTTTCCCTTTTGTATGGGCTTCAAACATAATTTTTCCATTGAACGATGCACACCTTCACAAACAATGGAGTATTCTCTCTCGGTCAGACTTCAAATAGACATCAAGTTGCATTTCAATTCATTTACAAATAAAACGTTTTTCATAGTCTTAACGAAAGAATCACCATTAGAAACGTTTTAACTGAAATATCATGATTTGCCGAAATGTTTTAATTTTTCTTCGCAACAGAAATTTGAATCGCATCGATGCTCCTCAAACTGTCGAAAGTATTTTTTGTTGTTGACCATATGTTGTGTAGCACCAGTATCCAAGACAAATCTTATTTTATTCTCTATCGACTGCACAGTTTGGGCTGTATGTTCCTTTTGGCTTGTTTCGCCTACAACTGCGCGCATTGTTAAACCATTCTCTCCGCATGCTTTGTTTGCACTCTCCAAAGATTTCTTTTTAATGGCAAAACATTTTGATTTTATGTGTCCACTGTCCAGACTTACCACAATCTTTAACCCTTAGTTTGGTTTATTCAGTTTTCTTTCAATTAAATTTAAATATAGATACAAAAACCAATAATATAATAACTATGTACATTGTTTTAATTGTATTTTAAGGTTCACCCCAACCATATAATTTTATATATTTAAGGTGATATAATATCTATTTTTTTTTTATAAAAGATACTTACATATGTCACAAATATTTATTTCACTTTATTTTAAAAGAAATACAAAGACAATACAATACAATACAAAAAATCCATAACAGTTTATTTGCTTCTCTTTTTCCCTTGACACTCATTGCCCTCAGGTTCACTTGATTTTGACGATGCGCCACCATATCTTTTTTTGTATTCGTCCATCAACAGCGTGAGCAACAACTGAACAACAACATCAACCTCTTCCCTATTGCTCAATCATGTCTTCGCTTTCGTTGTATTTCATCAGAAGAAGCCGTCTTCGTAACAGCAATTGGCTTGAGATGCTTTTTCTTTGAAAATACCACACAATGTGTCGAACATCTCCTTAGCTGTTATCTTTTCTTTCACATATTTCAATTGTCCATTCATTTTCTCTTGATTGGTCGCATCTTTCTCCTTCGAAAGGATTCTTGTCCAATAAAATACTCACACGATATTTGTAGTTACTGAACTTCGTGCCAACGAAAAGCGGAGTTTTTATACCAGTTGAATGATCGGTCATTCATTTTTCTTTCTTCTTTTCAGAAAAAAAAATTGATCTCCAAATCGCTGTGAAAAAAAAAATATTGTCTCCAGACAATCAAATATCTTCAATCGTATCCTGGGCTCATGAGGCCATGACCTCAGAAAGTTAATGGAGATTAAAAAGTATTCAAAGCAAACAATTCAATTTATTAAAAGAACAATTACATATATTTATTATTGAATTATAGTATATAAAACTATTTGATAAAATGGTTTTTCAAAGACTAAACAAAGAAAATGAATTTATAATGTTCAAAGTGAACTTAGATTAAAATACATAGTTCTGAATAAATTACAGGTACCTAACATAATTTAAACAACAACAAAAATACAGGAAACTGAATCGAATGAAAGGATTGTCTATATTGGGGAACCACAAGGTTCAAATTTGGGTGGTGAATTATTTCTTATTTACATAAACAAAATAAACAAAGTGTTAAAATGTTAAATGTGTTCTGTTCGCTGATGATACATTGATATACATACATACACTCCTCGTCAACTGAATACGCACAAACATTTTTTAATAAACTTTATCCATTTTTCCCAAACAGTGATGGTTCTTATGCCATCTGTTGATGATAACTATTCCCTTAAGATGTTAAGCAGATAATTCCGAAAGAATTATCCAAAAACAACCGTGAGTTTTTCTTCAACCACTTGCAAAGTGTTTTATATGCAAAGTAGGAGTTTTTTTTTAGTCAACTGAATAGGTACAACGCCATTTTCTTCGTTGTTTTTAAGTTTTTTTGGAGTGCTTGACAGTTTAAATTAACGCCTTTAGTGTTTTCAGTAAAATATAATTCTTGATTTCAAATTTTAAGAAAAATGGGTAGATCTACGTGTCTTAACAGTGTTGAAAAACCTAAAATCGATTTACTTAGAAACCAAGGCCTAACTGGACGTGCAATAGCTGATAAAGTTGGCCGAAGTTTTAATGTAGTTTATTCTTACTTGAAAAATAAAGATGCGTACGGCAAAAACATGAAGGGAGGTAAGAAAACAGCAACAACAGCAGCTGAGAGACGAAGAATTTTAAGATGTGCATCAAATTCTTCTGATTCGGTGGCAAAAATAAAACAAAAAGTCGGCGTAAACGCAAGTTGCTCAACAGTTTTAAGAGTAATCAACAACTCAAGCCATCTTAAACGAATGAAACTTAAGAAAAAACCACCACTTGACGAGAGACGGAAAATGTTGCGATTAGATTTTTCAAGACTTCACATGAGTTGGAAAAAAGAATGGTATCACGTGGTTTTTTCAGATGAAAAAAAGTTTAATTTCGATGGCCCTGATGGGTTCAACTTCTATTTTCACGACTTAAGAAAAGAAAAAAAGATTTTTAAAGCGCCATCATAGTCGTGAAGAAGGTGTCATGATATGGGGAGCAGTCAGTTATTATGGAACAGTTGAGCTCGAGGTTGTAACATCAAAAATGACAGCAGCTGGGTATAAAGTAATTTTGGAAAGAAATTTTCCTAAATTTTCTAACATCTTTGGACCCATAAACTGGACCTACCAACATGATAATGCGCCTATTCACTCAGCGCGCATAATAAAAACATGGATAGAGGAGCAACAAGTGCAGTTGCTTCAATGGCCGCCGTACTCACCTGATCTAAACATCATAGAAAATGTCTGGGGATGGTTAGTACGCAAAGTTTATGAGGGTGGTCGTCAGTTCGAAGACAAAGAAACCTTAATTTCTGCAATCAAATTAGCGTGGAGCGAAATTTCGTTAAATTACATTAAAAAGCTATACGATTCCATGCCGGATCGAATTTACGAAGTAATTAAAAATAAAGGTGGAAGTACCCACTACTAAACTTAAACAAAAACTTGTTTCATTCCATTCCAATATCAATTTTAATTTTTGTACCTATTCAGTTGACTCAAAAAAAAACTTCTACTTTGCATAAGTTTCACTTTGGAAGTGGTTGAAGGAAAAACTCACGATTGTTTTTGGATAAGACTTTGAAATTCTGTTATTTATATGTTACGAAAATTTTTACCATCAACAGATGGCATAATAACCATCACTGTTTGGAAAAAATGGATAAAATATATTCAAAAATGTTTGTGCGTATTCAGTTGACGAGGAGTGTATATTGACTTTTAAAACGTTAATGATGTGTATACTATACAAAAATAAATGAGGACCTTAATAACGTAAATGAATGGCTATGCATGAACAACTCAAAACTCAATGCCACTAGAATCTAAATTCATGATCTTAAATTCTAATGAACGTATAAAATTTGCAAATTGGTTTGTAAAATATGGATCAAGTTCAGAGTATTAAATATCTGGGAATTATAATTGATAAAGATTTAAATTTTAAAGAACATTCTGATTATGTTTGTAAGAAAAAAGGTATCTAAAAAAGTACATTTGCAGTCATGATCCTCACTATAGTTATATTATAATCGGTATAATAGAAGTACGCAAAAATCTGTGATGTACCAGGGAATCAAACTTTTCAATACGCTGGCTAGAGCTACTAAAGCAGAGTCAAACTTTCACCGATTCAAGAGTAATGTTATTGATTTCATAAAAATAAATTAAACATAATTAGATTTCAATTTTGTTTTTGTTCTTAATTTTTGTTGTTGAAGTTATTATAGAACATTTCCTTTAACATTAAATTTATAAAAATTGTTAAAAATGAAATATGAAAAAGATTTAAAAATGTTACAATTATATAAAATCAATCGATTAATAAACTTAATCAATCAATTAAATATAAAAGAAATATTTTTAAAATCAAGCATCATTTTTAAGTTTTGTTTTTAATAAAAACTAATTTATTTCCGAACTGCTCACAGCACAAGCTTGCAAAAGGGCGCAAACGACGCAGAATGAAATTGTGTTAAAATTTTTTTTTTTTTTTAATTACGCTTTTTTAAAACAAAAATAATATGCTAAACATTGCGAAATTTATTTCTGTGCTTTTAAAATGGTTTTTAGATTTAAGTATTGTACCGTTATTATTTTGCTTAATTATTCTTCCATCTAGCTCAACAGCCATGAATGAAAGAATACAAGATTACGACACTTGTTTTTTTTTTTAATTTTTGTTTGTTGTTGTTGGTTTTTTTCTTGGCTTAATGCGCTTATCGACGAAATGTGTCTTATTTTTATGGTTATGCGTTGGACATTTAACTACCAATTCTCCAGTATCACTCGATGATATCAATCTTGCCTTGCAACGAGAGTTTGAATAATTAAAGCATAGCCAATATGTCTTACATCCTTTGATCTTGTTCCGAAGGTACGAAAAACCATTAAAAGTCATAATGCATTTTTGTTTTCCTGTAGTTGAATGACTGAATTGTAGTTTAACATCACTTCTGTTCAGCAAATAATCGAGACCTGTAAAGATATGGTAATTATTAAGTAAGCTTTGTAAATAAATAATAATCAAATATGCATCTACATACATAATATAAAAATAGTTTAAAATTGAGGAATCAAAGGAAATAATAAGTTGCAAAACCTAGTAAGTAATTATTTGGATTTGTAGGTCACGTTGTAGTGTTAAACACTTTTTTTTTACTTTTTCTTCCAACCTCAACCTCCCCCCCCCCTGGTGTAGAGGTAAGTGTGTTAAACTATCACGCCGGAGGTCTGGGTTCGAATGCTGAGTACACCTAATGTTTTTTCAGCGGCACTGCATCTTGCGAGGAAGTAACAAATCCACTAAGAATATCATTGTCATGAAATGTGCATCTTAAATTAGTCGTTCAGATTTGACAAACAAATTTAGGTCCCCTCCAATCCTGTAGAACAAACCAGGCACACAAAAGGAGTGGTTGAGAGTGTAAGTCGCTAGGTGGTTCTTTAGAGCTGTTGGTGCCACTAAATTATTAAACTGCATGAACATATCTACGTGTCCTTTTTACAATTGACAGAAATGGGGAAATTGTATGGTTTTGTTTTTGGAAAATATGTAATAAAATTATTTGCGGTTAAGAAATCACCGACGGGAATAAATCGCAAAATTAAAAAAGTCATAGTTTTATGTTAAAGAAAACTTTTTTCGTGTAGTTTTAATTTTTTTATTTACTTTTATACAAATATTTTGTTTAAATATGTAAATATTTAAAGAACTTTTTAGAATGAGACTTTTTTATGGAAATTCATAACAAAAAAAAAAGAACGTTTGTACAAATCATTCATACAATATTTTACCAAAATTGTTGAATTCTTTTTTTCAGAAAAAGAACAAAAGTTAACGTGCAGCATCAAATTCAAAACAAATTATTTTTAAAATTAAAATTATAATTATTTTATTTTATTTATTATTCTTAAGAACCTTAACAATGTAACAAACTTTTTTTTTCACTGCAGGTGGTGGTGGTGTTTTTTTACAATATTCATCTGAACTATGGTTGTGCGTTTGATTTTTAACAATCAATTCTCCAGTCTCACTCGATGTTATCAATCTCGCCTTGCACCGATTATAACGATTCTTTGAGCACAGCCAATATGTTTTACTTCCTTTGCTGTTGTTTCGAAAGTACGAATAATTCCCGACAATCAATTTTGGTTTTCCTTTACTTCCTTGAATAAGTTGTATACCCTTTTTGTTCATCAAGTAATTGAGATCTGTAAATTTAGTTAATATTATGTTATTGTAGGCTTTGATTAAGTTTATAAGTAAAAAGTTAATAATTATAATTTATAATTATTCATTGACAAATAAGTAGTTTTAATAAAGTTTGAATTTAATGTTTATGATTTGGAAAAAAGGATATGTAAATTCCACTTCTTGCTGGTAAAATGGTTTTCAGTAGCGGTTTGGATTGGCATCGACATTAGATAATAAATGTATTACTCTCGCATGGGAATAATGTAGAAAATGCTTCAATTTTTGGTATTTATAACGAGGTTATACATAGGCAGAAATTATAATAAATTTATAGTAAATCCATTTTAGTTTTTTTCATAAGGTGATTAGAGCAAGTCTCGGCTTATGAAAGGAGACTTGCCAACAATAACAATTTATGCAATAATTTTTATATGATATAGGAGATAGGACAATAAAGTGGCAGTAAGGTTTCTTCCCTCAAATTAGTTGTTGACAGTCAGTAACGTCACGAAGTTGAGTGTTTTTCGCAGTTTTGTATAAAAAACTTTAATCTGAAATTACGACACTGATGCGGTTTAACTATTTTAGATTGGTTGTTTGAAGATAATTTTGGAAAAAAAATTTATAGCGATAGATTTTAAATAACTTTTTTAAAAAAATATAAACTTTTTCATTTTGACCTCTATTAAAAATGGTGCATAATTTGTTTTTTTTTTTTTTTCAAATATCGTGTTATTCTGAAGAGCCGAAACATCAAATTCCCATAAAATCCCACGATAATTTATATACATACAATATTTAGAACAATTCTTCACCTAATATAAACAATTTTTTTTTCGCAAATTGTAAAATTTTGATCTAAAGTAAAACACTGTTTTCCACTTGTTTTTAGGTGCTATGACCTATAGCAATATGATCAGGAGAAATAATATTTTTAATATTTGGCATACGCGCGAAGAAAGGTCTCAGTATTGCCAAAATTTAAAATTTAAACGTAAAGAAAAATATATATAGTCCTTTCATAGGGTTTTGCATACAAAATAACGTGCTTTTATCTACTAATAGTGTTTGGTTGGACTTTATCGAAGACTTCAAATCTGAAAAGGACAAAAAAGAGAAAGAAAAAGTCAATACAAATAAATAAAGTCAATAAAAAGACAATACTTCTTCAGTCGAAGTGCTTATTTTAAAAAATATGTTGTTTTTTATTTAAATTAAAAATATTATAACTTATTATTAAATCTTGTGTATTTTATTATTTAAAATTTAAATAGTTTTGTTTTTTTTTTTATAATGCTTGATTTTATTTAATTTGTTTTGAGTAACATTCCCTGAAGAGGACAGAAATCTTTGTCGAAACGTTGGGAAAATCAATGTAAACTTTGTTCCACTGCCATTACTAATGACCAAATATGCCGAAGGAAGAACAAGATTTCATCCAAAATAATCTTAATGGAAGAAAATGTAGCCAAATAATCAGGGTTAACCAAAAGTGTCATTGTTGGAAAACTCGTTTCGAAATAAGTGAAAACGAATAGCTATCGTTGTGTTATGAAGCATTTCCAATCTACAGACAATTTCCAATAAAACAACTTGATGCCAGTTGTTACTAGACAAAGTTTTTATTCATAGAAATTGTTAAACAAGTTATCGTCTACATGCAAGTTATGTTGCCTATATGAAACTAGCTTAGATATTTTGAAATATCTAAAATCTTTTGGCGTTTCATTCGGCGAAAAATATCTTAAATCTCAGAGCAATATCTGAAGTTTCCAATGAAGTTCTTACCTCAGGCGCTATGCTTTCTAACGAAATAAATTGAAAAATCACAAAAATCTACATTATCTAACAATATTTTGAACTTACATAGGAGGTATTCGTATTGCATACCTTATACCTTATTCGTATTGCATAAATACGATATTACTATGGGTCCTATAACTGAGGCTGTGAGCGCAAAATTTGCGTAACCCCAAAATGCAACAACGGAGATAATCGGGTTTAAACAGTGATTTTATCATTTAGATTGATCTTTAACTTTTCGTTATTATGATGAAAAAAACTCAAAATTGAAAAATGTGGGTTACACCACTTTTGCACTCACCCCCTCAGCTATTCAGTTAAATGCCAAATGCTTACACTCAGTCACAAATTTAAATACATACTTTACTTGAACCAGTAGAGCCTAAGTTTATCAGTAGATACATACCGTTGTGACGCATTGTAATTATTGTAAACACAAATTTTAAAAAAGTTAATGTACACTGTTAACTAATAATCTAATGGCTTTGTTTGATTCAGGGTGATTCGCATAGAGCCTGTTTAGGCTCTTTTTCGTCAAACAGACTTATTTTTACAAACACTATATTCCAAATTGATACTTAATACTTAAAATTCCAAGTTCCGATATTGCTATAGGTTCTATAACAAATGATTGATTCATATTTAAGGATAAAGAATTACAAAAAGTAAATTTTATTTTTTTTATAATGTTATTTATTTATATCTCACGTTTTACATATACATGTAGGTATAAATAAGATAAGATGTAGGAACAGATTTAAATTTTTAGTTTAAGCTATCAAAAAAAAAAATTCTTTAAAATAGTGTTAAAAATAAAAATTTTCGAACAAATTAAAAAAAATCGAACAAAACCCTTAAAGTAAAATTAGATTAAAATGTTTTCATACAAAAACATGTTATATTAGAAAATTAATATTAAAAAAAATATATTTTTTTTTCTGGTAAGTTAATGGTAAATAAGTTTTTTTGCATCAGGGGAGCAAATAAAACGGCGAACGGAGCCCCTACTTCTTCATAACCGTCAACTCAGTCAGTTTTCAATGTTCCAAAATTCAGATATGCTAAAAATTCTTTCATTGACTGAAATTAAATTGTATATATAATGTATGTAGTACTTACCTAATTAACATTTAAACAAAAAAAAAGTCTCGGAGATCTTTTCTTCAATGTGTCGATATTAATTAAATTTATTTCAATTTTAAACGTTTATATATCGTTATTATTCCTTTAAAGTTACTAAGTATCTGTCGGTAACAGGATGGGTGTGTATTATATTACGAATATTAAATTGACTTTCGTGCATATCAGTAACTAGCCTGGCTTTACATTTTTTACTACGTTGTTTTGCACAAATCCAATACTTTCGATGATTTTTCACCTTTGCACAAACATAAGCATGTCCATTGTAAATCATTTTTTTAGCACCTCGCTGACCTCTTTCATATTGCACCGAGTTTGAAAAATCGTCACTCACTGAAAATTGTCGATAATACTCCTCATCATCTGAAAGAAAAACATTTCGAAAGGTGATATTAGGGGAAAAAAAATACATATTAGTGCATATTAGTTCTCTTAAAAAAAAAACAAATTTATTTTTAAACTCACAAATTGTTATTTTTTTTTTATTAACATTCATAATCAGAATTTTGTTTACATGTTACAATAAAAACTTTTTCGTAATCAGGATCTGTTGGTGTATCTTTTAATTGAGAAAAATCTGGCTCATGATTGTGAGATTGATTTTTAATGACAAGTTCTCCAGTTTCACTTGATGTTATTAATCTGGCTTTGCAGCGATTATAACGATTTCTTGAGCATAGCCAATATGTTTTACATCCTTTGCTATTGTTTCGAAAGTACGAGAATTTACCAACAACCAATTTCGGTTTGCCTTTGGTTCCACGGAACAGTTTTATATCTTTTCTATTCGTCAAGTAATTGAGATCTGTAAGATGTTGATAATTGGTTATTAAAAATGAAATGAAATAAATATAATTAATAAAAAAACTAAGCATTAGTTTAATTCTGTTTATAATAAATAAATTAATATTGGTTTTTGTGATGAGAGAACGGGAAAAGAAAAGAATCATATATAAACATTATAATAAGGTTAGATTATTTTTGTTTTCGCGGGTATCGGTTATGGTTATTACAAATATAATAATACATTGTATGGAAAGAATAGCTATTTTGGAAATTGAATTGAACTTTAATTAGAACAAAAAAAAAAATAAGTGTGTACTATAATTACAAGTAATTTAAAAAAAAGCTAATTGAATTCAAGATTGTTGAATAAAAGCACTGTTTAAGGTTTTCTATTTCACAATGGTCAACAGATTTTATCACTGCAAGTTAGCAATTAAAATTACATGTATGACATTGAGATTAATGTAATTATTGTTGGTCAGTTAAACTGCCGAAATCGGTGGGTTAAAAAATCGAACCACGTTGAATCACGACTGTACAACTGACCCTTAGAGCTTAGGCAATGAATTGAACTAATGAGTTTTAAAATAGGTATTTACGAACTTTGGCAGGCGCCCATATTGTTGAAGGTACATCTGTCAAATTGACTGTCATTTATTTGCCAAATTAATATTAAGAGTTACAGCCAAAGATTATGACCACCAATTTAACGTCAGTTCAGCTTGTGGGCAAACAAAGATGGAAGCCATTTCATCTTATCTTGGTATTCATAATCTTTGGTTATAGCCTTCAACAATATGTACAAATAATAAGATTGTGTGATTATGAGTCGGTTTTCTTTTCGAGGAATTTGACTTCAATTCCGGTAGAAAAATCAAAATTGGTACACATTATTTTCTTTATTTAAAATTCAACTACTAAGGTTGGTGCAACGCCAATGAATTTTATTACTTCGATAAATAAAATGGTTTTAAATGTTTTTTGGTGCAGCCGAACATCACAGTTTGCAGATAGGAAATGCTAAATGAACAACCCTTCGCAAGTACAATTGAAAAAAATGTATTTAATAATATAGGTCATTTCAAAAAATGACCAAAGTGAGATAACAGAGAAAACATTGATGTGTAGACTAAAAAGAAGCAACAACTGCAGTTTTATTTAAAGTCACTATGAATAACAATTCGTCAGATTCTGACCGATAATGACGAACGCTCGCTTAATGCAACAGAGTTACATTTTGCCTTTTCTAGTCCGAAATTGATCCGACGGGACCTGTGATAGGGCTGAATAGCTGGGTATCATATATTTTTTTAACATGAAATTATAACAACACTAATAGTATTGCATATCTATTTAACACCTTCTCGATTGTGCTCATTGAATGGTAATACATTTTTTTTTGGCAAACGTCAATAATTTTATAAACATTTCACGAACGTAATGGTCGAAGATTATTTTACGTTTGACGAAACAGCAATATGAGGTATACAGGCTTAACTAATAAACATTCCCTGAATTGTTTATTTGAACAAACATACACGGTTAAAAATTGTAGGGTTCTTTTTAATCTTTTTAATACAGCACTTGTATTACAGCCATATGCAATACACCAAAAATTACATTTTAATATTTCATAAAAATTAAAAAACAATTCTTAATATTTCGTATTACATTCTAATATTTTTGTATTAAAATGTGTATTTGTAATACGAAAAAGTGGAATGGAACAACGTACACAAAAGCATGGTTGAGAGAGAGTATAAGCACTATCTAAATTTGTTTTATGTTTGTATTAAAAGTTGTATTGTACGCTTGTGCCTTATCACATTGGTTGATTATGAATCTTTTTGCTTTTCCAATTCAATTTCAATATATTAACTACTCTTCTAAAGTATTGTTTGAATACAATTTTAATTGATAAGAAATAATATTAATACTTTTTATAGAACTAATTTTATCGCATTAGATTGCAAACGGGCATAATTCATTTTGACATCAACATCAACAAGTAATAGAAAGTTCAAATGAAAGAGTATCTCTTTGAGAGTATATCTTTTTCTCATTTTTCTCTGCAGTTCTGCTGATAAAGACATGTAAACCCATCATGATCATGGTAGAAAAAATATAATAGAAAATCAATATGTACCCCTTATTCCTGCATCAACCGATATTTTTGGTCATCCTGTCTCCGATTCATCTTAATATTTTGATTAACTTAATTAAAAAAAAAAACAAAAACATGAAACAGGTTTGCAACAATTACATTGTTATGTACATTTATGTATATTTTTAATCGAATTTTAAATGCTGAAAATCTGGCAAATGATTATGAATACCAAATGTCAACCTTAAGCCTTCAGGATCATCATCATTAGTTATTATGCGTGCTCGACATTTTCTTAACTTGACGTGTGCACAACTCCAGTAAATTTTATTTCCATAGTTTTTGTTCTTTATATATGAATGTCCATCATATACTAATTTTGGTTGGCCTCTTTGACCCGAAATAAAAGTAAATTTACCAAGTTTTGATTGGATGAATCGACCTACAAGTATATATAAATAAATAAATAAGTATTATATTATAAGTACCTAATTTCAAGAATACAAATACAGAAATGCTTCAAATTTATAAAAGTTATTTTAATTTATACAAAAATATTTTTTTTCTTTATTAACATAAAATCCTAAGTCTAAGCTTACACTCAATTATTTATTTTTGAAATACAAAAATATACAATACTATTAAATGATAATTTTTTTAAAGATTCACATTTGTTAAGACTTAATTGGTTTCGTCGAAGATTGATCTGAAATAAATAATACAATTTTTTAAGCTTAATTAAATAAGCGAATAATTAAATAATTTTTTTTTTATGAACAATAAAAATTTAAAATTTATAAGAAAAAAAAATAGCTTCAAATACAACTGATGATTTGTAGTTCCCCATCACATTGAACACACTTGAACATGTAGATCCTTCTTCTTCTTACATTTATATATTTATATAAGTTATGAATATTTCTCATTAATATTTGAACTTAATGAGTATGCAAGTCAAAACGCAGGGCAAATTTTTCAACTCCATCAATTACTCGGCTTGTAGCACGGGCTTTACATTTTGAACTTTTATATTGTGTACAACGCCAATTTGTCGTGTGCTTTAACATTCGATCAATCACAAATTCGTATCTTCCAACCAACAATTTTCGGTTTTTCTTTTTTGTGTAACCAAAGACGCATTCTTCATAATAACCCTCTAAAGGGATTTTTTTTTCTAAAAAAAAAACGAAAAACAAAAAAAATAGAATTAGTCAAAACATAATGTTAATTTTTCTTATTGAATCAAACGGCCAAATCAAAATAATTTACAGAATATAAACTATACCTAATGATTTACCTATATTAGAAAAAATTATTTTAAAAGTACAGTTGTGACAACTTTGTAATGGTCTAAAATTAATATTTACCTTCAGTAGATTTAAAGGTGACTTTAAATAATTATACGATTAATCATACCATTAATAATTTAGTAGTCAGCTTAACTCCAATGTGGATTTAAATTTTGAAGTGAAGAAATGTATCTTTAACTTTGCGGTTAAGGATAATACGCGCGTTTGTACGGTCAGTGTGACAGATCAAAGCTAAATAGAGAAATGAATCTGTCTGTGTTGAGGATTTTTTTGAATTTTGTATTTTTATTTACTTTTTGTTTTTTTTTTTAAATAACACAAATGTCATTGCAATAGCTGTCTTTTTGACAGCAAACGTAATAGATTTGTTAGTAGTTTTACTAGTAGAGTAATAAACAATGTGTGTAATTAATATAGGTATATAATGTGATGATAAAACCGCATCTCGAATTCTGTTCAACAATTTTATATCTATGCTCTAGTCAAGAATTGTTAAAATTACAACGTCTACAAAACAAATCTATGCGTATTATACTCAAATGTAACCGGTTTACACATATACATAAGAACAATGCTTGATATGCTTCAATGGATGAATGTAAGGCAAAGAATTTATGTAAATGTTTTAGTATTATTTATATTTATGTAAATGCTAACATATTTAAGTAAATATCTGAGGTATTTGGGAGAGAGGCAGCCTTATAATCTAAGAAATAGAGATGATTTCAGACTACCTAGTTATATAGCAAATATAAACCAAAATAGTAGGTATATTATTTAAAGACTATTTAACTCACTTTTATACGAAGTAAAAAAATAGAACTCATTTTAAAATATTTAAAAGAGATGTAAATGAATTTATTAAATCTAAATATGCTTAAAAATGTAAATTTGTATATATACTTTAAGTTAAGTTAAAAATCGTATAAACTGAATTTTAATAGCAGAGTTCTGCTAAATGAAGTATTCTAAACTAAAACTAAATATAAGAACCCAATAGAAACCGTGTAGCTCTGATAGCTCCCTCGGCATAAATAGGATAAAAAGTAACATTTTGAAGATATAAGTTCGAATTGTAAACCACAGTGAGTTGTCTTCCACAGTAAATCGTTCTTACAGTGAATTGTCCATGTGAATTAGGCTAGGCTACACCCAATTTAGTGGACTTTTCTACCGTAGGCCCTTGGTGAACCAAAAATTCATAATTGTTGATGAATTTTTATTTTGACTAAGCAAAACTGGATATTTTTCAGACATCTCTAAAAAGCATTTTTTCTGAAAAATATAAAAAAAATTTATGTATTAATTGGGGAATTAAATCTAAAACAAAAAAAAATATTTTAACTTACTTTGCTTCCTTTGATTTAATTTGACAAAACTATTAAAATTAGTATCAATGTATCCAAAATTATGTTAATAAAATTAAAATATAATTTTATTAAGTTTTACGATAAATTTAATTCAATTCTCATTTATTAAATATAACTAATTTTTATTATAATTTTATTTACATACAAAAATGATTTCTATTTCAAATTAAAAATGTATTCCATTTAGTTTATGTTAATCTTTGTAAATTACTTTCAATCTTAAAAAGACCACGTTGATTCAGGGCATTACGCTTTGAAATGAGTGCTGTTTCATGATGGTTGTGACTACTTTCATAGACAACTTTATCATTGGACGTATGAACTCTTGCATGACACTTATATGGGGTCGTATATTGTGTGCATCTCCAGTAGACCTTGTTACGAATAAGCTTCTCCTTAACAAAGTAATATCCATTATAAGATAATTGGGTTTTACCTTTTTGACTCTGAACGTAGTGCAAATCTAAAAAAAAAAATATAAATCAAATTTTAGATTAAAAATAATTTAATTAAGGACTTGATACAGATGATGCTGAAAATAACACTAATATTATGAGTCACAGAAACTGTGTGTTACTTATCGTTGAATAATACGAAAACATTTTTTATTCAAGAAATTTATTTATCGATAGCGAAATCGATAGAAAGAAACTTTTCTGTAGTGACATGTGGTTAGAGCTTTAAACAGTTCTCATTATTGATTGGCACTAGTTGTGACGCCAATTCAATAGCGTTTAGGTTTCGTAAAGACGTCGTTAAAGGTCCTCCGCAAAAACGCCACTAGTTGCAACTGGTTCTGATCATACTGATTTTGCAATTAAGCATCTTTATGTATAAATAAGAAAACAACAAAATTTTGTGTTGCATACAAGGTTTAGACAAAAAAGACCGAAAAGACAATTTTGTTTAATTAGTTTCAAAGTAGTTTTATTACGATCGCTCTTTATTAAGCATACAAATGATGTAACGAAATAAAAGTTTCATGATTTTGTGGTGTAAGTTAAATTAAGTGGTGTCATTTTCAGCCAGCTTGAAATCAGTGCAGCCAAAATTGATAAAGTGTAAATTCGCTCTTAAAAAGTGAACAGCAACTGCATTTTCCACATACTCTATCCACACGCCCTTGCGGTTTTATCATCACATTTTATCTTATTTTATGTAAACACCCCATATAACTAACGACATAATAACAATATGCAAATATAAAAGGTTAAGTAAAGTGTGTAGTACATGCGTCGATTTCAAAAAGATCATTTTGTCGCAAAATTGCATTTGGAAAATGTTTTTAACGCACTAATTTTACATATTGATAATGCAAGTCATATTCACATGTTTGTTAACATTAAATTATCGAGGTGACATTTGAAAGAGAAAGACAACAATAAGAGGAAAGAGAAAGGAGTTGGTCTTTTCGATTGGCACTGGTTTTCCATATAGCCCACATGCATACAAAACCCATGAGTAAAAACACATGTTGTTTTGTTGGTTTCTCTTGTTGGAAAACAACATGCGCTTGCAATGACATAATTTGACGTTCATCAAAAAACATTCACACAAGGAGGACCATTTTTGACTATTCTATTTTTTGAATACGTGTTGACGTTTTCGAAAACCGTCATATGTTATATACGTATAGATATATAACTTTGATTTTTTTTAAGCCTTGAAATTGTGGTACAATTTTATTTAATTTCAAACCTTTTGACCCCAGTTTCACACCCAGAGTTTAAACTACAATTATGGTTTAAACCACAGAATTTATACTAACACTAAACTGCAGTTTAAGGTTAAACGATCATTGTGAAACTGGGGAATAGTGTTAGTAATGTAATAAGTAAGGATAACTTTTTGGTTACTTCTTTAACATTTCGATTGTAAAAAAAAATTAATCCAGCAAAAGTTTTTATTTCAAAAGATATATTTATAAAGAAATTTTTTTATTAATTCAACAGAAATAGTTTTTTGTAATAATACTTAATTAAATATAGTTTACTATCGGTATTAATTTGCAATTTCAATTTCAAATTTCCATTTAAGCAAAAAACTTTTTCGAAGAATGCAGCTCCACTGCCACTAGGTGAAATTTATCTCACATACTGCAGTACAGTTTTTTCTATTGCGGTCTTACTTTTACTCTCAGAAGATTATTTACGTCCTCTGCAAATATCTGTGGTTTTTCATGGTTGTGAGGCATTTGTAGAATAATTTTATTATTTCGCGTAAGAACGCGTGCGGGACACTTAAATGCCGTACCATAATGTGTGCATTGCCAGTAAGCTTTTGGAGAACCAAGTTTCTCCCGAACAAAATTAAATCCATTATAAACCAATCGGGGTTTTCCTTTCATCGATTGAACGTAGTGTAATATATCTAGAAAGAATATTTTATTTCAATTAGAGTTAGTATAATATTTATATTTAAACGGAGCTGGTGGAGATGTTGCTATGAATATTCAACTTCACCAGATTTTACGATATTAATCGATAAAAAAAGGTTTTGCGTGAAAATAAAAATTAAAAATCTAACTAAAAGTTTTTTTTTTAAAACATAATTAAGAGAATTTTATGTTTAATATGACACATTTTTTTGTGTAACGTAAATTAAATTTTGTATTTCTATTTTTATTCCCGATTTCAATTTCAAAATTATTTCGATTGGTACCATGGTAAGTATACCAATACTATTAGTAGGAGAGTTAGCAACCGATTTTGGGACATTATTTTGGTTCACCTGAATTTTTGTCCAGTTATTGCTTCAAGGTGTTGAAATAAAAAGGAAACATTTTTTTTTAATAAACAAATTTGACAGTCGCATGGTAATCTTTCACACATTTTTTTTTATAAAGGTCGATTTTCTTTTAAACGTCAATCATTGACATTAAAATAAAGTAATTAAATGACTTTGAAAATATTGTGAGGTGTTTGATAAATAGTTTTATTATCCTTTGTATAAACTGTTGCGGAGCACTCGAATGCCGTTCTGAATTGCATGCATATCCAGTAGAATTTCGTAACACCTCGTGTTGTCCTATTAAATTAGTAAAATCCGTTATGAACCAATCGTGGTTTTCCTCTCTAGAAAGAACATATTTTAAATTAGCGAATAATATTAATATGTGAAGGAATTTGGTGGAGAAGATGCAACTTTACCAGCTTTTCTGATATTATCATCCATCCATGGAAAAATTATTTTGTTTAAATTAAAAAATAAAAACTCGAAATCAAAAAAAAAGTTTTTATTTTAATTTTTTATTATGTAATTAAAAAAATGTTCTGGTTAAACAATAAACGGTTTTTATCTAAAATATCAATTTCAAAATTATTTTGGTTGGTAACATCATGAGTGCTTTCACAATGTCAAAAATTATTCAAATAAAAATTTTCTGATAGTGTGGAGATAAATTGTGAAAACCCATCACACAAGATGTTACAGCTCATCTACACAAATTGACAAGTCTTTGGTCCTTGCAAATATTTAAAAATGGTTCTAGAATTTTGAATTTCGTTTCAACAATTTGTTGCAGGTGAGGAGGTAAGAATAAAAAGTTTTTTTTTTAACAGATAAATTTGACAGTTGCATAATATTATATCACATATTTATCCGTTTTTCTTTTTTTGTCTGTAAGCAAATGACATCATGCTAAACGACAACCATTTACACGACTAATGAAACTTTTTACGCCTTAAAAATATCTGTGGTGCTTCATGGTTGTGCGGTGTTTGATAAATAATTTTATTATCCTGGATATGAACTGTTGCGGAGCACTTAAATCCCGTTCTGAATTGTATGCATATCCAGTAGACTTTTGTAGCACCTCGAGTTGACCTATAGTAGTGAAATCCGTTATGAACCAAGCGGGGTTTTCCTTTTTCTGTTAGAACGTAATGTAACATATCTAGAAAAAACATATTATATATTAGTAAATAATATTAATATATGAAGGAAGCTGGTGGAGAAGTTGCTTTGAATAATATTCAATTTCACCAGCTTTCACGATATTGTTCGATGATAAAAAAACACGTGTTTCATGAAAATAAAAATATAACAAAATTTTTTTTTTTTTTTAAAGATTTTATTTAAGAGAACTTCATTTTAAATATGACACCTTTTTTTTTTGGTAAATTTATTTTTTTTACTTTTATATAAAAGATAAACGAATATCATCCCCGATTCAATTTCAAAATTATTTCTGTTGGTAACATTGTAAGTGTAACTTATACTACCTATCCCTTTAAGTCAAACGTTCTATCAAAAAATGTGTGAAAAAGCAAATATGTATCTGATAGTTGTGAAACAAAATGTCAAAATGTCAACTCTTTGGATCTTAAAATTATTTAAATCTGGTTTTATAGGTATTGTTGCCTTTTTAATTTCAAATATTTGATGCAGTTGTGGAGGTAAAAAGGAATAAGTTTTTTTTCGAATAGACAAATTTGACAGTCGCATGGTATTCTATCACACATGTTTTAATACAGTTAATATTTTTTTATGGCTGGTGTATAGTCAAATGACATAATGCTAAACGACATCTATTACACTGACGCAACTTTTTACGTTTTGAAAATATCTCTAATACTTCATGGTTGTGAGGTGTTACATCTTACACAATATTTTGACAAGTTTTTGGTTTTTGAATTTTTTAAGAAATATTTAAGTCCTCAAAGTTGACTATGAATTAAATCCCAAAATATGGAGACATAACAAAACAATAATTTTTGAAACATTCTCAAATATTTGGGTACTTTTTTAATGAGTAACACTTATTTCAAAACGTGCAAAAATAACAATTCGGGGAGCTATTTCATATTTAGTTCGGTGGGTTATATTTTTGGGGATTTATTTCACAGAGATGAGAAATTTTGTTTACACTAGGTAAGGATACTTTTCACGCCTTGTAAATATAAGTTATTTTCTTATATTTACAATATGTAAACGCGTGCGGGACACTTAAATAGCGTTTTTTTTTTTTGTAAGTATCTCCAATGTAATGACATTCTTTATAAATCAGTTTGTTCAGTCCTTTGAAAATAGTAAATCTAGAAAAAAAATAATTTAAAATTAGAGTTTAATATTAATATATAATTAAAAAAAGAGATTTTCGAATCACAGATCAGCTTTTCTGATACTACAAACCATTTGGTCATAAACAAAAAAAAAAAGATATTTCTTTAAATTTACATTTATATTGTTCTCAATATTAAATTCTCATTTATACAAAAATATGAAAAGAAAAAGTCTCTATTATAAGAAGCATATAACTCCAGGTTATGCTAATTCTGCTCGATTATTTCATAAGATATTCCTGTGTTATCCAATTCAGACTTTATTGGGGTAATATGAATAGCCTTATTAAGGCCGTACTTGTTTCTTTTCAATTCAGCATGTACATGTTCCGCCTTATTGACTATAAACTTCGGAGGTTGTTCTTTGAGCATTGTTATTCGAGCCGGACATTTGATCTTTTTTGTTGCCATTGAACTGCAGCGCCATAGGATCTTCTTCTTGTTTTCACTCATCATGAGAAATCGAACTCCATTGGCCATTATTGCAGGACGACCTCGTAAAGATTGTGTAAAATACACAAGCATATCATTTGGATTTGGTATAATATCATTCGCCAAGACAACTGTGAATAAAATTAAACGAAATTACTTTATTAGTGCTCTAAATATACAAATGTTAGATACTGATGTATTTACAAATCATAAAGGCAAGTTTGTGTGAGACGTAGTAGATATTTTTTTTTATTTAATTTCATTTTGTTTTCTTTTAATTAAGACAATTTAGTAATTTATGTAAAAATAGGAAATTATTTTATATTATTTTCTTGGAACTCTTATTCGTTGTGGATGCTCTTTTTTCGGTTTTTATGTGACAATGTCGATGAATTTGACGAAAATCGTTCGGATCAAACTTATTCATACATATTAAGACAGGACATCGAATTCGGCGATAATACCAATGACATCGCCAGAATAAGTTTGTTCTGTTTTCGTTATTTCGAAAGTACTTTAATCCATCTAGGAATAGAAGTTGGCCTCCACGTTTCGATAGTGAAAAGTTAATTTTCGGATCAGTCCCTGTGTACTGTCCTCGGCCTAAAAATATATAAGAGAACAGTGTGTAAATAAAGTCTTAATTTTTCGAATTCATTGTAATAATTAACAACATCCTTGTAGGTTTTAATAAAACTAATTTTTTTTGCATATTTAAATATGTATTTACCAGTTATATATATATATATTTTTTTTTTTTTTGTAATTAATCTATGTTTAAAAAAATAATGTATATATAAATTTCATTTTTTGGACTACATTCTGTGTGATTAACAAACTAACTCTTCCTTGGAGGAAACTATTTGTTTCATTTCGATATCATTGCTGGACGAAATAAGAGGTTTGATTTCTATGTCGTTGCTGGTTGTATGTCTGTGCTGATGGCAAAGGCGAAGATTTAGGGTTGTCTCGTCGTATATTGCGATTGCTGGACATTTTTCCTTGTAATAATTACTACACTTCCAGTACTGACGCGATCCACGCTTTTTGTTTCGGAAAAATCGAAATCCATTGATAACAAGAAGTTTTCCGCCATTCTTTTTTGAATCAATAAAATCTATGCGAAAGCCTGAAAAATAAAATTGTATTAGAAAAAAAAAATAAATAAATAAATCAAATTCTTTATATAACTTAAAATATTAATAAAGTTTATATTGTGTAAAATAAAACAACAAAATCTTTTGTTAATCTCGATTTTTAATTATTAAAAAATACCATAATACAATATCTTATCTATTTTGATAATTCGTGCTTGATAATTTCATGATTATGTACTCCTTTGAGAACACATTTAGTTGGTACCTCAGAGCTGGTTATAGCTCTGGCTTTGCAACTACTATGCCATTTAGTGCACTTCCAATAAATATTTGGTCCATAGATATTGTTTTTGATGAAACGATGTCCATCGAAGCATAGTAACTTATTGCCACGAGGTGAGTATGTATATTTAATTTGACCCCAATTGTCTAAAGTTCGGGCATCAAGAAATTTGGGTTTCCTTTCGGATATTGCACTTTTGGTTTTGTGCATTGAATTGACTTCAACGGAACGGATAAAGCTTTCTGTGGGTAGATGAAATGCTCGTGCCATATGAATTGAGAGGTAAGAATCTGAAAATAAAATAAGATGATTATAAGTTTAATTTAAGAACTTAAATAAAATTAGGAATAAGAATAAGAGTAAAAAAAAAATCATAATTTGTTGTGTGCGGCAAGATAAATCCTTCACCAGTGTTCTGCTGCATGTCAATGCACACAAAATAATTGGTTGGTAGTGTGATTTACTAGGCCACATTTGGTGAAGCCTTAATAGTAATTTATATAATGGTACAGATTTTTAATTGCATAAGAACTTCTGAAAAAAAAACAACCACATTCTGCTGGACATCACAATTGAAAACCATGAGACATCCTGGCGTATCCTGAGGTGAACTTGTCGAAACCTTCAGGTTTTTTGGTCACACCAAGATCATCAAAATCGTCGTGAAAAAAGGAGAAGACTAGCATAGGTTTAAGTTTTTTTCTCTTCCAGCTGATAAATATTATTCAATGTTAATTTTTAGACAAACCAGTGAAACTTACGTAACCAGTGAATCAACAATAAAGTTATAAAGCCAAAGTGAAGTACTCTTGTTATCGATCGTTTAAAATTCCAATAAGCATCAGAAGATCATTTTATGCCAAAGTCATAAGTCCGAAAATAGAAAGAAAATATTATGACAAAGTCATGGGTTTCTTAGAGCATCCTCAATGTCACCTCAACCAATTCATTTTGACGTCTATGTGTTTTGTCTCTTTCTCACTTTGTTGCGCACCCGATGTGTTTTTCAGAAGTTTCTTAAGATGGCCAGGCGGTGATTATTCAGCATGAAAATACTATAGAAATGTATGTATATTCAATAGTGTACACAGAAAAACGTGTACACTTCTAATTTTCTGACAGATTTTGTCCTCAAAATTAGAGAAATTTATTCACCTTATTTTTGAACACGAATAGTATGTACACGACAAATGGTTCACACTAGCAGAAGTCGGCCTTAAATGCGATTGAAAATAATGGGTCACACTATTTTTTTTTTTATCTGACGGGACCGGCCACAATTATTCTTTTGTAAGTCTTTGATATCGCTTTCTTGCAGTTGCTATGTGCCATGAGTGCATGTTCAAACACTGTTAAAACGACCCTTCTTATGGCTTGTATTGACAATTTGTTGTTGGAAAGAATTGGAAGATTGGTTGAAACTAAAAAAAAGTGCGCATACGCCCGGTGTACAAAAGAATTGGTTTAATAAAAAAAATCTTTAAATTAAAAATTCTTTGAGAGATGGGATCTTTATTCAGATAAGAGGAATAAAATATTTTTGAGGAAGAAGTTATTTGTTCCCTTTCAAAAAAAAAATAATTATAAAGGACCAAATATTTTCTTTTCGATTTTTTCTGTTTAAGAGTCGTTAGTGATAAACAGGAAAACTCGATTCGCAATCCATGTTAAGTATCATCTTATTTTTCAAAATCGTTTTAATTGTCTTGCATTTATTATTTGACAATTTCGTTTGCTTTAAAAATTCACGCAAATCAATCATTTCGAATATGCTTTACGGCTATTTTTTATTGCGTATTGTTAGGTTCCAGTTTATTTGTTTTGAAATGTTTTGTCAGCTATTGAAAAACTAAATAATAAAAAGCGATATATAATAGCGAAGTAAGAAAGAGAAAAATAAATTGCGAGATGTAAAAAATGTGAAATGAAATGTTTGCGAAACAATTGCATTCCGAAATAAGATCTTGCTTAATAAAAATTAGTCAAACAATCAAATGTGAAATATATAATGCAAGATCATAAATTGCGAAATGATCATTGCAAAGAAAAACATTATAATATTGAAAGGAGTAGATATCTTGCTGGAAGTCCTATGTCGTTTGTCACTTTGAAAATGGAAACCTCGGATAAAATTTTTCATTTTGCATTAGAGTTTATATTTTTTTCAACTTCAACAAAAAAAATAATGAATGATCATGCATAGAAAAAACACCAATTTCAATTTTATTTTTAAAATCACATATTAATTTTTGTTTAATGAAACATGATTATATTACTTACAAACTAAATCTGAATTATATTGATCTGTTTAACATTTTAACGAGGGTGTAGTGAAGATACAACAAACTCACCCAATTGGAATTCGCTATTTTCTCTTTTTTAAATTTATAGAATCTTTATAAGTTGTACAATCCCAAATCCGTTCATGATTATGTTTAAAGCTTTTTTGTAAAATATGTTCAATACCCGAACTGTTCTTTCCAGTGACTATACGTGCTTTGCATTGAAGAGTATCCTTAATATAAATGAAAAAAAAGTTATGTATATTACAAATTTGTTTTTGGGGTAAATACATTTGTAACATATATCAACACACCTTTTTTGCACAGATCCAATAAGTTCGACTTGTGGACCGACGATTTTTAACATATTTGTAATGATCGTAGACAAGTAAAATACTACCACGTTGACCTTTGGTAAATACTGCTAGTTCTAAAATAGAGGATTTTTAAATATATATAAGTTAAGAAGAAGAAAAAACTCAAGAAATCAGAGAATTGGTAGAGAGTATAGATTAAATTATTTTTCTTTTCGATACAAACAAAAAAATATTTTTAATACTATCGAAATTGTTAATTCGCATTTTAAATTTCCAAAATTCAATTAAAATAATGAATTAATTCCAGTTGAAATTGGAAGATGATTAAAACAAACATACCTAGTGAGTTATTTAGTGTCCAAAGAACTGTCAAAAATGAAATATGAATGATAGCTGTCAAAAAAGAATTACTTAACTTAAACTGATTTCAATATGACTCTTGAACAGAATAGTACAAGATTGCTGATGATAAGCTTTGTTTAGTTCTCGGAAATTCGTGTGAGTTAGTGGAAGAATATAATAGGTTATTCGAACCGGGTCAAAATCTAGATTACGAGCAACAGGATATCGAAATCTCAACGAGGCGTTCACACCAAATGAAATCTAGATTTTAATTAACGTTTGAGTAACTTTTGTTTCTAACAAAATTAATTCGTTTGGTCGATTTCAGCATTTCAGCGCACATGTTGAATGCTCAAAAGGTATGTTTGCTTTACACAGTTTTCATTTGCAAGTAGATTTCGTCGTAATCTACAAGAGTTCGAAATCTGAAAATGGGATACCCGTCATTTTGAACTTTTGGTTCGAAATCTAGCTTTTGATTCGGTGTAAATAGCAGACAAACCTTCTAGAAAAAACATGAAAAATACAGGGCATAGCTTACAGAGCACACCAGTTATTCACGAGAAATGTAAGGCAAAACAGATTTTGACACTAACTTGTCAGAAAATAACAGTAAATAAAGTAAATTAATTTTTTCCATTAGAACCAACAATTTACTTGAAAGTAAAATTTCAACACTGCAGGTAATATAAAATGTAATTATATATTGTTCGTTAGTATTTCAAACATGAATTCAGCGCCTCCAAGATTTTTTTTATTTTATTTATTTATATATTTTTATCTTGTAAGTGCTTATAAACTCTATATGTATTTGAAAATTGGCATCTTAATAAATAAAAAAAAAACAGACAAAATAAAAATAAAAAAATTACAACAAGTCATGACAGAGAACTGTTGTGTTTTCAAAACATAGAAATTTTCTACCACACATTTATGTAGTTCAATGGATATTATGGTGATGAGAAATAGCACTCCATAGTATCACTTTTATCAAGACACGTATTTACTTCAATGTTTTTTTTTATTCTAAATCAGAAAAAAAAATTAAAAATTTCAAAAAAATAATTATAAGACTTAAAAACATTTTTAATAATTCGAAAGATATAACTTAATTAAAAGAAATATTTAGTAAGTTAATATTTGTTTTCAACTACCTACTAATTGTTGAAAAATATACGTTTAGCGAAAAATATTATATTTTAATAATAAAAGTAAGTACACACATATTTAGTTTAAAAAATAAATCTTACAAATTCATTAGTTTTAAATAATTTCTTTTATATTCTTTTTAGAAGAGTCTACATGTCATTTTTTTTTTGTTTGACAAATAAATATTTAACAAACTTGATATAAAAATATTGAATCAACATCAATATTATATTTATTTTTTAATTAATTGTTGATACGTTAACAAAAAAAAAATTACCTACGTTTTAAAACTAACAAGTTAAGTATTTTTTTTTGTTTATATTAAAACTTAAAAATGAAAAAAACATTCTTAATCTAAAAAAAATTCAATTTTATTTCAATAAGTTTGTCTCTGAATTCATAACAATTAAATTTTAAATATCAAAATAATATGCTTCATCCCGTGTCCTGTCTAATTTAACTTACGAACTCGAATTCAACATCACCATCATCATCATCGTCATCATCATCATCATCATCATCATCATATACGGTAATTAATTTAAGTTTTTGTTCTTCCGGTTTTTGCTTTTTTTGTCTTTTAGGACGAGTAGTTTTTAATTCTGTCCGTTTGGCTTTTGGTGGAGTTCCTCTTTTTTTGCGCACCACATGAACTGGATGGCTGTGAGTTAAGGTTTGTAGGACAATTTTTTGAACACCATCTATAATGTTAGTCACGACCCGTGCATTACACTTTAAACTTCCCTAGAAATAGTTTAAAATCAGAGTTTATTTAAACAAACAAAACAAAAATAAAGCCTCACTTTTTTGGCGCATATCCAATAAGTCTTGTAGCCACTTCGACGATTGCGCACATAATGATATCCGTTCGAAACTAGCAAGGTACATCCACGTTGGCCCAATGTAAAGGCTACCTGATTCTCTTTGATGATTAAGCCATCGATAATTTCAGGACTAAATAATGTTGTTGGCACTAAAAAGAAATATTATTAATATTAGTTTTCTTTTTAATTATTTTTTTTTTTTTAAATATACAAACTCAATCATTTGTTTGGTTTCAATAAAATTAAAGTAAAAAAAATCAACGACAGAATGTGTTTTATATAATTTATTATTTTTTTTTTATTTCTATAAATGCAAACGTAATTAATTACTTTTTAGCTTTTAATACAATTCAGCTAACTATGAAAATATAGCATTATTTTTACATATACATAATATACATTGTACATAATGTTGTGTGCATATTATAGGGTGCCACAAAAGTATAATGTCATAATGTGAATGTGTCATAATTTATTCAAATGTAAACCAGTATAGAGAATTATTTGAAAAAAGCAATTTCGCGTCACCCTATAGATAAAAAAAAGTAAATTAATTGTATTTTTCGTCACAAATTTGTAATAATTTATTTATTTTCATTTAGAATGGTGCATGATTATGTAAACCGCATTTTATAACAACATCGTGTCTGGTCTCCTCGTCAATTGTGACAACTCGCGCTTTACATTTGTGGATACCTGCACGGGCACAAGACCAATAGGTCTTCATTCCAGATGACTTATTTCGGGTGAAACTATACTCGCCGACCTTCAGTTTTCGACTTCCTCGGAATCCGGTTATGAACGAAAAGTACGTTGAACCTGAACGAAAGACAAAGTGTGTTAAAAAAGTATATGTGACTGATATCATAATAGTAGCAAATCTAATATCATACGTCCTACAAAAAAAAAAAAACACATAAATAAGACAATTTTTTTTTTAATAAGATGAAATTTATTTATTTTATATATGTAAGTAGCATAAAACATTTAGATTATAGGTTATTGCTTTAGGTGGTAGGTAGAGAGATAGGTTTCAATTTTAAAGAACCATATTTACGAGCCCTAGTTATTACTTCATGATTATGTTCACCATTTAAAACGGTTAAAATGTCTAATTTGGTCTTGATTCTCGCTCGGCAACGTAGTACTGCAAATTGACTGCAACGCCAATATGTTACATCATCTCGACTAACATGTCGATTGAAAGTATGTTGTTTGAGTATCAACTGTTTAGTTCCGTATTTACTCACGACAAATACTGGTCCATGAGAACCCAATGCTGCAGAATATTTGTCTGAAAGCAAAGAAATTTTTATTAGAAAAAGATTATGATACAATTTTCATTCTTAATAAAAAAAAATTAAAGTAAAAACATTATTTATTTTGCTTAATTTTTTTATTTATTATTTTATGCAGGTATACAAAATTATTTTTTGTTTAACAATACTGCTTGCCGTTTGCTGCACCTACACCACTGTATACATGCAGTTACGAATCCATGAGTTGAACATTTCTTTAATTTTTATATTTCACTGAAACGTTTGTCAATAATTATAAATAATAAAGTAAATAATAAAATAAAGTAAACAAAATAGTTATATATATAGTTACATTTTTTTAAGAATATTTTTTGTCATGTTCATGATTTTTACACATTGTAATACAACCACCTTTTAAATGACTAAATATAAGAAATGCAGGACAATATTTAAATACGCAATACCAATAACTACGATAAGACATCACTCGAGATTTTTTGAATTTGTTTCCATTATGCGAAATGAATTCTTTTCCGTTTTCGTGTGTTATACAAAATTCTGAAATTAAAAAAAAACTTATTGAGTATTCACAACAAAGTCGATATTTTCTTTTTTTTTCAAAAACAGTGTTCACAAAGCCTACAAAGAAAAAATTAAGTTCAATCAAAAATATTTTGTCATATTTTTTTTTTATTTGTCTATAATGGTAACATTTTTTGCTTAAAGTCGTTCAGTTTTAAATTGTTGTTGAAATACATTTTGATGTATAATACTTGGTGGCAAAATGGAAAATTTTCGTGGATGATTGTGCAAGTTCTTTCCCAATTTTATTTCGCCTGTCCATTTAGTGATACATCTAGCTAAGCATTTATTTTCTGAAAGTCGTTTGCCATTGCCATCCGAACAAATCCAGTTGATTGTTGAACGAAAACTTGCTTCCTTTTTATACATGTATCCGTCGAAAATTAAATTATAACCTTGTTTTTGGTTGCGAACATAGTTGAGTTCGACATCATGAATCCATAAGGTAGTAGGATAAGCTGGAAAAAATAATAAAATAATTTTTGTTGTTGTTTTAGAATGAAACTACTCCTTTATTGTTTTTGGAATTATAAAACGATAAGCAATCAAAATGACTAAAATATTTTTTAGTTTCGTATTTTTTTTATTTTGATATACATATGTATAATTTTTTTACAGTTTTTAATGTAAACGATAAAATAACTTAAAATTAGACGAATAAACTAATGTGAACTATGCCAACAAGATCACGGTTTCAATCATTTCAATTCCAGTATGGAGTTTTTGTTTTGCCTCGTGGCTAGGCTAAGAATGATTGCAAATGAATAGTATAATATAACGCAATGAATCAGAGAACATAAGTGTTCACAGATTTTCACACAGAATCAAAATCTAGGTTTCGAGCAAAAAGATTTGTAAATTTCGTTGAAAAATGCCGTATGTTTGTCGACTGAAGGCTAGATGATTTTAGGATCTTTACTTTTTAAGATATTAAAAAATAATGAAACCAAAGTGTTTCGGTTGTCTTTTTTTCTAATTTCTTTTTTAATTTAATATGTATATAAAATGTACATAAACTGATAATTAGACTCTTTCATGGTGCTGGTCAATTTATCATTAATCCGAAAATCATTTATCCGAAAAACACTTTTTCCCAGTTTCACGAAAATTATTTTCACAAAAATGATTTGACATTTCAAAACAAATTTCATAACACAGAGCTTCGCCAATTGTTTTTAGCTAACTGAAGTTTAAGTTTTCTATGTGAAACCGAACGAATTAAACGAAAAGTTTAAACTTTCGTTTGAAAATAAAATATATCGTGAATTATTGTGAAATAGTGATGCTATTAGTTGTGTTCGTTGAGCCCTGGAGTCGCCCTGAAGTCGCCCCAATACGTTTTTTGAAAAACCTCAACTCGCCCTGGTGAACAAATTCTGTGTTTTTTGAGACCTGAGGTCACTCTCAACTCTCCCTGAAGTAGCTCAAGGTTTTTGCTGGGGCGAGTTGAGGGTAAACAAAGTGAAATGTGTGTTGTCAAACATAATATGTTTACAATCGTTCGCTAAATTGAATATTTTATTTTACTTTTGCAATGCAAAGAAAAGAAATTATAGATTTATTTTAATGAGAATAAATAGAAAACATACAAATAAAACAAAATGTTATTTTTTTATGTTTTGGAATGTACCAAAAACAACAAATTTCAAGTTTTAATTTTGGAAGAACCCAGGTATTTTTGACAGCTCTTGGGGCTGTCAAGAAAACCTGGGTCGACCCTGGGTAAAATTCAACGAACACAACTATTGTGTTTTTGATAAAAAATCAAAAATTTATTTGATAAAAAATCAAATAAATGAAATCCCAGTTTAAAGTAAGACCGCACTACGCGACAATTTATTTCTGTTACACTGCGCGGCACCAAATTCTTTGTATGAGATTGTATGACGTAACCCGCACTAAGCAGCAGTGGAACTACGATTCAGCGACACTTCGCGACAAAGTTGGTAATGTGATCAACTATGCCGCATAGTGTCGCTGAAGTAAACTGTCGCGTAGTGCGGTCTCACTTTTAAAAAACATATAAGTGAAACAGTGATGAAAAAAATTACTAAAATATAATGTGCCAGAATTTACATAAAAATGGTGATGTATGTGTAATCTAAAACTTTAAACAAAACGGCGGCGTTTAAACAACGAAATGAAATCGTTTAACTTAAACGAAAAGTTAAACTCCAATCTGTGTTAAACGATAACTGTGAAACACAAACATTGAAAAACGGTAGTTTAAACTGATAATAGAGTTTAAAACTTACTGTGAAACTGGGGTTTTATGTAGTTAAATTTGCCGATGATGCGAATCGAACAAGTATACAATGTACATGTTCGATTCGCATAATCGGAAAATCCAAACACATAAAGGTACGTACAATACGTACCATGAAGGTATAATATTCAAGATTACTTGCATTACGAGCTAGATATGTAATTCTTTTGCAAAAAGTTGTGTTCAGGTTTCGTTGGTTCATTCCACACTTCTCGATTTTTATTTTTTTTCTTTATATGTAAATGTACATTACACTATTTAATTAAATGATAACTTTTGTTTTGACTTAAAATTTTTGAATTCAACAATTTTAATCAAATTCTAGTAAGTACTTTCAACATTTGTCCAGTGTTAAGTCGTCCATATTATACATACAACGACATGTGAAACATCTTTGAGACATTAAGTTGCGATGGAGTCGTACATATATTGTTATATGAATTGAGTTATCGAATAAAATAATTTTTTAACTATTATTTGCGTCCCTGCTTCTGTGGAAGTTTTGTAATTTTTTTTTAGTTTTGATGTGTTTTGCATTAGGGAACATAAGAGTTGATCGATTGCTGAACACGATTTCTGAAAATGTTCCCGTCTTATATTAAATCATAAACTTGCCTTAAGTTGTGAAGAACTTCTTTTGTAAATGATGAATCCCTATGTTGCGTCGTCAGTGGCATAAAACCTATAAAAACACCAAGGACCAGTTGTACAATCGTGGTTCAAGTTTTTAACCCACCCATTTTGACAGATTATCTATGCAAATCAGTGATTTAAACATTTGAACTACGTTAAAAAACGATTGTACAACTGGCCCTATAAGGAAGTTAAAATTCTTCTTGTTTTAGAATTGAAACTGTTTATTAAGGATTAATAAATAGTTTATTTTTTTCGATCGTTTCGATGTTTGAAACGTTATGATTTTTGAAGGAACAAAATCGAGTTTTTTGTTTGTTTCTTTATTGTTTTTTAAACGATTGAGTACCAAAACCTCTAAACTAAATTTAAAACAAAATTGATTAATTTTTGGTTAATTAACTTAAATATTAAGAAAAATATATTAAGTAAAATCATTCTGTTTCAACTTCATAGTCATAGTTGATTTCGTCTTCTTCGACTTCTGCTTCGTAAAAACTATAAGTTGTTTCTTTTGTTTTATTTCTTTGATTGCGACTACCAGTTTTGTCTAATGTCACTGTTTTAGCAAAATTCTTTTTATTTGTTTCTTGTAAAGGATCATCGTCGAAAGTTTCTTCCTCGTGATCAACATAACTTGTTACTTTGTTAGATTTTAATTCTTTCACGGTGGTAGTATGGGGTTGATTGATTATAAATTTTTTGAGTTGTGTAGGATTTTCGTGTTTCAATTTAAGAGCTGAAAATAAACCACGTCCCCATTCGATTTTTTCAGTTTCCTCATCATGTGTATGTTTTCCGATAACTTTTGCTGAATTATCTTCCGGACGGAATATGACTCGTGCCTTGCATTTAAATTTTGTACATCGCAAACATCGCCAATATTTATCACGATTTTTGCGATACAAATAGTTATTAAGGACGATTAGTGGATGTCCACGTTGGCTGTAGATAAATTCCATTTCTAAAATAAGAAAAAAAATTAAACAATTATTCCAAACAAAATTCCAAATTACACGCAAATTTTTGGTTTAAACAAAAAACAAACAAAAATAAAAAAAGAGAAAACAACTGGAGAAAATTCTTTTTTTTAATAATAACGTTTTTTTTTTATTTGTACTATTTTTGAATTGAAAATAAATAATTTATATCATCAGGCATATGGGAATGTATGTTTGATTTGCCAATGATTCCATTACGCATCACAATTCGGCCATGGCAATTAGAACGAAGACATCTCCAATATTCGCACTTGGATCGGTAGTTTCGTTCTCGACGATATTTGAAGCCGTTTACCACTAGAATTGGTTTGCCTCTCTGACTTTTAAGGAATGTGTAAGTAACCGCTGATAGATGATCAAACTTCAACATTTCTGATGGGTGATCTGTAAGCGAGGTTATAAATAAATTTTGTAGAATTTACTATTTTAATTTTGTTTGCAAGAAAAATAAAGGTGTTGTAAAGAAAAACTCATATATACATATTTTTTTTTTTATTTATTTAAGAGTTTGCTATTTTTTATCAATATCACATTATTACAATTTTAATACTTAAGCAATTCTTCATCTGAAAAATATTTTTAACTTTATACAAAAATAAAATAACTTATTTAACTATATAATCTGTTAGTATAATGTATTTTAAAAATTATATTTAGAATATTAAAATTACAGTGGTGGTCCAGTATAACAGATGATCGATATTACGATAACTTTTTTTTGTTTCGTTTGATTTGGATGCTCAGTTCAACTCAAATGAACCGACCAATCTGTACTCCGGACATTAGATCATTCGGATATGTTTTATTCTTGTATTCTTTACTCAACCATCCGGATTTCATAAGGTTTTCATTAACCGATAACTTTTGCGTTTTATTCAAGATATAAATTGCAGAACTAACTAGTTTTCCATATAGATGACTTCTGAAAACTTTATTTTTAAATTTAATAATTAAAAGTTTTTGTACTATCGTGTTGTGTCAGTGTTTGTACGTAAGACCCCACTGTCGGTCACAAAGAATCTTTTTGACTTCTCAATTGTAAAACTTACCTCCATTAACTCCTTCATTGTGTGAGAATCTCTTTCAATACATGTATGTTCGTAAGAAAATTCATATTGAAAAAGTCCAGATAAATTAGCTGACATTATAAGTTCTTTTGGTTCAATTGCATTTCTTTGAGCTCCAAATCGTAATTTATGACAATTCCTACAAACACAGGGTTCACAAATATTGTTGTCCAAATTGACTTGTGAAACATGCTAAACTTTTAATATGTTAATTTTGAAAAATAAAAGTTAATAGGTCTCTTTTGCGAAGGCGCAGTAGATGTCATCGATGTGAAAACAATAAGTCTGGAAGAATGAAGGGAGAGAGAGAGAGACAGTATCAGGAGGTGAAATAAGAGACCATAAAGGTAATATAATTGGAGCGGGTACTACATACGATTTATGGTCCGGTCTGTGTTGATAGACCAAACAAAATTTGGCGAACGAGATATACCAACGAGCTTAACGAATTGTATGGAGATGCTCATCTAGTTCAGAAGTCACATGTCCAGCGTTTAAAGTGGTTGGGACATGTAGAGCGAATGTACAAGGCTGAGGGTACGAGAAATGTAGGCAGGCCCCATCTCCGATGTCCGATGGAGTGATCATGTTGAAGAAGATCTCCGCCAACTTGAAGTGCGAAATTGGAGACAGCAAGCTAGGGATCGAGTTGGCTGAAGAAGTATATTACGTGAAGCCTTGCAGGGAGCGGCCGTAGCGCCAACTGAGTAAGTTAGTATATGTAATATAAAATGTTTCTTTTATATAAGTTAATGGAACACGTCAAGGGCATCTCGTACAAACAGTATATTTATCTGGCTTATCCATGGCACAATATCTCTTCACAACCTGACAAAGAGGCTGAATTTCAAAACATCGCATAATAAAAAATTGGTAATTTTATTATTCACTGCAGCACTAGTTTTCTACTGCAATGCATCATTTGTTGTATCAGATCTATTTGTGATGCAAAAGGTTGCTTTTATTTGTTCATCAGATGTGGTAGGACTGCGTTAAGATCCGTTATGCATTACATCACAACAAAATGTTGCGTTTAGGAACTCAGCCAGATTCTTATGATGCTTCTGCATTTCGTTTAAACTTTAGTGTATCGGTTATGATACTGCTTCAGTCATCGTATCATTATACTGCATATTATGTCTTACTTGACAATCATTTAGCATATTTTAAGTGAATAGAAGCCTTTATGGGGACTGCTTGTAGTATCTTTAATAGGTATATTCCAACATATTCGCTATGTACGTAGAGCTCCTCTATCATAGACACATTTACCTCCTTTCTTTGTCTTTTTGCAAATGGCGAATAATATTAATGGAACAACCAAATCAATATTACGCCTTATTTTTTCTATTAATAACCAGTACTCATGTTCTGTAACTCAAGCGATATCTTTTAGCCTCGTTTACAAATAAAACAATTCATTCATTTCTTATCGCATCTGGAAAAATAGGGTTTCTGTAAGTCGATGCGATATGGTCAATATTCAATCTTACTTCGACTGGAAATTTCATTGGAATGCGATAAGTTTGAACTGTCAAATTACACTTCATATACAAGAAAATAAAAGTAATGACCATTATTGGATCGCACAAACCTGTTTTTCTGTAGGTATTCATGTTAACACAAAAATATTGTTTAAAAAATTATGCAAATACTAAATTTACAGGAATTATCTAACCGGGAAAGGTTAAATTTAAAATCATATACAGAACTTTTTTGATCATACAGAACACCGTTTTATCGCACTTTCCAGTATTTTCATTATTATCAATTGTCAAAGTTACAGAACCTCATTGAATCGATAAAATGAGTTTCGTTCCAATTTTCATCGTTTATCGATAAATTATATCATGCGATAGTTACAGAACATGGACATAGGTGGCGTAAACCTCTATAAAAGTCCCTATCGGAAGATGCTATAATTTTTGCAAATATCATCTCTACTATGACATACATGTATAGTATGCAAATATTATAGCTTATTATTTTTGTACAAACCCAATATCTGCAATAACAGCTTTAATTTGTTAATCCATTACCTCGCTTATATCATGAATCCAGAGTCCTCTTTTTGTTGGTTGCCGTAATTGGGAAAAAAGTTCCTCCTCATCTACACATAAGAAGAAGATTGAAGAATAATAATTTAGTTGACGTTTTTTGTTGAAATTTGTCGCGTTGAGATATCAATAAATATAACCTATGATGTCCCACACAGATTTTAGCTTCGAGCTACTTTTCCGAATACCTGTTGAACATTTCGACATTATGGAACGCAAACTGGCATTTTGTGTCGCTGTGCGCGTTTCATAATGTCGGAAGGACTTTCCGAAAAGCTGTTCGAGAAAAATACCTCATCCTCGTTTGGACTGTAATACATTATCTTGATAAGCTCATATTATTTTCACTTTGACGTATGCGTATTTTGCGTATTTAGTCTGAAGCATTAAATTATTAAATGAACATTTTAACTATAGTTGTGTTCGTACAACTCTGAAGCCGCCCCAAAGCGTTTTTTGAAAAACCTCAACTCGCTCTGGTGAACAAATTCTTTGTTTTTTGAAACCTGGGGTCGCCTTCAACTCTCCCTGAAGTAGCTCTTGGTTTTTGCTGGGGCGAGTTGAGGTAAACAAAGTTACATGTGTGTTGTCAAACATATGTTTACAATCGTTCGCTGAATTGTATATTTTATTTGACTTTTGCAATGCAAAGAACAGAAATTATAGATTTATTTTAATGAGAATAAATAGAAAACATACAAATAAAAACAAAATGTAATTGTTTTATGTTTTGGAATATACCAAAAGCAACAAATTTCAAGTTTTAATTTTGGAAACAAATATTTTTTTGTTTTTCTTTTTGTCAACAACACAAAACCAACCCTTGTGCGTTTTTTGACAGCTCTTGAGGCAGTCAAGAAAACCTGGGTGGTCGACCCTGGGTAGAATTCAACGAACACAACTTGTCATAATAATTAGCTTTCTTTTTATGAGAATTAACACATCGATAAAATATTGCTCGTAAAAAAAACACGGCTTAAAAGAGAATAAATTGTGATTATATAAATACTTCATAATTCGTACATAACTCATGTTCACATGGCTGAAAGAGGCAAAATTTAATCAAGTTGCAACTGCTACCGTTTAAATTGTATAATGTATTAAATAGATTACGGGACTTACTTCGTTTTCTGTTTGGAAGATCGCATCAGAAACAAAAACCAATTCATAATAAAATATTGACGACACCTGAAAATTACAATGCAATATTTGTTTAAATATTTGATGTTCCTTTGTATTTTCTCGTGAAATAATTATTAATGTTTGTGTTTTGCTCATATTAAGCGCTTCAGTTATAGTGTATCCTGTATCGACTAGTCTTACTTCCATCCAAGATATATCTTATTATACTACTTACCTCGTATTTAAAAATTAAAACTTCTGATAAATTTACATTTCTATTAGTTTCAGTTAAATTGCAATGTTTATTAAACCAAAAAGTTTTCATTTTTCATTTCATAATAAATTTTTAATTATTCACTTTAAAACAAATAAAAAAAAACTATTCCAACGAAGCCTTTAGTTTGGGTAAATACCTAATATTTCGCAACAGTTTAATTATTTCAAAACAAAAATGTCTTATTTCTTAAAGTACCAACTACAGCTGTCGGCATAACTATTTTTACGATATTTAATAACGGATTAAAGTTTGATCAGTTAAAACTGATAGTTATTCAAAGAGTATGTAATGATATGGAAAGGTTTGCACAGTAGGGTTGTGCTGTAGCTTTTGACTGAAAGTGATTTTGTTTAGGAACAAATGTGGTGCCCTGCATTTGGATCACTTAGCGTTACCTGGTATTGCTGGTCTATGCAAAAGAATACACAGCAATGTTGGTTCACCTTTGCAATCGTCACAAGAGGTAAGCAATCAGGAAGTTTTAAGTGTCCTATTTATCGTGAATGACCCAACCATTTATAATTAACTTAATTAAATATAACACAAAAGTATTTTGACAAATTTTTTTATGCTTACTTGGTAGGATTAAAGTGGAAATTACAGTTTGTAACACCCAAGAACAAACTGAAAAAATAAAGAGCATATCAGCAAAACATTAACATTATGGAACAACGTTCTGTGTACCGATGAAAGTGCTTAAGTCTTCACAAATCACACAGAAAAAAAAAACAAGTCGTATTCAGAAAGGATTTTATAAAAATCTCACCTTATAGTTTGGCAGACCTACCCAATGGAGTGGCGCAGTAATGTTCGGGGTCGCATTTCTTTGAGTGGCCAAGAAGATTTAGTCATCACAATCGGGAATTGAATAAACCAGCATAAACTCTTCAGAAAATTGTCAAATCAATTGGTTGACCTCTTCTGATGACAAAGGAAGTTTCACTTTTTGCTAAATTGTCACTAATATGCTTTAATTTTATTTTCTGTTTTGCTTTTTTTTAAATAAAGAGATATATTCGTGTTTGTCAAAATAATTAGTATACCGACCACAGTGTGTACATATAATAGTAAAACCATTGGTTCTACTTTATTGCTTCATAGTCAGAATAAGCGACAGTTTAATACAAATGTCCATTCACAGTAGTAAAATTTGTTCAGTTTAGTTCAGTAGATATCTTTCGCGAACATAAATGAGAGCGATTTAAATGGTTGATTAGTTTTTTGATTATGTAACGAAATGTGTCAATTCTGACAGCATGTCATTGTTTTGACATTTGCTTAGAAACAATGGACACATATTTCTTGTAAATTTTATGTTGGTTTTGATACTCGCTTAAGTTAACTAACTGAATATGTACCTACCTTAAGTTGCCCTTTGATATTATGTAGGTATGTAGATATGTACGATTGAGTCATTTTTAAATTTATTTGTTTATATAAAATGTGTTAATTACATTTTACATTACTTACCTTGGTTATTTAAATGTGAAATTATTTTAAATAATATAAATTAGATGTCAACATATTAAATTAAAGAAATAAAACACTGTCATGATTACAAAAAATAAATAAAAACTAAGTAATAATGTCAATTTTGTGGGTTAGCAAAATAAAACACGCTTAATCTATTGCAATAATATAAAAAATAAAATGGAGTGAAATAAATTCGCAAAAAAATAAAATATTAAATAAGTAAGAGTATTCTTAGCAAAATAAAACTTTTGAGATTATTTAAATAAGAAATGTCAAAAAATTAAGCAAAACATTTACATGAAAGGACAAACAAACGGTGAACTTAATATTGTGGTCAAGGTGAACATATCTAGTGTACCTAAATAAATCTTAGAGATTGATCACTATAAACTACTTAATGGTTGGTTGTTGATGAATAAAGTAAGTATATATGGGCGATTCTCCACTAAAAGCTCCTTTTCGTGTTCCCAGTCGAAAACTATTAAAGTATTAAAATAATTAAAAATATTTGTTGGTCTTTAATAGCGTTACCAGCCGCCACTTTTAAGTTTTAAATATTTTCAATCAATTTTGCATAAAAATTAAACATTTTTCTCCCAAGAAAATCGTAAGATGGCAAAGTTCCACTTTCAAAAAAATAATAATGAACACAATCATACAAACAAGAAAATGTAGTAATTTAACCTAACCTAACTGGAAGGTTTTAAACACGTGGCTTCAGATATTTGCATCATTACCGTACATAAAATTAAAACGTTTTCAAATTCGAATAAACGGCCGTCATTTGGTTACATCCAACATAAATGAAATGAATCATATATTTATATTTTCTTTAAATTATATTCGAAAATACGTTTAAGTATTCATTATATGTTCCTTTGTCATTTCCCGTGGATAGTACGACTGTTTTTGTGTTAAATATATCTATAAAGTTGATTTTGTATCAATTTAATAAAGTTCTGTTGCACAAGTGTTTATGCCAAATTTAAAAAAAAAATCATACTATATTTTATGTTGATAATGTGAAAAACATTGATTTTCCTCATTTCTGTAGCATTATTTCCGTAACCTGCGACGTAATCATTACCAAAACCTGCGAGTTACAGTTATGACGATGTGGTTAAGGAAATGATTTTAAATATGTTTTTATAATTATTTGTGTAGATTCCTTCATTCATTTTTTCATAGATTAACTGCAGAGACTTGAAATTGGTCTGCTTCTAGAGGCGTTGGATTTATTTTGCCAGGGAAAACATTGACTGATCAAGCATTTACAAACCATAGAAAATGGCCCTAGAACTTTTGAAACATCAAATATGCGGTGGTAAAATAGATGTTCTTAATGAATGCAAAACCAAAAACTTATAAGTTGATAATTGGATGCTAATTAAGTAGGTACCTCCCTAATAAGAAAATTATGTGAGCTCCAATACTTTTCAAAATATTAATATTCAAAAATACAAAAAATAATAATTAGAAATATTAACATTAGAAAAATATTGTATAACTAGCAGAAAGTACCCGGCGTTGCCCGGGTACTCGGTGCACTCAGCCTAGAACGATGTCCTAATCCTGGTTTATGTGTAGATGGCGCTGCAAGTAAGTTGGAGAAAAATATTAGTCTATTAATACTTGGTCGCACTGCTATGGGTTCGAATATGAATTCAAGTAAATCAAAATTTAAAATAAATTATTTTTATACCCAATTTTTTCGAGTTCCGGAAGTGCAACTTTGGTGTCGTTTTTTAGCCAAACCGTGGACATCTGTCCAGATATATAGTGCTGACGACCTTGTTTGACATTTCTTCTATCGAACAGCATGTGGACCGTGTAAATCGGTTCATTGATGGCTGAAATACAGACGGATTAAATTCGGTCCATAAAATAGTTTAACTTCCGGTTATTTTTTAATTTTTTTTATATAACCTTTTTGGTTCAGATTTACCGTAAATTTAATTTGAATCAATTTGTTTTGGTGCTTGTCTACGATATGCATATTTTTCTCTAACCTATTAGCAACGGCATCTGTACATCATCATTTTCAAAACGGAAAAGGAGTCCCCTATACAGTATAGATTATTATTAAGCCCTCTGCTGGTGATATTAATATCGTAATTGAGGAGAAGCAGGTAGTCAAAATAAGAACTAAGGAATCTTTGCTCTTTAGTACAAACCTGATTACTGCAGCACCAAAACATGAACTTGACGATTGACGTAAAACGATGACGCGTTGGATTTGACAAATTACTTTTTACTGTCAGATAAAACAGCGATGGCATTTGAATTTGTCACCCTTATAGTCAAAGCTGTCAAATTATTGAATTCATTGTTTGCGCCAAACCTATACCAGACAATTCCCAATGCCTCCAAATAGTTCGCCAACAAACGTAAAATGCTTCACTTTGACTGATTGGGAATGGGACAAAATATAGAAACGTCAATTTACGTCGGATGAGTACGTCCAATGTGAACATCGTCTAAAGGTGACAGATTCAAATAGACATTTGTGAAAGTTATTTGTCAAATAAAAAATGAATTCAATAGCTTGACACCTTTCACCTTAAAGGTGACAGATTCAAATATCATCGCTGTTTTTACGTGAAGTCAAAGTGATGCACTTGACGTTTGTTGGCGAACTGTTTGGAGGCATTGGAAATTATCTGGTATAGGTTTGGCGCAAAAAATAAATGCAATAATTTGACAACTTTGACTATAGGGGTGACGGATTCAAATGCCATCGCTGTTGTATCTGACAGTAAAAAGTAATTTGTCAAATCATTTAACGTCAAACGTCAAATTCATGTTTTGGCGCTGCAGTAATCAGGTTTGTAATAAAGAGCAAAGATAACTTAGTTCTTATTTTGACTACTTGTTGCGCATTTCAACTTTATTATATACGTGTAGCGCAGCAGTAGTCAAGTTTGTACTTATCCAACATGATCGCTTAAAAACAGAAAATATTAAGAATTTATGACCAAATTTCGCATCTCCTCAATTCGATACTTATGGTGACTACGTAGTAGTGCTTTTTCACTTCATCATATACGTGTAGCGCAGTAGTAGTCAAGTTTGTACTAAAGACCAACGATAACGTATTACTAATTTTGACTATTCGCTGCGCATATCAACTTTACCAGTCCTCAATAAGTTTAACAATGGTAGGTATGACAGTTGGGCGAAATGCCCGTTCATCATATACGTGTAGCGCAGTAGTAGTCAAGTTTGTACTAAAGACCAACGATAACGTATTACTAATTTTGACTATTCGCTGCGCATATCAACTTTACCAGTCCTCAATAAGTTTAACAATGGTAGGTATGACAGTTGGGCGAAATGCCCGTGAAATATTTTGTGAGCTCTCTTTAATATTCACTAATGACAGTTGTTAGAAAAAATTGGAAACGTGAAACGTCGAAATGGTAAGAAAAATTACTTTAATTGTTCGCCGGGCAAAAGTTTTTTTAAAAATTAACCCAGTTTTAAAGTGTATTTTGTTATTTTTAATATCCTAAAACCTGACGAACAGTTAAAAGTAATTTTTACAATAAATTTTAGAAAAGAATAGTTTGTTGTTATATGTGTTTTACCACAGTAACAATATAACAAATAAACTTACAAAACTACTCTTTTATATAGTAGTAGGATAAAAAATTTTCTCGATTTTGTTTTGTATGGGGTATCCGTATCCCGAACTTTGTTAGACTTGTAAATATTATTACCACAATTTTTAACGAGAGCTTCAATTTTTAACGAGAACTTCATGTAGTTCTCTTCATCCGTCAACTGAAAGTTCGTTAACGTTATCAATAAAATACTGACCGAAGAGGGTCACTGTCTTCTTTTCCTCTTCATCTCCACAGCTACGACAATGAGTATTGTTTGGTATACCCATTCTTGCTGCATGTTTTTCTGTTATCTATGTCTGACCGGTTTCTAATGGTGCGTAAACAAAGAGATCAGAAGGTTTCCAACTCACGAATACAACACATGCATTTGGTCACTTGATAAGCAGTGATACTCCATATATTCAATCCACAAACAGTTTGGGATTGCCCTTTCTCTTTGTTGATTGTTATGTACCTATATTAGGAATAGTAGCCCAGTCAATAAAGAATTCGAAGGTAGCAAAAAATCGCAGATCGCAGATTTTTTTGGATAGATAGCTACCAACTGTGTAAAACCAAGTTTGCATGTTCGAAAAGCTTGTGCTAACTTGGTGGTGGTCAAAAAAAACCTAAACATTTTTGGATTTTTTTGAGTTTTGAGTTTTTGCCTTATAACTTCATAAAAGTGCATCCGATGAAAAATAGTTGTATATGCACTTTTAAAGCAGACACAATTTTCTATAATTTAAGTTAGTGTTAAAGCAGTTCTGTAAATACCTATAATGTTTGGAAATACAGCACTTCAAAGATTAACTATTTTTAATAGTTAATGTAAATTGTAAATAATTTAGTCCAGTTGATCTATATAAAAAGACAAAGGTTGCAAACAATATAGCATTAAGTTTGACTTTTGGATACTGTTTGGTATGGCCCCAGTAGTATGTACTTGAATTTGCAATTGCAATTAAAAAAGGGGGGTGTTGCAAGATTTTCGGACTTTTTCGGAATCCGGAATAATTACATGGTCTGGCGACTCATTTTCTGCACTCGTTTTGCTTAAACTCGTTTTAAAGCGAGTGTGGAAATGAGTACACAGTGGACACCTATTTTTCTTCACACAAAAGTATTGGACATTTCTACCAGCATTGTTTACTTTGGTTTCTTACTCCGAAATATCGTTTGGTGCTCAGAAAATAAAAATGTGATTAATAATAATAGATTAAACAAAATAAAAACAACAAAAACTAATCGCAGTTCAAGAAGATTAAACTTTTACAAATAAAGTAGGAATATAAAATAAGAGATCAAAATTTCAGTTTCTTTTAAAAAAATCAAGAAGTCTACTATTCAGTTCTCATTGGAAAAATGTAATACTTTCAAAGAAATGAAGAATAACACTAAAATCACACTTATTCCGTTCGTTCTACCCAAAATATTGCTGAACCTGAGTGTAGCACTCAGTGTCATTAACCATGAATGAAAGAATACAAGATTACGACTTTTTGGCATTTTCACTTTGTTGTTGTTTCACTTGTGACGTAATTTTCACTTGTGACGTAAGCACCTTGCACTCTTTTTCCCTTTGGTTGGGGTAAATTCATAACAAGAGTCCACCATTTAATTGTTTTTCTGTTTGTGCTAACGTCACAAGTGAGAAAAACACAACAACAAAAAGATGAAAAAAAACCAAGTGTCGTAATCTTGTATTCTTTCATTCATGGTCATTAAACGTACCACAAGGATGCTTAGTTTTGGAACTATACGCCGGATTCCGAAAAAAGTCCGCAATTTTGTTAGTTGCACGACAAGAAAACTGAAATTGTTTGCGTTATCCTTTTTTAAATTCGATTAGATTTGATTATTTTTCTAGGGTGGCAAGCCTTATTTGACCGAACAATTTGTTTTTTTTGGGTTATTTAAAAAAAATTGGGTTATTAATTTTTTTAGTTGCATAAGTTATTTACGACAAAAAAGCGACTATTATTTCCATTATCCTTTTTAATTTTCGATTACATTTTTTTTCATTTTTCTGGGGTGGTTGTGCTAATTTGACTGTCAAGTTAGCCTTACCAGGGGTTATTTTCTAAAATAGTGACGCGACAATTTTTTTAATTGCACAACAAATTTACGACAAATTTTCGACAATTAATCCAATAGTTAAACTTTTGAAAATTGAAAGTGGTAATGCTAACTTGACACACATTATATTTTACTTTCGATTTTCAAATCTGCAAAGGAAGGTTTCTTTGAATTTTCTTTTATTAAACGAAATACAATAAAATATTGTTACATTCACGTTGAGAAGTTCGTACAACGACTGCTGTGGCGGGCGGTCGGCCAAAATATGCACAGTAATTTTAAGATGCTTGAAGTGTTTGCCATCATTCCCAACATTAAATAGCTTACCTAATATTAAAAACTGTTTTTGAAGACACGAGCAAACTTTGTAGGCAACGTTTGTAGGAAATTTAGTCAGCTTTAATTTTTAATCAAGAATTATTTTTGTGAGCGGGGAAAAACTAAAATTTGGGAACGGTGACCTTTATTGTATTTACCTCCTTACTAGTCCAAGCATAGGTATAAAGTTAGTTCTTTCACCCTATATTTTTCCATGCCTCAATCATTCACTGGGTTAATATTATTTGTTGCCAATAATTGTGAGCACAGTTTGGTGGTCATTTTAATAAACAGTATCAGTCCGATCGCACGGAATTGTGTATTTGTTCTTTTATGATTTGGCTGGGTTTTCTTTTTATTTGGTTTAGGGAGTTTGGCTTTATAGAACAACTTTTACAATAAACTCCCAATGAACACAAGTTTTTTAGGCAAACTATATGTTAGACAAACGCTTTGTTGGAAAGTTTATGCCTAGTAAGATCATTCCAGAAATTATCAATAGAGAAATTGTCAAATTAATGAGTGAAACTCTATAACATGTCTTTTGAGCTATAATATCTGTCTAAATAGGTAATTATTGTTGCTTTGTAAACAGGTTGGTGCTAATTCACTTTAAAATTAGGTATTGTTATGTTGAACGTATCAACCCACTAATGGAGAATATAATAGACCTGGGAAATCTAACATTTACTATTTAAGCCAGATCCTGGAGATGATTTATCAATTTCAATTACATTAATATCGTGTCATGTCATTTTAATATCCTCGCCAAACTGATAAGACTTTTGAAAATGACTTTGCTCTTGTGCTTGAGAAGGTATTCGAGCTTTCACAAATTTTGAGTCGAAATCCAGCAAAATCAGTCTTGTTTTTAACAAGGATAAGACGAATTAGGTACCTTTATGCTCTCATAAAAAAAGTCAGATCCCAAGTAATACTTGGTCAGAAAGTGACCGTTTATAGTTATAACTTCGGGGTCACTGCATACAACAAACTCGACAAGAAATCAAACGTAGATTAACAATTGCAAATTGCTCTTTCTTTGGGCTCAGTAAGAAATTGAGGAATAAACTACTATGGAAAAGAACCCAATGGACGATATACAAAACACTTGTCATCCCGGTACTTCTTTATGACTCAAAAGCATTGAACCTTTTCAAATCGGATAAAAGCTCTTTTGTTGAAATCGAGAGAAAAAAAGATAAAACGGCGAAGCGATAAACCGTAGTCCAAAAAACTTCTTCTTCACACGTTGAATTGTTTGGCCCATGTAGAGCGAATGAACATTCCATCCAGTAAAGCCTTCAACAACAGACTAGAGGAAAGAATAGAGATGAATCTGGATGAAGGCACATAACTTGACGTTAATTAAGTAAGTAAACGGATTCGATTTAGCTTTTTCTACGAAAGTGGCTTAGTCTCTTGCATTCGTGTTATGTACCTACCTACCTGTATGAATGTCCCTATATATATTTTCACATGTTCGCCTAACATAGTTTAAAAGTTGAGCGTAGTTCAAAAACATTTTGAAAAGTAGTGGAACACTTAATTTATTTTTGTTATGCACATTAATTAACATTCATACATATATATCTACTTTCAATAGTTTGGTATACAAAATCTCATATAACACTCACGAGGTACGGTGTTGTAGGGAAAGACCGTGACTTGGAAGAACACCTCAAAAATTTAGCGTGCGAAAAAGGAGTCTAACCTAGCGGGAGAATTTGTACTTTGTATGTACCTCAGTCATAAGTTTCAATCAACTAGACCGAGTTTTCTAGCATGTTCACTTTAACTTAGTTTGTATTAAGATAGATATTTTTTGAACCATTAAACTTCGTCGATTTGTTTTAGGTTCATGAACGGAATCATACAAATCCCAACCAATTTAAAGGCAAATGTAAAGCAAATATAAAAAAATTAAAAATAGCCTAATGATTCATTAGTCAACACTCGATTAACGAAACTTGAAGTCGAATTGAAAGCTGGGATTGCTAGCTGGGGGTCGTTGTACACATTTTGCTTGGCCTGGCTTTTAAACTACCTTAGGACTTACCAAATTATTCCCATTGATTATTCCAAATGTGTTTGGAAGTTTCACATACTCATAAGATTATGGTGTGTATTTTTTTGCACCGTATTATTTTTATCACTTTCAAAATATTCACTTTACAGGAAAACATATCAATTAATAAGTGAATTCCACACAAATCATAAAAAATGACAATTATTTTCAACAATGCTTTGTAAACAATCGAAGTAAAAAAACAAAAACGAGGTTGGTAGATTGCAGGTAGGGTAGATGGAACATGGAAGTAAAAATGACAAAAGATGAGCGCACTGTGCAATATATTTTGTATATACTATGTATGGACACACGCGACAGATTTTCTTTATAAAATTATAATTAAAACACTTGCCACACTACATTATTTATTTATTCTCTAAAAATTATTTTACAACATTAATTATTTGCAGGATTTAAAAGATAATTTTTTTCTATTTACAGAAGCGAATGGCATTTTTTCACTCACATCATAAAGGTTGACACGGCCATTAATGCAAAACTATTTCGTAAGCAAAATTTAATTTTATCACTTTCACAAAACGTAATATTTGATATTTCTTTTATAATTTTAACATTTTTTTATATTTATATTCGCGAGCACAGAAAACCATTTTAATAAACAAATAATAAGAAAAATGTAACGTCAACGAAAAGCGCGGCGAAATTATTTTTTTACTGTTGAGTTTTTGGTTGTAAAAAAATTAAATTCCACATCCACTATCCAGCTAAAAGTAAAATTGTAGTAGAATTAGAGCGTCGTTGAAGATAATTCTAGGGCCATCTACATGTTATTGGAAGAAGTACTTTTGTCGCAGCTTCAGCTGTCGTGCGTTTCGGGTGGCAAAAATGTCATTCTACTGCACGATGGTTCAGATCAAAGGAACAATTAAAAAAACGAATCTTCAGAAGCGGATATTAGCCGTATTTTTTTTAATTTGCAGAGATTTAACTTTGTATGCCCGTGCATTTAAAATGGGACTGTCAAATTAGGTTACACCATACATTCTTACATCACAAGTTTGCATTTAGCTGTTCACACGTATTCATGTATAGAAAAGCACTTGTAAATTATTTTTTCTACGGCAGGAGACGGAGGTGTAGTTGATGACCTGTGACTTGGACTTATTATATAATTTTATTTAAAAAAATCTGCTTTAACCAATTTTTATTTGTTTTAAATCGAAAAGTTCAAAATCATCAAAACTTTTTTGCAACTTTCGTAGGTGGAAAGCTTCTTAATTCTTCCGCGAAACGCGGATCTAAAGGAAAACACAATGAACACAACAATTAAAAATAATTGTATATGGAGTCCATGTCTTATAAGCTGTCATAGGTGCCACCAAGCTTTAAGCAAAAAATGTATTGACATTATATTTCGCACCAAAAATTTCCAGGCATTCCAAGATTGTATCATTGTATATACATTTCTATAGTATTTTCATGCTGAATAATCACCGCCTGGCCATCTTGAGAAACGTGTGATAAACACATTTTTAATAGTTGTCTATTCTGTAACCCTGACAACAGTCGTAAACATATATGATTTTTGTTTTGTTTACGACTCTTGTCAAGGAAATATGGATTTTAGAGCCAATAAAACACATTATATATTATTAATTTGTTTCGTAGACGACTATTGTTAGGGTAACAGAATAGACACTTAGTAAATGTAAGAACCTCCAAATGTGCAGTTAACAACTTTCTTTAGATGGCGCTGCTCCATGGTTGTACTATAGAATCTTATATACAATGATTGTATCTTCACTTTAATTCCCATACAAAATTTTGCTGCCTATTATAATCATAAGGACTATCATAATAAAATAATATGCAAAACAAACAGCTATTGTAGGGAATTGACCAGCCATTCAAAAGTGTGATATCTAAGAAATTAAAAGCAAAATAAATTGATTCCAATTATGGAAAATCATCAAAGAATACAAATATGTTTAAAAGAAAAATCCAAACTCTAAATTTGTTTATTTAAATAACTACCTATATTCGTTGCAATAAATGTGTAAATCTAAAAATTATCATAAATTTCATACAAAGAAAGAAAAATAAATTACTCTATGTAATATCGATATATGCTATGTAAATTGTCCAAATGTAATAATTTCAATAGCTTATACTTTCTATGTATATAACACACATAAAAAGTATGGAGCTTTCACTCTAAATTCAAAGAAAATTGTCTTATCAACTTGTATATAGTGTTATACACTTTGTTATAGTAGGATTTTATTATTAGATAGTCTAATTCTTTGTATATAATATATATTTTAAATGTTTTACGTATAACTCTCTGTCTTGTGCAAGAGGTATATCTATAATACTTAAAAAGAGACAAACGTCTCACAGTAACTTTATATGGCTCCATGAGCAACAGCTGACAAATACACTTTAAAAGAAATAGACAAGCTATGTTAGCTTTATACAAAATAAATAAAACAGACAAAAAGCGTGCGGCTATGCCAACGATTATCGTGCGGCTAGCCGCAAAACACCACCATCATCGACGTACTAGATATGGACCGCCAGTCGGTTGAAATGTTCATACAAACAACCAAGAAAAGTTGTTCCAGCTAAAAACGCCATCATCTTTTAGTGTTAAATACGTGTACTAATTTCGCCATTAGAATTTTAATGAAAATGATAATATATTCATCTGTAAGTAACTCATAGCATAAGGAGTGGATGTGCTTTGTAAAATAAAAGTCGTTTGATAATAATTTTAAAATATTTCAATAGTAAATAATTAATTAAAAAAATCATATCACTACGCAGATACGCAGATTCCCCGCTAGTAATTGATGTCGTCCCTAGTTATGTTGGAACACGCGTGAAGTTGGCTACTGGCGGTCCATACTTAATACGTCAATGACCACCATTTACCCTGTGGCTACACTGAACATCAACGATGACACGAATGTCATCAGATATTCCAAATTTCGTAGATTTTACTTATTGAAAATTTTCTTTTTCAATGTTAAGGCAAATTACCCAACAGTCGTTGTTTATTGGTATTAAAATGAAAGTAATGAATTTTAGATTAGAAAAAAAAAATAACTCAATAAATTTGATCTTAATTCTGATTTTAATCATTGTATATAAATTTCCATAGTATTTTCATGCTGAATAATCACCGCCTGGCCATCTTAAGAAACTTGTGAATAACACATTTTTAGGTTCGTGCATTTACTAGTTGTCTATTCTGTAACCCTAAAAACAGTCGTAAACATATATGATTTTTGTTTTGTTAACGACTCTTGTCAAGGAAATATGGATTTTAGAGCCAATAAAATACATTATATATTATTAATTTGTTTCGTAGACGACTATTGTTAGGGTAACAGAATAGACACTTAGTAAATTTAAGAACCTCCAAATGTGCAGTTCACAACTTTCTTTAGATGGCGCTGCTCCATGGTTGTACTATAGAAATTTATATACAATGTTTTAATGATCATCGAAATTTCAATGGTCATTGTAAAAGCAAGAAGTGTTAAAATTGCGTAATTTTTTTAATAGGAAAATTCTATAATTTATTAATTTCTTTCAATTTAATATCAATTAACACCACCTTGTTGGATGATTTGGCTTAAAACTAATAAAAGAAAATGTTCAATGATGAGGTTTGATGATAGCTTTAATTAGCCCCTTAAACCGTACCTTTATTGTCATTCTGCTGCATGACTTTTTTTTAAAGGATTGAAAAAATGTTTTATTGGTTTAATTAAATAATAAAAATTAAACAAAATTGTTTTCACTTAAATCATAGAAAAAAAGAATCGAAGCCAGAAATGGCTTCGTATGCATTTAGTGCTGATAATGTATGCGAATGCCATTCCTGATTTCTTATGCACAATTATTTATTACTTAAATGTGAAATTCTTTAAAGCAATTTCTTTTTTCATTGAGACAAAGATGAACGTTACATTTTTCACATTTTATAAATGAACGATACAAGCACGTAATGTTTTTACATAACTGTCGGCGATTGTTATCGTAAGTCGGAAAATGACCAATTTCATCTGCTCGCACTGAATTCAAGGGCAATTCTTGTATTTTCGCTGGTGTTTTTCTTGCTTTCTTCTTTATCGAAGTTACTGGAGAATTAATTTCGCTATGTCTGCTTGTTGAAGGTGCGATTTGATATGGACTACAGGTTATGCTAGGTCGACGATTTCTTTTTGATAGTTTTTTCCCAGCCTTACATTTTAATTTTTCGTCTATAGAACCAGAAGAATCGCTGAGTACCCGCTTATGAAGCTCGACTGTATTGTCAGGAGTTATTACTTCAGAAAGATTGCGGGACGCAGATTGTAAACCAAGGTACGAAATGTCGTCAACGTCCAATCCAGGCTCGCATTTAATAATAAATCCTTTGATGTGATTTGAGGAGCCAGAAAAACGTGAAGAGTTCGTTTCTGAAAAGTAAGGAAATTTATACACATGTATGCATACGAAGCCGAAAACGGCTTTCACATGAAAACAATATTAATTATGTACCTGTAGTGAAATAATTTATAGAAGTAATAAATAGATTTTTTGGATAACACAATTTACATTATATTTATTTTCAACGAAAGCTACTCTTCATTTTTAATAATTCCACCGATTGAATTTTGAAACGCTTATGTATTTAAAAATCAGTTTAATAGCACACAACACGTATGAAAAATCTTACAAATCCTTACAAATCTATTTAAATGCATTCCAAAGTCATTTATTTGTTGATTCTGTCTGCCTCTCGGGATAGATATTTAAATAAAAAAAATAATTGCATAGTTTTCTTTCACTATTAGTTGAAGGGGGTCATTAGGAGCATATCTATCGTTTTTCGGGGAAATCGACTGAGCTCGAACAGCCTTTTTGAAAACAATCTAAATATAATTATTTTGAAAACCGTTGGTCTGCTTTTAATTAAGTCAAATACAAATTTTTAGAAAATTGACTGTTTTCAAATTCACTAGAGCGCAAGCGCGATTTGACAAATAGAAAACCTCTAACGAATAGTAGAAGAAAAGTGTAAAAAATTAAAAATAACTTTGCCAGCAATATAACGGTTATCGAAAAGCTTATTTTTTTAACAAAAAAAAAATAAATATTTATTTTTTTAATTTTGAATTTTCCTTTTTTTAGTGCGAGATTATTCCAGGGTTAGATTAACGTCGAGTTAACGCTGATGGAAACACGTTTTTAAGTCAGTTTGAAATCTCAAATTCACTTAGAAATAAACCAAATAAACTGGATAATTTTGAGTTAACTCGATATCTCAAAACTAACTTAAAACTCTGTTTCTATCACAGTTAACTCGGGTTTAATCTAACCTTGGACAGTCTCGCACTGAAAATCTGGGCTTTAGTGTTCATAAAAAAAAACTTAGGTGTTGGACTGTCACTACGCCATGAGGCTACACTTTACGCTCTCAGGAAGAAGAACAACAAACGTGTCGTACAAATAAATATTTAATTTAGATCAAATCTCCCTAATTATCGAGATAGCATCTTTCCTGTTGAGATTTGATCTCGATCTCTTCTTTTTTTTAAAGTGATATATAGAGAAGGGGCAGAATGGCAGTTATTTTATTAGAACTCTATAAAAATTAGGTTTGCATGATTCCTTATTATTTTATTATTTAAATCAATTTTCTTTGCAATCACATAATTTTTTAGCTGAAAAGGAAGACAAGAACATACTCACATCAATTAAAAAAACAAAAAACTGTCTTTTTATAAATACACATATTGTATTTGTTTTATTCTTAATTTTTATTTTAGTTGTGCGTCATGCCAGCCATCTAAAAAATTAAATAAATAAAATTCATAAAAATAACAATTTAATTTAATAAATTAAAAAAATATTACCGATTTCATCGTGAATCAGGTCGAAAATCAAAACAAGTGTTTATTTTGTGGAGCATTACCTACTGATGTGAATTTTTTGTAAATCAACATACCAGCTCTTTTCGCTACTTCTATTCTTCGACTATCAGATAAGTGATTGTGTATATCTTGGAAAGAAAAAAAAATATAACATTAAACACTAGATTCAGTCTTTATCTGCAACAATTTACCATTAGTTACATACAAATCATTAGCTATAGTTTTAATGCGACTGCGACATTTTTTTGAACGATTATGAATGCATTCCCAATAAATTTTATCGCTTTTCGGACCATGTCTCCGTTGATTGGATCGGTAGATATAATCATTTATTGTTAAAAGTGTACCACCTTTGCGACTTATAATAAAAAGTTGTTGACCGCAGTTTGGAATATGTTGGACACCTAAAAAAATAGTTTAAATTAGTTAAGAGTATCGGTTTTTTATAATTTTTTACTTGATAAGGTACACTAATGAACATAATGGAAAATTATTTAAAACTATTTATTTTATTATCAATAATATTGTATTTTACTGTCTTTAAACTAATAAAAACTTATCATAGCTTCGAGGCATCTGCTCACTTCTTTTTATCCGGAGGATCGCAATGGTTCAATCTCTACTGGCATTTGAACTCTCCCATTCACAAGAGGATTAGTTGCAAGTATGTGTTCATAACATAAATAATTGTGTAAAACTCTGCAATATTCAGTAAAATCAAATTGTAACATTGGTGTTTTTTACGACTACAGACAAATGGTTTGCTGATGCTTTTTGTGTGCGCTGCAGTCATTACCTTAAAAGAAGAAGTGCCCCTAAAAAACAAATGTGTTAGGTTGCATTTAAACCCAGGTTTCTGGGACAATGCATAAAAAGATATATAAGACTAAAATATACTAAGAGCAGAGTTAATTCATCAACTTGGCTGAATTTACTCAGAATCTCAAACTGACTGAAAAACATGTTTCCATCAACTCGAAGTTAACTCTGACCATGGTATGATCTGGCACTGAAAAACTGTGCCTAAGTCATCTGTCGTGCAAATTTTTTTTTTTTATTTTAAATGATAATGAAATGTTGTTGCTTGTAAGTAGTCAAAATCATGTTAAAGTTAATAACCTGCAATGAAAAATAAATTGATTAATATGAGTTTGCTATTAAAATATTACATTTACCTTAATTATCCTTGTTTATAATGGAATTTCATAATTTAAAATGACTAAAATCGTTATTATGAAGAAAAAATTAATTACTTTTTTAATCAAATTTTATTTAATTCAATTTTTAACAATTTTTATAAAATGAAAAAAAAACCCAAAACCAAAATACAAGAATTTTTGTTATAAAACAAATAGTTTTATTGTTAAAATACATATAATTATGTAAAAATGTATAATAAATGAAACATAAAATAAAGATTATGTGAAGAGTTTTTTGGTTGGAAGGAGCACATCAATATTCGTCTATGAGGCTGTAAAGAATTTCGAAATTATTTAATTTACGTGCATATTTTGAAATAAATAATTTAATAATTTGTTTAATCGATGTGAAGAAGCTTTTAAAATAAAGTGAAAGATACCCTCGCAGACTTCAGCGATAGTACACAAATATTCCTAATATCAGGGATTGAAGCAGTGGATTTTCCTCTGTGATTAGTGAAGGGCGGATATACATATGATTGTTTCCTATCGGACAAGCTTGGCAAGCTGTAAAATATTTAGGAAGATATTGCCCAAATATGACAAAAACAGATCTAATTATTAGCGAAATGCAGAACAGACAGGCCAGGATTGTTGCAATTATTACTTTACATTGGTCAAAAAGAGAACTTACGGCTAAACTACGTTTACGCAACTGCAAACCCCTCAAGAGAAAAAAACCATTCAGCATTTTCGTTTTGTCTCACTTCTTAGCGTTGGGGAGCGCAATTTATTTACATAAAAGGATAAATTATTTAATCCTTTTCCTTAGCAGCATCAGTTCCATCTAAAGTCTAAGCAATTTATGCTTTACTCACTGATCTTAACTTTTACATTTGAAGTTTTTAACACTCATAGGACAAACATATGGTCTAACATCGCTATGCATAAGTTTCGAATCGATATACCCATCACCGTATCATCGATTTGAAGGCCGCGTATGGCAGCATCTATAGAGATGAGCTATATAGAATAATGTCCAGTTTTGGCATTGCTACCAAACTCGTCTGGTTGTGCAGGATGACGATGGAGAATTCGCGATGCTCCATCAAAGCCGGTAAAGACCTCACCGATATCTTAAATTTCAAAAAAGAATTGAGACAAGGCGATGCGTTGTTATGAACATATTTTTTTTTATGAATAGTACAAAACTCTCACGTCAGATAAGTATGTGAATCAAATAAACTAAATATATGCTGACATCAAGCAAACAAAAAGCCCAACGACGACGTCTTGGAAAAACTTCAATATAGACAACTACAATTATTAGCTGGTTGGACACTTTGTGTACCTAAGTTCTACCATAAACTAAGTGAATAACACACAGCTCTGAAATATAACGAAGAATTACTTTTGTCAATCGCAGTTTCTTTTGGAAAAGAGGGTTATTGAAGAGCAAAGCTATCTCTCGAGCAACTAGTGTCCCTAAATAAAACACATATCATCCCGGTGCTGATCTATGGTGCAGGGACATGTACATTATTAAAGGTAGATAAGAACGCTTTGAGAAAAAAATGTTGGTCCTGTGTGTATACAAACTAAAAGCCAGTGGTAAGTTTTGTATTTTATTATGATTTATATATCACCAAGAGGCAAGCGATGTAACTTTACGTTTATCGATTATTATTTGAGTTTTACCTAAATTTGTTTATTACTATACAAAACAAAACATAAATAAACAATAACAACAACTATTTTTAGTTGTTATTTTTATTTAATGTTTAATTGAACACAATTGAAGGAAATTCAAAATATAAGTTTCACGTGATCTTAAATGAAAATTCCGAACTTTTTATGTAAAATAATTCTTTATTTTCCCTTGAAATTAAACACGAATTATTTTTTGGTTGTCGGGATTTAAAGTCGGTATTTTGGTATTCGGTATTTTCTCAGTCGGGATTTCGTACTGGAGATTTAGACTCATGATTTTTGCTACTGCGATTTTGTCAGTCCCCTATTGCAAGTTAATAATGCGATGATGTGCTTGGCAACTGCAAGCAAGACCCGAACGATACCGAAGTCTGTGAAGAAAACCTGAAGGGCGACCGACAAATTTCGTTACATTATATTTATTTTTTTAACCCTGCTAAAAAAGTTTCAATTCAAAAATGATAAAAAAAATATAATCAACATTCAATATACACTTGAATACAAATCTATTTAAAATATCAACCGCATTAACATACATAAAACGATGTAAGGATTGGTGGTTTACCTCAACAGTGAACTTATTGGTACAAAAACCGTACTCAATAAGAAATAGTTAAGAAGCTTGCACTCTTGAAGATATTTTTAAGCTGGTAGTTAGCCAGCGTTTCTATGATGTTGAAAAAAAAATATGTATGTGTCGGTAAATAGTTTCAGAAGAAAAAATTCTCAGAGTTCTACATATTATATTGTTCTCCATTGACTTTGAAAAAGACCGAATAATGATAAAAAAAACTTAGTTGTTTTGCCAGCGTGAAAGCATAAAAGATAACTACATTATGTTAAGTCAAAACTGATGCAAGAAAGCACTTACTCCGACCGTTTTATACCTAAGTGTAAACTTTAACATTTTAATTACAATCAATAAATTAGAAACATTATTCATTATATTAAACTTACTTTTTTCCAGAACTGTAAGTGTATTCCGCACTACTCTTCTTTAAATCGATTACTTTTTTTTCTTCATAAGCGCCTTCTGTAATCTTTTTTTTATTTTTTCACGAAGATCGTCTGCATCCTTCTTTAAAACAACATTGCCACTAGCAATTTGATCTTTATTTTGGTTTTCATTTGCTGGATCTTCATTCATTGTTTGTAAGTGAGGAAGTATTTTGGTATCATTAACTGACCATTTAACATCCATCACAACAAACTTGTCTGTTGCATCATTTATTTTCAATTCTTCTGCAATGCTATTTAGCTCCGCAGTATCATCGTTTGTGCCTTCTTCAGCATCGCCAGCTTCAATCAACACCGACGTTACGCTTTTATCAGTAGCTTGATTAAAATGATTGTGTTCTCCATCCAGTGGATAAACGAGGTTTCTATTGACAATTATACGAACCGGACATTGTTCGTTATTCTCGTTGTAGCAACACTGGAACACCCCACAATCGTAGCGCTTGTAGACGTACTTGAAATGATGTCCATCAAACAAAACTTTCATTCCGCCTTTGGTTGTAGACGCATAAACTACATTAGTTGGAATCAATTGCATTGCCGACTTGAATTTGTCACGCATCATCCTGACGGGAGATGTTTTCGATCTAGGTCGACCGATCTTTTTGGGTCCAGTTTCCCAGGGTAAGCCCTTCCTGCTAGTTTTAAAGCCTTTAATTAAAATAATATTAACATTAGTAAGTTGAATCATGAAAGACTGTGTATTTCTAACTTAAAACAAATTATACTAAATAAACAAACAAATAAAGCGTTTTGGTAAAAATAAAATAAAACAAATAAAAGAGGGGTTTTCAAAGTAAAATATATTTTTAAATTGCAGAGATTTCCAGCTTATCGGACCATGGTTGATGAATTTCCCTGCAAATTGAAGAATGAAGAGTTTATAGTAAAAAGTTTCAATTCATTTGCTGTAGGTATATTTACACTATAGCACCCCATAAATTAATGACATTTTTTGTGAACTTAAATTAAATAAAAAAAACACTTTCCGTATTGAAATTAAGCATTAAAGAAACTTACAAAAAACATAATTTTTAAGACTTTGATTTTGTAATGAGAATCGTAAATTTTAATCAAATTATGAGGGAAAGGGATATCATGATGACACGAATTAAAAAAAATTAAAAATGAGAAAAAAGAGGAGAAAATACAAACAGATTTTTTGGAATAGAAAACTGGTGGAAAATGTAATAGAGCAGTTAGGTGCTCCATCTAGTTATCGGTTGCAGAAATTCGTCACACTTTCAACGCATGCTGACATCCACTGACTCAATAAGGATTGACTCGAACTGCACATGCCAGTCTTGCCACGACGAGACAATAAAAAAAGATAAAATAAAAAATTAAATAAAAAACATAAAATAATCGGTCAATTTAAATGGTCGAAGGCATTCGAGCCATTTTCACATATACTGCTGGTCACTTGAATAGGTTCAACTTTTGTCGCACCACCTTACTATAAGCCTCTCTTCATATCCAATGTAAGCCCTGTTTCTTTTAGGTGGCAAAGTACTCGCGAGTAGTAATCTAGTACTAACATCTACACATGCTCTCAAGCGCGAGTAGATGAGCAGAGTTGACACCGCATCTAGAAACCGCCAGATGGCAGTGTTCAGTTTTTTTCTTTTCTTTTAATAAAAACAAAATAAATATATAAAATGTTGCTCAAAAACATTATAAACATTATCTTACCATTATTGTTTATCGGAAAAGCAGCCAACGATTAACAAATAAACTAAACAAAACGTTCCAATACAAGGAAGAAATGAGTGACCAAAAGGTATACGTTGAGACTATCTACATCCATACACAATTATACCAATCAGTAGTAGATTGCTTCTAGCGAAGCCTTCCATTTAGAATCGGTAGTAAAGAACTTATTAGTACTTTGCCACCTTAAAAGGAACAGGGCTACAACTCAATTTTGTTTTATATGTACTTTCCAGCCCTATTAATAAAAACCCTTTATTTCGTCTCATGACTTAACAACACCATGGACAACAACAACAACAACACAACAGACAGATGAATGAAAACTCTTAAAATAGGGAATACAAAATAATATTTTTTTTGTTTGAAAAGGTTAAATTTAAAATTCAAATTTTCAGCGAAAGTTAAGACATTTTTAATGATTATAAGGACTAATCTTAATCTGTCTGTGTTTTAGCAATCAGTGAACCGATTTACACTGTTTACATGCTGTTGGATAGAGGAAATATCAACCTAGGTCTTAATGACCACTGATCAGAATATATAACTGGATAGCGTATTCCATACAATGTACAACAGTTTTTTTGAAGCAAATAATATAGTTAACAAATATTGTCTGAACAAATTTTTCTTTTTATTGATTTGAGGAGATAAAATAAACTTAAAGATTGATACAGAAAAGTGAGTTCTTGAAATAGTTTCATTTCATGTCAGTTTAGTTGTGTGATTGGATGATGCAAGTGAAAAGACTGACAGACAATCGGCTCGTTGTCCTTTCGTTTATTTGATTCAGCACAGGGTATAGCTATTATGCTGTGTCATGTGGTTGAGGTGGGAATGGATACATACGAATGTGTAAACATTTTTGTTGTAAGTCAAACTTTGTAAAAACTAGAACAAAAAGAATCAAAAATCTTACCCTGTTTTTTTAAATTTTTCGAAAAAAGTTGAAGTCATGCACATACTTTGGGGTAATTTGAACATTTTTTGACTTACAACAAAAATGTTAATACTTCCTGGCTCTAAATTGTTCTGTGCTATTAACTGCATTATTAGATTTTGATTTATTAAATTAAAAAAAGGTACCACAAAAGCATTTCATATTCAGTACGAGATACTGTGATACTGTAGTACTTAGGAATATACTTTTGCAATACTTTTTTTTTTTTTTTAATATGAACGTAAATCAATATGTAATGATGTATTAAGAAGCACCGAACAATTTAGAGCCAGGAAGTATTAACATTTTTGTTGTTAGTAAAAAAGAAAGACTCGTCTTTATCTAAAAACAGAAAACAAAACAAAAAACGCCATTTTGAGTACTCTGGCTTTTGTTAAACTGTTATAGTGGTATACTGTTATACAAAATTGGGGACTTTTTCATAATATAACATTATGTATCTTCAAATTGCTTCATCTTTTTTATATGCATCCGCTATCCAGGTATATATAGAGATCAGTGGTAATGACTATATTTCTGGACAGATGTCCATGTTTTGACAAAAAACCACAACAAAGTTGCACTTCAGAAACTCGAATAAATAGGGCGAACAATAAATTTCTCAAATATTTTTTTTCCAAAATAATAAAAAAAGGAGAAAAAACCAAAAAAAAATAGAAAAAATGCATTTGCCATTAATTTAACAAACATATTTTTTCTTAATTTTATAGTATAACTCATACATTTTCGATGAAAAAAACAAAACAAAACGAAATGACACTTTTCAATATTACACCATCGTGGTGCAAGGTGGTTAAAATTTTTAAACCACTGATTTCCATAGATAATCTGCCCAAATCGGTGGGTTAAAAACTTGAACCACGATTGTACAACTGGTCATAAACCACCTACTTGGGTGCTGTAACTTAACTCGCAGTCCAAAAAAAGCTATTGCGCGTTTATTAATAACGTTTTGACATTAGTTCCGGAGTTAACGATAACTCATCGATAAATCGGGTTTATAAATAAGGGTGAAGTATAAACATACGCTTAGTTCGGGGGAAAAATATTAGTCTGAAAACTAACTGTTATTCTTAAAAACTTACTTTATTGAATTCATTGACAAAAAAAAGCAAATTTTTGGGTTCATTTGAATAGATTCAACATCTTTGGTTCGCTTTTGTATTTTTAATTATGTGAATTTCGTGGAGTCCAATACATGTAAAGATCAAAGGGGATATTCTGTTATAGAAATAATTTGAAAATATATTTTTTGAATAACTACTAGAAGGCTAGAACCCATTACAGAGGTATAGGTCAAAATTCAGAAACATCTTGAATTATAAAACTAACGGGACATGATATTTCGAAAACTTAAATATCAGTATTTAGCTTAGTTTATACTGTGTCAAGAACAAGTACTAAATTGAAAGATACAGTGCACCCCTCGAAAATAAACCCATAATAATAGTTTAAGAAACAGTAATTTATTGATTTTAATTTGAATTTTTGTGCTTCATGGTGAGTGGAATGTTGTTGTTGCAAAGGTTGCAAAGTGGTTGTTGTTCTTATGTTATGTAGTTTCTGTGAGTGATGTTGGAGTGGCACTTCTACACTTCTTTATTTAAATTGCCTTTTAAAAACAACTGAAATCACTTTTTAATGGCTTGGTTATTTGTGTATACTAATGTTTCATTTGATTTACTTCATATGAGCTAATTAAAATATACTTCGAATTAAATATCATATATAGTATTAAAAATTAAATAACAACAGGTACATGTGCACGAAAAAATGAAGTAGATTACATTAAATTCATAAGTTTACAAAGCTATAAACGATGAGCAAATCAATAATATTAATATTAACATTTTTTGAATATCTTAAATTTAATTGGACTCAAACACATTGAGTAGTTCCCTTCGAAATCGCAATCGAGATGGTTCTTTAGCAAATAGTGTGGAAGATTAACCTATTTGCATTCACAAAGCAAGATCGTTCTTCTACAGTATGTGAAAAGAGAAGATTTATGCTGTGAAACGCTTATATACCTTATACAGTCATTGAACGCAACATTTACTTTTCGCTTGCATTCCGAGTCTAAACAAGGGTATACTTTGCAAAAATGGCGGCAGCAATGACTTGACCAGATGCATTTTCATATTTGAAGTCAGCAAGTTCGAGGACGTTCTGGAGACTACGGAATCCACTGTAAATTCTTCTAATGGTATCTGAGGTAGCGTGACAACAACTCATTTTTATATTAATTATAAAACCAAGATATTTCACTCGTTACCCATAAGGTAACGTAAAACCATTTAGGTCAAGGGAAGGAACATCAACTAGAGGTATATGTATCTCTTCTTGTTTAACTCAGCCCACCCCTGAATGTGGAACAAATCTTCATTAACTCGCACGACGCAGTCTTCTAACAATCCAGGTTTCCTAACAAGATATATAGTGACATCATTTGCATAGATGTGTACATTATAATTAACAATAAAATCGGGAAGATCATCAATAAAGACGCAGAAAAGTAGAGGACCTAAAACAGATCCTTGTGGGACACCTGTGTTGACAGGGTACGGGCTAGAAATTCCAAGTTCAGTTTCAACGGAGACTAAACGGTTATTTAAATAATTAAAAGTTAGTTTAAAGGCGGAGCGAGAAAATTAAAAGTATACCAATGTCCTCATTGCAATACATATAAGTTATATATACAGGTATACATTTTTTATTGGTTTCGTCTATTTTTATCTAAAATCCATCTTTTCTAATAGGTTCTTCTTTTAGATATGTTTGTTTCTTATATATTTATTATTTCCTTTTATCGAACACTTGACAAAGAAGTGAATAGGAATATATTCATATCTGGATTTTATTTTACATCTAGATTAAAGGAAAAGGGTCAAAACTTCGAAAACCGAAATCCGCAGAGCAGATCCGGGGAAAATATTGTTTTGTTTTTCTATTAAAATTATTTCCAGAAGGGGAAAAAAACTTTGCTAAGGATTAAAAAAAAAACTTCTAATACTCATACAATTTTTATTTTGGTTAAATATCGAACATTTTCGAAAAGTAATTTCTCATACTCATACAAAATGCTTTAAGATCTAGAATTGTTTTGGTTTCATTCCATTGACTTTATTTATATAATATATATATAGGTATAATTTTTACTTTATTGAATAAAATTACTGAAAAACATAGGCAACATAGACATTATTCATAATTTATTTATGCTTGTGATGTGGAAATACAAGCCTGTATCTGATTTCATTTCCAATCTGTTTCGTATGAGCTGTTGCTTTGCATCGATTAATTCTGTACTGAGCGCACTTCCAAGAGTCACAAGAGTCATCCTTTGAAATACTAACATTTAGGAACTCATGTCTTCCAATTATAAGTTTCCTGCGATTTTTTTGAGACACTCCAAAAACTGCTACTTTCTTAAATCCCCCGTCGAAATTTGTTTCTTAAAGAATATTAATAAAAATATTTTTTTTTTAAATAAATAGTTAAATTTGAAGCTGTAAGACTGGACTCCTCTTTTTCTACCAAAACGAAAATTACTCTTACAGAAAATTATGACATGTTGATTGAGACACTGGTCTACCCCGCACTTCAGACCAAAACGATAAGGAGAACTTTTCATAGACAGTGGTCTTGGGCGTACCTATTATACGTTTTACCGACTAAAGAATTAAGTTTTCGAAACATTAATTTCCAGCTGTTTTGTTTTTTTTTTATTTTCCATTGGGCAGTGGTGCCAAGATTGGAACTTTTTGAGCTTTTCCCCATCTATAGAATAAGGTTGTAAATCTAGAATCGAATATAAATCAAATGCACGACTGGGTCGTACGCACTTGCTCTTGTAGCAAACAAAGGGGAAAATATCAGATATATTGGACGGTATAGCTATTATTAAACGTTTGTTTAGCCACTTGATGCCATTTTGTGTAAAATAATTATATTAAGAGTCATACTAAATTTAAATGAAATGGGTTAAGCCGTTATCAATTTATCTTACAAAAAAAAAAACATTTATTCAATTAAGTTGATTATTTTCTAGGAAGTTAACTTGTGGTTTTATGGTGCCTTCATTATGTTCCTAAGCAAAAATAACAATTATAAAAGAATGTCCCAGTCTTAAAATGCAATATAACAATAATTTTGTTTTCGAAAATACTCACTAAAATTTTGTTGCCTGAGGAAATGTCCAAGTTTTTGTTCACACTTTATTAGAATATCTTGATTCTTTTTATCTGAAACGAAAATAATAAAAATCATGTTAGGTATATTAAATATTTTCAATAGAAACTTGACAAAAAAATATACTAAATTTCTAAATTATCAAATAAAACAAAAATAATGGTATTTTTAAATAAACTTTATATTTTTATTATTCTAAAAAAATAAAAAAAAAACACTATAATTACATATATTACATATAAAATGTTAAAATAATAAAAATAAATTTATTTTTTTTTAATTTTTAATTTGATGAGTGGAAAGATAGATACTTTATTCTTGTAAAAAAATAACTTAAATCGGTGGTTCGATTCCTCTTGTAAATACCATGCATGAATTCAGTTCAAAGAAAAAAACCTATCAAATCTTATTACTGGTGTAGGTAAAAATAAAATTTTATTTCTGACGCCAGTAAAGTTCGTAGATGAGTTGTAAGTAATTTAAAAAAAAGTACTTTGTTGTCTTAAAGTTAATTGATTAATAATAATAATATTTTAACTATGTGCCTGTAAGGCACATTGCATTTTAAATGCAACAGGTGTTGCACAGTCAATAATAACATAGGTGTTGATTGCAGTCAAAATACATTTTAGCTGCAAGAAAAATTGTAAAAGTGACTAATACTTTTTTAACTGATTTAAGGACTAGAAAGTAGTCAATTACCTTTGGTCAATTGGCTTGTTTTTTAATTGCACAGTCAGAATAATAAATTGAATGTACACTGAAAACGGATCGAAATTACTAGTGTGAAAGTAGAAGTTTACACATGTGACACCAGTAAATTCATGCACGGTAAGCCCAGAATTATTTAAAATGACGTTTCAAATGAGTGCCTAATATATTGAAAAATTCAAATTTATAAAATTTCAAAATTAAAATAAAATAAATGAATATTTATATAAATTTTAAAGATTAATAAAATAAATGTATTTAAAATTAAAAAAGATTAAGGTTAATGATTTAAATCATATTACAATATATGAAATATCACATAATTATTATATGAAATAATGCATTACAGAACTGTGTTTAAGCTTTTGACTATTATTCAGTGTTTTCCATATATTCTTTCTTCAACTCATCAATCACACAGAAGTATTTTTTTATATTCATTAAAATCAAAAATCCAAAGGATGCTTCTTCATGGCAATTGTTCAAACTTGTTAAAGTTACACTGAAAAAAAAAACAAAGATTAATTTTGTATTTATTATCAATCAAAAGGTATGTTAGTATTTAATTTTCATTATTTATTTAGATTTAAAGATAAGAGGTCCACTGTTGAAGTTTTCGGATCTAAAATGCTTTTAATTTGAAAAATAAATCTAATCAACAAGCAAAAGAATGCATTTAGTACAAAAAACGTTTCAACTAACAAAGATTAAGGACAAGCTTATAGTTATATTAACCTTATAGTTCAATTATATATTATTTATTTATAAAATAAGACTGAATGAACAAGTTTTGATTTATATTAATTTTAATATTATCTTATCTTCATATTTTATGCTTGCTATGTGATTTCTTAAGTTGATACCTCATTTCATTACCAAGATTTTTTTTATGAGCTGAAGCTTTGCATCCTTCTTTGTAGTGTGAACATTTCCAAGAGTTGCCGTCTGATTTATTCTTATTGATAAAATAATATCTGCCGAAAATTAATGTACGGCGAGATTTTTTAGTTAAACGAAAAACGGCTCGCTTTTTGTATTGACCATTATTTTCTGAGAAGTAAAAACAGTTAAAATACATAAATGATTTAAGATTGAAAACTATTTTCTTTACAATAATGGAATTTAAAATAAAAGTTAATTAAATACAAAAAATGTTTTTAATAAAAAAAAAGTTGACAGTGTATTTTCAGCATTGCACTTGGTTTTTATTTATGTCTTGCTTGTAGTAAGCCATATAATATCACAATCAAATATTTTCCCAGAAGTTTTGAGTTAGCCCAGTAAAAATCTAATAAAGTGCCAGGGGCAGTTTTCCTGTGCGTTATGTATATTCCAAGGCATTTCGTCCAAGTGTGCACGGTGGATTCAGTAAGGCCATTCACACTATTCTTAGACGCATAAATTATTTGTTCAATAGAACACGAACAAAAATTCTTCGAAATATATTAGGAAAACTATGATCAGTCTAGTTCTACCCTTCCACCAAAAATAAATCTCTGTTTTTAGAGATGATTTGGAATTGTTTTCACCGGGCGAAATGATCAATAAACAGGTTAACTTTGACAGATTGTTTCAAAAACCTCAAAACTTCAGTACTCATTTCTTTAACTGTTCACTCTGAAATGTATTAACTTCACAGGACTCACTGCTAAAAACTTATTTGCCATCAAATAAATATGTTGAAAAAGGGCTTTTTAGGTGACAAGTTGATTGAAAACAAGAGCGGACATTTTAATGTTGTGCGCGAAAATTGTGAATAGTATATTATTTAATTTTTAAGTCAAGGAAATCTCAAATTTCACAGGAAAAAAAGAGATTATTTATAAAATACTTTTACAAGATTTTGAGTTTGACAGTTTGAAAAAAGCGTGATACATATTTCAATCTGTCATCCGCGTAGTGTGAGCTGTCATTTTTTCTTTTGACAAGATGGTAAAATTCCCTATTATTATATTCGGAAACATGTCACAAAAAATAAAAATTTACAAATCAGAAATTATTGACATCTAATTTATGACAGCGTTCACGACCGTTCACACAAATCCGAAATGGGTGTGTTCACAAAGTTTTCAAATTAAAGTGATTAATTTTGATCATGAAGATTTGAGAAATAAATTTGCGAATCTACTGATTTAAAAAGAAATTACAGATTAATTGTTCAAATTGCTTGGTTCAAATAAATCTTATCAATTGCATGACTATTTAAGAAAATTAATTTTGTATCCCTTCGCAAGCAAGGAGCTTGCAACTGTTCTCTGTTGCGTGACTTTGGTTAAATCAGATAACTAATTATTGGATTTAACATACATTTTCATGATTTAAGGTTGTTTTATTTAAAATTACGTATCTGTCATCGCATCTGATTTATAATTCAGCACTTTATTCAGCAATATTTTCTTGTCGACAATGCAGATAATTAATTGTTCAAAACAAACCCTGTATATATCAAGTGGTAATATTTTTAAGAAAGCACTGCCACTGGGTGGTAAAATAAAACAAACAACCGAAAAAGCACACTTTAACTGCTTTAGTACCTACGTAAGTAGTTTTAAGTGGGTTTAAGTAATAAATACCTAATAACTAGTGGAATTAATAAAAAAGAAAATATTCTGGAGATCTAAAATTTGTTGACACAGAAAAAAAAAATCTTCCATCTTTTTAAATTTAATTTAGCTTACAAATGATTAAGAGGGCTATAAATAACCTATGTATCTAAACTATATTATTACCTGTAAGAGTTGAAGTTTCAGTTGATCAGTTGATGGCCCAGTTATTTGCTTTTTGTTCACTGTTTCGAACTTAACTTCATCGCTATCAACTTCGTTTTTAACTAGAATAAATAAAGAGAAAATTATAAAGTAATATAAAGAAAAATAGTAGTAAAAACATTTTTAAATAACATGTAAAATTAAGACCTGGTTGTTTTGTTATTTGATCCATTTGTTTATTTGGCATACTGATACTTTCGACAAATTCGTCAATCTCTCGTTTCGCTAGAATATTTAAAAATGTCTTATCAACTGGATAATCAAGATAACTTTTCAGTTTTGTTAAAAACAAAACATGATTTTAAACTTAAAATAGATTTTAAAAAATAAATAAATTAGAAACATTTAGAACAAAGTAAACTTTTATCTTACCTGCCGAAATAGATTTTCTCGATTTAGTTTTCGAAAAAAGCTCAATTCTAAATTTTGTTTCATAATGAAAATGATTATTAATACAAAAACAAAAAAATATTCTAATTTTTTTTTAATTAAATAGTGTTAGATTCGGAGAGAGTAACATTGCTTGTTTCAAAGAAGTGTGAACTGGCGCTTTTTTGACTGCCAATTTTGGCATTTTTTTCGAAAATAACGCCAAAAAAGAGGTTGACTTTTATTTAAGATGTGAGTTTTATTCACGTTAGATACTCGCTAGAGTAAATTTAAAAAAAAATACTAGTATAAATAACTTGAGTAAGTTGCTAGTAGCTTACAGTAAATTTAACAATATACGTAAACTGTACGGAACAAAACGGTTCAAACAAGACTTCAGTCTCTTGAAGAAGTTACATCTTATTCAATAGACAGTCGTCAGTTTTCTACGTATGTATGTAAGCATATTTTACTTAAAATTCTGCAAATGTGTAAAAGTTCCTGAAAGTCACGTTTGTAAGACTTGCGTAAACTATAAGTAGTAAGTGAAAGAAGTACAAAATCGTATTACTAAAGAAGGTTCATCAAGAAACTCTGGATATTAATAATGCTCAATAAATTAAATTTTTTACTTTGAAAAAAAAAACATAAAATTTACAGTTACTAAATGTATCGCATGAATATTTTATTATTAGTATTGAATCTACGTTTTTTTAAATTATTATTTTTGTTTGTTTCACCCAAAGATGTGTTTATAAATGAGAATGATGGGGCTTCACAAGGCGACATCTAATTTCATTTCCGATCTTTTTTGTATGAGCTGTGGCCGTACATCGTTCTTTAGATTTGTATTTTCTGCACCTCCAACTATCAAAGTTCACTGACTGCTTGTTAGCCAGAAAGATGTGTTTATCGATTAATAAAGTTCGACGAGATCGGTTCGATAACCCAAAATAGGCTGGCATGTCATAAAGCTGATAATCCCCTGAAAACACACAAAAAGTCTGTGCTATAAATGTAAAATGTTTAATTTGGTGAACGAAGAAAACATGCACTCAATAGCCGCCAGTACCTTGGGAATCAATTGCATTTTGGAAAATCTGTAAGAGGTCTATGGCACGGGTCAAACTTGAAATAACTAAAAAACCCGCCGAACACTGTGAATGTGTCGTTTGTCGTAAAAAAACGACACAACAGAGAAAACGACAGCTGTCGTAAGTGACAAACGATAACGGTAATAGACATGATTATTGATGCTTTTGTAAGTGACAGTCGACAAGAATAACAGGCATGATTATTTATACTCCTTATCGTTCTCGTTTGTCGCCTACGACAGCTGTGGTTTTCTCTGTCGTATCGTTTTTTACAACAAACGACAACGGTAATAGGCTTGAATGTCGTTCGTTCAAGTAAATAATTGAAGCTGAAATGCAACTGGGAGAAAGTTATGCAGACATACAAAATATAAATACTGAAGATTATCATGTGAAATGCATAAATGTTAAACTTGAACTTGCATACTTGAAGTAAAGACAGAAATCAATAGAAATATTAATGCAAAGTTTAAAAAAAAAAAAAAAAAATTGAGATACAAAATCAAAGCCATTTTTTTTTTAGATAACTACAATATTAAAGAATTCACTGAGGTTTTGCTGAGCAAGTTTGCAAAATTTCTAAATAGCCAACAAAATCTATTAAAATTACAATTTCTAGTCCTGGTCGACATGATAAACATGTTCGGAAAATGAAGATGAGAGTAGGAAATATCAGCTAGGAGAGTTTGAACAAAGGCTTCAATAAGAAATAACCAAAAAGTACACAATTAAAAAAAAAAATACGGTAAAATTCGTGCTTACTATTGCAAAATAATAGGTTTTCAAACTGATGTTTTTTATGCTGATCTAAGTTAAGCATTTGATAGGGTATGGTTTGACACTCTATACTCTTTTACTCAAATTGGAAAAATATGGTTTTCCAAAATGGATACTATCAAAAAAAAAAAAAAAATTATTTTCTATCTGGAGTTCCTCAAGGAAGTCACACAGTTTTTTTAATAAATTGTTCTCCCTATTGGGTTTCTTCGTTTTGTTTTTGAGTTTTGGTTTTTGCTCCATCGTTATTCTGTTTCCCTTTTTTGCTGTAGAAAAACAACACATTTTAAAGCTGAATGAACAAAATAATATTATTTGTTTGAACTCTCTTACCGTTTTCGTTCAAGCCTTTGGGATGTGTGTTTTAAAATTTTGTCTTTTAAAAATTCTTCATTCCTCGATTTTGAATGACGACAATCAGCAATATAAATTACTTCGAAAAGAAGTTCAACAATTTCGACATATTTTTGAAAAGTCTCTTTTGATTCGGAAGACTTGGAGGACCCAGTCCAGGAGAACTTAACAAGTAGTTTGGGGTCAAACAAATGGTCAATTAATTTGTATATTAGTTTTCCACCGTCTGCTGTTCTAGAGTTTCCTCCTATACTACTAAGCTGAGTTATCTAAAAATTAAATAAGTATTGGCTTAGTTATATACATACACTTTAAAAAAAATATTAAAATCAGTTAGGTACCAATTGGCTCTTAAATTCGGTGCACATAAGATTTTGGTTAAGTTCTTCCACTTCGTCTACCGTTTTCATGGGAAAACTTACATCTTGCAGCAGATCCGATGCCGGATTTTCAAGTCGTAGCGAGTCACGGTCGCTACAGTTAATGGACAGAATTTTGTCGAGTTTTACATTAATTTGCGACGCAATATTGTCGAATTTTTGTTCCAAGGTATCAATTTTAGAAAATATTGCAGCTAATGTGTTTTCCGTTATTTGGTTTTTGCTGCCATTGGTTATCTGAACTGAACCGCAGTGAGTGTTTGTATTAGAAATTCCTTCACCATCTGTATATGATAATAATTCATCATTTTCATTGTTAACAGATGGATTCGGAAGAACCTGAATAATGTTCCCGTATGATTGCGGCTCTTCCAAGTTTGCGGCTTTTGGTATCTCTTCATTTTTCACGACGCAAACCAAAAACAATTCCCATTTGAAAAACAAAACAAACAAAAATGGAATGGTTGGATGTTATTAACAAGGTGACTCACATCATAAAATAAATTTTGATAATTTTTCAATAAAGTGTCTATGAATCATAGACGAAATTTAGCATGTGTACACCTGAGTCGCGGATGATATATTCGCCCGCGCGAATAGTGCACCACAGTGAATTGTCCATCACAGTGAATTGGCCCCATTGCCATTCTTTTAGATTATTTAATTGCACATTATTCTATATTGTTTCTTGAATCATTATAATATATATAATATAGTATGATTTATATTAAGTAGTCTAAGAAAGTTTTCTGTAACTTATAGATGGTTAAATAAATAAATAAATAAATAAATAATTACGTTCATAGAAAAAAAGAAAATAAAAAGATTTTGGTTCCGATTGTATTGATAGAATTTAAAGTATTAGAAAATATATTAATTTTTATTAATTTTTTTTTATTAGTTTCTCAAAGTTTTATATATCTATTTGAGATGTAAGAAAATAAAAAAAATATCATCTATTTGACATGTAAATTTACATAAATGCAAATTTTGTAAAACGCGAAGTAAATTAGCTTTGTTCGAAATAATGGACCACAGTGAATTGTGTTCCACAGTGAATTGTGATCCACAGTGAATGGTGCACAGTAAATTGTCCATACAGTGAAATGTGCACAGTGAATTAGCCGGCTTCTATAATATATGAATCTAATAACATATATCTACATACATATAATATTATATATATATGTACCTAAATATTATATATTGAGCGTAAAAATGTGCATAGGTTTTTAATGTGAAAAAATTGTTTACGATTCAAATGGGACACCCTGTAGTATTTAATCACGTGTTCATCTCCAATTATGGCAACCAAAAATTGAAAATCAAATTGCAATTATTTATTAATGCTTTTTATAGCATTTAAACACCTGAATTATTATCTTATAGTTATTATCTTAAATAAGGCTATAGTTAATAAGCTTTAAGCACTTTAATGAAAAGAATCCTCATTCATTATAGCAGTATTTATGAAAGATTTTTCTTAAATATAGCTGATTATTAATTTTTGGATAAAAAATGTATTGCCCTTAGCATTTAAGGTGGAATTGATTTAGACGTTTCATTAATTTCATTGAAAAATATTATAATTCTTTATCGTCATGGTACTTTATCATTTTATGTCAATGAAAATAAAGTTAGGTTTGTTTACATCATTCTGTTTCTTTTTTTTTAAGTTTTCTGTTTCGATATTTTTTTAATAAGGGTATTTTTTCCCAGTTTATGTTGAATGCTATTTCCGTTTCATACATTTTAGTTGATGTTATGTTAATGCGTTGGGAATAGGAACGAAACGAGCGAGTAGCAGCGTAGATAATAAATGTGCTCAAAAAACATACATTATTAGGAATTGTGTCAAAAACAAAGTAAGAATGGGTAACTTGGCATCACTTGAGAATATGGGGAAATTCACAAGTGTGCCTAAAATTTTGAATTTGATATAGCTATCCGTTCAGTATAACTATAGGTAATATAAATGTATTTGTTTAAATTATTTTTACCTGTAGAACTTGAAGTTTGTAGATCAGTTGATGGTTCAATTTGTTGCATTTTTTTCTTCAATGTTTCGAACTTCACGTCATCGCTTTCAATCTCCTTAACTAGAAGTAAACAAAATATTAAGTATGTAGGTAATTTCAAAATAAAAAAAAAGCTTAATAACATTCAAAATTACCTGTAAAAGTAAGACCTGGTTGATTTGTTAATGCAGTCGTTTGTTGGTTTGGATTACGAATATTATCGTCTTCGACAAAGTCATCAACCTCACGTTTCACTATAATATATAAAAATATATGATCAACTGGATAAGCAAATTGGGTAAACAAAATTAAAGTCGATATGTCGATACTGATGATTATACTTTGGCTCTTCTCACATTAAGCCAGCAGAGAAATAAATTCTGATAACAAATGTGCAAGAAAAAAAAACATTATCTGGTAGTTAGCACATTTTCATCTAATTATATTTATTTTTAACAGAAAAATCATGGTCTTAAATATAAAATCTATTTCGATAAATAACTAATTTATAAGGTGAAATAAATAAGCTTAAAAGGTCTAGTCGACTATTGAATCATGTGTGTGATTAGGATTTAACAGTCGACATCTAAGCTCATTGCAGATCATTTTTGTATAGGCAGTAGAGCGGCATTGAAATTCACTGTGGTATTTGGCACATCTCCATACATCACCTGCTTTCTGGCGTTTATAAAAAATAAATTTATTTCTTTCAACTATTAGCGTAGTACGATTTTTTTTCGAAGTACCAAAAACTGCTGGTAAATTATACAATTCATCTTTAACTAAAAAAAAAAACAAATTAGTTTAATATACAAACATTTCAAACAAAGTAAATTTGTATCTTACCTGCCGAAATAGAGCATCTTCTTTTGGACATTAAAAAAGGTTTTACTTTGAATTTCGAAAACGTTTCAAATCGATTATGAATATCTGCAAAAATAAAGAAAAAAAAAACAAAAATTTTCTAAATTAAAAAGTGTTAGAATTGAACATGGTTAATGATTATGTTTCAAGCTGGTGCTTTTGTTATTGTCGTTTCAGACGGCTTGTTAGGTCCACGCCTTCCAAAAAGTTTTTAAATTACAAGCGCCACATGTGAAAACGGAACTAACATTTTATTAAGATAAAAAACTAGAAACAAACATTTTAATACTAAAAGAACTATTACTATAATGAACTATTGGATACATAAAACATTTTGATTTGTTTTTCTTTGAAAAATCTCAATAAAACCATATGCATTTTGTATAGTTAATGAGATATCGAATTGCAATATTAAACACATATTATTTTATAAGTTATATTGTTTCCGAAAATTATGTGTTTATTTATGAGAATGAAATGTCCTTACAAGACGATATCTTATTTCATTTCCGATCATTTTTGTATGAGCTGTCGCCATACATCGTGATTTAGTAGTGTATTTTCTGCATCTTTAACTATCAAAGTAATGATTGCTTGTTAAAGATAAAGATGTGTTTCTCAATTAATAAGGTACGACGAGATCGCTTCGATAACCCAAAATATGCTGGCATATCATAAAGCTGATCATCTACTGAAAAACTGTAGAATAAATGAGAAATTTCATTGGATATCTTTAAATTAAAAAGTGCTAGATTCGGACACAGGAAATTATGTACATATATGATGATATGCTTCAAAGAGGTGTCAACAGACGCTTTTGTTATTGCCGTTTCTGACATTTTTTAAGGTAGTATAATTCTCCTTAAAAGTTGTTTAACTAATTATCAAAACGGCGTACCAAGCGCTAATTGGGTTATTCTAGTAGAATAACCGCCAATTCTACCTAAGTTCTATGTGCCACATGACATAATCAAACGGATCTAACATTTTATTTAGATGAGAAATAATTAAAAACATACATTTTATTACTAAAAGAAGTTGAGCAAACATTTTTTTTTTGTTTACTTTGAACAATCTGAATGAAAACATATAAATTTTGTACAATTAATGAGATATCGAATTACAATTTTTATTAGATATTTTTTGTATAAACTATATGTATTTAAAGTCGTAAAACAGTACAAAGAGGATCTACTGCACGAGTTGTTATATTTAAAACAAGGGAAAAATAAAAACTTCTTTTTCTTATACAAATTTATTTAAATATTTTTTGTATGTTATTGTTTCCGAGAATGATGTGTTTATAAATGAGAATGATTGGGCTTTACGAGGCGACATCTAATTTCACTTCCGATAATTTTTGTATGAGCTGTCGCAGTACATCGTGATTTAGTACTGTATTTTCTGCACCTCCAAGTATCAAAATGAGCTAATTGCTTGTTAAATAAAAAGATGTGTTTCTCAATCAATAAGGTGCGGTGAGATCGGTTCGATATACCAAACTGTGCTTGCATGTTATAATGTTGATTATCAACTAAAAAACATAAAAATTCTATTGTATTAATGAGGAAGGACTTATTTGGTTATCCTCAACGAAGATAACACTTGCTCAATATTTTTGACTACATTTTTAAAATCTTTAAAATTTTTGTCTATGATAAGTGCTAAACTTGGACAATTTACCAAAGAGATAAAATACGTTTATTTTGTCAAAAATCGTTGATGTTTTAGTATTTATTTCCATTTTATGTATTTTTTTTATAAAATTGCCCTCCCGCCTAAATGAGAGAGTGCCCTCCAATACTATTTTTTTATTTTCTTGACTAAATACTCACCATAGTCATACCATACAATAACATTTTATGGCAATGACCCTGTATAAATCATATTCCCGCACTGTACACTATGGCGTATGTGGAACATTTTTTTTCTTTCACTGATAAAAAGTTACTGAAATATGTGGGAGCTAATGACATTCGTTCATTGATGTAAGTAAACGATTGAATCAAAAATGAAATAGATACTAAAGGTAGTCATGGCAAATCCAAAAATTATGACTTGAATTTATATGCTTGAGTAGCAATAACAAAACAATTACAGCGGGGTTGGGGAAAGGTACAAAATTTCGAGTTGTAAAAATCTCGGGTAGTACAAAATGAAAATCTCGAATTTAAGTTCAATACTAAGTAAATACTTAATCCAAAAGAAACTTTGCATACATCTAAAATTCGCGCGAATTTTTAATTTTCGCATCCCAAACAGATCGTTCCTTGTTTAAATTTTGTTTCGCTACGCTCCTGTTCTTTTTTCTTGGCCAACAATAACCAGCTTGCCTGATAAATGAAAAAGAGATTTTCTACCTTTCCCCAACCCCGCTAATATCCCAAATCCAATATGAGTTTATATAGCCTTATGTCACTATCGTTTTCTCTGTGAATGTTTTGAATCCAAATAATTAATAGAAAAATAATTTTTTTTTTAGTATGGCCCGGCCCTATGGGCGCCGTGAACGAACCCAATACTAACTAACGCCATAATGGTGTAAGTTCACATGGACCCGGGCCATACCAAAAAAAAAAAATATTTTTCGATTAATTATTTAGATTCAAAATGTTCACAGAGATAACGAAAGTGACATAAGGCCATATATAAACTTATGACGCTTTAGAAAGCAACATAAGGCCATGTGTTTGAATATGGCCTTGTGCCGCTTTACGAAAGCGTCATAAGGCCACAATTCGAAGATATGGCCCTATGACACACGGCTTTATGTCACGGCACCCTCACCAACATGGAACAATCAATTTCGTCCGATGATATGAAAAATAAATAAATAAACAATTAAACTGAGAAAACATCATGGAACAATCCAAGCGATGCCCCCCGGCTTGTTGAGATAGTAAGCAGATTTCGAACAATTCTATATTAAAAAATAAAATAACTACAACACGATTTTTCTATCTAAAAATTTGAATTTAGCTAACAGACATTAAAATATCCATAGATTCGATTCTAAATTTTTATTACCTGGAAGAGATGAAGTTTGTTGATCAGTTAATGTTTCAGTTTGTTGTTTCATGTTATTCACTGTTTTGAACTTCACGTCATCGCTTTCAATCTCGTTTTTAACTAGATTAAATATAAAATAAAATTATTAAATATTTTTAGAATCGCCTTAAAATCAGTATAACTTTCTAATTACCTGAAGCAATAAGGACTGATTGATTTGTTAATGCATTCATTTGTTCATTTGGTATAAGAATGTTTTCGGCTTCGGCAAAGGCTTCAAACTCACGTTTCACTAGAATATATCATAATATAGTATCATTTGGCTAATCAAGAAAATAGAGTGAACGATAACTTTAGACCTAGTCAGAATTAAAGTAACATAGAAATAACACTTTAAGCATTTGTTGTTAGAAACGATCGTAAGATTAAATTTTAATTTAAACTAAATTTTTAAAAGAAGAACAAAACATGGTTTGAAAACTTGAAATTTATTACCACAATTAAAGAATATATATGGTTAATTAAATGAGATTAAAAAATCTATAAGATCATTGAATCATGTGTGTGTTTAGGATTTAACATTCGACACCTAAGCTCACTGCAGATAATTTTTGTATAGGCAGTAGATCGACATTGAAATTCACTGTGATATTTGGCACATCTCCAAACATCCCCTACTTTTTGGCGTTTATAAAATATAAATTTATTATTTTCAACAATCAGTGATGGACGATTTTTTTTCGAAGTACAAACATCTGCTCGTAAATTATACAATTCATCAGCAACTGCAAAAAAAGGTAGAATAAAAAAAATATTTCAAGCAAACTAAAATTTTATCTTACCTTCCGTACTAAATTTACCCGGTTTGGAAACGGGAACAGTTTCAGTAATATCTGCAAATATAGAAATAAACAAAAAAAATATTTAGTACAAGGTTATTTGGACAAATTGTATGTTTCAAAAACTACGGCTTTCGTTATTGGGGCGCATTGCTGACATTCATTTTTTGTTTAACTCTAAATTCTAAAATTACAGAAGAAAAACTGTGTTCTTTTTTTTATTTAGAAGTAAATCTGCTTTTTATTTTGTGCTATACTACTAATTGTTATAACCGTAAAAGAAATTGATCATAAACATTTTGATACCAATAAATTTAAATTGTATTTACTTTGAAAAACGAAACAAATGTAATATACAAAATTTACAATTACTGAGTTTTATATTATTTATGAAATATAATAGGTTGTACAATGTACATTTTTAACATATTTTTTTTTTTGTTATTGTACTTCACATTTTATTTATGAGAATGATGTGGCTTTGAAAGGCGACATCTAATTTCATTTCCAATCACTTTTGTGTGAGCTGTCGCCGTACATCGTACTTTAGATCCATATCTTCTGCACCTCCAAGTATCAAAGTGAGCTAATCGCTTGTTAAACATAAAAACGTGTTTGTCAATCAATAAAGTGCGACGACATCGGTTTGATATTCCAAAAAATGCTGGCATGTCATAATGTTGATTATCCACTGAAAAAGACAAAAAGTCTTTAGTTTAAATGAGGAAGTATGAATTGGGTAATCTTTAAGAAAACTTGAAGAGCGAAAATGATGTGGTAAACTCAATGTGGTTGGCCAGCAAGAGGAGGATCAATTTGCAAATATTTCACAGGTCATGGCAACAATCTATAACCAGGGAAAGTTGTATTGTTGTTGTATGTATTGTTTAAACAATGGAAACTTCATTCGATTTGTTTTTTGGTCATCTGAAACATTAGAGCTCCTTGAATGTAGTTAAAATTAGAAAGAATATTCGAACGATACAAAGTATATATAAAAACAAATAGGTTCCTTAGGAACAGAACCGTTTATATTCTGTTTTTTACGGTCCTATTTTGCTTACTTTCATATGCGCTTGAATCCTTTTTCTTTGTTTTAATTGGAACAAGTTCTCCATCAATTTCTCGTTTCACTGGAATTAAACAAAGAAAAATAGTGGAATTTGTTAAATAATATTGGATTATGGTTTTATGAAAGTAAGACAAAAAAGGTATGATTTTATTTAAATATGTTAACAAAAAAAAAAAAAAAAACGATAAGTGTTCCGTGGATAAGTGCGATATTCTCTTTTTTGTCCTTCTTAACAGAATAAATTTCATTTTAAAAGCCGTTTTGTAGACAAATGTAAGCCTCATTAATTTCACTTTTAGTTTGTCATGAGCAACTGATGTGCTAATTAAATAAATATTTGATTTAAAAATTAATTAAAATTATAAACAAATTTTAATATTTTTTTTTTTTTTCTAAAATCTTGTTGATAGTCAAAATTATATTTTTATTCATGTGAGTGTTCGGCATCTGAAACTTGATATGTTATTTCACCCCCAACGTTAACGCTAATTGCTGTAGTCTTGCATCCATACTGTCCGAATTTCGAGCACGTCCAACGTTCGTTATATTTCGATGATCGTTTTAAAAAGAACGTGTATTTCCCAACGAGGAGAGTCCGGCGGAAGTTTTTTGACATTCCAAATACAGCTGGAGTATTTAAAAATTGATCTGAAATGTATACAAATATTGGAATTGTTTTGTTATCTTTTTTGCAAACTTTAGAATATAAATTTTACAATTTTAAAAGGCCCCGCAGGAAGTTGATTGATAAAGTATAATGCGTAACAATGAATTCCCAAGAAAGATAATGGTAGCTCAAGGGGAAATGGTTTGATAAATTAAGATCAAAGGAGTAATCGAATAATTATTTAAAATAGTAGTGCAAAAATTGTAGTGTATGTTTATAAAAATGTGGAAAATTTGAGTACCCACATAATCTATAATATGAGTTGGCATAAATGCAGAGCAGAAGAGAAATGAATCCACCAAAACATGGTAATGGGAAGGTTTTTTTTTTTTTAAATAAATATAGAAATATGTATAGTAATAAAATAGACTGAAAATTAAAATAAATAAATGAAAATGATGCCTCGAAGAAATGTAAAAATAAAAAAATATGAACGAATGACTGACAAAACATTTATTTTTCTGTTCATCTCTGAGTAGGTAAATATCTGTTCATCTCTGAGTAGGTAAAATCTGAGAAGGTATAAAAAAAAAATAAGCAAGCAAAGTAAAATTAGAAAGGAAATTTGTATCGGAATTTACTTGGTATTGATACATCGAAAATCGATTTTTTCCAAGTGTTGAATGAATCAGCATGAGAATCATCGTCTATTTCGATTTTCACTCAAATACAACAAAATAACAAATTTTGTTAAAATTTTGAACAAAAAAAAAATACTTACGAAAATAAAAATAGATTGCTTCATTAAATACGAACTCAAAAGTTTTGAATGTTATATTAAAACAAAATTTTGTATTTAGGTAGCTACACATAAAATATATACGTAAAATTAAATATGTACCTTGTTCTTTTGTAGGTTTTTGTAGTATAACCTGTTGTTTCTCTTAAAATTGCTTTCATCTGCATTGATTTTTTTCAAAGTTGAGAACAAGTCCAATATTCATTATTGTTATACTAACTTCAAATTTTAAAGAAATGGTTACTTATCCTGCTGAATAAGTCAGTTCTGGAGTCAGATTCTGTATGAAAAAACGATTGAACGTCGTCTGTGCGAACGATTTTCTGACCCAGTTGCTATGGAAATCGTTCGCACAAACGAAAACGTTTGATCGTTTTTTAAATACAGAATATGACCCCTGATTTTATCCTTCTTCGCCTCACAATATCCACATATTCAAGACTAGAGTCAAAAAAAGAACTTTTTGGGTCAACATTACGAAACTCTTCCAAATCCAATCTTGATAAGATCAATCTTTTGAGATTATTAGATATAACAACTTAAAATAAATCAAAACATACTCTGATACAATTTTCGCTCTAGACTATGGATTTTTGTAAGCTGTATAAAACGTCTAAAATATTGTTTGTTATTTTATTACATGTATTGAATTAATGTTTTTTTTTTCAAAATATAAAAAAATGTACATATATAATTCATTTTAATTTTCTAACTAATTTCTTATAATTGCATATATAATATTCTGATTTTTCTTATTTATTTATGCGTACAAACAACATATATTTTTAAGTTAAAACGCCCATCGTTGTTGCATTTAACATTATTTGCATTACTATTTTATAAAAATTTAATTTAAATATTTTGATAAATGAATTAAATCAAATACTAATGCACATCATTATATAAAATTAAATATAATTTAATGACAATTACCATTCCATATTTATTAGTTTCTTTTTAAAATAAAAAAAAAAATATTTAATTAAATTTATTCATGCGTATGTTTTGGTTGTTGTACATAATATCTTACTTCGTTGTTAATAACTTTAGTACGGGCATACGCTTTGCAAAAAATAGGTGCTCTAAATTTTTTACATCTCCAAGATTGGAAAGTTTTATAAGAATGAACACTAACAAAAATTTGATTTCCAACAATAAGTGTCTTATGATTTCTTCTTGATATTCCAAAAGTTGCTAATTTATTGTAAATTTGAAGATTCTCCGAATCTGAAACAGATAAAATCTATTTATATATTATGTTAAAACAAATAATTTCTAAATTAATATAAGTATCATAATAAAGGACACGACTTGGTTGTACGTTCTGCTCATGTGGAAAGCTACCTAACTAATTAAATAAAACATTGCTAAGTAAAAAAAATTAAATAAAAGGCATGTATTTTCTTAAGATTTGCAAAATCTTCTAACAATTTATGTTTTTAAGAAACCTACATTTACCATAAAAACAAAAGGCACGACTGGGTCGGACAAACTTGCTCTTGTGTAAGATTACTTACCTTTGGCTTAGGATACTAAGCAAGAAACTTTAATAAATAATCGGAAGTAAAAATAGTTTCGATAACGTTTTTATGGCAGGTACCGTTAATAAGATGATTTTGAAAAAAAATTCTAATGAAAAACAAAATCTTATCAAAATCGATCGTATATTTTACGAGAAAAATTGGATTGTTTAAGGCTTATTTGCCAGGTGCCGTTAATATATAAACTTATTCTGAAAAAAATAAAAAACACAACCTTTGGCTACAAATCCATTGTACGAAATTTTATAAAAATCGATTGTATTTTTTACGAGAAAAATGAAATTGTCTAAAACGCTTGTATGACAGGTACCGTTAAAAATCTAGTTGTAAAAAATTTTTTTTGTCAAAAAACATCACCGTTTTTAAAAAATCAGTAATGTTAAATTTTATCAAAATCGATCGAAATTTTTTTCGAGAAAAATTGAATTATCTGTTATCTGATGCCGTTATCAAAAATACGCCTGGGCATATTTCTCTAAAAATACAGAGTACCAAGTTTGAAGAAAATCGGCCCAACCGTTTTATCGTGTTCTCTATCATCATAATGTCATGTTTGATTGTTATCTCAAAACTTTTTTTTCGAATACAAAACTTGTTTTATAGTTAATATAATCGCAAGTTAAAAAATAAATTTGATTAAAATGAGCAATAATTTTTTTTTATTTAATACTTACATTCAAAAGGATCTTGTTTATTTGATCCATATGTTAAATCATTGTGTATTACCGTCATAACTGAAAATAAAATAAAAAATTTTTTTGTTAAAAGTTTACATACATATATATTATTAAAAATAAAAAAAGATGATACAAAATATTTAAAATGCACTATCTTATATCAATAAAAAAAAATTATAGCTGAAACCTGGCGGCCATTTCACTAGGAGCATCAAAACTTTTAAACACTACTGTTTGTAGGACTGTCTAAAGAAGGGGATTTCAATTCGAAACAAATTATAATTTCCGAAAGCACGTAAATTCATTTCGTTGCGACTTGTGCGAAAAATTATTTAATTATAAAAATGGGATCATGATATTTTTAATTTAGGAAGCGAAGACGAGAAAGCCTTTCACAACCCATTAAGTTCACAGCTCTTTAATCCCAACAACACTTTAGTTCGATTTTGACATATTTGGCTTATTTTCCATGCTTGAAAATCAAAAAAAAAATCCTCACGATAAGTATTCGTTATCGAGTAGTTATCGAGTATCGATTGAATTTAATTACGTGCTGCTAAATTCCATTACATAATTACATCGACTTAACTCAATTGTAATAAGTTACATAATGGCACCTCTACTATTTCGATATACAACAATTAGAAAAAATCTTAGTTGCTCCAAAAACTTTCAAATATTTATTGGCTTTATAGATTTATTAAATGACAGTTTTCTTTTGCACCAATCACTTTTACTTTTAAAAGATGTAAGATACTAGTCATATTTACTTTTTATACAGTGTGATTGGTTTAAGGTGCACCAAAAAGTTTTTCTTAATTTCTCAAAAATTAAAATACATTTTGGCATCCGGTTTTCTGTTTTTGACTAAAAATTAATAAGAGCATTGAATTTTGAAAATAAAAATTAATTACAATCAGTTAATTACATAAAATTTTGAAAAAAAATTAGTTTAAACATTTTTTTTTTAATTTTTTTTTCAAAATTTTAAGTTTATCTAAATCAAAAAAAAAAATCATTTCAGTATTTAATTTTTTAAAATAAAATAGAAAGAGAATGTTCTTAGTCTTCAACGAATTCATTTCATTCATTTAATTTTATGAAAGCTTCCACGAGTGGTAAATAAAAACTTAGGTTTGGTATGAACCATTCTCTTTTATTAAAAAACAAACTTCCTAAAACCCGGCGTGTCGCTTGACCGAAGTTTATTTCGCTAGAAGGGGAACACAGTATCCCCTACTAGGACAATCTGAAGCTTCCCTGACAATTTCATCGAAATCAGTCCAACCGGTTTGGAGTCCATAGGGAACATACAAATACACAGATCGATATTTATTCATAAGAAGAAGAAAATTCAGCGCCTGAATTTGATGCAATTATTATATCTCCTCTGTCAAAATTGATTATTCCTTCAAAAATAGTTTTAAGCATGTTTTGTTGCAACTGGAAATAAATATTTTGAAAAATAAAGAATTTAGTAATATTCGAAAATCAAGAAACATTTAAAGAATTCATATTACCTGAATAATTTTTACATGTTTTTGAATTAAACAGAATTTTGAATACATTTCAATTCTTATGTACACATAGTTTTTTTTTTTCAAAGTTTTGCGTTTATATTTATTTTTTTTTAGCGATGTGAGTGAAATGGTTTTGTTACGTGATATCTTATTTCATTGTTAATAACCTTCGTACGGGCATATGCTTTGCAGTCATTAGTGCGATATTTTGTACACCTCCAAGAACTGAATCGTAAACCACGTGCAGCTTGGAAGAAAGAATGTTTTCCAACAATTAGTAGGCGACGATTTTTTTGTGATATTCCAAAAACGGATACGTTTTTGTAACTGGTAAGGTTGTCCGGATCTGAAACATACAATAATATTCTGGTCCAGTTGCAGAAGAAGCATAAAGAATGATATGACGGACATTATAGTGTATAATGGAATATGGTTACTTATTGTGAGGTGCAACAAAAAACTTCAATACCATTTTTCTTTAATAATAATATAATAATATTTTAACTATTTAAAAGACAATGTGTCTATAAGGCACATTGTCTTTTAAATGCAACAGATATTGCACGACACTATAGTTAGAAGTAGTAGAAGGATAGGAAAGAATTGTTTTGGTACAATGGATAGAGAGCTAGTTGAATTTTGTTTTTCATTGCAAACCTCATGGGCGACGTCCAGCATAACCTGGGAGGTATGCTGAAAAGAATAAAAAGCTTTGTACCCGAGTGAGAATTGAACTGGCAATCTCTGGGTTAGCAAGCAAGCACTCCATCTATTGTACCATTGCCGCCCACCTTTCTTTAAAATTCTAAATTCTATTTTTATTAAAATTCAAATTATTAAATTAAGCTTTTTGTATTAGTTGCATCAAAATATACTTCTAAAAGTTTTTTTTAATTATGTTCATATAAAGTTTTTAAAATATCTGTTGCACAATGATCGGGCAGTCAAAAAATTTAATGGTACGTCAGTTTGAATGCGCACAACTCGACTCTATAATGAGTTGACCCTAGATCAATGTAAATTCAGAAAAAAATAACTCTATTTAAAAACAGAGTTACGTCAGCACTGAAAAACTGTGCTTACAAAATAATTTGAAATTTTAGTGTAAATTTATGTATGTTTTGAAAAATAAACATAAATAGATTGAAGGTAAAACAGTTTCGTCAAGTAAAACAATTCATTCATAAGATGTTTGCTCTCACCTTCATAATGCTGATTGTTTAATAAGATTTAAGTTTCATATTTTTGATTCGTTCTTTAGTTTCACTCAGACCTAAATCCATTGTTGCTGCAATAGATGTAAAAAAAAAATATAAGAACGCAAGTAAAGGGTTTTTTAGGGACAGAATTTTGGTTTTTGTGGTTAAAAAAAATCAATTAAAAAAATTGCCGTAGGTACTTAAAAGTTGTAAATTTTTTTTCTTTGTTAAAGTTAAAAAAATGTCTGCATACTTTAATTTTAGAATTACTATACTTTTAAAAAAGTTTAAAAAAAGTTTAATATGTTTTATTTTTACGCAGTGCCACATAAGCCAGTTTATGCGATCGAATGTTACTTCGTCACTGAGAAAGCTGTTTCGATGATATTCAGAATTTTCTTCAAATTTTAAAATTGCAACCATAAGAAATTCGCTAGGTATAGTATTTTTAAATAATTCCCAAGTTGTTCGTTCCTGAACTTCATCATTATTAAAGTGTTAAGTTTAAGAGTGTAATTACATTGACATACATGCATGTTATATCCCGATTGAGAATCCCTTATTTTATGTAAAATAAATGTATGGGATTTTATATAAATGAAAATGTTATAAATCAATTAAAAAACAATTATTTCTAAAATATTTTGAACAGATATTTCGTAGTTAAAATAAATGAAGCTAATCAAATACCACAAGCATTTAATTGACAAATTAAAAAAGATCTGCATAATTGATAAAAAAACCATTTTTATTTCCCTATCGAAGATAAAATCGGTCAAAATCGAATATAACAGATCAATTAATCAAATATTATAATTTTTTTATTTATTACTTTATTACTTACATCGATTGGATTCTGGTGAGTTAATATTGATTTTTGGTCCTTTTGGATAGTTTAATGAATCAGCATTACATTCGCCTAATTCACATTTTACTGAAATAAAACAAAATATTATTTTGTTAAAATTGAAAACAATCCAATATTGAAACAATTAAAAGATTTTTCTATATTATAGAAAATATTAATTTAGAAAACAATTTACATATGTATATATAAAGAAATATTTTTTACTTGTAGACATAAAAGGTAATGCATACAATTAATACATATTTCACTTTTTTTTTAAGTGTTTGTATCTTTTTCTTATCTGAAAATTGACCGAATTGATGAGATGTACCTACCTTATCATAACGAATAACGAATTCTTCGAGTTAGTTTTTAAATTTGACTTAAGAAATGGACTTGAACAATAATTTTACGGAAGTAATAAATATCTAAATAATAAATACTTTGGTGAGAATTTTTTTAATAGGTACTTTTCATTTGTTTTTGAATTCAATTTCTTTAATTGAATGTAATTATCAAAACACGTTATGTTTTTACAATATTTTTACAATGCGGCGAGTGTAATGGTTGTGTATATTGATATCTTATTTCATTGTCAATCATTTTAGTCCGGGCATATGCTCTGCAGCCAGTAATTCGAAATGTATTACATTTCCAAGAAGTGAATTTTTTACCCATTCCATGTTTACAGAAAGTATGTTTTCCAATAATAAGTTGGCGACGATTTCGTCGAGATATTCCAAAAATTGCGACATTTTTAAAAGCTGAAAAAAGCATTTAACATTTTAGTAAATAATTTTTGAAATTATTGAGCATATTATATATTTAGTACTAATTTTTCAAAACAGGAATAAGTATTAGTTTTTGGTGAAAACGAAGCCTTAAGTTGATGATTTCAAATTCTGTACGAAATAAGGGGCACGAATGGGTCACAAATACTTTCTTTTGTAGTAAGTTACCTACGTGTTAACGACTGGGAAATTAGTTTGACGAAGTTTCTGATTTTTTTTTTCCATAAAAAATCTTTTTATTTTAAATGCAAGTGTCGAAAGTCCAGCTGGTAGATCAAATGGACTGTATATTTCTGATCTTGAATCTTATTGGGCCTTACTAATAATCAAATTCAGTAACAGCTTAAATAAAAATCTACACTTTGCGAAAATTTCAGTGCAAATTTTGTCTAAAGTGTGGAGATTTTATTTAAGCTTAATTTGATTATTAGTAAGGCCCATTGTATCTTCTTTACCTTCATCTTGCAAGAATCCAAAGCTTTCACTATAAATCCCTTTTAAAATAATTTCTTTTTCTTCAGACAATATTTTCAGCTTCTAGCTTCTTTTTTATTATTTTTCAGTTCTTCTAATCTACAAAAAATATTTATCAGATCTGTTTTTTATTTCATTACAAAATTAAATTATTAAATTGAAAGTACTTAGAAATGCAGATCTGTTCAGTTGATTCCCGCTTTCCTTTTCTATTCGGTCAGCCTTATCTATATCTACATATATTGGTATCGCACATGTAACTGCATGTATCATCCATCCACCTTGGTATATAGTTTATGCTGCCGTTTTGGCACAGCAAGTAATAAAAAAAATTAAATAAAAGATGGTACTCCAAGCCAGTTAAAAAATTATATAAGTTTATATATAAAATTTATAAGTCCTCTTTTTATAGGCCCCCTTCAGAAAATAACTTTTGTAATTATTATTTTCTGAAGAGAGCCTATAAAAAGACTGGCTTGGGGTATACCATCAACAAATTATAATAAGAAAATTTCAACCAAGCGATTTCTCTCTCTAATTAAATAAAAGACATCACCGTGCTTCTCATAATTTACTCATAATATTATCAAAATTAATCGTACTTTTTTTTTGAAAAAACAACTTTTTAGAATATGATTAAAAGATGATCGGTTCGGTATTAAAAAAGTACCATTTTATGGTTATGCTACCGTTTAAGCTGCGGGTGTTAATAAGGACAGGGAGACAGACAAAATTTTGGGACCTACTTTTTTCGTCTTCTTTATAGACTTCTATATTATCATATTAATGTAGAATTTGATTTTTATCTCAAACATTATTTTTACGAATCCATAACTTGCCTTGAGTACCTATAATCGCAAGCAAAAACGATCAAATGTTTTTGTATGTGCAAACAATTTTTTCTGAAAATCGTTCGGACAGACGAAAAATTTGATAGTTTTTTAATACAGAATATGAATTATGGTTATTTTAATTATTTTAATACTTACATCTATATCGCTCCGGTAATGGTGAATTGATGTTTGATTCTTCTGGATAGTTTGATAAATCATCACTACATTCGTCTGATTCATATTTCACTGAAATAAAACAAAATAGTATTTTTGTTAAAATTAAAAAATAAACAAAAAATCCAATATTGCAACAGTTAAAACATTTTTTTCTCTCCACGAGCAAGATTAGTATTTTTAAATAAATCTTTCTTGAAAGACCTGTTTTATAAGTGTTTAGTACCCATATATGTAAAAAGTTATTATTATTATAATATTATTTATTATTAATTAAAGATTCTGTTGCTTGGGTCTAGAAGACGACAACAATAGGGCTCAATAGCATTTAAGTTTTGGCTGACATAATGTTAACTTTTTATGCAAAGTTTATTCAAAGTTTTTTTCTTTTTTTACAATTTGGATCATTGATTTCGGAAACTAAAAATATACATACCACGTCTTCTTGTTCTTATATTCTTTGTTCTTCCCTTTCGTTTTTTAGCTCTTTGTTTTTGAAAGGTTTCTTATTCATATAGACTTGGTCAAGTCAGCAGCTGCAAAAGAAATTAAAAACTATTGACTAATTAAAAAATATTATTCTTTATAAGTATAAGGCTAAATAAATAGTCTTTTGCAATAAAGAAATTGGTTTGTTTATTTATTAAAAAAAAATATTTTTCTGTATCATTTATAAAATTTTCAAATACAAAAAAAAAATATTGTTTCCATTAGTTTAAAATATTTCTAATAAAATTGATATTTGATCATTCTGAAAATTTTGATGAATCACATCTATATGATTCGCCTAATTCAAATTTCACTGAAATAAAATAAAAAAGCATTTTGTTAATATTACAAAAATTCCAATATTGAAGTAATTAAAAGATTTTTTTGTTTTTGTATGAAATTTGTATGATATATAAGAAAAAATTATAATTGCCATTAAGGAATATTCTTTATACTTTGTTATAAAAGTTAATTCATGAATAGACACACATTTCATGTTTATTTAAATATTAACTTTATATTTATAATAAAACTATCTTCTTCTTATCCGAACATTTTCATTGTTAAGTATATAACAGGAATGGAAGGTACCAACAGTTTTTTACCGAATTGTTATTTTATTTCATTGTTAATAACTTAGTCATATTTTTTACAGTTATTTTTTTCGCTACATCCCCATGAAATTAATTTTGTACCCTTATCATTTTCCCAGAAAGTATTTTTTTGCAAATAATTAATAGGCAAAATTTTTATTGAGATAATCCAAAAATGCGACATTTTTAAAAGCTGAAACAAAGCAAAAACATTTTAGAGCATACAATTTAGTTCTCTCAAACCATTAATTAGTTTAATAAAAAGTTTTTCAATACAGAATATAGTGAGTTTATTGAATAAAGTCAATAAGTTAAATAAAAAAAAAACATGAACCTTAGTAACTATTTGCAATCCCTACGATATGATCCAATGTTAGTTTAGTTATTTTAATACTTACATCGATCGGTTACTGGTGAGTTGGTATCTAATCCTTCTGGAAAGTTTACATTACAATAAATCAGCACTACATTCGCCTTTTTCTGGTTTGCCTGAAATAAAGTATAATATAATATTTTTTTTTTTTTTAATTAAGAAAAATGATTTTAAAGATTATTTAAAAATTATGATAATATCAAAATCATTATTACTGTTTTTTATATTATTTTCTAAATGTAGACAAGCAAAAATAACAAATATAAATTATAAATATAAGTAACAATTATACGTGTATACCAAATGTATTATATTAAATATACTATATACAGTATATATTGTTAACATATCTGAAGCTTTGGTAATTTTGCTTTAAAAAATATATTGAAAACAGATTAAATAGCAACATAGATTTATTGGAGGAAAATAGAAAAACATTCCTTTAATAAATTATTTTCTGGAATTAAATTTGTATGGACATAGAAATCAATTTACAATACAAGTATAAAATAATAAATACGTGTCTAGCATATTCTTAAAAACAAAATATTTAGAAACATAATTTTGATTTTTTTTTTTATTCAACAGTTTATTCAATTTAAAAAAAATTGTTATTTCATATGTGGTTTGAAAAAAAAACTTACCTATTTGTTAACGATGCGAGTGCATTGGTTTTACTAATTGGTATCTTATTTCATTGTCAATCATTTTAGTGCGGGCACATGCTTTGCAGTCAGTTTTTCGCTTACTACATCTCCAAGAAGTATATTGTTTACTCACTCCATTTTTAGAAAAAGTATCTTTTCCAATAATAAGTATGCGACGATTTCTTTGAGAAATTCCAAAAACTGCGACATTTTTGTAAAGATCATTAGAAGCTGAAAAAAAAACAAATATATGTGTGTATATATATGTATGTACTGTACAATGTACATAGGTACGATAAGGAGATGTATTTCATCATAAAGAACGCTATTTTTAGAGAAATCGCCTTTAAAGCCTTAAAAGGCGTTGAAAAATCATTTAACGGAAGTTAATAAAACATAATGGCAAATACCTTGGTAGTTATAAATAAATAAAAAAAATATCTTGAAACAAAAAAAAAAAAATATTAATGATACTACTACTGGTATTACTAAATACCTACTAAATGTACATATTTAATAATATTTCAAAACAAACAACTAAAAAATACATTTATTTTGTTTTTTTAATTCAACAGTTTATTTTAATTTGAAAAATGTTTTACCAGTTTTTTTTTTCTAATGTTAATTTTTTTTTTTAATATGCGAGTGTGTTGGTTGTATTAATTGGTATTTTGTTTCATTGTTAATAATTTTAGTGTGAGCATATGCTCTGCAAATTTTTATATTACATCTCCAAGTAGTATATGTGCTACCCTCTAAATTTTTATAGAAAGCATGTTTTCCAATAATAAGTTGGCGACGATTTCTTTGAGAAATTCCAAAAACTGCGACATTTTTATAAAGATCATTAGAAGCTGAAAAAAAAAATATATATGTGTATATATATATGTATGTACTGTACATAGGTACGATAAGGAGATATATTTCATCATAAAGAACGCTATTTTTAGAGAAATCGCCTTTAAAGCCTTTAAAGGCGTTGAAAAATCATTTAACGGAAGTTAATAAAACATAATGGCAAATACCTTGGTAGTTATAAATAAATAAAAAAAATATCTTGAAACAAAAAATATTAATAATACTACTACTGGTATTACTAAATACTAAATGTACATATTTAATAATATTTCAAAACAAACAACTAAAAAATACTTTTAATTTGTTTTTTTAATTCAACAGTTTATTTTAATTTGAAAAATGTTTTGCCATTTTTTTTTTTCTTCTAATGTTAATTTATTTTTTTTTTAATATGCGAGTGTGTTGGTTGTATTAATTGGTATTTTGTTTCATTGTTAATAATTTTAGTGTGGGCATATGCTCTGCAAATATTGTTACTACATCTCCAAGAAGTATATGTGCTACCCTCTATATTTTGATAGAAAGCATGTTTTCCAATAATAAGTTGGCGACGATTTTTTCGAGATAATCCAAAAACTGCGACATTTTTGAAAGCTGAAAAAAAAAGCAATTCACATTTTAGTAAATTATGAGCATATGTACATATGTACATACAAGTTACACAGCTGGTCAAAATAATAGGTGTGACAACAATTTTGCTGGATGCTGTTGTTCTGTTGCTAAATAACGGTTGATTTTCCTGCAAGTACTGCCTCAAAACATTTTTTTGTGAAAAACCGCGTTATCCTCTTGACAATGACACCACATTTATTGCGTTTCTGAATTAAGTACAGTGATAAACAGTTGATTCAATATTGATTCAATGCGATTGGTGGTGTTTTATAAGTTGGTCATACAAACAGGTGTGCTACAAATAATATTGCAGTTCCTTTTAAAATTATTTTGTAGATGGTACTAACTTTTGAGGTGGGTTGTGTTTTATTATTTTACCATCTTCAACCAATAGTTTTGTTATTTATTACTCTTATAATATGGTTCAAAAAGTCCACTGCCCACCCGAAGAAAATAATTTGGTTTTGCGACTTAGAAATTAGCCCAAACATACAAAGACCGGAGGAAGATCCCAACATTTCGTAACAAATGCTCTACACTTCAGATTAGTGAAAATAGGAGGCCCGGATAAGATACAAGTTACCATTGATCGCCGCTTACTACTTTTTGCGAAAACAAACCTTGGTAGAGCCAATGCCAAGCGCCGATTCCAAACACGTTTGGATAATAACCAAGGATAATCTGGCTATTAGATTAATAAAGACAGAAATTGAAATAAAACACAAAAATATTCTCGTTACAACGAAAATTACTGATACTTTAGAAAGACGCACCTATTTTTTTGTCCAAGCGCAAAAGTCTACATCAACAGTTTATATTATTTATAGTTATTTGATTTGAAAAACTGTGACTATCCTTTATTTTATACAATAAAGTCATTTTTCTAAATATAAGTGTGTAAATAATATTATCCTGAAAAAATATCAAAATAAACGAGTTAATAAAAAGAAATTATAAACGCACCTATTTTATTGACCAGCTGGTATGTATGTAATTAAGTCTTATTTTTTCAAAACAGTAATTAGTTTTCAGTGAAGAGGCTGAACTATAACAGTTGAAGACGAGTGAGCACCTGTCAATACGCAAATTTCCGCTTATTTCAGTTCAACTTACATAACTTTTTCGACAAAAAGCTAAAGTGAACTATATCCAACAAGATTACGATTGCAATCATTAAGCTGGAAGTGTTTACCCGTGACCTGGTTAGAGTTATAAAAATGTTTTTGTTATAATACAAATTCTATACACAGTCAAAATTTCTTATAGCTTATAACGAACTCGATGGGACTGGGGAATTTGTTCGTTATAGCCGGTGTTTCGTTATAACCGATTAGTACAACTTGTATGAACCTTTGACGGGACTTCAAAATTAGTTCGAAATAACCGATGTGTTATAACCGATTGTATTGAAAATATTAAATTATAAATAAAAAATAATTTCAACTATTATTTATTTAGCAACAAACACCACAGAAGGAAGGGGATAGGACCCCCTCCCGTCTAAAGTTGTTTGTTTAACTTTATTAGCTTAATACAAGCAAACACTTAGAAACTAACAATAATAACTTAAGTCTAAAAATTCTTAAATCTAAAGAAAGCTAGGTAGGGTTGGAGGTTCTATAGAGGGAGGTTTTTAAGGAATCTTTGCTTTGGTGGAAGTCGAAAAAGCTTTGCATGGTATTGGTTAACCGTAGCATGCGGGTCATGGGTTCGTTACTTCCATAGCTAGTGCGATTAAAGTTTATTTTGAAAAGTGGTATTGAACGAAGATTATTGGGATTGGTCTGGAGCGAGATTTTTTGGAGGAGCGCGGTGCAATCGATATTTCCGGCTAATAGCTGTTGAATAAAGACAATGTCAGCCACTTGACGACGTTTTTCAAGTGTTTGCATATCAATTAGCCTTAGGCGGTTTACGTAGAAATCTTCGTTGAACAGCTTCAATACGACGGGGGTGAGAGATGTAGTAGGGTGGCCAGACTTGGCTAGCATATTCAAGAAGGGGCCTTACAAATGTAACAGAGAGTTTTAGTTACATAAGGATCGGAGAATTCTTTTGACCAACGTTTTACAAAACCAAGCGCGGAGTTAGCTCTGTTTATAGACGAGTCTAAGTGAGATCGAAAATTCAATTCCTTGTCACAGATAACTCCGAGATCAGGTAGGGAATCAACTGGGGAGACGGCTATATTGTTTATAAAATACATTCTGGGAGGGAGAGGAATACACCTTCGTGAAAAGGTTATTGCTTGGCACTTGCTCACATTCAGTTCGAGAAAATTTTTCCGACACCAAGTTTAAAACCGATTAAGATCATTTTGGAGAAGACAGGAGTCAGAAGGGGACGAAATACGCCTATAGATTTTATTGTCGTCTGCGTAAATAGATATCGAAGAGTCGTTTATGACGAAGTCGACATCGTTGATGGTTAAAATAAATATCAGTGGGCCGAGATGGCTGCCTTGCGGGACACCAGAGGTGGCTAGAATTGAATCCGATTCAGAAGATCTGAAGATCATTTTGTACTTGCGGTCTTTTAAGTAAGATTGGATCCATGCTATAAATATTGGTTGAAAGCCTAGAGCATTAAGCTTGAAAAGGATTAAAGAATGAGAAATTTTATCAAAGGCCTTGCTAAGATCAGTTGCAATTACATCAACTTCATTGCCATCTTCGAGATCGCATAAAGCACCGGAAACAAATTCTACTAAATTGGTAGTAGTTGATTTGCCTTTCAGAAAACCATATTGTTTAGGCGATACAAGTTGTTTACAATGAAACAGCATTGTATCATGTATAAGGCTTTCGAAAAGCTTTGGAATACAGGAGAGTTTGGCGATTGGACGGTAGTTGGAAATTTCTTTCTTCGGGCCTTTTTTATGAATAGGGACTATAAACAAATTTTTCCAGAGAGAAGGAAAAATTCCTTGTGAAATTGAAAGCTGTAATAAGGCTGTCAGAGGCTTAACAAAATTAGAGCAACATTGTTTAAGTATTATAGCAGGAATCCCATCTGGACCCGCAGAATAATCCTCTTTCAGATTATTAATTTTAGCCTCGACAGTTTCCGACGAAATTATAATAGAGGTTAAGGATGTTTGCGTGCATTTGCTTAGATAAGAGAAATATTCTGAATCGGGCTTTAAGGTGCTCGTGGAAAAAGACTGACTGAAAAACTGGGCGAAAAAGTTAGCAATTATTTTAGAATCATCTGAACTTGTATTCAAAAATGTTAAGGTAGAAGGGTAGCTATCAGATTTACGTTTGGCATTAATTAAATGTTTTTTTCAATCATTATTCTAGATTGCATTTGATTGAGGTATTCGTTGTAAAGATAATCACAAAGTTCTGAAAAAATTGTACTGGTGTTCAGATAGTTAGTAAAGTCGAAACCAGAACGCGAAGTAAGGTAAATTTAGCAAAGTTTGCTTCTTTTATTTCTTTCAACCAGACTGACTAAGTAGAAGACTTAGCATTAATTTAGTGGACTTGTTTTGAAATAATTTTTTTCTTTTTTCAGTTAATAATATTTTAACTATGTGTCTGTAAGGCACATTGCCTTTTAAAATGCAACAGGTGTTGCACGACACTAGTTAGAAGGAATAGAAAGATAGGAAAGAATTGTTTTGGTACAATGGATAGAGAGCTAGTTGAAAAAAATGCTTTGTACTCAAGTGAGGATTGAACCTGCACCCTCTGGGTTAACAAGCAAGCACTCCATCCATTGTACCATTGCCGCCCTTTTTTTTTTTTTTTTTTTTTAAGTTGCCCCTACCGGTTAAGAGGGGGGAATAAACCCCCGTACGTTACGGTTACGAACAATAGAGCGTCTTTTTCACCTATTCAAAACTTCATAATTTTTGTTTAAATAGTTATTAAAGTCCGCGAAATTTAAGTACTATATAACATCTAATGTACACAAAATTTAAAAAAATAGACAGGCCCTTTTCGAAAATTTAATTTACCAAGAAAAATAATATAAACAAATAATTAAAATTAAGATAAAGCATTTTTAAAATTTTTTTGTAATTAGATTTGATCAAATCACCTAGGTTGTCTGGCAGGTACAGTTATTATTAAAATTCTGTTAAATTTAAAAAAAAAAAAAATTGTTGGAACCGTTTTAGAGAAAAAAAATAAGTTTTTTTTTATAACGGTGATATGATATGTAACGTTATTGATAAACAAATACAAACGATTCAGCCGTTTAAGCTGCAAAGATGCTGATTGCTGATTCAACCAGACTGACAGATAGACATTCGGAATTTCGGAACCATTTTCGACTTCTCTATTATCGTAATTTTATGTTTGATTTTTAACTAGTTTTCTTTTTGCACAAAAGCATAATTCGCAGTAGATACCTATTATTGCAAGTAAAAACTGACTGACAAAATTTTAATTAAGCTTTTTACGCTAATGGACGGTTCTTTTTTGTACAATTAAACAAAAAGAAAAGTAAGTACATACCGCGGGTTTTTATCTTCTTTTTTTTTCCCTTTCGTTTTTTAGAGTTGACTGGTTTCTTAGACTTGCTACAGTTAGCTGCTGCAAAAGAAATTAAAAACTATTTAGAACCTAGATAGTAAATTTATTTTAAAATATTAAGAATTTTGTCGTCATTTTTATGTTCGGTAAAGTCAAACCGATTTGGTATATTATTCAAAAATGTCCAATAAAACTAAAGATTAGAGAATAAATATTAATATAACTTTATACCAGCGTTGCCATTTGGCCCGCTGTTTAATATTTTTGCCCTTGGCCCGGGCCTTTAGAATTGGCCCCCAAATCAATATTTTTTAAGATTAACAAATATTATGGTGTTCATCATAATCAATAAGTTGCAATAAATCACATATAAATCATCAGCAGTGTTTCCGACCTTAAGCAAAGAACTATAATAAAATGGTACTGTTAAGCGAGCTGTTAAGAAGAAATTAATCAAGATGACCACGATATTGACGCTGTTAAGTGGTGGGACCAGTTAAAAGAAACGAAGAATGTTGCTGGCGATCATTTGTTCAAAAAATATTTCTTCATTTGCAATCAATTTATTGAGCCTTCCACTCAGTAGTTCTTTAGCTGAGCGTGTTTTTTCGGCTCTAAACAATATGAAAACGTTAGTTTTAAGTTTTTTTTTATTTAAAGGCCGAAAGGTGTCTTTGAATTATAAAAAAATTGTAATACATCTGTGATTTTTATTTTTTGTTGAAACCAATGTAAGTAATTTAATGAACTAAAATAATAAAACTAAATTAAAACATTAATAAAAGGTAGATATTTAAATGTGACCCCCACTTTTGTCAAATGGCCCCCGAAAAAACTCGAAAAGGCATCGCTGTATAAAGATTTAGGCATTTTGAATTTAATACTTAAATTTGAGAGCCAAGTTGTACTGGACTCTTTATATAAAAATATTAAAAAAAATTATTTTTAGCGAAGTCTATTAAAAAGATTTTTTTGTATAATTTATAAAGTTATATGATAAAAAAAATAATTGTTTCAATTAATTTAAAATGTGTCAAATAAAATACCCAGAGAGAGTCATACATATATTAAATTGTATTATGGCTCTCTTAAATAAATTAAAATTAATGCGTATAAGTGTATATTATTTTTATCCAAATTATTTTCTGCCAAAGCTATGTGTATCGATATAACACAACTTAATTAAACCTCTGAATACAGAAATAAGTTTTTGGTGAAATCGTTACTTAAGGTTTATTTTAAAAAACTCATTCATAATACAGCTAGGGCTTATTTTTCATTTAAAATTATATTTTATTTACTACTTACATTGATCGGGTTCTTCTGAGTTGATATTTAATCCTTGTGATGGATAGTTTGATGAATCATAACTATATTCGAATAATTCACATTTCACTGAAATAAAATAAAATAATTTTTTTGTTAAAATTACATAAATTCCAATATTGAAGTAATGAAAAGATTTTTTTGTTAAAAAATTGAGTTTAGAAAACAATGTTCATAAAGGAATATTCTTTATTCTTTGTTATTAAAGTTAGTTCATGCATAGAAACAAATGTCTTGCTTATTTGAATGTTTATATTTTATGTATAATAAAATTATCTTCTTCTTAAACAAAACACTTCTTTTTAAAATATACAACAGGAATGGAAGGTACCAACAGTTTTTTTTTTACCGAATCAGACTATCAACGCAGAGATTTTCCTTTTTATTATGAATGCTTTTAATATATTTGCTTGAAGAAATGTGATTTTGATTAAATGTTATTTTATTTTATTGTAAAATTAATAACTTTAGTGCAGTTATATGTTTCGCAGTTATTTTTTCCGCCACATCTCCAAGAAGTGAATTTTTTACCTATACCATTTTCACAGAAAGTATTTTTTTGCAATAATTAATAGGCGACGATTTTGTTGAGATATTCCAAAAACTGGTTTATTTTCGAAAGCTGAAAAAAAACCTTAAACTATGTATTTAGTAAATGAAGAGCATTCAATTTAGTACTAGGCCCTTCGTTCGTCCACTTGAGCAACGCAACCGCAACTCACAAAAATATTCAATATAAAAAAAAAACACACGCAATTTTCAAACAACGTCTTTTTTATATTTTTATACTTTTATATTGGATTTGCAGTTGAGTTTCGGCGTTGCGCTGCTCAAGTGCACGAAGGCCTGTAATCTTTCAAAACATTGATTAGTTTTTGGTGAAAAATATGCGAACTATATGCTCTAAAAATGGTTCGCACAGACGAAAAAGTTTGATCGGTTTTCAAATCGTAATATTCTTACGAGTTTTTTGCAGAAATTTAATAAGATAAATTAAAAAAATCCTTACGACAAAAGCCAAGGTTAGTTTAATTATTTTAATATACTTACATCGATCGGTTACTGGTGAGTTGATACTTAATTCTTCCTGAAAGTTTCATGAATCAGCACTACATTTGCCTATTTTTGGTTTCACTGAAATGAAATCTTATAAAATATTTAGTTTTTTAAATTAATAAAAATGCAATATTGAAACTTTTAAAAAATTATGATCATATCAAAAATATTATTACTAATTTTTTATATTATTTGCTAAATCTAGACAAAACAAAAAAAAACATGATTTTTTATATTAATCTGAAGTATCTAAATCTTTGTAAATGTTGTTTCAAAAGATATATTGAAAACAGAATATTATTAAATATAATAGCAACATAGATTATTGGATAAAAATACATTTCTTTAATAAATTCTTTTCTGGAACTAATTTTTTATGGACTTAACAAAATTTAAATAAAATAAATAAATGAGGTAATAAAAATCAATTTATAAGTATAAAATAATAAATACGTTTCTAGTATATTCTTACAAAAAAAAAAATATTTTGAAACAAAAAATGATTTCAACCTTTTAAAAATGCAACTCGGCGGGAAACTAAATGGTTTAAAAGTCTATTCAATTTAAAATAAAAATATTATTTACGTACCTATTTATTAACGATGCGAGTGTATTGGTTTTATTAATTGATATCTTATTTCATTACCAATAATTTTAGTGCGGGCACTTGCTTTGCAGTCAGATTTACGATTACGATTACGCTTACTACATCTCCAAGAAGTAAATTCTTTACCCACTATATTTTTATTGAAAGTATCTTTTCCAATAATAAGTATGCGACGATTTCTTTGGGAAATTCCAAAAATTGCGACATTTTTGTAAAGTTTATTAGGAGCTAAAAAAAAAAAAAAAAACAAATATATACATATGGTAATTTTATTATCTTATTCTTATTTCTTATTTTCCGTCCGTTTAAATAAAAAAGGCGACACTTCTTTTATTTTGTATTAAAGTTAATAATTTTAATTCACGTTAAGATAATAAATTAATAAACTAAATATGAAATTTAATTAAATAATAAGAAAGCTTTTCGATAATTATATTTTAAACTTTTCAATTTTGCTACTTTTCTTTTCAACGTTTACTTTACAACTTAACTTTTAAATACCTTATCATATTCAAATAGAAAAAAAAGCTTTACTAAATTATTCGAAATAAGTTAAATTTTAAGAAAGTTACTTTTCAGCTCTATTTTATATATTTATAATATTTTTATAGATCATTCCACACACAATATGTATGTATTAAAACTTTAATAAATTATGAGTATATGAAAAGAATAATAAATATACAAATGTCTCATCCTCATGCCTATACAAAAATAAGTCCCTAGTTTTTTTTTCATATTGTGAGTTCACGCTAACATTATTTTCAAGCATCAACAACCAATGGGAAAAAACTAGGGACATATTTTTATGTTAGGGCATGAGCATAAGACATCAGTGTACATATTTATTATCTGTGGCATAAGGTTATAAGTTTAAAGCTGTGTGCCAATAGCGTTAAAATTTTATCCTCTGGCTATTTTTTGACTTTTGAGTGAAAGTGAATATTTGTTTAGCTTTTCAGAGTGTCAAAATTAAATGGGATTTTTTTACACATGCTTGTTTTTTCGATTTCCCTGCAAGAATTAAATAATTTCTTTCAACTTGCGATTACAGGTACTACAGGGCAAGTTATGCATTCGTCCAAAAAAAAAATTTGAGATCACAATCAAACATGACATTATTAGGTGTTAAATGTTTTGAAATATTTCATGTGTTTGTGAAAATATATCAATACATTTATGTGTTACAGATTTAAACAATACTACAAATTATCGTTTTGTTATACTTGAGCTGACGAAAAATAAACTAATGTCTTGCAATTCACAACTTTTTTACTCGTTCGCCTTCAAAAATTAAGTGAACATTTTAGCTGTAATGACATTTGCATTTCGCCCGAAAAAAGTGACCACAATAGGGGGAATTTTTCGAACATTAAACATTTTGCGAGTGAAGTTCACAATAAGGGGAAAGGGAAATTTCAATTTTTCCGGGTGGAATGTAATTCGGGCGAACTTCACAATAAGGCTGATTATCGTTATTTTGATTTTTTGGAAATAAATCAAGAGGGACTTATTCCACTTTTAAATAAAACGGCTCATATATGGCTATGGTAGTTACCGTTAAAACTGTTCGTTAGGAAATAAGGTTCAAAATCTCTAAAAGGTATTTAATGCCGTATCACTCATGTCAATTTTTTTTTCAGACCCACTTTTTACGACTTCGCTATCATAGTAATGTAATGTTTTATTATAAAACTATTTTTAATTTAGTTGATGCACGAAAGCATAACTGGCTGAAAAATGTTCATTAAGACGTAAATGAACGTCTCAAAATTTTTTTTTTTTTTGCAAATTAGACAAAAAAATACATACCGCTGCTTTGTATCTCCTTTGTTTTTTCATGTGGTTTTTTAGTTGTTTGTTTTTTAGAGTTGACTGGTTTTTTAGAATTTCTCCCGTTATCTGCAATAGATATGAAATTAGTAGGTTCTTCGATAATAGATTAATTTAATAATATTAAAAAATCATCATTTTTGATATATCATTTAAAAAATGTATAATAAAATATTTAATGTATTACTTACATTGATCGGATTCCAGTAAGCTGAAATTCGATCTACTTGAATAGTTTAATGAATCATCACTACATTCGCCTTTGTCACATTTCACTGAAACAATGAAATAGATTTTTTTTTAATTACAAAAAATCAAATATTGAAATAATTGAAAGATTTTAATAAAAAAAAAATAATTTCTGTTTTAAAACTAGGAACACAAATCAGTAGAAACAAAGAAAGACTTTGACGATTCTTGTTTGACGCCGGAAAGTAAAATTGAATTGTTTAGAACATTGAATGTTGTAACTGTTTTAATATATTCGTTGAAAACGAGGACAAATACTGAAAAAGAAACTGTTGATACAACAATTATTATTTGTTTTAAACAACAAAACAAGAACAACTTTTGAAGATGTCAAAATCACGAATAACAACGAACCGTCTTATCACCAGGGTTCGGATTCTGTGGCAAATGCCTTTTTTTGTCTTTTTTATCTTAAAAGTATTTTTTTTTGCCTTTTTTCCCACTTTCACTTTTTCTATTTTATTTGTATTAAATGCAATATATGTAAATCGATCACATAAACAAAGTGACATAGCTATATTGAGTAAAGGCCACAAAACCTTTAATATTGAATTTCATTCATAAATACTCCATTTAATAAAATCTAATTCGACTATTTTTAGTCTTTTTATTGTTTTTATTTTCTTATATTGAGTTGTCCTCAAACATTGAACAATCTGCAACTGTCGACGTCGATGTTTTTTGAGGTCAACCTGGCAGGCCCTACAAGCAGAGGCTTTGGTGAATCAGTGAACTAGGAGAGCTGAGGCACAGTTCGATATCATAAAATCGTCAGAAAAGAAGCAAAAGATAAATAAGATGATAAGAAGCTCTTCTTTCATCAAAAGCACCCAACCTTACCATAATAATGTGTTACTTCTATAAAATTGTTTTCGTTCACTTTCCCGCGCGAATTATCATGCGTCAACCTTCTGATCTGATTCAGAAAAATAAACGAAATAATAAATGGTGATTTGAACACTTAAGTTCTTGGAAAAGAAAAAGTTATCAACTTGAAGCTGGGGCGCTCCTGGTTTTAGCACATATGAAAAGAACGTTTCACCTTTTTGAGGCCTTGTAGCAGAAATTTTTTAAAAAGGTACATTATGTATACAAATTTATATTTTTATAATTAATCTTAAAACGCTTTTTTCGCCTTTTCGAGGCTATGATTTGCCTATTTCCATGATCTGATTTGCCTTTTTTAGGTTTTTAAATGCCTCAAAATCCGAACCCTGCTTATCACCTCTCAGAAAAACGGAACAAGTCACGAAATAAACTGTTGTAATGTTGTTGTTTTCAGATTTTGAACTTCGTGCATTCAGACAACTTTCGCGAATGGGAGAGGAGAGAAGAGAATATCTGAATTTGTAGTTTTTTCTCTATGTATCACCATATTTATCGTCCGAACTTTCGAACATTCAGACTTAACAATGTTTACAAGTTTACAAAACCAGAGTTAACTCGAAGTTTTGAAATCACCTTTACCGAGAGCTAAGATATTTACACATCAAAAACCGACGGAAAGCTAACGCAAATCATATTTTTCTTGAAAATATACATATTTTGATAAAATATTGTACGAGTGATTGTTGATTAGGTAAACGTTATGTCTTTCATTTGAAACACTTTTTTCTTTAAGTTTAATTTTCAAAAAAAAAAAAACTGATTTTAAAAATTTAATTTTTCACATAAATGAATGTTTCATTTTCTTTTTTTGTTTTGGAACATGAATATCTTAAATCTTAAAAAAACACATACCTCTGGTCTTCATCTTCTTTGTTTTCCCTCGTGGTTTTTTAGTTGTTTGATTTTTTGAATTCACTGGTTTCTCAGACTTGCTCCCTTTAGCTGCAAAAGAAATGAACTTCAATAGTAAATTCATATAAAAATATAAAAAAAAATAATAATGCATAATTTTTGATGTTCGTTTACTTGTCATACCGATTTGATATAATTAAAAAAAAATCAAGATAAAATTCAAGATCTAATAATAAATATTATTAAAACTTTAAATTTATTCTTTTTTTTAACTATAATTTTATTAGATTTTAATTATAACTTTAGCATCATTTCTCTTTCTTACAAATATTTAATGTCTGGAAACGTTTGCATCTCCAAGAACTGAAATCATTTAAACGTGCAACAATTGAGAAAATATGTTTTTCAACAAAAAGTTCCTGTTTATTTTTAGGTGATATCCCAACAAATGCAAGATTCTTGTTAGCATTGTTTTCTTAAAATTATATCTTTTCTTTTGTATCTTTCGTTTAAATATGGAAAATACTTTGTTCGCTTCGTCGACGCACATTTTTAAGGTGCGCCAAAACGTCAATAAATAACTTTTAGATGAAATTTTTGTCTCAGTGCTCTTTTAGAAGAGTTTCTATATTTCACTTAAGGAAATTCTTAACGCTCAGAATTTTTTTTTAATATGAATATTTAGTACCTATAATAGGAATATTAGTCTATAATATATTTTTTTTTAAATGTTCTTGAAAGTCACATTACTTCTGGTGCAGGAAAAATCCTTAATGAACCACTTCTAAAAAGTTTTTCAATAAAGATTTTCGAACTTTGACAGGTAATTGCGACAATATTGTTGAAGTTACTTCTGTCAAAATGGCTGTTATTTATTGAGTCTGTCTAACAGTCTTGCCAAATCAACTTGGAAATGTATAGCGTTCAAGTAGTTTAAGTGATAAAATTGTTTTATGAAAGCTGCTCTCCTTTTGAATAAAGTTGAACCCAACTTCGTTAGGAAAATCATTTTCAGCTTAGGGGCTGGTTATAGCGATCAGGAAAACGAAACAGGAAAAAATTTCAGATCGATAATTTATTAGGTTTTTATTGGAATCAAAATACAAATGTTATACTTATCGATGGCAAATAACTCAAAGAATTTTTGTAGATGATTAGAATTTCAGTTGAACAAATACTTTTTGTAAAAAATGCATTTATCTATTTTCCTGATGGAACTTCATTTTCCGTACGGAAATTCCATCAGGAAAATAATTAAATGTATTTTTTACAAAATATATGTGCGTTATTGATTCGTTTTCCTGATCGCTATAACCGGCCCCTTAAGGAATTTTTTTTTCTCTAAAAAATAATGACTGACGGTCAGTGATATTTTGTTGTTGGTTATGTTCTTGTTATTTTTCTGAAAGAGTGCTCAGTTTTCATTAAATTTTCTAGGTTTCTAATTTGTTTTCTTGCTATTTGGAACATTGATTTTGGAAATCTTAAAAAATATATACATATACCATATCTTCAAATCCTCTTTTTTTTTTTCTGTTTTTAGCTTTTTGTTTTTAGGTTTTACTGATGATATCTCAGACTTGATCCCGTTAGCTTCAAAAGAAATGAAATGCTAAACACTTCGATAGTAATTTAATTTTAAAATATTATGGAATAATTCGTCATGATTAAGAGTAAGACTAATGACCGACATAACAATTTAACTATTAAATAATAAAATTTATTATTTTTTTATTTAACACTTACATTCATCATTGACTGTTGAGTTGATATATGATCCTTTACGAAGATTTATTGAATAAGTATCACATTGTGTACTCATTTTATGGTTTACTGCAATACAAAACAAAAATTATTGTTAAAACTTTTAAAATGCAAATTTGATAGTGTTAAACGAGGGATAAAAATTGAAAAAAAAAAAATTAAATTAACATCAGGAAATACATTTTAAATGGTCAGCGAGTGATTTGTTTGCTGTTTTCGCTGCTTATTAAGTCTGTTTTCTTATTTTGTTTTTAAGATTATTTGTCATCTTTGAGAAGATGTTTCGGATGGACCGATAGAATAAGGTAATTAATTTAATAAACTTTTGCTCATGCATACGATATAGCCTTTAATTTATATATCTTATTTTTTTATTGCAAAGGAAATAACTTAAAATTAATTATTTTATAATAATGTTGGTAAATGAAATTGATTGTAAAATTTATAATACAAACAATTTAGTTTTCGAAAACGTCGAATGTTATTTTATTTTTGTTTAGTCATGTGTATGAATAGGATTCGTTAAGTGATATTTTATTTCATTGTTAAAAACTTTAGTTCGAGCATATGCTTTACAATTATAATTAGTCCGGAATTGTTTACATCTCCAAGAACTGAAATCATTTAAACGTGCAACATATGAGAAAACATGTTTTCCAATAATAAGTTCCTGTTTATTTTTAGCTGATATCCCAAAAACTGCACGATCCTTGTAAGCATTGTTGTCTGAAATAAAAAAGCACAGTTACCCAATATATTTTTACAACTCGTCAACACACATTTTTTTAAGGTGCGCCAGTAAATTCAAAACGTAAAAAAATAACAGTTAGAGGCAGAAAAAAAAAATTGAGAAACGAATACAAGAAATGTTTGCCTCAGTGCTTCCTCAGGTAAGATTTTATATATATAAAAGTCTCTTAACGTTCTGATATGTTTCTTAGTAAGTCTTAACATATTTTTGGAAGTCACATTACTGCTGGCGAAAGAGAAATCTTTTATGAACCACTTTTTCCATAAGGATTTTCGGCAGGTAATTGCGACAATATTGTTTAAGTTACTTCTGTCAAATTGCTTGTCATTTATTTAGTTTGTATTGTCAAATTAACGCGGAAAATAGTGCAAATGATGAAATTGTTTTATGAATGTCTTCATTAATTTTTTTTACGTTTCTAAATTTGTTTCTTGCAATTTGGAACATTGATTTGATTTTGGAAATCTAAAAAAAAACGTACCATATTTCCTTATTCTCTTCCTTTTTCCTTTCTGTTGTTTAGCTTTGACTGTTGATGTCTCAGACTTGAACCCGTTAGCTGCAAAATAAATGGTAAATGAAATAGTAATCACTTCAATAGTAAATTATATTTCAAAATGTTTAGGAATAATTCTTCATTGTTAAGACTCTTAACCTTATGTTAAATGTTTTATTTCACACTTACGTTTCTCATTTACTGTCGAGTTGATATATGATTGTCTATGAGGATTTATTGCATGAGTATCAAATTTGCTTATATCATGGTTTATTGTAATACAAATAAAATATTTTACTGTTAAAACTTTAAAATGCAAATTTGATAGTTAACAAAGGATAGAAACTAATAATAAATTAAAAGTAACCATTAGTACAGCCAGTTAGTTTTTGTCATAATGCTTCGGATGGACCAATAGAATATGGTAATTAATTTAATAAACTTTTTCTTATACATACCTACATAATATAGCCTTTAATTTTTATATCTAACTTTTTACATATAGATACATTCAGTTATGTATATTGAAAAAAATATAAATTCAATTCAATTATAACTTAATAGAAAAAGTAAATTTTGTTTGTATTTATTTTTTTTTTATTCATGCGTATGAATAGGATTCGTTAAGCGATATTTGATTTCATTGTTAAAAACTTTAGTTCGGGCATATGCTTTACAATGATGTGAATTGTAAAGTTTGCATCTCCAAGAACTGAAATCATTTAAACGTGCAACATGATAGAAAATATGTTTTCCAATTATAAGTTCTTTCGTATTTTTTTTTGTTATACCAAAAACTGCAATGTTCGTGTAAGGATTTTTGTCTGAAATTAAAAAGTACAAATTGATTTTAAAAAGTACCTAGTGGAAATATTAATTTTTAAATAATTAAGTCATTGAATAAAAACATTCAGGCAGTTCAGATTTTATGTACATATTTATTTAACTCTGTCGGGAGACTTTTTTTTAAACAGAATATCTAACCAAGTTGTTGAGAATTGAGTGTGGTTATTGTTGATCTTTCTTGAGTAGTCAAGACAAAATCGTGTTAATAACTTAAGAATCGCTATTCGAACAAAAAATGTAGAATTCAATAGAAATTTTTTTACAGAAAAGAATGTAAAATTTCTGAAGAAAAACATTTTTCTATATCGCCCAAAGAGATATTTATTTTCTATCTAAAATAATTCTAAGGAAGGACATTTACAGTAAGCTGATAGGTGTAAAATCATTCGGATTGCCTCCGATTACAGCTATTCAACATGAAAAACTAAATCGACTGTTCGGCGTGCAATTTTGGTGCATTTTACAGCTGAAAGCGTCAAAGTTGAAAAATATTTCCTTCCCATTGAATGCTTTATGTATAAGGATCTTCTGCTTAAATTTGCAAAAAAAAAAAACATTTTGCCTCGACTAGTATAATAGGTCAGAGTCAAACCATTGTATATACATTTCTATAGTACAACCATGGAGCAGCGCCATCTAAAGAAAGTTGTGAACCGCACATTTGGAGGTTCTTACATTTACTAAGTGTCTATTCTGTTACCCTACCAAAAGTCGTCAACAAAACAAATTAATAATATTTAATGTATTTTTTTGGCTCTAAAATCCATATTTCCTTTACAAGAGTCGTAAACAAAACAAAAATCATATATGTTTACGACTGTTGTCAGGGTTACAGAATAGACAACTAGTAAATGCACGAACAAAATGTGTTGTTCACAAGTTTCTTAAGATGGCCAGGCGGTGATTATTCAGCATGAAAATACTATAGAAATGTATATACAATGGTCAAACTAATAAATAATGTGCTAATGGTTGTCTTCACGTATGAAAAGAAGTTTAATTTCGACGAACGGAATGACTAATTCTTAACGCGGCATATCCCTAGCCGTAAGGGCGGAGTAATGATCTGGGGTGCGATCAACTATTATGGAGGACTGGAGCTGAAAATTCAAAACGAAAAAATGATTGTAATACTAAAAACATACATAAAAGAAAGTATTTGAATAAGCTTTCCCTAAGATCAAGAATTTAATTGGACCTTCCTAATGGATCTTGCAGCTAAACGCACCAATCTATACAGGCGCATATAGTAAATTTGAATTTGAATTAAGTCGGCTTTGTCCGAAATATTGCTGAATTATATAAAACTTTTGTTTGACTTTTGAATTAATTTCAAAAAACGGTGGTCATATTAAATAATAAATTATTGGTTGAATTATTATTTATTAAAAAATCTATAGAATCAAAATGATATAGTTTAACAGAAATCAAGCCTGTTAATTGAAATTCTATTTTTGCCTGAACCGCAGTGTATCTCTCGCATAATCTTTTTCAGCGACGAGTCCCATTTCTAAATAAATAAGTTCGTCAACAAGCAAGATTGTCTAATCAGGGAAAGTCACTCTTTGGTATTGATAAGGACTGGTGGCATCATATCAGTTAATACTTATATATGAACTAAGTAAGTTTAATTTCTGCCTGGATATAAGAGATTAACTTGATCGGTAAAAACACTAAACACAATTGCCCGAAAAAAAATAAGGTCTAGCTTGTATGTTCTATTTTCTATGTGTTTTTTTTTTTTTTATTAAAGTTGGGACATTGATTTTGGAAATCTTCAAAAAATACATACCACCGCCTTTTTTCTTCATTTCTTTTCTATGTGGTTTTATAGTCGTTTCTTTTTTAGCCTTGACTGGATCCTCAGAATTAGTATCGTTAGCTACAAAAGAAATGAAATAGTTATCACTTCGATAGTAATTTCATTTAAAAATATAAAAGAACAATATGTAATTTTTAATATTCATTTACTTTTCATACTGATTTGTTATCTTTAAAAAAAGTTAAGACTCAAGATTTTTTGGTCTAAGGCTAATAAAGAACTATTAATTTTAAACTTATTTTCTATTTAACACTTACGTTCGTTTTTGACTGGTGATTTTATAGATGATCCATTTTTTGGGGCTAGTAAGTATGTATCACATTCGGTTGTTTCATCGTTTACTTCAAAACAAACAAAAAAAAAAGTGTTAAACAAGGGATAGAATTGAAAATAACTGAAAATAAACATTAGTACATATATTTTTAATAGTCAGCTAACGATTTGTTTCTGCTGCTTCTGCCTGTTTTCTTTTTTAGGTTTTAAGATTAAGAAACTTTTTCTTATATATACAAAAGCCTTTAATTTTTATATCTATAATTATTTACATTTATATGTATGTATACAGACAATTATATTGAAAAGGATATTACTTCAAATTAATTTTTTTAAATACTGTTGGTAAAAGAAAATGATTGTTAGAATTAAAATACAAACAATTTACGACTGTCTTAGAAAATGTTAAATATTAATTTATTTTTTAGTCATGCGTATGTAAAGGATTCCTTAAGCGATATTTTATTTCTTTGTTGAAAACTTTCGTATGAGCATATGCTTTACATTGATGACTCTGGGTTTTTTGACATCGCCAAGCAGAGGATCCATTTAAACGTGCACCATCATAATTGAAAATATGTTTTCCAATAATAAGTGTCTGACAATTTCTTCGTGATATCCCAAAAACTGCGATGTTCTTGTAAACCGTGTTGTCTGAAATTGAAAAATCACAAGTTGGTTTTGAAAAGTGTAGAAATGTAAACACAGTTTGCTAGCAATGAATTTATTCAAAAAGTTGACTGTACGAAGCAAATCAAACTTGAATTCATATAGAAAACCCATATAATATACTCAGTTTTGGCAAGTTTTTACGTATGAGAGGATAACAAAAAAGTAAACTGTCAATTTTTTTTTAAGAAAAAGCAAAATGTGTGCCATGATGGTCAGTCATTGAAGTCTACTATCAACGATTTAGCGCTTAGTTATTTTAACTTTTGGGCACTTTATTTCGTTTGGTTTGGGAATTGGGACAGAACATTTTATTATTATACACGAGAGAGATTTTCAACTATAAAAATATAATTCAGTACATGCTTTCGAGATGGATTCCACACCACCAAATTTAAATTGAAATTAAAAAGATATTATTATTTTAAGAAAAAATTATATTGGCGCAAAATAATAGTCAAGATTACGCTTAACTAAATTGAATTTAAAATTTTAATGTTTTCAAAAATTAAAGATCGATAAAGCATACTTTTAAATTAAAAGCAGGAACCTTTATATCAACAACACCACCCTCTAAATTTTTGACAGGATAACAGCTCACTTTCGCAAAAAGATACAAGAGAAAATAAAACTACACTCCTAGTGCCTGGCCACACTTTTATTTGAATGAAAAACAAACCAAGGAAAGCCGTGGCTACAAACACAACAAACTTTTATTTGATTTTGAGATTTTCTACGGAAATAACAAAATGAAAATTGAAATTATTTGACGTGGGATATTAAATGTATAATGAGAAACTGAAAACAATTGTTTGGAAAGGGAGGGAAGTTCTGACAACAATAATGGGATAGACAAGAATAAAATATTAAAAAATGTGTCTTAGTTTTCGAGAAATAAGAAAAACAAAAGATTTATTGTACTATAAAAAAAATAGTTTTTGGGTTTTTACGTATATTAAGACAAAAAAAAAATTGGCACCGGGTTTTTTTTGATTGCATAGACAATTAATATTAAATATCTAACATTGCATTTTATAATGCAAAATTTTGTAAGAATTCAAATAAAATTTTTTTTTCCAAAATTTTGACTTTGAAAATTTATTTCTAAAAAATTATTTATTAAAGCAACTTGAAACAAACGTTAAATTTAGAACTGGTGTTTAAGATTTCATAAAAGCTATGTCACATTACCGTATGTACTTTCGTTGATTTTTGGTAAATTGTTTAGCAGTTTAAGTAAATTTTGCTCCTGCCGCCTGAATAGGAGGTGATAGACCCCCCTTCATACTTATTTTTTCATACCATGTTTTTTTTCTGTTGACACAATTTACTTGCTGTAGCCTATATGTGCATCATGTAAAGGAAATTCACAACTGTGTGCTAAAAAAATGTGGAAAAAAGTCCCAACAAGAAGTTTGGCGAAAAACAATATTTTTTGAACTTTGCATCTTTGATCTTTTTCCAGAGAGGATATCCCAAAGACGTTTCTGTTTTGCAAAATAATGTATGGTAGCAAATTGTAGGAAATTTTATAAGCTACATTTCCCACCTTATACGGGCTACTATACGACATACTCGAAGCTCAGGCTTATAAGGAGCGGTTTATCCGGCTCAACGCACCAGCCCGATGAGTCTTCAAGTCCAATCCTGATGGTGCACGCTGCATTGGAAGACCCCCCAATAGTTTGCGCACACATGTGGAAAACGACCTCAGCCAACTTGCGGTGCGAAATTGGAAGCGGTCCCTTACTGTTGTTGTTTGTCACTTACGACAACTGTCGTTTTTCACGACAAACGACAACGGTAATAGGTGATTATTTGACAATTGAATCAAAAGCCCGGTTGAGGAGCTTTTTCTTTTTTTTCCTTTTAGACAATCGTTTCTACTTCATTCATTCTACTGCATTTCGGAATGCCAATTTGGAACTTAATAGAATTGAAAAAAGGCCAAAAGGCAGTTTGCGAATAGACAAAAATTTCCAAAGGTTTGAGACACTGAGTTTTGGAATATAGAGTAACAACATTGAAAATCAGTCAAAATACAACAACATTGGCATATTAAAAGATTATTAGTTTTTATATACAGAGGATGTTTCCTTAATAACAAGAAATACTTTGAGGAATATAATTATAAGACATGTTCTATAAGAAAAAAAAACACTGAGAATCTAACGAAAATCTTACTTTTCTCGAACATAATATTGATAAAATATTGCATGATCGGTTTTTTTTTTTGAATAACATGTTGTTTAAAAAAAAAAATTGTTGAAAATGTTCATTGGCTTTTAACTTAAATTAATATTGCTTCCTATATTTTTTTTATTGCAAAAAACAATTGGAAAATTGTTATGGGAATTTTGAAAATCTCTTACCATATTTTTTTGTTTTCTTTGATTTTCCCTGTCGATTTTTAGCTGTTTGTTTTTTAAAGTTGACTGGTTTCTCAGACATGTTCCTTTTAGCTGCAAAAGAAATAAAATAGTTAACACTTCAATAGTAAATTAATTTGAAAATATCAAAAAATATATTGTAATTTTGAACGGTCCAAATAATAATTATAAATAATTATTATTTATAATTATTACTAAATTTTTAAACTTATTTTTTTACTGAACACTTACATTCTTCATTGGCGGTTAATAAATAAGTGTCACTTTCGGTTGCTTCATCTTTTACTGCAATACAAAAAAAGAAAAACTAATTTTTATAAGTTGAAATTAAGGAAAATTTAAAGGAAACTTGATATTGTTTAACAAGAAATAACCTTACAAAATAAACATTAGTACATTTTTGTGGCCAACCAGCAAGCTGATTGTTGATGGTGCTGGTTGAATTTATTTTCCGAGCTCATCTTTGAGAACAAAACTCACTGCACCTGTAGAAATAACCTGCTTCGGATAAAAAAAATATGATAACGTTTTAAAAAAACTTTTTCTCTTACAACTTTTGAATTTAACTATGTAATTTTATTGAAGAGGTCATAACTAAAAATCAATTATTTAACAATACTGTTGGTAGATATATTTGATTTAGAATACATTAAGAAAGCATTAGAATATATATATTTTTTAGTCATGTGTATGTAAGGGATTCTTCAAGTGATATCTTATTTCGTTGTTGACAAGTTTAGTATAAGCATATGCTCTACACAAATGACTTCTGGCTTTTGGACATCTCCAAGCAGAGACTCCATTTATACGAATACCATCATAATTGAGAACATGTTTTCCAACAATAAGTGTCTGACGATTTTGTTGTGATATCCCAAAAACTGCGACGTGCTTGTAAGCCCTGATGTCTGAAATTGAAAAACACAAATTGGTTTTAAGAAGTAGATTAATTAAATAATCACATAACTAAATTCAGCTGATATATAAAAGTTAGTATATAAAGGTGTCTTGCCCCTTTTACGAGACGTGACAATAATGATTTTCTTTACATTTAGCTTTCTTTTAAAGTTAGCTGTAAAATTTTTATTTGGAAAAGTGAATTATATCGCACTTTTGTAAGTAAGCATATAAAACCTATCAGGTTAGACAATAAAATAATAAAATTGAAGAAGGAGGTAAAATATCTAGGCATTACAATAGACAGCAAACTCCTTTTCAACAAACACTTGGAGATTACTGTTTGGAAAGCCACGAAAGCCCTTATGATGTGCAAGAGACTTGCAGGTAAATCATGGGGGTGCAAACCAAACATCCTTAGATGGATGTATACCATGTTGGTCAGACCCATAATCACTTATGGTGCGGTTGTGTGGCACAAAAGAACCGAACTTGAAAAGACTAAGAAAACACTAGAAAAAGTGCAAAGGCTCGCTTGCTTATATATAACTGGAGCAATGAGAACATGCCCAACATCAGCAATGGTGGTATGTGCTAAAACCAGGAGCGCCCTAGTTTAAAGATGCAATATTGATAAATTTTTCTTTTATAAGAAATTAAGCGTTCAAATCACCATTTATTACTACGTTTAATTTTCTGAATCAAAAGGTACATGACTGGTGTTGAGGTATGATAATTCGCGCTAGAAAGTGAACGATAATAATTTGATAGAGTTAACGCATTATTATGATAAGATTATGTGTGCTTTTTATAAAAGAAGAGCTTCTTCATCTTTTGCTTCTTTTCTGACGATGCTATGATATCGAAATGGGCCGCAATTCTACCAATTCACTGCTTCAACAAAACCTCTGCTTTTGGGACCTGCCTGGTTGACTTCAAAAAACGTCGGCGTCAACAGTTGCGGATTGGTCCGTTTTTGAGGACAATTCAATATATGTGTCATTTTGTTTATTTTGTCCATTTAATACAAATAAAATAGAAAAAGTGAAAATGGGTAAAAACGGTAAAAAAATGCATTTAAGATAAAAAAGGCAAAAGAAGGCATTTGCCACAGAATCCGAACCCTGCTCATAACCCAATTGATGTAATAATTATACAAATAGTCCAGTAAAATTAGCTTTTAAACTTACAAAAAATACTGTAGTCGAGATTATATTTTTGTTTTTAAAAGTACCATTTGGAGAGTCTAAATCAACAAATTTATTTTGAAAAAGCTATTTTGAAGAAGCTGTTTTGAAAAAGGCGTTTGTGCGATTTTCTCGACTTCTGTTGGTCGTATAATGATTTACTTTTTTTAGTTTTATGAGAAAAAATATTTTCTACAACTTTGTTTCACAAATATTTTGACAGATATTTCCCATAAAAAGTTATTGGCAAAGAAAGAAATCATTTTTAACGATTATCTCGCCTCCTGTTGATTTAGTTTAGTTTAGTTTATTTCATCAAACAAATTTACAAGACTCAAGTGATTACTTGACAATAATTTAAACAAAATAAAATTTAACAAACTTTAAATTTCCGACATATCTATGTATATATTCAAAATAATTAAAATATATGATGACAAAGTTTATATCATGTAACAAAAATATTTGTGAGTTGTAGAAAATATTTTTCCTCATAAAACTAAAAAAAGTAAATCATTATACGACCAACAGAAGTCGAGAAAATCGCATAAATGCCTTTTTCAAAATGGCTAACAACGCAGACATTTTTTGTGTGTGAACCTTGTGGATTTCGACTCTCCAATACAGTATTTTTTTGCAGATGTTTTATCATTTTTCTGCTAATTTTACTGGACTAAAAAAATACACTGAGTTACAAAAAAAGTGGCGCACCTTGAAATTTTGCATCATTTTGAAGTAACTTAAACAAATAAACGTTTTTCTGGTACAGTTTTGTTTATTAACATAAAAGTAAGTCATTCATGTAATAAAAAACGAAAAAATAGGAAGAACTTAGAAATAAACCATAAATTAAGGAAAATGGGCATAAAATTCAAAACTTAAACTTTTACATTTTTTTTTTTTTTTTAAACTAGTCCTTGTTTCTTCAATAGTGGGTATTGCCTCCACGAACATCTAATAAAGCTTTAATTCGCCTGGGCATACCTTGCATAAGGTTGTCAAAATGATAACAACACATCAAAAAGTATGACTGCGCCACTTTTTTTGTAACTGAGTGTATATTGAAATTCAGTTAAAACAGTTTTGACAAGTTAAAAGCTTGGATTGTTTTCAGCTTTTAATACAAATAATAAAGAGAGCTCATGACTCATAAGGTCATGACTCATGATCATGAGCATTGGGCAAGTTCTAAAAAACATTGTTCTACATTTAGTTGGAAACTCAACAAAAAATTTATTATTCTCGAAAAAAATATGACAGCTTTTTAAAAATTTTAAACATAACAAATTTAAAAATACTGAGTGATTTTTTTTTTGTTAAAGGGCCCTACACACCATCAATTTTACCTGAAAAACATTATTGAAGTATTTTTCTTTAAAACATCATTTTGAGAGCATTAACAATATTTTTCTCTGAATTTTATTTAGTTGTTTCGTATAGTAAATTGTATTGACTTGCAGTGACATGTTTATGAAAGATAAATAAGATGAAATCTAAAAATCATAAATATAAGAAAAGAGTGGTTGATGCTCTTGCTTTTAATTCTGTTTTCTAAAATTCTGGATTTCAAAGTTCTGACTGTAAAAAGAAAAAAAGCTTTTTTGCGACCATATAGAGATAGGAAAAAAATGAAAAAAATATTTTTTTTCTTTGAAACTCTTAAAGAAGTAATACTAAGGTCTTATTACCAAGATTTTGCAAAAATAATAAAGAAAAAAAAGGTTGAAACATTTTTAAAACGCGTGCTTTTGAACATTTTCAAACCCTGTACGATCAAGATTTGAACGTTAAACAGGGACACCTCTATTTATGTATAGGCATATATACTTTCAAAAAATTATAGAACTATCCTGGTTGATGCGTTATACGTATATAACTGTTCCAAAATAAACGAAACTAAGACGAAATTGAAAATACAGAGAAAACTCTGTTTGCGAAAAGCTCCTATAAGCGGACAGATTTTCGAGAACCTAATTTTTTTGTATCTACTTTCCTATACAATATGAGTTCTTATAAACGGACACTCCCATAAACGGACGCGGATACTTTTCTTAATCATTTGGATTTAAAAAAAAATCTCCTATAAACGGACACAGTAATATATTAAAAGGTTATTTTATTTATGTTATTTATGCGCCAGAAATATAATAATTCCAATAAATTAAAGTAAATATGATTTTATTATGTGAAATTAAATTCGTTTCTGCTTCGAAATACCCTTTTTGTTTTTTTATTTATTGCAGAATTAAAAAAAAAAAAAAACAGAATTTTTAAAGCAGACCCTAGCAAAATTTCGACCCCATACTACATTTTTTGTATATGGTATGTGGATATATTTTTCCACAAAAAATCATTTTTCCGATACATATCTTGAAACTGTTTCAAAAATCTCTTGAAGATTGAGAAAATCAGACATTTCATCAAAAATAATTACTTCACAAAATTCGAACATCGTCAGGTAACATTGATGCCTACTACAAACCGTCAATGTACTTCATCAGGTATCATTGATGAAAACCAAAATAGTTTTGTTTTTCATCAATGTATCAATTTTGTTTGAAACGAACATTGATTGGCATACACACTATCAATGTTACTCGAATGATGTTTGATTCAGGCAATACTGACAAGTAACATTGATGGTGTGTAGGGCCCTTAACGGTTATGTTCTTCAATTGAAAACATTTTTCTAAAAACTGAGTTCGAAAAAAAAAACAAAAAAAAAATAATAAAAAAAATAATAAAAACGTTTCTAGCTATTTTTTTTTGTACCATAAACATTTGGCATATTTTTATAGAAATATTCACTAACTGCTTACCATTGAATTTCATTTTCTTTGTTGTTCCATGTTGAACTTTAGTTTTTTGTTGTTTTGAGTTGACTGGTTTCTTAGACTTGCTCCATTTAGCTGCAACAGAAATGAAATAGTTAGCATCTTGATAGTAAATTCATTTAAAAATATATTAAAAAATTATTCGTCATTTTTAACGGTCTCTTTATTAATTATATTTTTAAACTTATTTGTTATTTAACACTTACGTTCCATTCGTTCCAATCTGACCGGTAAGGGGATACATAATCCTTTTTTAGGAGTTAATAAATCACTTTTTGTTTTATCTTTTACTGCAATACAAAAAAAAAAAAAACCAAAAAAATTAGTTAAAATTTTGGAAAATTCAAAGTTAAGTTTAAACTAATTCTCAATTAATTGATTTTTTTATTTGAACAAGAGATAAATTTAAGGAACAAGTCGATAATAAGCTATGATTGCATCTAGTTAAAAACAAAAATTTTACACTAGTCGATTAAAAATAACTGAAGGAATTTTTTTAACAAAAAAAATTTAAGAAATCGATTAAATTAATAATTAATTCAGCAGAATGTCATTTCAAAAAACCAAAGAAATCGTTCCAATTATTTAAGTTCAATTGTTTACATTTCTTCCACTGTGTCAGAAAAAATAATTCGTGTGCATTTCAACCAGGAAAACAGCCTGCCCACCGACAAATTTTGTTGGTTATTCCTAATCGCTATAACCGGACCCTAATCAGCAGAACTAAATTTTTCGAGTTCATCTTTGAGAAAAAAAAAACTCGCTACATCTGTAGAAATATACTGCTTGGGATAGATGGATCGACGTCACTTTTACTCCAACAACTTTTGGTATTAAATTTAACATCTTTTTTGAAACATTATTAAACATAAAAGACTTTTCTGCAAAAAATGTATTTGGACGTGAAATGGGGACTTGTATGGATGTATGAAATATGATATTTTGGACGCTAGCTGGAAGCCAGATACAAATTAATAAAATGTGTAAAATTTGATACATTGCACATTTAAAAGGAAGTAATTTTTTATTCTTGACGCAGGTGTGTAAACATTCAATTTTGTAAGTCGGCAGAGAAGTTGTTAAGGCTCAAAAATTTAGACTGTTTGTGGTTGAGTCTATTGATTCTTACTATTAAAAAAAGCATCGAAACGGCGCACCTAGCGCTAATTGGGTATATTCTAGTTTTAGAATAAGCCACCATTCTTAAATACCTACTATTAAAAATAATTATTATTATTATCATTTTAAATTTATTTTTTATTTAACACTTACTTTTCTCATTGAGTTGAGAGTTGATATATGATTCCGGGACTTCATCGTTTACTGGAATACAAACAAAAAACATTATTTTTTTAGTTAAAATTTTGAAAAATTCAAATCAAGTTTGATATTGTTAAATAAGAGATAACCTCAAGAAACAAATAAAAATAAATATCTGTACATTTTTGATGGTTAACCAGCAAGTTGATTGCAGTTTACGGAAAACAGAACAAGCTGCATCTGTATAAACACACTACTTGATAGATAGGACGTCTTTAACTTTAACATCGTTTTTTTTTTTTAATATTATTAAACTCAAAGCGCATTATAATTAATAATTTTACAATACTGTTGGTGAATTAAATTTAGAGAACGTCAAATGAAAATTTATATATTTTTTAGTCATGTGTGTGTAAGGAATTCTCCAAGAGATATCTTATTTCGTTGTTGACAACTTTAGTATCAGCATGTGCTCACAGATGACTTCGTACTTTTGGACATCCCCAAACAGAGACTCCATTTGTACGAATACCATCATAATTTAAAACATGTTTTCCAACAATAAGTGTCTGACGATTTCTTTCTGATAACCCAGAAACTGCGATGTTCTTGTAAGCCGTGTTGTCTGAAATTGAAAAACACAAATTGTTTTAGAGAAGCAGGTATATGAACATAACATTATAAATAAATTTATTATGTCAAGTTAAAATTTTATGTCTTTTAAGAAATGTAAACAGAATTTTTCGGATATATTCGTAAATACATAATAATAATCTGTATTCGCAGGTTTTCAAAGCTGCCGAATCGGTGTACGGAACGTACGAAGCAAAGGAAGCTGAATAAATTCATATGAATACCCATCCATACCTATGTATATTGTATGTGTGCTCAGTTTCGGCAAGTGTTCGTTTTTACTTGCGATTATGTAGGTACTAAAAAGAAAGTTATGCATTAGTACAAAAAAATGTTTTGAAATGTTTTGAACAATAAAACATGACTTTACCAAGTCGAAAAAAGTATGTCTAGAAATTCTGTCTGTCTGTCTGTATGTTAGTCTGTGTGTATCCGCACCTTCAGCTTAAACAACTGAACCGGTTTACTTAAAAAAATGGCGATTCGTATTCAAAATTGCCGTACTTTAAATTTGTGAAAACAGCTGTAAGTAAAGCCGTTTTTGAGAAAAGTAAGTTTTCTTATAACTGCTGGCATATAACAGTTATAAGAAAACTTACGGTTACTTTAAGATTAACAGTGACCTACAAAAAAATATACAGGCGTATTATATTAGCCTAAGAACTTTACCTACCAAATTTGAAGTAAATTGGTTCACCCGTTTAGGCTCTAGGTGCCGAGACAAACCGACAGACAGAATTGCTAAATCCACTTTTTTTGTCTTTTTTATCCCCGTTTGATTGTTATAATGAAATAAATTTTTCTTTCATATCATAAATAAATGGATTAAATAACAGATGAAGGTACCTATATTATAATCGCCTGCGACTCATAATCGCCTGTGACTCAAATACTATGACAGACACACAAAGCCACAAGTCGAGCTGCAAGAAGGACAAGGAGTAGCAGTAAAACTTTAACCTGATGATCGACAGTACATGGAAGGATCGATTCAAAATCAAATTACCCCTAGATCGTTTTCTATCAATATTAATGGAAAAACACTTATTCGCAACATCTAAAATCACACTCATAGGAATTACCAATTGCCGTCGCACTCGTCTGCTGAACATCAGAACTATAACAATAACAACAACAACAACAACACCACCACCAAAAATAACAACAACTACAGCAACAACCACAACAATTACTTCAATGGTTTATAATCAGATCTAAATAATAATTTTGTTAAACCTCCACAGAAAGGCAATGTAGCTTCTCAAGGTGTAGCCACGTCTGCTCAGCAAGAAACCGGTATCGAAAACAACAGTTTAAACAACCTAAATACAACTAAACCAACAACTCCTGGTAAGACGCGGCACTTCAATACAAGCACAACAAATCCCGCAAACTTAGACGAAAACAAACACCATCAAAAGGTCGACCTAAGAGGCTTAGGAAACAGACAGTTTTTTATCCTAATTGATTTCCATTGAAGTGCGTAAAATATCAATGACACAATTAATTACCAAAAAAAATTATTTAAAAAAAAACATGCTTAGCGTTTAATTTATTATTAGAACCAATATTGAATTACACAATGAATTACGAGTACTTAAGTTATGTTATAACTATGTATAATGTTTTTGAATTATTAATTAAGGTATATGTAAACTAAGGAATCAATTTGTTTAAATCAAATAATTAAAAGGGCATGTTATGATACTAATGAATTACCCATCTAAAGCCCAAGTAAGATAACAATGCAGAGCGTAATGTCAAACTACCCGGATCCGGGCTCATGAAATAAATGTCATTCTGTCACAATCATTCAAAGCGTGCGTTTCATTTCACATACGGTCCTAGTGACCCAGCCATTTAAGCCGCTTTATTGTCAGCTTCTTGACCAGGTTAATATCGCTGTATAGGCTGTATAGATCGTCATTGAATTTTCTTCTCACACACACACACCGGACCAAAAATCACTCGCAGAATCTTTGCACCCAAGTAACTTCTCATTCGAGTCTTTTAACGCCCTTGCACAGACATCACAATTTTGATGTAAATTCTGGCACGATATTTCAATAATTTTTTTTATCACTGTTCACTTCCATTTTTGTAAATTTTTAAATTGAGATTTGATTTATTCGATAAAAAAAAACAATTACATCACAATTTCACAATGATTCACGATTTATGTACATATTTTATTTTCACAATAATAATTTGACATTTCAAAACAAATTTCAAAACACAGAACTTTGATAAAGTTTGAATTTAGAATAAAGGAAGTAAAAAGGAAATAAAGAGTGTTTTGAAATATTAAGTGGAATTAAAAGTAAAAAGACGTAAAGTGAGTTGTATTAAAACGGAAATAAGTTTTATTTAATTAAACGAACCTAGATAAAACCTAACAATAGCTTAAGCAAAACGATCTTTTTTTACTTTTTTACTTATATAACATATAAACATTGTTATGGAAATCTTCAAAAATTGCTTACCACTACATTTTTCCTTCTTTGTTTTTCCCAGTCGATTTTTAGTTTTTTTGTTTTTAGAGTTGACTAGTTTCTTGAATTATTCCTGTTAGCTGCAAAAGAAATGAAGTATTAGTTAGCACTTCAACAGTATAATTATTATATTTTTAAACTTATTTACTTACGTTTGTCATTAAATGGTGAGTTGATATATGATCCATTTTTCCGACTTAATAAAGAAGTATCGAATTCGGTTGTTTCGATTTTTGCTATAAAAAATAAAAATACTTTATTATTGTTGTTATATTGTATCTACTATTTGTACTATAGAATGTCAGTTTTTATTACTGACCGTTCTGGTTAATTTTCATTGAATATTCGTAAACGAGTAAATAAAAATTCGTTTAAAATTGGTGGTAGCGCCTTTAAGTTGTTGTTGTTGTTCAAACACATTCAATAAAAATACTTTAGTTAAAATTTTGAAATTTTCTAATGAAACATGATATTAAACACGAGATAACTTTAAAAAATAATAAAAAAAAACCGGTACATTTTTGCTGGCCAATCAGCAAGCTGATTGCAGTTTGCACTGCTAGTTCAGTCTGCTTCGTGTATAAGTTTTTAAGAATATGTTTTCCAAGTTCATCTTTTGAGAACAAAACTCAAATTATAAATAGCTAAGACATCATTAGACATTTTTTTCTCATACAACGTTTGGCTTTAACTTTAATATTATTTTCATTTTTTTCAAATAAGTTTTATCATATTAAATTTAATTGAAAAGGGCATATCTTAAAATCAATCAATTTTTTTATACTGTTGGTAATAATTGTTTTAGAAAACGCTTAATATACGTTTATTTTTTAGTCATGGTTATGTAAAGGATTCGTTAAGCAATATTTTATTTCTTTGTTAATAACTTTAGTACGAGCATATGCTCTACATAGATTAGTTCGATTTTTTTGACATATCCAAGCAGTGAAACGGTTTCTTGTAGCTACATAGTTAAAAATTTGTTTTCCAATAATAAGTGTCTGACCATTTCTTTTTGATAAACCAAAAACTGCGTTGTTCTTATAAGCCGTGTTGTCTGAAATTGAAAAACACAAATTGGTTTTTTAAAGTGTCTAGTTGAAATATGCGCCAAACTATACTTAGGATAACCCTAAACTAAAAAGAATTGTATATTTGGGTATCGTTTTCTTAAAATATAGATAGATAAAACATACTTTTTAACTAACCATACTTTAAAACAAGGAAATCTTCTTATAAACTTTTTAAGAACACCCTCTTTTACTAGAATAACAACAGACTTTTTTGAAAAGATACAAGAGCGAACGAAACTACAAACACGGATTTTTTTCAAACTTCGTGTCTAGCACTTTTTGGTGATCACTAGAGGAGAAATTTAAAATTTTGTTTTAGCTCGGCTATAAATGGTACCTCCCATATAACGGTTTCAATTTTTCCAAATTTTCTAGAAAACGGCTCTAACGATTTTGATGAAACTTTGTTAACGTTTTTGGCTAAAAATTTACATAACGGAGAATTAGTGTTAACGGTTTTTACAAATTTGGCCATAAATTAATACATAACGGCTTACCTAATTTCATTTAAGTTTGGTATGGCACTTAAATTAGACAATTGACATAAGATGGCATTTTAAGTTTTTGGCTAAATAACGGTTTTATGATAGCTACCATACAACTTGAACCTTTGTTTAGGCCATTTTTCGATATCTTTATACTGAATTTTTTGTAATCACATAGTTTGATACAAGAGCAAGTTCGCGCGACCAAGTCGTGCTTTTTTTTTTTTTTTTTGAAAACCAGATTATTATTTTTTTTTTTTTTTATATACGATTAATTTTGATGAAATTTTGTATGAGTTATAAGTTAATTTAAATAGGTATACAGTTATACGGAATACCGAAACAAACAGTATACCGTATACGTGGTTTATACAGATTTTGTGAAAGCTTTTAGCAGAGTAAATCACCTAAAATTAATAAAAAAAATTAAAAACTTATGGTTTTTATGGTACTCTACTAAAGTGGTTTTGGTCCTATCTAATCGGTAGGAAGCAAATTGTAAGGATAGGTGATCTGGAGTCTAAACCGATAAATGTACATTCAGGTGTTTCTGAGGGAAGTCATTTGGGTCCACCCCTGTTCAATTTATTTATTAATGATTTTGCATTAGTTTTATCTTCATCTGATGGTTCGATGTTTGCTGATGACATAAAAATGTTCCAGGAAATTAAAAATTATAATGATTGTCTTGAGTTACAGTATGATCTAAAGAAATTTGAAACTTGGTGCAAGCAAAATGACCTTCTTCTAAACTTTTCAAACTATTCAATAGTGACATTTTGTTGTTTATCGAGTCAGATAATATTTGACTACAGTTTAGGAGAAACAAAAATTTCAAGGGTGAGAGTAATGAAAGATCTAGGCGTAGTTTTTGATGAAAAATTGACTTTTAAATTTCACGTCTCCTATATAGTCTCAAAAGCTAATTCGATGTTAGGATTTCTCAAAAGAAACTCGTCAGATTTTAAAGATCCGTAAACTCTTAAGTCTGTGTTTTGTTTAAGTGTTCGACCATTCCTGATACAAAAAAAATTTAAAGAACGGATTGAAAAAGTCCAAAAAGATTCGCTTCAAGACAGTATTCTTACAAAGGTAATACTGACTAAAATTACAAAAGTAGGTGCTTGATGCTAGGAATACAAACTCTTGAAACAAGGCGTAGGATGTATAGTTCTTTATTTATTCGGGATATTTCTTGTAATGACATAAACTGTGGGACTTTACTTTCTTTAATAAACATTTACTCTCCGAGTAGGCCATTGAGAATAAGACAATTCATTTTTGAAATATCCCATTCTACTAATTATGGGCAGCGTGAGCCAATTTCCAATTGTTGTAAATATTTTAATTTGTATTACAATGAACTTGATCTACGTATGGCAAGGTATCAATTCAAATCTATATTGTCAGATTTGTTGCAAAATTCTTTTTAATACTTATGTATTCCTTAACTTAGTTCTAAGCAAAATCTGTGGATTTCAAATATCGTAGATTTAAATAAATAAATAAATAAATATATAAAACTTAGATACCTTAATGTATTTGCAAGTTTTCAGCAATGAAGGAGCTTGCCACAAGAAAATGTTCATGTGACCGTTTATTTTAAAATGTTTATGATTGGAGAGTATCATACGGTAGTAAAAATTCGGGAGGTAAATTTATTTGGGACAAGGCTAAATAATTTCTTTCGCAATGTTTTAAAACTGCTGATTTGAAGTAATTTCCAGAAGAAATTCTGATTCGGGGAGACTGTCGGTAGGAGCAATTCAATTTTCTCTAGTACGAGTCAGTTTTTGTTATGTTAAAGCTCTTCATTGGAAAACATTTTTTCTGAAAAAAGCTCAGTTTTTGAAACAAACTAAAATGGTTGAATGGTTCCTGAACCTTTCACTTAAATAAACGTCTATACATATTTTCTTGCAATAAACGTTTGGAATATTGTTATAAAAATCTTGAAAAGTTGCTTACCATTATGTTTTCTTTTTCTTGTGTTTGCCTGTCGAATTTTAGTTTGTTGTTTTTTAGTGCTCACTGGTTTCTTTGACTTGCTCGCGTTACCTGTAAAACAAAATATGTAAGTACTAGTTAGCACTTCTATAGTAAATTCATTTTAAACTATTAAAAAAATAATTCGTCATTTCAATAATAATACATTTTATGTTTGTATAGTTATTTTTAATTTAACACTTACCTTCTTCATTAAATGCTGAGTTGATATAAGAATCTTGCTTGGGAGGTAACATATAAGTATCAAATTCGCTAGTTTTGACTTTTACTGAAAAAAAAATATTTTTTAGTTACCATTTTGTAATTTTCCATATTTAACACTTACGTTCTTCACTAAATGTTGAATTGATATTAGATCCATCTTTCGGAGTTAATAGATAAGTATCACATTCGGTCGTTTCAACTTTTACTGGAAAAAAATATTTTTAAGTTTAAGTTTTGAAATTTTCCCAGAAAATTTGATATGTTAAACAAGGGAAAACCTTAAGAAACAAGAAAATATTAACATAAGTATAAGTACATTTTTGATGGTCAACAAGCTGGTTGCAGTTTACACTGCTCGAGCAGTCTGCTTCGAGCATTAGTATTTAGAATGATTAGATTCGAACTAAGTTAAATTTTCCGAGTCAGTTTGTGAACAAAACTTGCTACATATGCAGAAATAGATAGATAGGACGACATTAAGAAATCTTTTCTCATAAAACGTTGGTTTTAAAATCATTTTTATCTTATAAAATATTATATTAAACTGATTGAATAATCAATTGAAAAGGTCATAATTTGAAATCAATAATTTTATAATACTTTTGGTAAATGAAATTGATTTTCAAACGTACAATATAAGAATTGTGTTTTTTTAGAAAAAGTTAAGTTTAAACATATGTATATATATTTTCTAGACATGGCTATGAAAAGGATTCCATAAGCAATATTTTATTTCGTTGTTGATAATTTTAGTACGAGCATATGCGCTACATTGATGAGTTCCAATTTTATGACATCTCCAATAAGTAAAACCATATTTTTGACCTGCAGCTCTACGCTTGAAAGTATGTTTTCCAACAATAAGTTGCTGATGATTTTGTTGTGATATCCCAAAAACTGCGACGTTCTTATAAGACTTGTTGTCTGAAATAGAAAAACACAAATTGGTATTTTAAAAGTATATAGTGCCAATATCCGCAACACTACATTCAAGATAACCGTGATCTAAAAAGAATTTTCTTTAATTATTTTTTGGGAATTTGATAATTTTTTGCAAACTTTGCAGAGCTTTATCTCGTAAACTATTGGGTCTGCAGAGACAATTATAGTCTCATATTTGTTTGCTTAAAAACCGTCTTGAGAAGGTACTGCCAAAAAGTAGTCCTTTCGGGATATAACCGCAAAATTTAAAAAAAAAATTCGCGGTTTTCATAGTAGAAAAAAGTCTGTAAGAAAATCAGAAATATCGGATTTCACGCATACACAGATGTATAATTTTACTGGACTATTATTCTAAAAGAATCTAGTATTGAACAGACATAGGAAACAAATTAAAATCTTAGCTTATTTTTTAAAAGGTATAGGTATTTTTACACTAAAATCATTTGAATCAACATTTTTAACTGTTTTCAACGCAATAAACGTATGGAAAATTGTTATAGGAATCTTAAAAATATGCTTACCATTATATTTTACTTTTTTTCCTGTCGAATTTTAGTTTTTTGTCTTTTAGAGCTGACTGGCTTCTTGGACTTGCTCGCGTTAGCTTTAAAGGAAAAGAAGTAAAAGTTAGTAAATATATTTAAAAATATTAAAGCATAATACGTCTTATTAATAATAAATAATGATGCCTATCCGCAAAATTTCACTCCCGGTGAGTTGGTGAGTGGATCCGCACTGCATAAAATTCTATTACTGAATACGATGAATGAGATGCAGCTCATGTGAAACAGAGTTAACCTTCTTTTCTACACTGATTAAACAAAGTTCAACCCAGTATTCTAGAAATTTATAACAAGATCTGTGCTCTAGCCACTGTTTTAATTTGTCATAATTACACGCTCAAATCAATGAATCTCGTAACAAAGTGCATAAATATAAAAAAAATCCATTAAACAGTATAAGTTCACAAAGGTATACGTATACGTATAGGTTCTATGTAAATTGATATGAAAGAATCACTGATTGCTCGGATCCGTATCCGGGTATCTAAAACTATCCGGATATTTAAAACTATCCGGATATTTAATACTATCGGGATATTCGACACTATCTTTATATATCGGATATCGGATCCTGGATCCGGATCTGTTTCGGATATCCGGATACTTTGAGACACTAGTACCAAGCAATTCGTCTACTACTACTACATAGTATGTAAAATATAAATGCTTACCTGCAATGTGTGAGGAAAGTCCTCCATTTATTTAGATATTGGGAGATCTCCGCTCGTGATTTTTTGTATTATTAACTTCATGTTGTGCTGATCAATAGTTGTCTTAATTCGGAGCCACTGAAGTGAATTTAGTTATGTATGTATATGTATACTTGTATAAATAATGTTGCGCGAGACGAATTTTTAATTCAAGTTTTAATTTAATTTGTTTATCAATTAAGATAATATTTTTTGGGCACTTATTAATTCGGAGACGAGCACTATAAAATTTTATACGAATCAACAAGAGACACTTTTAACTATACATAGGTAAAAATTCACAATCCAGTACGTGTTTTCGGTATGGTCACTTTTAAATTTAAGTGAAGTTGTTCAAGTTACTACGTCATTTTATCTTTATTATTATTTTAAGGTTTATTAAATTTGAATACCTTTGAATTCTTATGTATTTTAGTTTTTGTATTTTTTTTGTGTGTTTTATGTGAGTGAGGTTTTATTAAGTGAACTCTTTCTTCATTCTTAATAGTCTTTGTACGAGCATATGCTTTGCAGTTGTGGGTATTAAACTTTGTACACTTCCAAGAATTGAATGATTTATTTCGTTTAACATGAAAGAAAGTATTTTGTCCAACATGAAGTAACGGAGTATTTTGTCGAGTTATTCCAAAAACTGCTATTTGTTTGTAAGGGCCAATTATTTCCTTATCTGAAAAATACAAAATTCATTTAAATTAAAAAAAATAGAACCAGACATAATACCCAAAATTCCGAAAACCCGAAAAATAAACACCTCTCCAACAAAAAAGGTATAAAAACTAGAGTTGCAGGTCAACGAACACCTTCAATTATTTTTATAGCAATTTATTTTCATTTCTCAAACACCCAAATTGAAATTAATTATTAATTATTACTATTTCGTTCTTATAATACAAACATTTGATAAGAAAAAACACATTTCATTTTAACAAAACGCGGATATTTCGATTGTTTCAAAATCGTTAACGTTATGCCTCGACCACGACTTTCAAACATTGGTCGCCGTACACAGTAGTACACGTGAAGGACAAATAAACCACGTCAACAACGCGAACATCAACTGATTAAAGACAATGAACATAACATGTAAGATCACGTCGAAGATGTTCAAATTACGAACAAGAACAAGACAATTCAAAAGTCGTTTATCAGTAAATTTGAATGAACGAATACGCAAAAAAAAACACATGGGGCCAAATTACGCGTAATAATCGTCTTTATATTTCGATGGACGTTACTTTCCTAATTGAAGCACTTAAACATTTTAAAATATTGAAATAAAAACAGGGTGTTCTTTTACAGCTCTGATGTCAATTACAATCTAAAAATAACCGTCAGCGTTATATACACTACATATAAAAAGACGAAAAATGTTGTATACCAAAAGCATTACTTTAAATAAATTTGTTTTTTATGTAACGACCAGCTAAGCATGCTACGATGGCCCTTAGCCTTTTGACTGTTCCAAACGATTATTTTAGTAGACTTTAAAATTACTGGTATAAAATATGGGAATGCATTTCGAAAAATAAGTTAGAAGACTGGGACTTCACGTAATGCAATACCTAAATACTGCATTCTTTTACAGCTCTGTCAATTACAATCTAAAAATTTGAATTTGAACGAAACTTTTGCGATGGTGTTGGTGTAGATTATATTTTGCATCCGTCTGTTCAAATCCGAACCAAGTTCTTCAATTCTTTGCAACAGGATTTAGATGTGTGCATGCTTACTTTTAACGTAACAACTTCGACTACAGGGTGCAGCATGTCCCCCTTCCTTACCAATCTTAACTGTTTTGGAAACAAGTCTGTCACCCAGATACTGGGTGTTAGGTGAGTTTGGTTAAAACCGGTGTTTCAACACGTCAATATTTCAATCCACTCGAATTTCCTACTAATAAATAAATAAATAAATAATAAATAAATAAGGTAACTTAAAATGGTGAGAAATCATTAAGGGTTCAACATGTAACGTTTCTTCGTTTGTTTTCGTTTCCTTTCAAAATTTGCGCAAATTTTTCATTTTATATAATTTTTCGTAATTGTGGGAAAACTTTTTCGGCCTTTTTTATTTTCGGGGTTTCGGGTTTTCGAGAATTTGAGTTTTTGGTCTTTTGGGTTTTCGGGATTTTGGTTTAGGGCAAAAACGACTCGCTTCGTATTCCCTAATTGGGGCATTGACTGTTTCCTTATAAATGAACAATACTTATAGGTTTATGATTCATGGGCACGTTATAAACAAATATTAATTCTACGATATATGTAATAGCTGCACTTATAATACTTGCTTAAACAATTCTTTCACTCAGAGAAAAAATGCGAAAAAAATTTCGCTATAATCAACAACAAAGTCGAATTGAAGTAGGTAACAATTAGGAAAGAGAAAATAATGGTTAATTTTAAGTAGAATTGAGGAATCCTCGCAGAAGTATCAAAGATAATAATGTAAAATGACTTAAAAGTTCATCTTCAAAAGTTAAGGGAGTAGTCACTTTTTCAAATATAACTTTATCATGAACAAAAAAACTATTTCAATTGTTCTCAAAAGTAAAGGCGGTAAGTAAAGAAAATGTTTGAGTATAAACAAAACAGGAATGACATTTCTGACAATCCACTAATTTTTAAGTTAGTTTTGTCGTTCAATGGTTTCATTTCAACTTGACTTAAGTTATTAATTGTATTGAACGTACCTATTGAATATTTCCACAGAACTTTTGAATTTTTAAATTTAAAATAAAATTCTTTATTTTCAGTAGCGGTTTTGTATTTTACAAAAAAAAAAACTCCAGATATAGAAAACTAGTTTTAAACCCGTCGAAAACGACAACGGTGTAAATCAATTATTCTTCGTGAAGATTTTTGACCAGATATTTTGTACGAAGGTGATAATCTCAAAAATAATAATTGGTAGCTCTCTGCTACTGTATAGTGTGGAATTTTAACACCAATGAAGCACTTCGAACTACACTAAATGGTCGGCATAATTAATAATCATTTTGGGAAAAATGATTATTAATGTGAATGGACCGCGCTCTCTGCATTGACCCCTTAAAGTCTTAGGCCGTGTGCCATTTGCGTTAAAAGTGCTGTTAAATTTGATCCCATGGCTCAATTTTGACACTACTGAGGTGAATACAGACGTCAAAAAATAACCTGCTCAGGAGCTCGTTAAAATTTTAGCAAGTGGTTAATTTTCGACATTTGGTTTGCTGCATTTATTTGTAAATCTTTTTATTATCGACCGCGTTCATTATTGCATCTTATTTTATCGATTGTATCTAAAGCGATCTAGATAAATTCGTGTTGTTGTGAAACACTGTTTATGCATTTATATTAATCCTGAGACACACTTAAATTAAATTCATAGCAATTTTATATTAAAGGAACGTCAAATACTTATTAAATAAAATTGTTAACAATAGTCACCTATTGTTATTAACGTACTATAGGTATTTAAACATTTCTGGATAGAAGGCTCTTGAACACAAAGAATCTCAATTGGGAAATTTATATTTTAAAAATCCTATTTAATTCAATTGACACAGCAAAAAGTTTAAATTTTATCCAACCCAATAAAAGGAATCAAATTTAACTGGGATCAAATTTAACAACAATTTTAACGCAATTGGAACACGGCCTTAGCAGGAATTCAAATTGCTCCAAAAAACCTCGAATTATGCACAGACGTCTTACAAAACATTATATTTGAACTTTTATCGGAAGGAAGAAAGTACCGGTTGTAACACTTAAGAAAAAACTGAAAAAATTCAACTCCAAAAATCATATCAAAAACCCATTATAGTAGGGAGCCCAAGCGGAGATTTCGGGATTTACTTGAGCGCTTCAGATTAAGATATGGTGGGCTATAATTACATGCTGGAGAGTGTGCATTTTCTTAATCTGACAATTTGAGCGTGACGTAAGGGAATGGGAGGGTCCCAAACATGTTAAAAAAAGTCACCTCAACTCTCTCGTGTGGGTTGAATTTTGTTTTATTTTGAAGGAAATAATTCAAGGACAACAAAAATTATCTTATCTGCCGATTTGCAGATTTGCGGAAGTAACAAAAAAATTCTACAATAAAGTTTAGAGCGTGCTGCTGAGTCAACATTTTTTTTAACTCTATTTTACTATTTTTTCCGAATATGTATTACAGTTAGAAGAAATGTATATTTTTTTTATTGTATGCTCTTTTCTGTGAATTTTATTTGTCATTTTCAGTCATGAAAAACATCATATCCGCACATGCATACTTTTTTGGGATTCACTATCATCGTAATGTCCGGTTTGAATAAATTCTTAATATTTTTACAAGAAACCTATTCAGCAAGTAAAATGGTTCAATGTTCATTTACACTTTTAAATTAAATAAAGGTTTCTTTTAACTTTTTTTTTTTTTGTAAATAAACGTTTGAAACATTATGAAAGTCTTGGAAAATTGCTTACCAGTGTTTGTTGTTCTCTTTGTTTTTTCCTGTTGATTTATTTTTTTTTCTTTAGAGTTAATTGGTTTCCGAGACTTGATACCGTTTGCTGCAAATGAAATTAAATAGTATAGTTAGCATAATAAGAATATTATTGGTAATATTAAACGTTCTTATTTAATAATAATTATTATATTTTTAAACTTATGTTTCATTTAGCACTTACGTTTCTTTCTGACTGGTGAGTTGTTACATGATCTACATTTCGGTTTTAATGAAGGAGTATCACATTCAGTTGCTTCGTCTTTTACTGAAAAAAAAATAAAAAACAAAATATTTTTTAGTTAAAATTTTGGAATTTTCAAAGGAAATTTAATATTGTTAAACAAGGGAAAACCGTAAGAAATAAGCAAAAATAAACATTAGTACATTTTAGCTGCTCCTTCAGTCTGCTTTGTACGCATTAGTTTTTCAGAAAAAAAAACTTTTTTTCTTTTATTAATAATTTATTTAATGCTGTTCTACACGTCTTTTGCAATCAATAATGTCAATTAAAGTATATTTTACATTAGGTACTTCCTGCACCATGGAAATCAAATATTTTTTTTAACGCAAACAAATAGCCGATCAGCATCGCATCGGTAACTATTGTGTAAAATATCCAATATCGCAAAAAAGAATTGATCCCGCCCGAATTACTACACAAATAGTTAACGTTTCTCTGTTTAACTATACTGCTTGCTATATAGATAAGACGTCATTAGCAATTTTTTTTTAAATGATTTTTTTTTTAGTCATGGTTATGTAAAGGATTCGTTATGCAATATTTTATTTCGTTGTCGATAACTTTAGTACGAGCATATGCGCTACATTGATGACTTCCTTTTTTATGACATCTCCAAGAAGTGAAACCATATTTTTCAAGTGTAGATCTTTTAATGAAAAAATGTTTTCCAATTATAAGTTGAACACAATTTTTTTTTGAAATACCAAAAACTGCGACGTTCTTATAAGCCGTGTTGTCTGAAATTGAAAAACACAAATTGGTTCTTAAAAGTGTAAATATGCGCAAAACTGTAGTCAAGATAACTCTAAACTAAACTAAATATTTGGTTAACGTTTTCTTAAATTAAATAATAGTTTTATATAATAAAATAATTAAAATATAGTATATATAAATTTTATATATTAATTTTTATATAAAAATAACATAATTTCTGTTGAAAATAAATGCAAGAGTAATTGCAATCGGGTTTGAAGTTTTTTAAACACAAAAAGAAAATCTTATGGATAACCAAGTAGTAAGAAGTACCTAGCTAGACACTACTACTAGCAAAGTATCGATTGTTTGCAACTTTTATTTGCAAAATACTTTGAATTTGTTTTTTATTCATAATCTGTTATAATTCAAGATTTTTCAAATGTGAGTGGGGTATATTGGTTCACTCTTTATTTCTCTCGAAGACGTGAAGCAAGGTTTATTAAGCTTAGGTTTGAACACAGATTTTTAATTTATCTAATGCTAAAGGCATTTTTTTCAAAACATAGAAAATTTAATTCCTAACTCTGATTTTCAAATTCGGATCCAAACAGGAAATGATAATCTGTAAGATCTTTGACATACCAAAGCTTTTCGAGTAAATCATTTATAAATTTTTATGTATTTTTTCTAAACAAACTGCAACGAATCTTACGTTAAGGACGATTACCATTACATTATATTTCTTCTAATATGGAAAAGAAACTGATATTGTTTTCACTGATTTGCCAAAGCCTTTGACAGAGTAAATGACAAGATTCTTTTCGTATTCATTCATCTTTATTGAAGTATGTGGAATATTATTTGACTGCGGGAGAGTATACAAGTTGTCGTAAAAATAAAAACTATCGATCTGATTTTATAAATGTCTCGTCGGGTGTTCTCAAGGAAGTCATTTGGGTCTTTTTCTTTGTCAATGACATTCTAAAAATTGTAGAATTACACACGAACGTTTTGTAATTTATGAACCGTTTCATCGCATAGGAACTAAAGCAAACCAAATTAAATCCTGAAGGCTGGCAAACTAAAATTGACATTAACAATGTAAACTTTGAATTACTGTTTGCAAATTAGGACTCGGTTTAATCGGAAGATGATCGCTCAAAAGCTCATGATTTATGATTGAAAGGTTTCAATGATTTAATAAGAGATTCTTCCTACTGCGTTGTAAAAAAAAAGATCTCATCTAAGACTGAAACCTTGGATATATAATTTTCTTATACAAGCTATAAATTTGAAGCATAAACTTCATAAAACGTGGCGAACACATCCTCTTAACAACAATTTGAAATTACGTTTTAAAAATGTTTGTAAGAATGTAATAAAGAAATCCGTTCAAGTCGTGATAATTTTTACAATAGACAAATAAGTAACGCAAAAGGGAACCCAAGAGAGGAATATAATGTCATAAACGGTATTATCAATAGAAAACAAAAGAACCAGTCCAGTTCAATGGGTGTATCTAATGGATCTTCAAATACTTCTGATGTCTTATTCTAGAGAAATTGCCAAGTTGTTTAATAGTTACTTAATTAGTGTTGGGAAAAACTCTTTTCCTGGTGAAGTATCCTTTGTTTGTGAATGTTGCAATAGCTACAGTCCTTTGAATGAGATTCATAGTGGAAGCAGTTTTTATTTTGATAAATTGCGTTAATTTTTGTTTGATAAAAAAAACTCTATAATTCATAAGCTTCATTTTAATACCAATTAACAACAAAGGATAATTTACCTAAAAAATAAAGAAAATTTTCAATGACGAGTTTCAACGAATCTCTGCTTAACTATCATCTTCTCAATTGTAACTTTGCATATATGTATTTTCTTTTTTTTTTTTTTTTATAGTTCAACTGCATAAAATTATGTTAGTTTATTAACTTATGTATATTAAAAATTATTATTGTTATTATTTTTTTTTTGTTTTTTTAATTTTATTTAATGTTAATTTACACATTAACCCACAGTAGATAATATTTGTATAAATGTAGCATTATCTTAATTTTTACTTAAATTCAAATGCTACAATCTATTTTCTTAAACTTTTCTCATTTTTATTTATCTTTATTTCAATTTTTTTTTTAATATGAGTGATTTTTGATATGTTAATGTTTCAATGGAAAGCATTTTTTTCTGAAAAAAATCTCAGATTTGAAAACAAACAAAAAAGGCTGAAAATGATCATAAACCTTAAACTTAAATTATCTTTTTTGTCTATTTCCTCGAAATAAACGGTTGGAATATCGTTATGCAAATTTTTAAAAATTGCTTACCATTATACTTTGATTTATTTTTTATCCCCTTTCGATTTTTAGTTTTTCGTTTTTTAGAGTTGCCTAGTTTCGCGTCATCTGCAAAAGAAATGAAGTAGTTAACACTTCGATAACAATTCATTTAAAAATATGGAATTCGTAATTTTTCTGATTTATTAACTAATTATTATTATATTTTTAAACTAATTTTTTTTAGTTTTTATTTGATATGTATATGATCTATCTTAAGGACTTAATAAATAAGTATCACATTCGGTTGTTTCTGCAATACAAAAATAAATACTTTAGTTAACATTTTGGAATTTTCATAGGAAACTTGAAACTTGATATTGTTAAAAAAAAGACGCAAGGTCGCTTCGATACAATCAAATGTAAACATAAGTACAATTATGCCGCAAGCTGATATCAGTTTACACTGCTTGTTCAGTCTGTTTCCTTCATTCATTAGTGTTTGGGATTAGTTGCTATTTTTAAATTTTACATCTGTAGAAATACATACTGCTACGGATAGCCAGCTAAGATAATTGGTGGTATGCGAAAAGCTTTATCTTCTTTATGGAAAACAATATAATTTCGTATACACGAAGGTTGGCATTAGCTCAGAAAAATAAGAGCATTATCTCAAGAAAATTAGATTTGAGACTAAAAAAAATTTTTTCGCCACCCAACGTCATTAGAATTTTTTTTTTCATACAACGTTTGGCTTTGATTTTTTCATATCATCATTTTTATTTTAACAAATATTATATAAAATTTCATTGAAAAGGACATACATAACATAAAATAAATAGTTTTATAATACTGTGCATGGATAAAATAGATTTTGACATCAATCAATTAATCAATATAAGAATTGATTTAGAAAATAACGTTAAGAAAATAACGTTAAGCAATATTTTATTTCGTTGTTGAAAACTTTAGTACGAGCATATGCTTTACATTGCTGACTTTTAGTTTTCTGACATCTCCAAGAAGTGCAACCTTTTAAACGTTTACCATCATAATTAAAAATATGTTTTCCAACAACAAGCGTCTGACAATTTTTTCGTGATTTCCCAAAAACTGCGACGTTCTTGTAAGCCTTGTCTGTAACCGAAAATAACAAATTGATTTTTAAAAGTTATGAAAATATTAATTTTAAGATACTTAAAAATATACAAATAATTAAAACTCAACTAAAAACGCTTAATCATATCAGTTCTGAGTTAACGAAAACCAAAAGAGAAAAAAAAAACAGAAAAATGCCAGAAATTCATGATGCCTTTTTCGAGGTTGAAGTTGAATACTATACTACCATCTACAAAAATAAGATATATTAAAATTTCCAAAAGCACTTCTCAAATGAATGAAAAAAGCTAAAACTTACTATTTTTTTACCCCAAAAAAATATTTCATTGGTATTAGAGCGACTAACGAATGAAGGAATGGAAAAACAAATGAGATTTTAAACACTTTCACAATTAATTTCTTGACTAAAACAACATCAATTGAAAGAGATTAAATTTTGAAAAGATACCTATCAAGATATATTAAAATATGCTATTTCAATCCAGTACATATATTTTCTGTCACTTGCGCTCACTTACGAAAGATCATCTCATTCACTTTTTCTTACAACATTTTGACATCTTTCTTTAAATACAAAATTAAGAAACACGATGAAACAAAATATACATAAATAAAAAACACGATTGAGTTGCACGTTCTTTGAAATATCTAAGTTCACAATGCTATGCTTGCCAAATAGTTTTTCCAGAGTTTTTGGGTATTTAATTTTTTTCAGAAAAAAAAATTCGATAATCGACCGACACGTGCATGGAAGTATCTGTCAGAACAAAACAATTGCTTTTTTATAGTTTAATGATGTGAATTTCAAAATAAGTCAACAAATTCAAGGAGAAATAAATTATATACTCCAACAACAACAAATTCAACTAATCACAGCTATCTTTATAAAAAACAACTCAAAGTAAACAAATTCATTAAATTTTTTAACGTAAAATTTAAACGGGAGCTTAGTTTATGTTCCTAAGCAAACCTTATCAAAATTTTACTAAAAAAAGCATTCCTTTATTATGTGCACAAGATACGAGTTTCTTGTTCTCAGCATCAGCACACTTATATCTATTATTATAAAACAGTTCTGGTTTTAATTATAAATTTAACGAAAATCTTATTTTTCTCGAAAAAAAAACTACCAAGTAGGTACCTAGTTTTCTTATTCTTTGTCTCACTATTTGCATCACTGATTTTGAAAATCTTGAAAAATACATACCAGGGCTTCTTAATTTCATTTGTTTCTTCATTGATTTTTGAGTTATTCGTTTTTTATATTTGACTGGTTTCTCAGACCTGCTCCCGTTAGCTGCAAATGAAATAAGATAATTAGCACTTCGAACTTCGATAGTAAATTCATATAAAAATAGTCTAGATCTAGAATAATGGGTAATTTAAATTTTTGATGTTCATTCTGATTTTGGTATTTATTCAAAATGCTAAGGCCACTTTTATGAATATAGCGTATCGAACTCTCGACTTATAGCGAACAAATCAGTAATTTTGTGACTGGCGTTTTTATTTTCACGTCAAAAGGCTATAGTTTTTCGAAAAAATATGTTTCTCTTTTCGAACTTCCCGTCGTGCATTTCACATCTTGGATTGTCCAAACGTTCGCTTTGATTCAAACGTTCGATTCGCTATTCAAAATGAGGGCCTACGAGCTACGACTCAACACCAAACTGTCTAAAGCTTATTTATAATAAAATAATTATTATAAATTATTTAACTAATTTTTTTTTGTTTTGAAAAAGTGGAAATCCTTTTTCCTAAATATAAGTTAAACTTTGATTGAAAGTATGTTATATATTAGACCCATTTCATTATCCTTTCTGATTCGGAACGGATTAGAATTTTGAAAGATCTAGAAATAAAACTTATGTTGTTGTTGTATGCATGTTGTACGATGCAAATACAATCAGGATCAGATCAGATATAAAATGTAGCTATTTTAGTTGATAAATCTTCTTCTTCTTCTCTCTATCAAATAAATACATACATATAGGGTAAACTCATTAATGCATCACTGCACGAATTATGCCTAAACCATATTGTAAAACGTTCACAAATGCATACAATTGGCATCACTTCATTCGCCAAGTGTTATCGCAAATTAAGCACCGTAAAAAATCGTGATAAGTTGTCGATGCCGGTGATCGATTGATATTATTGGTGCAGGAAAATGAAAAGTAATCAATTATAAATAATATTTTATAAAGCTTTTGTTATTTTTAACTTTCAGCCAGTAGTTTAGCAACAAAAAATAGAATTGAAACACATAAATCTGCATATTTTTTTCATTACTTTGAAAAAGTTATTAGAATTATTTGTAAAACCTCTTCTCAATTCTTATTAATGTCTGTCATGCAGTATTTCTTCGCGTATTTTGTATTAAATATTGTAAATAAAAGTTTATTTTACTTAAAAATTGTTTTTCAACGCAAACAAACAATCGATCAGCATCTCATCGGCAACAACTTTAAAGCATCAGCATCGCAAAAAAACATCTGATGCCGCATCACCGTACAAATAGTTGCGTTTCTGAATTTACACATAGTTTTTCTATTGTGTGTGCATCCTCCGTTTTTGCACTAGCTATATTAGACTAGCTCCAGTAACGGTTAATCCACAATTGACCATCTACAATAATTTGATGGTAACGAGTAATTGATACACACAATAAGATAAAATACTTATGCTGTTCATTTTCAATTCCAGACAACCTAATTCCGCAAATTTGTTTGCTTTTCAAATGCAAAAAGTTCTTGGAACTATGATTAATAGCGGAGCATTTTGTTACCACAACACCAACTATGAGAATAGAGCAACTTCTGCGACCGACAAAAATGCCTCTTAATCTGAAAAGAAGGACCTATACTTTTGTTGTCCGTTTAGTCAAGTGCATACGGCTTATAAAGTTCGACAATGAACTAAAAGTATGAGAGCAAATTGACGACAGTATAGGTACTTTTCTGAAAATGCTTGGCATCACAGCAGGAGTGACACGGCTTGATCAAATTATATTCAAAAAGATGCTAGGAACCTTTTACCTCAAAAATATGACCATGGAAACAATACACCACGATTAACGCAACTGCTAAATTGTCATGTACATAGAAGAGACTCCTTCGAAACAGCTGTATCGTTTGTCATTCCATGACAATCACGAAGGAGAGGAAGGACTAAAATCTTAACTAAAAAATAGTTTTTTTGTTAAAAAAAAAATAAATTGTTTAAATAAATAACCATACATACACAATATGTACATGTACAACCCCTCATGGAGCCGACTACATACTTATTTTAAATACATATATTTTTTAAATTTATTTAATACTTACGTTCTTGGGCTACTAGTGCATTGTTATTTGATTCCTCCTCTGTAGTGTCATCTTTTTCAATTTTAACTGAAATAAATAAGCTTAAATTTATAAAAAAAAACTTAATGTTGTAAATAACAAAACTTACGTTCCTGGGTTGTTGTTGTATTGAGATACGATTCCTCTGAAATGTTGTCCGTTTCAATTTTAACTGCAATAACAACAAAATAGTTTTAGTTTGCTTTGATTTATTAAAACAATAAATATCCAAAAAATAATAAAAGGCTTTACTTTTGTTAATCATAATTCAGACTACAATCAAAAGTAACTCTTTAAATTATTATAATTGATGTTTTAACATATAAATCTTTAATCTTTATTAAATTTTGAAATTTTATATATATATACGAATATATACATATGTATATTCAAAATTCTATGTTGAGATGATTAAAAAAAAACTTGAAAATTGAGGTTACAATAAATATCTAATTATCATTTTGTTTAAATCAGACAATTAGAAGACGATAAGTATACTTTTGTTTATCGAAAATTAAATATTAAAATTGATTTTTTTCAGTAAAAGATAAAACTATTTTTGACAATGTTTGATGTTACAATTTATTTTACAATTTGTTTTAGTTTTTTTTTTAATTTAAGGATCTTTGACGAAAGCTCCTATAAAAAATTAAGGTACCAAATAATATAAATTCTATTATCCATAAACTTTATATGGAAATTTAATATTGGATTACAGTATCCGATTCTGGGATATGAGGACGAACTGTTAATATTTTTGATCGAGAATTGTTATTTTAAAATTGATATATCGCATAATTTGTATTTTAACAAATATTATATAAAATTTCCTTTTGTTAATCATAATTCACAATACAAACAAAAGAGTTTTATTGATTATTGATGTTTTAACATATAAATTAATTGAAATATTCACATATTAACATATGCTTTATTTTTTATTAATTTTTTTTAATTTTATATGTATATACATATATAGTGATGTGTATTATGTGAGATCTGAAATTCAATGACACTTCTATTTCTCATCGGTTCTTTGAAAATTACAAAGACATTCATTATTAATTATATTTGTATGATATACAGACAATTAAAATAAATCTAGATCCTTTTCAAAGTTAAAAGAAAAATAAACGTTGAGGAAGAAAAACATCGCTGTAGAAAATTGGTGTCTGCCAATACATTGTACTGATCTTACAATGAATAACTTATTTTTATTTCATCTATTTCATCCAAATCAGATAACAAGTAAACGAATAAGTGCTTTTGTTAATCGAAAATTAAAAATTAAAATTGTTTTTTTGCAGAAATTGTAAAACAATTTGTAATACAATTTGTTTTAGTTTTTTTTTTTTATTTCAGGATATCTTTAACGATAGCTCCTATGAAAAATGAAGGTTCCTAATAATATAAATTCTATAAACTATAATCCACAAACTTTATATGGAAGTTTCATATTCTTTTACAGTAACTTCTGAGGTATGAGGGCACCAGCTGTCAATATTTTTAATTTGTACGTTATTTTGAAATCGCACTGCTATTACAATACTGTCGTAACTCAAAATTAGTGAAATTTTAAAACAAAAAAAAATAAAAATAAATAAAAAACAAAATTAAATATAAAATAAAATAGATTTAACGCAAAATAAAACTTAATTAATATGTTCTTGTGTCGGTTTGACTTTATTTAAGCTAATTTATAATTTTGAGTTACAGCAGTATTGTAATACAACAGTGAGATATACATACTTTTTGGGTATTCGATGTTTTTATGCTTTTATTGTAATAAATTGAAAATGAAATTAAGTTTGTTAGACAAAACATTACATTTATAAAAAGTTTTTAAATTCCATGAAGTTTGAATTTGACTAGGAGTTTAGTTTGAATAATACTTAGGAATAGGAGAAGGATTTGAACTGTGATACAGTTTTTCTTTATTTGCACATTATACATATATCGGTGATTATTGAAAGTCATCATTATTTGTAAATAAGGTATTAGATTTATATTGTGGAAGAAACTTTTTTTTGAAGGAATCCTTAATAATACGATAAATTTTCACCAATTGTGCTAATATTGAAACAAACAAAAATGTATTTTAAAGAAGTAAGAAATAGTAAAAAGGCAAATTAAAGCCAGTCAAATTTCAAAATCTTCAGACTAATCTGTTATGAATTAATATAAATGAAATATACATTGTTTAACAATTTTTTTAGGAGAAAATTATTTAAGTTTTTTTAAGGGAAAGTAATCAAATTATTCTTTTATATTATAAAATAATACTAGTAATACTTACATTATTAATTTTCAAAATAAACTTACAAAATGTAGAATTTGAACATAGTTTTTAACATATTTTTCACTTGTACATATTTAGGTTCAACTGTTATTTAATTAAAATACGTTTCTTCGCTCCATTTATTAGTGAAGTGAATATATTCGAACCTAATATTTTACTTATGTGTGTGTTTTGGATTAACTACATGATATCTTAATGCATTGTTAACTATTTTAGTATAAACATATGATTTGCATTTTGTATGCTTATATTTATCACATCTCCAAGAATTAAAAAATCTTGCCCGTTTTGTGTTGATCGGCGGAACAAGAACGTAAGCATATTTTTCGATTAAAAGTCTGCGACAACATTTTATACTAAAATAGTTAACAATGAATTAAGATATCATGTAGTAAATCCAACACACACACATAACATTCGAGTTATAAATAATTTTTTTTTTTAATATTTTTATGAAGCTGCAGCATGCAGCTCTATCAGAGCCATATTCAAAAAAAATAAACATAGTTTTTGAAATATTTTTCACTTGTACATTTTTGAGTTCAACTATTATTTAATTTTAATACATTTCTTGTCTCTATTTATTTGTGAAGTGAAAATTTTCGAACTTAATATTTTAGTTAATTGTGTGTGTTGGATTTACTACATGATATCTTAATTCATTGTTAACTATTTTAGTATAAACACGTGCTTTGCATCTTTTTTTTAATTTATCACATCTCCATAAATTAAAAAGCTTTGTCTGTTTCTTGCCGTTCGTTTTTTTCGATTTTTTTAGAGAAACCAAAAACTGCAGTTTTTGAAATTATTGTTGTCCAAAACTGAAACACACAAATTACATTTTAGTTTGAGTGAAAAAAATATTGATTCTTAATATTGAATATGAACATAAATTCAAGTTCAGTCAATGAAATTGCAAACAAAATATTACATATATGTATATAATAACAAAGTTTTAAATTTGATACATTCATCATACATATATTTGTTAATGTTTATACTTTTTGGACATTCCAGTTATTAATGTTTTTATGCTTTTGTTGTAACAATATAAATTGCGAACAAAATTGAATTTGCCAGACGAAATGTATTATTAAGTCTTCTTAAACATTTAAAAATAATTTTATTTGAAGTTTGAAGTTTTGAAGTAAGAAAAATCTCACAGATTGAAAACTAGTCATGAAAAGAAAGCGTTGAGTTAAGTTAAGTTTTGAAGTAAGAAAAAACTTTAGAGGTTAATTCTCCTCACAGATTGAAAATGAGGCATGAAAAGAAAGCGTTAAGTTAGAGAAGAGTATGTTTCAAGAAAATGTAACACATACAATATAATTAGAAAACAAAAATTTACTTCACACTTATTTATTATGAATAAATGCAAATGAATAACTTAATAAATTTTGTGATCTCATTTCTTGGCAGTGGCCTAACTACTCGCACCTTTCCTATGTCATTTTTAATATAAGCGGTTCAAAATAGAAATTTTTAAAGACAGTTTTTAATATATTTTTTACTTGTACATATTTGAGTTCAACAATTTATTTTATTTAAATAATTTCTTTTATCCGTTTACTTGTGAAGTGAATATTTTTTAACTTAATATTTTAGTTGTGGGTGTGTTCTGAATTAACTACAAAATATCTTATTTCATTGTTAATTTTTTTAGTATAAGAATATGCTTTTCATTTTTTATTAAAATTTTCACATCTCCAAGAATTAAAAAGCTTTCTCTGTTTTGTGTCGATCGGTGGAACAAGAACGAACGCTTCTTTTTTTATTATAAGCCTGTGACGATTTCTTTTAGAGAAACCAAAAACTGCAACGTTTTTGTAATTATTATTGTCCAAAACTGAAACACACAAATAACATTTTTAGTATTTTTTTAAATTAATTTTAACAATAAAGAGGGCGACAGAAATTGAGTTCGTCAGACAAAATGTATTCTCTTGTGCACTTCTACTTTTTAAATAGTTTTCACAATTCATGAACTCTGGACTACGATATAACTTTAATAAAGAGCGAAATGTTTGTTTGAATTTTTGCTGTACGAAAGAACTTTAAAGATGTTATTTATTCTTTCACAGATTGAAAATGTGATCTGAAAAAGAATGCGTTACGTTAAGTAAGAGAATACGTTTTAGAAAACTGTAGGCTATAATCCCCCCATAAGCAGAAAAATTTTAACTTAATTAAGAGCCGTGTTAAAGATAACTATAAGCCAATAAATGAATGGGGCTAAATACAATGGTAAATACACATTTAAAAAGGAAATTAAATTACATATGATTATGCCGGATATTGCACTCAGTTCAGGTAGTTGCCAAACAGTTTTGTTTCATAAGAATTATACTTGGGAATAACAGAAGGGTTACACTTATTTCTTGCAACTGAATACCCATCCGATTTTAAAAAGTATCCGAAGAAACTGGCGGGATGGTAGAGGGTTTGCGTTAGCCACCATATTGAAAAACCGTAACCGGCTTTTTAACTTAAGAACTTTTCGATAGAAAATATAATTTTCTTTTTTTCCAGTGTGTAAAAGTTTAATTTACCTATTATAAATTTAAATACTTTTTTTTTAATTTTTGTATTTCTAAAATTTTAATAAAAACTTAACTCTTATAGGCTATAACTTTTAAAGTGTTATATCTACAAAAAATGTGGACATGAAAAAAAGAAAATTCTTTATTTATTTAAGAGAACACGTTTTTTAAAATGGCGGCAACCCACCATCCCGCCACTTTTTGTTTACTTCAAATAAACTAACGAAACATATCCAATAATAAAATTGGATGGAATACCCATGCATTATGAAATCATAATTTTGTCTCTGCCGACTTGCCTATTATATTATTTGATCTGTGAATATTTTTAAACCATCGTTTTTTGTCAATTAGGATAAGATATTAGATATATTGTGGAAGAAACTTTTTCAGAAGGAATCCTTAAAAATACGATCATAGGCCGTCTATGAACAAAAGTCTAACTGTCTTAATTTTCACCAGTGTTGCTAATATTGAGACACATAGAAAAATGTACCTTTAAAAAAAGTAAGAAATAGAAAAAAAGGAAAGTTACGCTATACAATTTCAAAATCTTCAAACTTATCTGTTGTGAATAAATGCAAATGGAATAAATTTTGCTAAGCAATTTTTTTTAAGCCGTTGGTTGCAGTTAGCACCATACATCTTGCACGACTCATACAATTCATAACCAATAGGCTGAAAAGTTGAAAAATAATACATTCATAAAATTCCACCACCTAAAGTGTCACAACTCAAAATACTATAAAAAATGTACCATAGCGGACATTAATTTAAGGATAATTTATATGAAAATATTCACTACACTTCAACTGAAATACTAATACAAAAATGAATCCATTATGTCTTTATTGAAATTTAAAAATCAAAAATCTTTAATGAATCAACAACTCTAAATTCCAATTGATCATTCATTGAAATTGAATCAACTCAAAATAAAACAAAGTATATATATTTACCTTGGTCGACTAGTGACTCAAATCAAAATAATGCAAAATTTGTTTCACTATTTGAACAACAAAAGTGTTCTAAGTCAAAATATGGCGTAATTTTATTCAACTTAAACGACACAATTCAAAATAATTCACTTTTTGTTTATCGTGGGACACCTGCGCACTTAAAAAATTAGATTACAACTAAAAATAATTCACTTTTGTTGGTGATAATTTGAACTTTTTTGAAGCAACAAGAATGACATATGTACTTTGTTTTTACAGGAAAACTATTAAAGATGGGATAATGCAGATTTGATAAATATAAAAGGTAGTCATTTAAGCAACTGTTTTTGATTATAACTTAAATATCTCATTTTTTGAGTTGTGACACTTTTGTACTACATGTGCGATATAACGTGTTCAAAACTAAGAATTTTTAACATATGTAGTTTTTAACATATTTTTCACTTGTACATATTTGGGTTCAGCAATTTATTTAATTTTAATACATTTCTTTTCTTCATCATTTTATATGTGAAGTGAGTATATTCGAACTTAACATTTTATTTATGTGGGTGTGTGTGTATCGGATTTACTAAATGATATCTTATTTCATTGTTGACTGTTTTAGTATAAGCATATGCTTTGCATTTTTTATTAAATTTTATACATCTCCAAGAATCAAACAGTTTTGTCCGTTTCTTGCCGTTCGGTGGAACAAGAGTGAAAGAATGTTTTTCAATTACAAGTCTGCGACGATTTCTTTCAGAGAAACCAAAAACTGCGACGTTTTTGAAATTGTTGTTGTCCAAAGCTGAAACACAAATTACAACATTTTAGTATGAGTGAAAAAAAATTGGTACTAATTAATGAATACGTAGGTACATAAATTCTACAAAGGTAAAAGTCCAGTCAATGAAGGAGTTGTTATAACAGAATAATGGTATAAATTCAATCATTTCTTTTAAAAGCATTCCAAAAAAATTACAGAACTTCATTTTAGTTTTTGATGGATAGCGTCAAAGGTTCGGGTGACGGGATGGCAGAGTAGAATATCGAAAAGAGCATTTCGAAATCTATAAAAATAACTTTTTTTTTTGTTAAATCCTTAGACACATTCTAGATCAACTATTGACGATTATGTTCAATAGTTTTATTTTGCTTACGTTAACCAAATTGTTCATGAACTCATATTGTGAAAATAATGTTAGTTCGTAATAAATATCCAGTAGTTTGACATTTAAATAAATATTTAACAGTTCCAGTTAAATAAACTTTCTTCTCAATTGAATGAATAATCAGCAACCATAAAAAATGATAGAAGGCGAACAAATAAACCTTAAACTTTCAGTCCTTACAAAAGAGGGAAACAATTGACCAAAATTGCAAGCATCTAATTTTGCTTAATCTTTCTTATGATGTCACGAATAAAGTTTATCTTGATATTATGTATCTAGAAAAATTCAAAACGAAGTGAAATAATTGATTTTAATTTATATAAGTACATACCTCAAACCCAATGCTTCATTTATTTTTTCAAAACATATTATTGGGTTTTCTATTTTAGATGTTTGTTTTCATTAATAAATACAACGGTTCTCCCTACTTTGATGAAATGTTATTTACTCATTGCCAAAATTAATTAAGTCATTGCAGATGAAATTATTTAGTTATTCTGTTGTTTTATTTTTTCTGTTGCAGCTTCAATTCAATTCATCCGTATTAAGTTCTATTCTTAAACTTGTGTGCTCATAAGCGGAAGCATCGTATTAATTAAATCACTAATCAAACGATTTAACAAATGGCTTACGATATAATTTTGTATAAAACAAATTAAAGTATATTATAATGTTTGTTTTATTTCACAAATACAACATTTTGAATTGTTGATCCAATGCAGCTTGAGTTTCATTTTATATTTTGGTTTCGTTTTACTTTTCAGTAGAATGTTATATTGTTTCGGTATATTTACTATTTTTATTTCATTTCCTTTAATATTTTTTTTTTGTCTCTTAGCAGTAGTTTTGCTTCGCTTAGTTTTTCTTCAACTGAATGTCCTTTTCAATATTCTGTTCGACATAAATATTGTTTTTTTTTTACATTTGATCAACTTTTTCTGTTCCAGCTTAAGAATTCATGTTATCTGTATGAGGTGCTGCGTTTGAAGTTGTACTCATTAAATCTTCTAAAATTAATAAAAACATTTAATTTTTATTATTGAAATATATGGCTCATTAATATGCAAACTCATTTTTGAATTTCAACTACAAGAAACTTTTGAGAAAAACATCAAAATTTGTTTCTTGAAATTTACCGTTTAGTTTCAATTGTATAGTTACCTCTAACAGTGACAAGACCATGAAATGCTTGCGATTCACGTTTTTTTCTAGCACGATATTCTCGCATGTATGCAGCTACAGCATTTTTTCTTTGCTCAGTTTTCTCAGAAGACTGTCTTTTTGTGTAATCTACTGAGCGTAAACAATGCTTAACGTTTACAAATTGATCAACTTTTTTTCTTCCTCCTCGAACAGGGTTCGTATCTTCTGTATTAAGTGCAATGTTTGAAGTTGTACTAATAGGCGGAGTTATCGCTATTATCATATCAGTATTTTTAATAATATTACACTTTTGATTCATGGTTGAACCGTCTAAAAGAAACAAAAACAAGTTGTCATTTTTTGTTCATATTAAATGTATGTAGATTATATTTGTAATTTTAACATGGTAATCCGGAAGAACTTATCGTAAACAGAAGAATGACAAATAAAATTTTGTTGAAGCGAAAACGACATTAATTTCCAGAAGAATTTCCAATATTTTATTTTCGAAAATTCGATTTAATTTTTTGTTTTAGTTTTGTTCTTTCAGAATACCGTGATTTGATCACATCAATTGGAACTGTACAATTACCTCTTACAGTAGGATGACCATGAAATTCTTGCGATTCGCGTTTTTTACGAGCACGATATTCTCGCATGTATGCAGCTACAGCATTTTTCCTTTCTTCAGTTTTGTCAGCGGACTCTCTCTTTGTGAAGGAGGTTGGATAAACACGCTTTACGTTAACGAATTTATTAGTTCTTTCTCTTTCTGATTGAACGGAATTCAGATGATTTGGGGTAAATGCCGTGTTTGAAAATGTACTCATAATCCGGACCATTGTGTTTATCGAATTAGAATTGATTGAATTCTCTAAAAGAATTGTAAAAAATTTTTGTAATTTTTGAATGTTATAAATATGTATGTTGAAAATTTAAACGTAGATTAATTATGTTTTGTCTAACTTTCCAGTAGAATTTTATCAAGATAGTTTTTGTAGATTGTTTGCTTTTTCCATTATTGCAAATCTCTCTTTTGGTGCAATTTATAGAAGAGTGATTTTTTTTTCCTTCAGAAGATGTTTCTTTTTTTCGCATTTCACATTCATGTGCAATAAGCAAATAGCATAAAGCGGAAATTTTCGCTGGCTTGACAGTTCAATTACTATTTTGCCGGAGGAGTTGAAGAGCACATGAGTTTTTTTTTTTCAAATTTCAACAAAAAAAGGGAAAATTAAAATAAACTCAGAAAAATCCGAGCTAATCTGTCTTAGAAGACCGACAAGTTACAGACCCCCACGCTCAGCTAGCAAGTGCTACAGCCTCACCATGACCCATTGAGATGGATCAACTTTGACAGCCAAGTCAAGTGCTTTAATGTTTGCTTTGAAGAGCAGCTACGTGTTGAAAAAGGCTAATTTCACTGGATTCATCCCTTATTACGAAAGAGAAAATAGCTTCTCTACAAGCAACTCTTAAAACCCTTCTAAACGTACTGCTTTGTCATCTGATTTACCATTTTAAAAGCCAGTATGCAGAAACTGGAAGTTTTCTAAACAGAAATTTTATGAACTTGCACGGGACTGCAGTTTAACCGAGTAAATACACTCACACACTCGAAAAATACCTGTCCAACCCAACCACTTTTACTTTGAGGTAACATCATCCTACCACCGTGTCTAGTTGCCGACCTTCAACACCAAAATATAAGAACAACCGGATCTGAACAACCCGAGAAGACAACGTATCACATTCTTAATTTATGTTTTATGAAAGTTTTATATATGCATTTGTTTAAAATAATTTGACAGAAGTTAGGCCCCTATATATGTGCCAACACAACTTAAAAACAATTACTATTATATTTGTAACGTAGAATAAAGAGGCAAAATTGAAAATATTTATTGTTCAATAAAAAATGTCAAATCGGTGTTAAGGGCCAAATCCATAGAACGTGTTGCGTGTGTTGACTTGACGCTTTTAACTGAGTGCAATACACAGGTTATTATTAGAAGCGACCCATAGGCCATAGGCCGCGTATTGCCTTTGACCGCGGCTTTTATATTCCACTCCATTGAAAGCGAAAAATCCAGAAGTTAAAGAAAAAATATTAAAAAAAAAAGATCAAGTAGCAAGAAAAAGAATACGAAATGTTGATGGAAATCACTATTTGGAGTCTTCTTAAACCTATTAGAGCTTTGTTTTAACATTAGATTGTATTTTAGTAGATTTTCATAAGAGGTGTTAGCTGGGGTATCAACCTAGACGTATGCATCACTATCGATACTATTATCCACTTTCGATATAATTATGCACCATTAGTATAATATAGGAAGTATGACTTTTGCACTCTAAGAACCAAATGGAATGCATAATTAATTATCACATTTTTGATGGTCACTTATGATCACATTGAGTAGTCCGTCTGCCTAAAGTGATCACCATCACATCCACTAATTCATCTCAATTCAACTCTGTTCAATTTGTCAGTGACATTTGTGAAAAATATTGGTACCGTTGCCTCATTATCAAGTTATTTATTTAAAGTCGTTAAGTTTTTAGTGAATTAATGCAATAATTCTTAATTTAAGCATTTATTGTCGATTGTATTAAACTAATGTGGTAAAAGAAATATTGTTTTGGGTGATTTGATGATTTAAATTTGGAAAAGTTGAAAATTTTATTATATTTTGTATAGGTGAAACGTAAAATTCATTTGAAGATGACAATCACAATTTTTTTGTGATCGATTTTAAGCTATCACTGACTTTTTTGACTGTCACTTATCGCATTTCACCTTAGCCGATTCTTTCCCCATAATATCACAGTCATTCTCTATAGTGAAAAATAAATCGATTGATAATTTGTGGCGAAGAAGGTTCAACGTAGATCTTTGGGACATTCATTTAGCCATAAAGGATACAATAATCAGCCTCGTATGATCTTCAAAGCTAATTTAGTGGGATTTAGTACTGAAGGCAGCTAACCCAAGTTAGGACTGGCTGCATGAACATGTTGCTTCAGCCACTAGGCTAGGCCAGATGGTAACCCAAAAGCATAAAATGATTAAACTATGACATTAAAATATTTTCGTTCCTCACAGATGACCATTTGTTAATTATTGACTGCACTTTAAGACTTCTTAATAAGAATAAAATTCAAGAATCTTCAGAGCATATTGTGCGTTTCAAATTATAATGCTAAATCAGCACCAATATTAGATTTACATCTGACTTAGACTTTTTTGTTTTTGAAAATTGATATACTCATAAATAATTATTGCTTACTTGTGTCTCTCCAAGTTTTTCCTTTTTTAACATTTTTTGACTTGACAGATTTTCGAGATTCGTTAACGCTCATTTCTATTCCCGCTGAAACAATTTTCAATTTTTTGTTTAATAAGAAGTGTTAGTTTATTTATTTAATACTTACGTTCGTTCTTTAACGTTGAAATGTAGCTTAATCCTTCTTGCGAGTTCACTGAATAAGCACCATATTCTTCTGGTTCAATTTTTACTAAATAAAAATAAAACAAAAAAAATAATATGAGATCGAAAATATATAAGAATTTATTCTTCTTAAAATAAAACATATTAAAATAAAAAATATAAAAAAAAGAGCAATTTCAGATAGGTACCTATACACAATTTTTACTGCTTCAAATAAACAAATTTGCCTATTTATCGCAAGAAAAAAACGTCGAGTTGAATATTTAAATATTGTGTTTATTTACATTATGTTGGTGTATTGGATTAACTAAGTGGTATCTTATTTCTTGGTTAATGTTTTTTAATGTTACTAAAAACTTGTACACGCCATTCTTTCCACAATTATAGAATGTATTTTTTCCGACGATAAGTATGGTAGTTTTTTTCTTCGATATGCCAAAAACTGCAACTTCTTTGAAAAGCCTGTTGTCCAAAACTGAAATTAACACATTAAATTTTATTATAAGTGAAAAAGTAGTTTCTAACTACTGCGATCGATTAAGATTCCACTGTTTTCTATTATAAATAAAAATTAAGCCAAAATAAAGTTCGCTTCAAATGACAAAAGTACTGCGAGTCCGTTCTTCAATTTATTACGAATATCAAAGATTCGCTAATATATAGGCGCAAAATCTGTCAAAACTAGTCGAATTTGAATTGTCAGTGATTACGTTAGCGAATAAAATATTAACGCATTTTGAAAATATTTTTTATCATTGGTTAAGGTTTATTTGAAAAATTAGTGATTCTTAATGAAACACAAGTATAGAATCGCCATACAATGAAGAAAACAAACCCTCCATAGCGAAGCAATGCGATGCTTTGGAATTCGTAAACGAATCACCGCTTTTGAATAGCGTTAGCAAATAAGGCTGCAAAGGATAACCCGAATCTCCTAAGAACAAAAAGTTTGTGTTGATATTTTAAATCCATTGAATAATAAAAAACGCAATTCACTTACCGATTTGCATTAATTTCCGTCTATCTAATTTCCATCTATCTAAAACATACTATTATTGCTGCTCAGGTTTTAATACTGACGCAGAAGATTGTCTGGAGCGATTATTCCAATACCAGACAATCTATGGTCTTCAGTAGAAATAGTTTCTGGCGTCTTGTTTCTCCCTTTTAGTCAATTCTGTTTTTATGGCTCACACAGAGCAAATGGACACTAATACTCCGGCCCGGAAGGACTTTTAATCCAATCCCAGCACTTTTAATCCAGGACAGCATACCAGGTGGCGCATGCAAGTGGAATAGGATCGTAAACAACTTAGCTTGCGAAACTGAAGATATCTAGCTGGAAACCGAGCCAGTTGGAATTGGAAAAAGCTTACTGGCTGAAGCCCTGGTTTACCAATTACTTAAGTAATCAAAATACGTATCGAACTACTTTAATAATTGTAGAACGAATGGATAATAGCTCCAGTGCGTAAGGTGCATGCACTCATTTATGTGCTTGTGACACAAACACTTACATATAATAAGTATTGCTTACTTGTTTTTGTTTCATCGATGCTTCTTTAAAATGGTTTTATGGTTTTTGAAATTTTTCCAAGCGATCTTCCATTTTAGCTGAAACAAATTGAAATTGGTTTAATCACATTTATTATTCATAATTATAAATTTGACTCTTACCTTAGTGGGTTACTAATTTATTGGAACTGGATTCCTCTATATAAAATATATAAAATAATTTTAATTGGTTTAAATTTAGAATGTTTCAATGGATATCTTTTTCTTCTTTTCCGACGATCTCGACTGGGTCACCAACTCTGCAGGTTCACCGCTACACCTAGAAATGAGTATGAGTGTAAATACTGGTGTCGTTGCATTTGTTTTTCCAGGACTGTTTAGACGTGCCTCTCTTTTTTTGCTATTGTAGCGAAACGTTGTACGACATTCCCTTTTTGGCGGAGTTCTAAGCGTCAGTTCTTGTTGTCAAACATTGTAAACCATTTAATATTGCATTATAGAGTTTCCTCTCAGTGTATTAAATTAATCAGCTTATGTGCACATAATTTTTACTGTTTTATACAAACAAACAAAATTAAGGCACAACTTAACGAAGCTCTTCGAAAGGCGTTTTCAATAAGTAGCAATTTGATATGTAAATGCAAACCCAACCTTTACGAACGAGCAACGTTAGGAAATCATTAAAAATTACATACCTTCTTTATTTTTCTCAACAAATTCAACATTTTATTTAATATAAATTGATTTCTTTCGCATTTTTGTTATTGAAAAGTATTTGAATTAACTAGGATTAATCTTAGTCATGTGTGTGAGTTGAATTTGTCACGTGATATCTTATTTCGTGGTTAATAATTTTAGTATGAGCATATGCTTTGCAAAGTTCACTCCGAAATTTTTGACATCTCCAAGAATTGTAAATGTTTCTCTGTGCAACATGAACGAAAATATGTTTTCCTATTATAAGTGTGCGACGATTTTGTTTCGATATGCCGAATACTGCGACGTTTTTGAAAAGTTTGTTCAAAACTGAAATACACAAATTACATTTTCGTAAAGTTTTAGTTTAGTAAAATATGAATAAATGTTATTTATGCATGCATTCTGAAAATAATGTTATTGTAATATAATTTTGAAGTCTAAATAATTTCTAGTGAGGATGTGAGGGTCTGTAGAGTTTTTATGCTTTATCTTTAATTATGTGGGGGCATTTAGTCTCTAAACAAAAGACCTTTATAATTATTCAACAAAAAAAAATGAGGAAAACACTATTACAAAAATTTTAACAAATTTAGTTACAAATTAAATTAGTAGAGCTACTTTTTTGAGCATAATGTTTTTTTAAACTCTTTTGAACTTATTTATGTGCTCCATATTTGAATATTCTTATTAGCACCGAAAAAGCAAATACAGATATGTGCATACGGCCCAGGTTATTTTACATGTTTTCTTTTTATTAAACTAATATAAAAAAAATTGTTTCGCTTACCTCTCTCTTTCCTGATTTCTCGATGTATTTCTCTATTTGTGAAGAATTTAGGTTTGCTTGATTCCGGAAACTGGTTTAGGTCAGATTCCGTATTTGCTGCAACAGATAAGAACTCATTTCAGTTCGATAGTTGACATTTTTGTTTAATATTTAAGAAATAGTTGAAATTTTTGATATTTTCATCGAGGTTTAATTTCCATTTGATAGATATTTAAGAACATTTTAAAATGTGACACTTGTGTTGTCACACTATATAAATTGCGAGCGCTCACCTGAGTAAGCGAATACAAAACTTTTCAGACTCAGTGTTAATATTTCTGGGTCTGCACACCCGAAACTAATTCATTCGTGGAAAAATTGGTTTTGTGTGAGAGGAATGTGAAGTGTGCAGTATGAAACAGATTAAAATCTTCAGCCAAGTTTGAAGTTGAAAACTAATAAACACACAACATTCTATATTTTGAGGCCTGCAAAAGAACTTAGAAATATAAACTGGGCTTATGAAACTTTTTAATCTCAAGTGAAGTTTCCGATTTTCATGATATAGGAAATTGATTAATTGATGATAATACTACCCAAGGTTCCAAGCGAAAAGGTTTTATCTTAAATTATAATTTTCGGCGAGCATGCTAAGAATAATTCCGATTTTTTTTAGGTTTTCGATAGTTCTTTTAGATAAAACTTATTTAATTAATTAAAATAATATACGATTTTTATATAAAAGTTTATTGTCAGATTTCTAAGTTTGAGACCAAAGAAAATAAGAAAGATAAAATAAGTAAAAAATTGAGTTAAGTTAGGAGGGCAGAATAAGTAACACTAACACTTAGTTGCACAACTGCCCTTCTGAGTGTTACTGAAGATATAAGGGCTGAGCTTGACGACGGTCGTGTTACATTTCTCGTCCTTTTAGATTTTCCAAGGCATTCGATATGGTTAACCACTTTTTGCTCTTAAATAAGATGCGTTATAAGTTTGGTGTTTCAAGCGGTAAAACTGATTTCGTCTTACCTTGGTGATAGAAAGCAAACCGTATGTGTGGATAATCGATTGTCTGAGTTTCTTCCAATAATACGAGGTGTCCCCCAAGGTTCGATTTTGGTACCACTTTTGTTTTCTCTGTACATAAATTAAATATCTTCAATAATCCTTGAAGCTTCTTAACACTTCTACGCTGACGATATCCAGATTTACAAAAGTTGCCCCCTCGGACTTATACAAAACTGTGTCTGCTTAATTAATGATGATCTTGAGCGGATTTTCAATTGGGCAGAAAGTTGTGGTCTTACTCTGAATTAAAACAAGTGTAAGTACTTAGTTATCTCAAAAAAAATGTTAGATTTATCTTATTTTCCTCCAATACTGCTAAACAAGTGCCCTCTAGAATTTGCTAACACATCAAAAAATCTTGGCATTGTATTTAATAGAACTCTGACATGGAATAATCACAAAAATTCAATTGTTGGGAAAGCCTATGGAGCCCTAAGAAATCTGTGGACTGTCCAGCAGTTTACCCCGCTCAATTCAAGGATCCTTCTTGCCAAGGACTTGATTATCCCAGTTCTCACATACGGCTGTGAAATATTTTATAATAGTGATTCTGCTAGTAAGGCCAAATTAAAAGTAGCGTTTAACAGCACCATTCGATACATTTACGGGCTACGAAGGTATGATTCTCGCATCTGTCTAACAATCTTTTAAATATGTCATTTGAAAATTTCATTAAGTTTTGAACACTAAAACTGTTTTTTTAATATTATAGGAACACGTCAACCAACTTATCTATTCGATAAAATTCGGTTCCATGCATCAAATAGAACAAATTGTGTAATACTTCCGCGGTTCTCTTGTCTATCATCTGAGAGACAGTTTTTTATTGCTGCAGTACGCCTTTGGAACTCACTACCATCGAATCTGCGAGAGCTAAGCAACATGGAACAGTTTCAGAGTAGTTTAAAGGTTTTTTGTCCTCAATCAAAGCAACTAACTTCTTTTTTTTTTTTTCTGTTGAACAATGTTAATACATAAACTTTCACTGGCTTATAAGATTATATCTTACAGTGCTAGCTTTTTAAAGAAATAAAATAAACATAAACTTAAACTTAAACTTAAAACAATGTCCATGTAGGTAGATTTTTTCCCGAAGACTTCTCCGATTCAGGATCCTAAGCGAACAAGTAAACCCAGCTGATTTGATTCTGAAGTATGTGTGTGAATGTAGTTGTGAAACGTCAAAGCAAATTCTATCTACTTTTTGCAACTAATTTGCCAAACTCTTTCAGTAAAAATTCGACTGCAACTACATATGTATATCGTCATCTGCACTTCATGATTAAGGGGATTCAATTAAGTGGAAAATTGCAGTGAACATATCCGTTAAACTTTACTAAATTTTATCACTGAATCTCAACAAATTTGTAAAAAAATGTAAAATACGCAAACAGAACAACCGACAAATGCTTTTGGTTTTGATTCTGAATTGAAATTCGAAGACAAAACTCTTCTGTTCAGGAAAGGAACTGTCATTCTGATTGCCAGCCGAATGGTTTCAGACATTGACGTACTAGATATGGACCACCAGTCGGTTGAAATTTTCATACAAACAGCCAAGAAAAGTTGTTCCAGCTAAAAACAGCCTAAAAACGCCATCATCTTTTAGTGTTAAATACGTGTACTAATTTCGCCATTAGGATTTAAATGTAAACGATAATATATTCATCCGTAAGTAACTCATCGCATAAGGAGTGGATGTGTTTTGTAAAATAAAAGTAGTTTGATAATAATTTCCACCAAAATATTTCAATAGTAAATAATTAATTAAAAAATTCATATCACTGTTACGCAGATTCCCTGCTAGTAGTTGATGGCGCCCCTAGTTATGTTGGAACAGGCGTGAAGTTGGCTACTGGCGGTCCATACCTAGTACGTCAATGGTTTCAGAAGCCTTCTAGACTCTCCTGGACATAAGAAATTTCTTTGGGTAGAAATATGAACAAAGTTCTGACTAAGTGTAACATTTTTAAGTAAACAAAAAAATGGAAAACAAACGAAACTTTGGTTTTTCTTTGATTTTGTTTCGTTAATCCTTCTGCAATTTTCTCTTTTAAAACTTATTTATTTATTCAATTTTAAAAAAATTTAAAATTTAATTTAGAAATTTTAAACTCACATATTTACTGAGAAAAAATACCTACAACGTGCGTCCAATTAATGATAAGAAATAGACAATGACAAAAAATTCAGGATACCTACATAGATAAGGCTAATTATAAAGCAGAACATTTCACTCAACCTTAAGTCATAGATCTTTCACGAATTCACCCAATTAAAAAAGCTAGAGGCCGACACAGCCATTCGGTCTGGCGAGACAAAAAAAAAATAGGAAAACCAACCATGTGTTGTAAAATAAAAAAATATTTCGACCACAAATTCGTTACTGAACTATTTTTCGAAAAAACACAAAAACCTCTTCTGATAAGAGGCACTGTATTTATAGTTTCATCCAACCTAGGGTATAGCCCTATGTCGGTTTACGAAATCGTCCTGAACCTTAAAAATCGGAACTGTCAATGAGGATTAAAGAAGTAAAGGTCTTTGAAATCATTTAATACTTACTTGTGTAGGTTGTTGCCAAATTTAAATTTGATCCTTCTCCTGGAGTGAAGTTAAGATATTCATTTTCTTCAAATTTCACTGAAATAAAACCAAATATATTTGTTAGAATTCAGAAAAAATATAATTATAATAAAAAAAAGTATTTAAATATATGTATGTATGTATTTTTGAAAGAAAAGCCATGTTGATTTCATTGCGCACGTTCGGGTGCACACCAAAAGAGCTATCTGGATACTTCTGTATCGTATGAGTTTGCGAACGACCAAAACCGGATAGGTGTCAAAAGACACAAAAACACATATTCGTAGTCAGCTGTTTGCCAATCCTCCCTTGGCTTCGTGAGTATACTGAACATTTTAGGATACTTTCAGATTTATTTCCCCTCCGCAGCTATATGGTCGATCAGTTGTGTTTTAACATGGAATTACAACAACAGTAAAGTATGCGAACCACAATAGTTGTGCACGCGAACGTAAGCATTGATTTCAATTTCTTTTTTTAAATGTTTTAAATTTTAAATTAATCTTGAATTAACGTCATATTTCATTAGTTCCTAGTTATAGCTACAATTGAAATATATCATTGAAACACAACCAGTGAAACGATTGAAATATTTTGTATAGGAACTAAAGCTAGCATAAATTATTATACAAATATACAAATAGGACATGCGAAAAAAATTTATGAAATTTTATTAAAAGCTTTAACAAATATTCAATCCAAAATCAAGGAAAGCAAAAAATTTTCTTAATTAAGTGTGAGTTTACGAAAAAAAATGTTAAAATCGTTGGAGCGGTTTTCGACTTAATTGATGTTCTATACATAATTTTTCGAAAATATCTTATTAAAAAAAAGTAAGTATGCACGTTTTTTGAACTTAATTTATTATACCTTAAAACGTAATTCATAAAAATCCGTTAAGAGGTTTTCGAAATATTGAATTCAGAAAAATATTTTTTAATTATTATTTAATACTTAACAAATAAATTTTTGAAAAAATTGTTTAAGCCATGTTATTTGAAATAGCTACAACAACATCAGTATTGAATATCTTTCAAATCGCTCCAACCGTTATCGAGAAAGTCGAAATTTAAAAATACCGTGATATGGCAGATCTTTTACAACTAGTTACACTTGTAAAATTCGGTTGAAATCGGTTGAGAGCCGTTTTTGAGCAAAATAAGGTTCTCGTTAGTTTAGCAGGTATCGTTATTTTTAGACTTCAAAAAAAGCTCTGGGTATTACGGTCCACCCGTTTAGGCTGTAAATGCCGAGACATACAGACAGATTTGCCGGACCCACTTTTATGTCTTCTCTATCATCATAATATTATGCTTGATTGTTATCTCAATACTTTTTTTTGTACGAATCCAAGACTTGCCTTATAGTACCTATAGAGCAAGTAAAAATTTGTATTTTGTTTACAAATTTAAGAAATTTTCAAAGCAAAATGTGGGGCAAAACTTGTGTCATGTCATAATGTAAAAGCGCCATACAATTTGCAAATGTCATCAGAAGTCATATCGGTGTGACATTTATGTTAAAGACAGATAGAAAACTAGTTAAAAACAAGCAATAGAGTGATACACACCTAAAGAACGCGAATTTATTGTTTCTCGTTGTGTGACCAATTACCATTTCACGTTTGCTTGATTGATTTTAAATATTTTTTTATAAAAATTGTAAAAATTAATAATTGCTATGCAATTTTAATTAAATAGTTAATATTCAACATTAATTTGGTAACATTTTAATTTTCTTTATATAAGAAAAATACGTAAAGAAATATTTTTTGCACATTTTATTTCTTAGTGATTGTGCTCATCACGGAGTATCTTGTTTCATTGTTAATAACTCTGGTATGAGCAAATGCTTTGCAGAGACATTTTCGCTGCTTTGAACACCTCCAACAAACACTTGTTTGTGAATTAGGATGGAATTTATGGTTTCCAACAATAAGTGCCCGATGATTGGATTGGGATATGCCAAATATTGCCACTTTGTCGAATAACACGTCCAGAAGAACTGAAATAAAAAAAATGCATTTAAGATTGAGTGAATTATTTAATTTAATTAGAGTTATTTATTGATTATTAGTTATTAATGTCTATTTGCACCAACCAATATTTAAAAAAAATAAATGGCACTACTGCGTCGCACAAACTTGCTCATATAACAAGTTTGCTTAGCAGCAAAAAAAAAACTGGGTCGAGCGTTCTTCTCTTGGATGTTGTAATCTTTCAATGTATAAATATATAAAATAATTTATTAAATTCTTTCAATAATTTTAAAACTCAATAATTAAAAAAATAAATACATAAAATAAAAATAACTTTAAACATTAATTAACAAACCAGAGTTTTCCGAACAAATAGTGTTATGCCAGTAGTTTTTAAATATCACAATATATTAAACAATTTTTTTTACCAAAATCGTAGGCCCAGTTTTCGAAAAAATCGATTTTTTCAAACAATTTTTTTTTAAATTCTTTATTGAAAAATTTCGAGTATGTCAATATTTTAGCTAATTAATAATTTTCATGCGAAAACTAAATTTAAAAAGAAAATCAAGAATTGGTTTTCAAAAAAAACATTCCTTAATTTGCGATGCGATTTCTTGCTCTTCAATTTATTTATATACACAGAAAATTAAAAAAAAAACTTTAAACTTTCAAATGAAAATAACGAAAAGGTAAATCAGTCTCGAAAGATATTCCGATCAGTAGTGATTTCCAAATTTGATTTCTAAAAAGAACTAGAAGGATAAACGCCAATTTAATTTAATTTTTCCGCAACTTAAAAAAAAATATTAGTTTAAGAATTTTTTTTTTTATTTTCAATTGATGAATTTTTTTTTAATTTTATATACATATTAAAATTGTCAATTTTCTAAAATTCAATACGATAATTGATGTTTATCAATAAAATTGATCCATCGGTATTATAATTCTCAACCATCAAAATTTTTGATAAACTTAGATCTATGGTTCTTTTTTCTAGATCTAGTTATTGTTATATTTTCTTACCTATATCTTTCCCAGCTACTAGTGTTTTCTTGTTTTTTAGATCTTTTGGATTTATTGGATTTTTTATCTTCTTAGTCTTAGTTTTAGCTGGAAGACATACAAAACATTTTAGCTCTTTGATATTTTATATAGGCATATAGAAAACAATGGGACATATTCATAGTTGTTTTTAAACTACAGTTTTGATTAGCTTCCTCTTTTGAAAAAGGGCTTAACTTTTTCAAAAGAGGAATTTTTTTATATAAATTTTTATATCGTTCAATATAATGCTGAACTTAAGTTAAAACAAAGAAATAAAATCAATAATGATTCAAATTCTATATACTAATATAAAAATTAATTGAAAAATATTTAACCAAGTAGAAGACTAAGCATCATTTTATTTGAAGTGGACTTCTCTGAATTATGTTAAGTGGCCTATAGCCCAAGAAAAATTGCGTTTTGCCCGGGTGCAAGCTAATGGGCTCGTCAGATGACGTCCACTTAAGTAAATTAATTAGATCTCGCTTTAACTTTTAAAAATGACAAACACTTACATTTATCAGAATCATCACTTTCTTCCAGTCTGTATTCGGTCTCATAAATCTCAGTGTTGTAATACATTTCCTCATTTCCTGCAATGGTTACAAAAATATATTTTTTAAATGAGTTTTTTTATTAATATACAAATTTAGGAAAACAGTTTTTTAAGAGTTTTTAAGAAGGAAAATTAGAATTGCTATATTTCTATTTCTTTAATTAAAGCCTTGCTAGTAGTTTTCAGTTTATTTTTTATTTTTTATTCTCAATATTGATATACACATTTCTTTTTTCACATTTATAATTTGTTTTGATTTCAAAAGAAAATTGAACATTATTATAATTTGTTGAGATTTGTAATTCTTTAGCAAAAAGTAAACACTCAACAAAACAGTTTAAAACTTTATCGATACAACAATTTTATATTCAATAAGAATATTTTCAAAATACACTACATTTATTTTACATTTATTTCAGACCATTTATAAAAGTGTTTGTGTTGATATGCCATACAACATTTAAAATATTCCAAAATTATTTTTCGATTTAATTTATAAGTTAAGTGAATCGAACCTAAAACTACTTGTTTTTTTGGCACACACTTAAATAAAACGCTAAGCAGTTCTAGGACAAAATATTTAGTTGTTAGTCGAAGTAGACTTTATTTGTTCATTTTCACTTAATTCATTGAAGACATATTCTAACATTAACTAGGAAATTTATAAGTCTTACTTGTTTTTGTTCTAAGACATATTTGTTTACAACATCTAACGTATGTATTATAAAGCATGTTTATTCCTAAAAAATAACTTCTTTGATAGTTTATAAATAAACTAATATATTTTAGCAAAATGACTCTGTACTTTGAATTTGACAGGTAAACTATTCAGGTGTGAAATTTTATTTTTGAACATTTGTCATTTACAAAAAGGACATATATGCATTTTATTTGTTTATTTTATAATATTTGTTGATAAACAAAATTACCTGCATGAGTGTATATACCTTTTTTTTTTTTTTTTTTTATTTAAAATTTGTTTTAGCATGTTTTAAGCCAAAAAGAACTGAATTCGATTTGAAAACAATGCGAACTATACTTATATTACTTAATACTACATTATTATATTGTAAAAAATTTAGAATTGAAATTGACAATTGAATTGTTTTAGCCTTATACATTGTTTAAAATTTTAAATAATCATTTTTGTTAGGTATTACAATGGAGAACCGTTCTGCAAAAATTGTTTACATATTCTCATGTTCAAATCGAACTATCGTCGTATAAAATGAAGCTTTAGAAAAAAGTTTTCCAATTTAACCAGTACTATGAGAAGTGGTGAAGTACAAAAAAAGTTGCAACCTACAAATTATACAACAATCGGTTTTAAGAAAGGGCTACGAAATATTTTCAAATTGCACCATGCTTCTGAAATAAGGAAGGCGATATGTAACTTCAAACGAAGAGTTCAACCGGCATTTTAAAGTTTTTTTAGCCATCAGAAATAGAAATTGATCTTACATACATTTTGAAACTCCCTTTGAATGTTTCATCTCAACAAGGGAAGCATGGAATAACAATGAAGCTTTGCAATATATGTAGATACAAAGGCTTTAGAGCATAGTTCTTTTCAGAAGCTCTAATTATAATGTTTAATAATCAGACTAACATATAACAGCAATGTATTTTATACAAAGAATATAGCAAAGATGAAATTCAGCTACGAAAAAATTTCAATTATGAAGGCAAACTTCCAAAAGTTACGTTTAGAGTACGATCTGTACAGATGACGAGGACGAACGTAACATACATATTGTTTAAGGAACGTAAGCAAAAAGTTACGAAGAAGACCATTATTAAAAACAATCTTTGCATATGTGGATGGAAATTTTTTTCATAACCTTTTTGATGCTGAAACACTTAAAAAATATCCACTTTTAATGTAAAATTAAGAAATAAATGAATTTTAAATAATATTATTCCACTTCATTATATTCATATTGTATTATTTTATAAATCTAAGTTTCATTTTGATTCCTTTTTCTTTATGACCGTATTTGATTTGATTTTGCTTTAATATTCGAAGGAATTAAACTTTTAATGACAGTAGAGTAAATTCATAAACGGATAACTGCACACATCTAACGTTCACAAACGCAAATAACGCAACATCACTTTCAAAGTTTTTTATTTTCTTGTGACATTTATATGGCATCAACTTACAACTAGATTTGCATCCAGAAAAATCGGGATATGTTTTTGATGCCTGTGATGATCAAAAGAAAATCAAAAGATAATAAAATAGAATGCAAGACTGGATCGCACGAACTTGCTCTTGTAGCAAACTATACTCTATTAAGAAAAATTAAATTTATTAAATAATGTGTGTGGAAGACTTATGGAAAAATTACCTAAACGAGAGATCAAGTTGTGTTGTAGCTATAAAAAAGCAGTTATTTAGCCATAAAATTTAAATGCCATTTGTGTTGATTGTCTAATCTAGATGCCATACCTATAGCCAAATTTGTAAAAACCGTTAACACTAAATCTCCGTTATGCGCATTTAACAAAAAAACAGAAATGCAGTTAAACAGCACTTCAAATATAACGTTCACAAAGTTTTATCAAAATCGTTAGAGCCGTTTTCGAGAAAATTTGGAAAAACTGGAACCGTTATATGGGAGGTACCCGATATAGCCGGGCTAAAAAAAAATCTTTCAAACTGTTTAGGCTGTACAGATAGACCGACGGACGGCATGACGAAACCTACTTTTTAAGACTTCTCAATCATCGTAATGTCAAGTTTCCCTAATAAGCAAGTAACGCACAACTGGGTCGCATGAACTTGTAAGGTAAAATTTATCGAAAATAGCATTAGGAAACATATTTCAAATCTGTTTCAATTTATTATGTACTCTGGATTATGATTTTGAAATTGTTTGCCGATACAAAGAGTTGTCTACCAACAAAAAAAAAATTAAGTTAATGATCTCCAGATGAATGATGTTCGATGGTTTGCAAATAGCCAACACGATGGATTTGTATTGGTGGCGAAATGCACCAGTGTCCGTGAAGGCATAAACCAGTTGTTCCCTAGATTAATAAGCAAATGATGACAATTCATTGGTTAGAATTGATGCTAAAAGTTTTTGAATTTTCTCTTAATCACATAGAAAAATTCTACCAATAATTTGTTATATTTTATATAACAAAATATATATTTTATATAACAAATTAGTGAATCGTTTGTATTCTTTAACAGTGTTTTCATTTACCTCATTTGATAAAAAAAAATAATAAAGTTATATTCTTATACATTCTTGTTAAGCAACACTGACATCTGACGTTTGTCTATTATCTTTATAAAGTTAGAAACCAGTTCCACAGAACTCCACGAATTTCTTAAACTAAAAAAATCACACACAACTTTTACACAGTTTACCACATAAATACATTCATTTCCACACAAATATTTGAAAAAATAAAAGTAAATCACAAAATTATGATGCATAAGCATTTTAAGATAAATAGTTATTCAAAAAGTGTTCGATGCTATCAGCAAGACTTACATATTGTGGGCTCTTGTTTAATCCATCATCAATTATCGAAGGTGTAGGAAATGCTGATTTAATATCCAATTGTGTCGACATAGACTTACTATTGCAATGATCAATAACATCTGATATCATTTCCCTATGACGTTTCTTGAAATGCGAAAAAAAGTTTCCAGTAGACAGAGTTGTACCACAAATATTTGTACGGCATGCTGTGCAAGTTGCTTTTATACCACCCACAGTTTTATATGATGGTCTAACATGTTTATAATATTTTCCACTTAGAATTTTCGGCAAAGCTGCAACTGGTCCATGTTTTAATTTTATTATACAAGGTCTTCTTGCCAGACTATCTAAAAATCCACAATAAAATCAAACAAAATAACAATGGAAATTATTAGTGAGAAATAGAAATTATAAGAAGCTTGTGAAATAATGAGGTTATTGTTAAGTATTTTTTATAAGCTTAAGTTTAATTTTCATGCAAAATTGTGTGAGTAGGAGTAAAATTCTTTGTGGATCCGATAATCTCATCACGTTTGCGTTTTACCTTTTTTTAAAAAGAAGAATTGTAAAATAGGTCTGATACGTACTTTCATAAGTACTTTAAATAATTTTAGTTTTCATATAATTACATGTTGTTGTTATGGACTTGGCTTTTTGCGCTATAGTGCAGAGATTGTCAGATCCACCTGTATGAAATGTAAATATTATGCCCCAACAAACTTATTTTAAGTATAAAAACTGATATAAGCATATGGAAAGCAAATTTATATTGTAAATTATAAGAAATTTATTTATATGTTAGTAAATTACTTAAACTACTATTTATTCCAAAAAAAAAAATCATTCCAAAAAGGGAACAGGTTTTTTTAATCAACTAAGTACACCTACTTCTGTGTGGTCGTAATCTTAGATTCTTCTAGACACATTTGTGGGATTTCTTCACCTAAAACGAATTCAAACTTAACAAAGTATCCGAAATTGTTAAAGTTAAATATACCTTTCCTACAGTTGATTAACAACGACAAGAAACAGTTTGGCTTTTTTTTCGTCGTTTGATTGTTACATTTTTGGGATACAACTGAATGTATGCATGAATACAAATTGTTTGTTTCTAATGGTGCTAGTAAATTTATCTAAGTTATTTTTAGCATCTTAATTTATAATTAAAGGATGTATTTGTAGTTGTTAATAGTTATAATATTATATTACTTTTTTTTTACTATGGAGAAAAATGTCTACAAGATTGTCTCTATAAATATATTATGCTCACCAATTTCTGTCGAATATACTTGAAGAACAATTTTTCATTGATTCTGTAAAATTACTTCAATTTGATTGTCACTTTGATCAACAAAATTTAACCTGAAATTAATTCAAATGTAAAATAGTATCATAAACTATAACACAGAAAGCAAACCTCTTCCAAATGGAATCAGCAACCATGGGAAGCAATTTCAGTCGTCTGGGTCGTTCGACTAATGTGTTTCTTTTATTTGATTGCTAAATTTGCCAGAAACTTAAGCTATGTATGTACATAAATAGGACCAGACTTGTAGTTTCATTTTTTTGTAAAAGATGCCACAAGATTTACTTCATATCATGGATCATAGGCATCTTAATTTTATTTTTAAATGTAATTGTCTTAAATATAAATAAAAATTGTTAACTTAACTACCAAAGAAATTTCTAGAACACTTAAGTCATTGCAAGGCCTGGGAATCGAATTTTATCATGAAAATCACTTTGAAGGTCATCCATGCCTTCGACTTTCACTTCAGGGTCATGTGTGTGTGGAGAACCAGCAACACGTATCGTTACGTCATCATTAACTTTTGATGTAACAACAGTTGCTCTGCAACCAAATTTAACATATCGGGAACAACGCCAGAATATATTTTTGTGGCTTTGCCTATTTTCAACATATCGATATCCATTGTATATTAACATGACACGTCCACGTTGTGTTGTAGAATATTGAATGTATGTAGTTGCCCCTTTATCTTCTAAAATGTATTTGAATTCTGAAAGATAAATAAAAAAAAATATAAGTTAACTAAAAAGTAACAATATTAAAGATTTGCAAAGTTTGAACAAAGAAAACAAATTCTTGGAATAGCTCCAAAGTTGTTATTTTTTTTTTTATTATTTTTTGAAACTAGATCTTAAGTTATTAATACGTGATAAATAATTGGGGTTATCGGGAACCTTTTTTCCCACCGAATTTTTCACATATTCGAAAAATTAAATTGATGATGAGAACCTTATGGAACTAGGGAAAAATTCCGAGGGAAAAATGTTTCCCATAAAGTTCCCGATAGGGCTGAATAGCATGAGATAAAATAAGTGTAAACAGAAGAGAGGCAATTTTGTAAAAATAAAACCAAATATAATAAAAATAAAAAAATTATTCTTTTCTGTTTACAATCTATATTTTTTTATAAATAAGCCTTAATCTGTCGTAGCGGAAATAACAAATTATAAATTGTCCCATTTCTGGCATGTTGGATCAGCTATTTGATTGCATGTTTGATTATCAATTTTACTTGAAATCGCTTTGTCATTGTTTCTTTGATGAAATTGCTGAGATGGAAAAATATACTGGGTACAATTAGTAGTTAAATGTCTTGAGTTCCAAAAATGTTAAGACCACGGTAAGGTTAAGCAACACTTTGCATTTAAATGTATCTGAGACAATATTTCAAGGCAATATATATTTGTTTTCGTACTTTATATGGCGCTTACATTTCAGGATGGACTATGGCATCAAGCAACAATCCATCCAATAACGCAGGTCGTTTTCCACTTGTGTGCTCCAACTGAAATCGAATCTATTTCTGCTGCAAAGACCACTACAGGGGAAGGTTTGAAAACTAGTCGGGCAGTTTTTTTTTATCTCTATTGATTATATTCTAAGACAATAGAAAATTATTTAGTCCATAATCTTAACATATATATATAACATATCGTTGAAAATTTAATCCGTCGATAATCAAACGAATTTTCCCCGTTTTGACAATACTCTCTGCACCATACAGCAGAATAGGGATGAACTAGCTTATAAAGAGTAATTCTTTGTTTAATATCTGCACTTGCATTGTATATGCCTATCGTGACGCTTTCCCATATGTGTCTTTCTTGAAGGGTTCTCAACTTCGAAGGGTACGTTGCTTTGTTTACCGTTAAGCAGATGGATTCTCAGTCTCGTTCTCTAGCACATTTTGTCGAACCAGGGGTTTTGTTATGATCATTTATTTTTATTCACTTGTTGGCAGTGTTTCAATGTTCTTCTGAACTTGATGCTAGAGACAGGTTTTCCAAAAGATTTAAAGATAGTTGGTTACCAAAACTTCTGGTTCTCTTACGATCTTAGCTTCGTTGTTATGTAAAGACTTGTGCCATCCGAGTGTCGAACCATAGATGTCCACCTTTCTCCCTTGCCAACATTTAGCTAGAACAATATTTTTTAATCACAAATAGCTACTTTATTTTATAACAAGTACTTACCTATCCGTAGGGTATAAGAAATATGCCCGTTTTTTTTTTTTGTTAGTTTAAAAGGCAGCAATATGTTGACTGCCGGTAAATTTTGAAATATTGAAATATGAGAATGATCGTGGAACATGAAATATCATATTCCGAGCAAATATTGTATGTGTTCAAAAAAAATTCTGATAAATTTAGACGCCAGGTTTTAAACTTTATAAGAATTTTTCGCTTTGTTTCTGAAAAACTTAACTAAAACCGTTAAAAAAAATGCATGGAAAAGACATTAGAAAATTCATCTCTTTTATGATATAATTTAATATTTAAAAGAAAATTCTACTGTTATAAAAACAAGTATGTACCATTATCATAACTTTGTCACTAAACATTTATAAATTTAGATATTTATTTTAGATTTTAAAGTTCGTTTTTCCATCTTAGCCACAGGCTTTTTCATAACATGGTTTTATGATGCTGCTCTCCTAATTCGTTTATTTTATTTAAAACATATGATTTAATCTGATCAGCGTTGATATTATCGTTGCGATTTTTAAATACCATCATAACATGTGCTAGAAAATAAATTAATTAACAAAATAAATAAATATGTTATTTAAATAATTTACTTATTATTGAATTAAGATAGTTAGAATTTAATCCATATAGTCTTTCACTTGGATCTAATTGGTAGCATTTAATTAAAACCATTCGACCAAAAACTATTTCACTAAGTGATCCGGTATAGACGCTACAATCATTGTGGAGAATTTTTAGAATATTTCGCTTTGAGATAAAGACCGGACTGCCATAGTGTAATGGAACAATACCTTCCAAGTCTGGTCTAAGCTCATTTGTGGTATCTATTGAAAGAAATTTAAAAAATATATTTATAAGAAATATAAAAAAATATACATATATATATGAATGTGGATACATATAAAAATAAAAGATTGTTTATTTAATTTTAAGATTTAATCAACTTTATTTTAATCAGTTTATCAATTTTTCCTTAAAATCAGTCTAGTTAAAGTTTATAGCTATTCTATAGCTATGTATATATTTAATTTATAAAATATTAATTTATTAATTTACATATATGAATGACAACAAAAAAAAGTTTTCATAATTAGGTTGAGTGATGCTGGTTTCTGAAAACATATTGCAAAAGAAAACAAATATTTGTACACAATTTTTTTTTTAGAAAACGACATAAATACAAACCTTAGACTAAATAAATACGTGTAATATCTGTCAATTAATCGCTTTATCTTTGGTCCTTTTGCGTTCAGAATGGATTTTCAGTAGCTGTCGCCAGTTTTGTACATCAAGTGTTCTGAGATCTCCAGTAAAACTAACCCGTCTATGGTTCCCCATCTTGTTCGACATTAAATGAATGCGTTCTGTATGCATTCCATTTGTCATTCTAATTTGTTCATTATTTAACATTGTTTTATAGAAACAAATCGCAATTTCACGAATTCTTTGTTTATTTTAAGTCAGCTTTTGACACCGTTAGAAAGAGATCGATAGTTTTTTAGCACTCTGTTGTGATATTGACCGAATTCATAAGAACTTCTTACAAACTGCTTCTTAACTTCTGTGATAGTCATAAATCGAAGCACTTTATCTATGATATCGGTTTGCCACAAGGCGGCATTATAAGTCCACTAATATTATCTCTTTTTATAAATGACTTCAAAGATTATATCCCTGGTGGTGTAAGTTTCAAGGACTCATCCTCCATTTGCAGATTTTTCTCGTTTAATACTCAACGAATTATGATATTTTAAATATTTATATTCGCTGATGATGCCATTTTATGTATACGGCGAAGTCTATGAAAGAAGTCTATGAAAGTTTATGGAAAATATTAAATTTATAATTATAATGTAAAAAAAAAGTTTAAGTTATCGATTGAATGTTTGACTATTTGTTTATGATGTAACTTTTTTAATACAACAGATACCTACATTAAAAATAAAGAACACAAAAAGGATGAACAAATTTATTTCCTACAAATTTGTGCCTATTTTTTTTTTTGTCAGAATTATGGTTTTCGAAAAAAATTAAGTTATGACTCTTTTCAAAAAGGTGGCCTTAAGGTACAAAAACTTGCTTTTGTGACAAGTTGCCAGAGAAATAAAATTAATAAATTTTAATTTAAGTAAATTTAATATTTTTGTTTATTGTAAACGAGAAATAAGAAAAAAATAATATGAATGTTTTATTAAAAGTGCAAAAACTTCTTTTTACAAAGATTTAAGCCAAAATCAAAGTAGGTATGCAGAAAATTTTGTTGCATAAATATAATGGGACTTTTCATTTGTAAAATAAATCAATTTATTTTTGATCGGCGATCAGTTTTTGACAGTTGGGTAAATAAATTGATTTTTTTTTTTTTTTTTTTTGATTTCCGATCAATTTTGCTGATTTGGATTTCTCGGCAGATTTACAACTCCTTGGACTACCCCAATGCAATAATCACCTGTCGGTTTTTTTTTTGTTTTATTTATTTCAATTGTGATAAATTTTGTGCAAAATAATTAAGAAATAAATTTAAATAGATTTTCTAATTCCTTAAGATCTTGTTTCATTTAACACAATGACAAAAATTAGTCGATTTCCATTTGTCACGAAATAAATGAATTTATTTATTAAAATCTGTATTTACCAATGGAAAGCCACATAAGTTTACCAAAATAATAATTTCAATATCGTTAGAGCGGTTTTTAAATAAATCGATGTTTACATAATATTTTTTTATAAAAAAAGTTATTTTGTCTACAAATTTAAAGTAAGCCAATTTAAAATGCTAAATAGTTTGCATTTATTGTACAAAAAATAATTATTTCTTGCGATTGCAGGAACTATTAAGGAAGTTATGCATTCGTACAAAACAAAGTTTTGAAATAACAATCAAACATGACATTACGATGATAGAGAAGACGAAAAAAAAAGGTAAGTAGGTATTATTCTAAACAACTTGACATATCGTCTGTAGTTGAAATAAATAAATAAATAAATAAATAAGAAATACTGTCTGTCTGATTTCTTCAAACTTTGTAAAAAGTATTCTTAGCGTAATATTCCCCGACGTTTTTTTTTAATTTTATAGGTCATGAAATAACGGTACCTACCATATCGGCGTCACCGATCATTTGAAATTTCTCGAAAAAAATACCATCAATTTCGATAAAATTTTATATGAGTGATTAATTGTCAAAAGTGATGTCTTTTATCCGAAAAAAAATGTCCGGAGTAGCTTATTAACGGTACCTGCCCTAGAAAAGAACTTTTTCGATACCGATTTTCTCTTCAACGGCTCAACCGATTTTGACGATATTTAATATTCTAATAGGTCGCCTATAATTAATTAATACTGCATTCAAAATTTTGTAAACAGTATTTTTTAAAAAGTCAGTTTTTTTTATTCCATTTTTTTCGAAACAAAATCCAATCAATTTTAATAAAATTTTATGTGAGTGCTCTGTTCTCGGTGAAAATTTGACGAAATTCCCAGTCGTTTACACGAAGGTTACTTGCCACAAGAGCAAGTTCATGCGATCCACCGTTCACTTTTTTTTTTTTTTTTTTGGGAAGTGGATGATTTTATAAACAACAGCATGGGGACAACTACACTATTTTGGCTAGAGCTATAGCTATTTCATGGCTGCCCACGCCAATCAGCAGACACTAAAGTTTCTGATAATTAGCGTTGGCAGGCATGAAATAACTATAACTCCAACTAAAATAGTGTTGTTGCAGACACTAAAGTCGTCTAATGATTGGCGTTGGCAGCCGTGAAATAACTATAACTCCAGTCAAAATTTGTTGTCTAATTCACAAACTTCTCAATGTATATTGAATTATGGAGCGCAAGCTACGCAGCTTAACTGCAGTTTAAGAACTTTTACAAAATGTTTATATTAAAATTTGATCAATTCATCTAAAGTAAATAAATAAATTAAGTGGCACTGACCGCTCCGAAGAACCACGGCCTAGTGACTTATACTATCAACCAATCCTTTTGTGTGCCGTGTTAATTCTACAGGATTGCAGGGGACCTACAATTTTACGTCGAATCCGAACGACTAAGGTGAGAAGCACTTTTCACGACAATGATACTCTTGGAGGATTTTTTACTTCCTCGCAAGAGGCAGTGCCCCTAAAAAAACATTAGGTGTTCTCGAAGCTGGGCTCGAACCCAGACGCTACGACTGCCAATTTTTCAACTTAACAAAAGACAATCAGACAAAAACATCTCTATTTTTTTTTAAGAAAATCTTTTGAGCAGTTTTCGAGGAAATTAAGATTCTTCATAACGGTTTTTAACCTGCCTTATAACCTAGTTTTTGAGCTAACAAAACTTAATTTCAATTTAAAACTGAGAAAGAAAACACAGAAAATGATATAGACGTGGTATAAGTTTCAATCAAAATACAGACATTAAAAACACACAAAACGTATCAGATATTGAGAAGTGGGTGAATTAGGCAACAACAACCTGTGGGCACCAACACTATTATTGGCCTTTTGTTAATTAAAAACACGTTGTTGAATTTAAGCCGGCACCAGGAATCTAACCTGTGCCTTCCACAGATGGCCATCGCACTACGCAATTCAACCATTGTAGGTGTACGTTACCTCGATTCAAATTGTGATTATCGATCCACTGAGAAGACGGCTATTTTATTAGTTTACACACATTTTGTTGTTGTTTCATTCAGTTTTTTTTTTCTATTTTTCCCATTCGATTTAAATGCCAACAATTCGTTAAACGGATAAGGAAAGGAATTTTGAGTGAAAGATTTGACACGGGGTCAAGAATGAATTAATTTATTAGAATTTGAAAGGGGATTTGTATGGTTACATACAGCAGTTAGGCTTGCGCTTCATAATTCAATTTACATTGAGAAGTTGGTGAATTAGACAACAACAAACTGTGGACACCAACACTACTTTTGGCAGGAGTTATAGCTACGTTTACGTTATTATGAAAAATTAACACACTTTCAGACCAACTTTTCGATTACTTATGCTTGTGCTTAAAGATTGACAATTATGTTAAAAAGATTGCATTAAATTCGCCCTTTGTGAAGATTTGGGCACAGAACATATGACACAGTTATTTCATACGGAAGTGTGCTTGTTCTTGAAAGGAAATATGTTAGCTCAATATTAAACTTCGAGATGAAGTAATTCAGTTTTTAGAAATTCAAAAACAATATAAATTATTTGTGAAACTCATAAAATGGGCTAAAGTAGTATTTCCTTTTATGTCAGATATTTTCGATTCATTGAGGTCATTGAATTTAATATTACAAGACGTCATACACTGCAAAGTTGCAACTTTGAAACACACAAAATTTTTAATTGCAATTCTGTGTTCAGATGGCAAAATGTTATAAGTCACTTTTTAAAATTTTACGTGAGAGCATTTTTAAGAATTCAAAATAAAATGGAAAATGGTAAAGTTGTTTTCACAAATTAATTTTATATTTTTCTTTGTTTTCTAAACATTAGTAAGGCTTTAATTTGAGAAAATTATTTTTGGATTTGCTATAACATTCTGGAGATCTCACAGAAGAAGCGCTTTATGAAGGTTTTAGATGAAACTGGACACAAAGAATAATATAGAAAACCTTTCACAGCACCTAACAGACGAATTCAAGCGCTGCTTCCCTAACTCGAGCGATGGTAATATATTTCGATTGGCGACCGATCTTTTTCAGGTTTACCGATCCTTTTCACGATTTCACGATTACGCTTTGGTAATCAAAAATGATTTTGCTGTCAAATATGATTTTGAGAAGATGGATATTGCACTGTTTTGGATAGCTCAGTTTCTTCAAAATAAACGGGTTTGCATCGAAGTTGTCATAAAACAAAAAGCATTTATTTATGATTTCAAAACATCATTTTAGTTTTTTCGTCGAGGGAGGCGTGGGCATTATCATTTCAGGCAGTAGGGAGGCGTGATACAAACAACTTTGGGAACCCCTGGCATAGACCACACTTCTTTGACCCATCAACACATTCTAAATAAAAGGCCGACTGGGTTGCACAAACTTGCTCTTGTGGCAAGATATATAAAAACTTAAAAGAACATTCCGCGAAATTATTTATATGAAACTTTTTTTAAATTTATAAGAAATAATAAAAAATATATTAAAAAAAAAATATAATAAACAAAAATATAATAAAAAAAAAATAAAATAAAAAAAAATTATATAAAATTATATAATTTTATTTATTAAATCAAACCAGAGTTTTCCGAGAGAAGCGTGGTATACCAGTAATTTTAATACATTAAAATATATTTAACAATTTCGATTTTTTTCAAACACCTTTTGTAAAATGTTTTTATGAAAAATTTTAAGTATGTCGATTTCTACAAATTAATAATATTCATTTGAAAAACTAAATTTAAAAAAAAATCATCAAATGGTTTTCAAAATATTAAATTTTTAAAAATAAAATTTGTTTCATTAATATAATTTTTTTTTTGAATTTTGTTTGAAAAAATTAAGTATGCCATTATTGTTTGGCTACCTAGGCATTTTTAGAAATAAAATTTAGTAAAGACCGGCTGCGTCAAAGGCAAACATTTAAAAAAGCCGTTATATGGCAGGGACCCTTTTAACTGTTTTTTAGGAATAACGGTTTCAACGGTCTGAAATGCCTTTAGTAGCAAATCAATCCTGTCAAGTTTTACCAAATTGTTAGAGCGGTTTTGGAGAAAAACAAGTTTTTCGATAACCGTTATATTGCAGGTACCGTTTGTTTTAGGCCTAGAGCAAAAATTTAAAAAAAAAACCCTGACGGTCACCTTAAAAACCATACTGAGTTTAAAGATTTGGGTACGAAATCCCGACTGCCAAAATCCCGACTGCCTAAAATCCCGACTGACTAACTACTTTTTTTTTGGTAAAGACAATTTAAAACTGAATTTTTCAATATAAATTTATTCCAAAAAATTTTCATAATTTTATGTAGGTATCGTTTTTACCGGTTATTTTTCATATTAGTATTTAACATGTTATCTGGGGTAGCATTTATGGTATTCAATATTTTTTCGTCAAAATCCTTTCTGTAGTCAGTCCCGCTCACGCAACTTTTTTGCTCCGCTTAGGGTATTAGTGTAAAAGCAAAAAAAAAAAAAAAAGGTACAAAAAAGTGTTAAAAGTGCTGAAAATCGGGATTTTTCATTCGTACTGTCAGTCGAGATTTTGACAGTCGGGATTTTAGCAGTCGGGATTTTTCAATCTGTTCAGTCGGGATTTTGGCAGTAGGGATTTTGTCCCTATCCCAAGTTTAAAGGATATCGGCCCACGGTTTAGGCTGCAGGTGCGAATGACAGACTTGCAGACAGACTGACAGACAGACACACAGACAGAATTTCCAGACCCACTTTTTTCAACTTCGCTATCATCGTAATGTCATGTTTGATTGTTATATCAAAACTTTTTTTATAACTTGCATTATAGTGCCTATAATCGCAAGTAAAAATGAAAGCTTTACAATATTTTTAACTGCACGGAAAAGGTATCCGTGTGTTCGACGTATATAATATATATTTTATATTATATAGTTACTATTACAATTACTACAAAACAAAATTATGCGAATTAGGCGAAATTATATTAGGCAAATATTGAATTGATTTATGAAATAATCGAAAAATCAAATATTTCATTTTCAAATCGACTGGATCTTTCCAAAAATACTGTCATATGCCAACTCAATGACCAAACATAACATGATTTGTACATGTTTTACGATCTGTAATATATACGTTTTGCTTTTTTTGTCAAATCCTATATTTATGTGCCTATTTATTTATTTATTATATTTATTTAAAGTATTTATTCATTCATTTATTCATTTATTTATAACTTTTTTTTCAATTTATGTACTTATTTGTTTGTATTTATTATTTATTATTTATTATTTATTATTTATTATTTATTATTTATTATTTATTATTTATTATTTATTATTTATTATTTATTATTTATTATTTATTATTTATTATTTATTATTTATTATTTATTATTTATTATTTATTATTTATTATTTATTATTTATTATTTATTATTTATTATTTATTATTTATTATTTATTATTTATTATTTATTATTTATTATTTATTATTTATTATTTATTATTTATTATTTATTATTTATTATTTATTATTTATTATTTATTATTTATTATTTATTATTTATTATTTATTATTTATTATTTATTATTTATTATTTATTATTTATTATTTATTATTTATTATTTATTATTTATTATTTATTATTTATTATTTATTATTTATTATTTATTATTTATTATTTATTATTTATTATTTATTATTTATTATTTATTATTTATTATTTATTATTTATTATTTATTATTTATTATTTATTATTTATTATTTATTATTTATTATTTATTATTTATTATTTATTATTTATTATTTATTATTTATTATTTATTATTTATTATTTATTATTTATTATTTATTATTTATTATTTATTATTTATTATTTATTATTTATTATTTATTATTTATTATTTATTATTTATTGTTTATTATTTATTATTTATTATTTATTATTTATTATTTATTATTTATTATTTATTATTTATTATTTATTATTTATTATTTATTATTTATTATTTATTATTTATTATTTATTATTTATTATTTATTATTTATTATTTATTATATATTATATATTATTTATTATTTATTATTTTATTCTACCCAAGCAGAAATATTTCACCCATGTTCACAACATTTTTTTTTTAATGCAGGTTATGTTTCTAAAGTCTATTCTTGTCTATTTGTAAAGTTTAAAAAAAATGTGTGAATATGGGTGAAATATTTCTCTGTTTTGTTAAGTTTTAAATAATTTTAAATAAAACTGTTTTTGTGAATTCAATATTTCAAAAACCTGCCTCTTTCGGGGAAGTGACTAATCCTCCAAGAGTATCAGTGTGATGAAAAGTGCATCTCATTTTAGTCGTTCGGATTCGACGTAAATTTGTAGGTACCTTTAAATCCTGTAGAACTAACATCGCACACAAAAGGATTGGTTGAGAGTGTAAGTCACTAGGCCGTGGTTCTTCGGAGCTGTCAGAGCCACTTAATTTTTTTTATTTTATATATATTTAATAAAGAATTTTTTTTGCATACTTCGATTTTGGTTTTAATATTTAGTCCAGGCAAACTAAGAAAAAACTACACTAAACATGGGCAAAATTGATGCAGAAGCGATTTTAATTGATTTTTAATCAGAATCCGTTTTTGAACAACATGTCCAAAATTAAACTAAATCCGACCATGGGAACCGCAATTTTGAAAAGCACTTTTCAAGGTGTCCATGGTGGGATTTTGTCCGATATTGGATATGTTGTTCAGAAACGGATTCTGACTAAAAATCAATTAAAAAAGCTTCTGTAACAATTTTGCCCATGTTCAATCACAGATTGCATGGCCTGGACTACTTTGCAAGACATGGATTTGAATAAAATTTCACAAATTTTTTTCGTATATTCCCTTTGTACTTTTATTTTTATTGTATTTGTTATTCATTATCAGGACAAGGTTTGTATGAAAAAACATTTCGAAGAAAGGTGAAAATTTAATTTCAAACAACTCTATAGAAAAAAACACTGAGTATAAACAATATAGGCTCTAAGTAGAAATATCTTGGAACAAAATGACCTATTGATTTTCATTTCCACATACAAAAATATCTAAGAAAATACCATCAGTGTAATTTTCTGAATGGATCGAAGCCCTTTTACCTTTTTTTCACAACTTCGACTTATCTGCTTGACTGAATCGCAATGGTTTTCATAAAGCCAGGCGCGCACTAGGCTGCCAGGTCCCGCAGCCTGGCCGCAGCGGCCAGTTATTAGATGTGCGGATTAATGCGGCTGTCTCGCCGGGCAGACATATCAGTTGATTTTTCATAGTGCTGTGAAATGCACGTGGAAGAAGAAATAAGCGCAAAATTATATTCAAGTTAATTCGAAACTAAAGCAAATTTAGTCTATTTCAGCCTAGTGTCAAACTCAATTTTTTTTAGTTTCGCGGTAACTTGACTATAATTTTGCTCCAATTTTTGATCTGACTCTTTAAAAGAAAAAAAAATTGTCCGCCAAAGATATCGGTTACCTACTTCCAACCATAAAGATCTCTTTAACTCTTTATCAGAATAATCATCGGAAGATTGGTCCCAAATAGTTTTAAAAAAATAAACAATAAAAAGACTAAAAATAGCCAAATTAAATATTATTAAGTGGAGTGTATATGAATGAAATTCAATTTTAAAGGTTTTGTAGTTTGATGATGGGCTCATCAGCTAGATGACATCAAACCTTCTCTAGTACGCAATAATTGTCGATAAAGTTAGACATTAGAATTAAGATGTTATGCTCGTGGCCAAGCGAAATTCTTAATTCTAATGTCTAACTTTAATCAGTTCTTTAGAAAAATAAAATTCACAGTGACTTTTCTCTGTAAATTTTATATAGCAGTCGGTAATCATCGACAATTATTGCGTACTAGAGAAGGTTTGATGTCATCTAGCTGATGAGCCCACCATCAAACTAGGACAAAACGCAAAACTTGGAGTTAAGGCCACAAAATCTTTAAGATTGGTCCCAAATACATGTTCTATTTTGTATTTCAATTCTGGAATGTTCCGTATCGAACACCATTCTGTAAAAAAAAGAGAGCGGTCGTGGGACCCCCGTCAGGAACGAAGTTCCTTACGTTATGTTTGCTCTGCCCTGCACTGCTCTGACATGAACTTTGTTTCCTATTTTTTGATGAACATCACAGGGCACTATCCCGTAAAATAAAATTGATCGAACGATCGTCGTTTTACAGATGCTTTTCCTATCACATCTTAATGGAAAGATGAGAATAACGTTAAAACGACGATCGTTCAATAGTTTTATGTCGAATTCTTGGAATAAAAGTTTACTTTTTTTCGGACTAGTTACTTTTTTCGGAAAAAAAAGTCAATAATCATGATCCATTGTCCAAAAATTAGCACTATGATCTTTACTCTTTAGTACAAACTTGACAACTGCTGCGCCACACGTATACCCTGCAATCCCCTTATTATATTGAGGATTGGTAAAGTTAAAATGCGCAACGGAAAGTCAAAACTAGCACTAAGTTATCTTTGCTCTTCAGTGCAAGCTTGACTACTCAAAAAATCATGATCCATAAGACAAAAAAGTTGCTTTTTTCCCCCTTCAGATCAACTTTTCGCATTTCGACATGAATCTCGATTTGTAGCAAGATTTACACATACTTTAATGATTTTATTTTCATTCTGTCAGATGAGCATTTTAATTGTGTAGTGTGGTTTATTTTAATAGGAATTTGCAAAATTGAAAACAATATATTGTGCGTGAATTTTGTTGTAAATTGTGCAATTTGTCAATAAATTGAAGTATAGTGAATGATTAAAATCGATGCGTTCACACTAGTTTAGCATGCCGTCAACCGTATAAACTATAGAATAATAAATAAATAGGCAGCGTGGTCGATCGGTCTAATCGCTGATTAATACTGATTAATAGTAACACTAAAATAGTTTGCTTTCCAAGTTTAAAAGAGTGGTTCTCCAAATATTTTCACTCACTTTTAAGAAGCTATTCTGAGTGTTTTCAGGCTTAACATGCGTTAAATCCAAGCTATCAGTTGACCATAAATAATTTTAAGCAATAATTGAAATACGATTCCAGAATAAATGCATTCGCTGCCGATTCTTCAAGAGTGAGTTTTTCTTAAAATTCACAATTTTCAAAGTTCACAATGGCGCACACCTTTGTGATGATCACAAATAAACTTATAGCGTTTTCATTTGGTAGTCCGGAATTGATAAGCAGAACTATTTGATTGCGGACACCAAATGAACACGCAAAGATACTTTTTTGATTTTTTAATTTGCATATCATTGTATGTGTGAAACTTCAAATGATTTTTTTTTTCAATTGAGTAAAATAACGACATTTCACGACTTGAATATTAAAATCTGTGCAAGTATGCTTGATTCTGTTGTTGATTCTGACTTTAAGACCGAAATTGAGTTTCTCCTCTTTTCAGAACTCGAACTGCCATTTAGTACCAAATGAACGTAAACAGAATCCGGAGTAGTTCCGAACGACTCCGAACAACAAAATGAAAACGCTATTAAACACAATAAAACTTATCCAGGCAGCTATTTGAACAATTTTGTGCAATCAGGATAATTAAATAAAATTACCACTCCTTCTTTTTCGGGGAGTTTAAAAGAAGACATACAGAAGTTATTTTTGAAATTAATAAGCAATTGAAAAAAAAAGTTAGTTATCATTAGTGTCTGTTCGTAAGCTCAAAATCTCTTTTTTTTTTTTTTTTTTTTTCTATTTAATTTTTAACATCTATATAAAAATAACACTGAGTTAAAACAGTAGGTGGACATTTGCTCCGGCCTCATTTTCTTTCCACAAAATTTGTCAATTCACAACGTCAAAAGAAGAATTGACATCAAAAGATTTCTCAAATATTGTTGCAAATTGCAAAGAGCATTTCAATCAGGAAAACAGCCCATTCACTGACATATTTTTCCGGATCGCTGTAAACGCTCATCAAGAAAAAAACCTAGGTATTTTCATTTGCTTTTAATTTTCCCGATGGTTTTTCCTGATCGTTATAACCTACTAGGCAACATTTTCAAAACGTCGAAACAAGTGTTGGCCCTATGCTCATGACACAGGTTCTTTAAAGCCACCTCAGTGGGAGTTTTCAGAAGAGGAATAAATGATTATCTAAGGTTTTCGTGTGACCAAATAGTAAAAATGGGAGTTCTTCTGCCTATTGACATGCAACAACATCCATTCTTGTTCTGCAGTCGAATCTTACAAGTGGACCTGGAAATAGCATTAGCAACCAAAAAAAGTCCCACAAATGCAAGAAACAAAATATCGAATGCCGATACAATTACGGTCAAAATATTTATATCCAAAAAAACACATGTAAAATGGTCGGCCTTCTCAAACATTGGCCACCTTCTCTTATTTCTATTAAATAACTTACCAATTTGTTTGTGCCTTGAATCTAACTTTTTTGTTTATGCAAAATAGCTATATTACAGAATTTACACAAACTGGAATTAGTCTTTTATTCACAAATCAAAGAACCAACAAACTTGCAACACTAATTTACAGCAAATAGCAACTTTTATTTTTAATTTCTTGTATTTGTTTCATGTTTTCTTTCAAATTTCTTTTTACTTAAATATCATTGAAAATATAATATAATTTGTTTGTTTATCAATTTGAAACAATTTTAAAAGTTTGTTAAATTTTAATTTTATGTTTGATCAAGCTCACATTTCACATTTGCGTGCCTGCTTGACTTTTGACATTCAAAACTCACAAAAGGGATTAAAATGACATTAATTGAATATAAAGCGCTCCCTGCATGTGAAAACATATCGTTCTTTATCATTTCTAGTACAATTTTTTGGCGTCATCTCCCTCCTTTTTGGTACAGCGTGGATTTTTCTAGCTATCCACCACAAAATATAAATCGAAAAGAAAATGTCAAATATTTTCGTAGTTTTTCAACTCGTCTCAAATTTGTTAAAAGTGTTTTATTCTTGAAAAAAATATTTAAACATATTAAAGTGCAATTGAAAAATACAAACAAAATCTAGTGCACATTAAATTGCCGAATGAATATTATATTTTTGTGCGATCAGATTAAGAGTTATGATTATTAATATTACGCTTAATTATACAATCCTCCATTTGGTTTTGCTTTTTGTGTTCTTGTAAACAATTTAAAGTGAATAGTTTTTGTAAAATTAAAAAAAAATGTGTTGATAACTATTATACATACTTGCAAGTGCTTCGCTTCATTATATTGGGTAAGTTTTTAAAGTAATATTCCGAAATTAAATATTTATAAAAAAGTCAATCGAAAGAAAAAATATATTATAGCTATGTATATATATGTATGTATTAATTTGGAAGTGGATGCCTGGTTAGATTGGTTAGGTTAGGGGTGGAAACATAAACTCTTGGAATACCTACCTATATAAACCCTTTATCATAAAAAGCTAGGTAAATATGTATGTACATAAATAATGATTTATAATGAAAGATGTCTAATAACTCAAAAAAGATAATTGTGACAACAATAAATGTTCATTCTAATCCTAGATTACAGTTCCCACAAATAAAATTAAAAGGAGTCGGCTTTGGCGGCTGACGAGTTTGTCTTTCAAAAAAAGAAAACCATCTCGAGCCAAACAAAGGCAGATAATTGTTTGCAATCTTTGATTTTTTTTTGTTTACTGAAGCTGAAACTCAGCTTTAATTTTCTTTTTGCAGGTATGTTTTACCTGAAATCATTTCATTTATAATATTATGTGCTTCTCTGACCTCAAGCTATTGCTAGTATTTTCAAAAACAACTAAACATAATTGAAATTTGGCGTAATTTGCACCAAAATTACATTAACCTGTGAACTGTTCTAAACTTAACTGGAGTGGGTAGAAAATATCAAAATTTTACTGTTCAGTGAGACTTTTTCTGGTATAAAATTAGATTTGCTTGATTTTTTCATTAAATTTTTCTAAATCGGCACAGCAGTTAACGGAAGGAATTTCCCCACTTGCTTTTAAGGTGGTGCTTTTTAGTCAGAGCACATTTTGTCCCTCTAACTTGATCTGGAATTTTATAGCTGTTTGATTTGCTCTTCGCAAACGAAAATAATTAGTCTTATTATCATCTCCCAGCACGTGTTATAAATAATTCGGAAGTGGTGGCCACCATGAACTGTTAACGTTAAAAAGTGTATGGGGACATTTTTTTCACTACAAACTAATAATGGGATCTTGTATAAGGACAAAATAAAAACACATTTTGGTACGGGGGGTCTTTCTCCTTCCATTTCGGCAATTTTCTAAAAATTAAAATATGTATGTACCTATATGTATTTTGTGTTTATAAAATTGCATCTTCTGGCTAAACGGGTAGAGATAGACCCCCTCGACAAATTAAAATTTGAGTGTATTTTGTCTCTCTACAAGATCTCAACAAGATCGCTATACAAGATGCAACGAAAAAAAAACCCTATACTATCCCCATACAATTGTTAACACGGGTGCATGGTGGTCACACCCACCACTGGAGTCTTCGCAAACTTCCGGATTATTTATCACTTTGAGATGATAATAGGACGTAACTATTTTCGTTATCAAATGACGTAAGTTTTTTTTACAACCTACAACCAAATCCATCTTCACAGATGGCTCAAAAATGGCTATTGGCACTGGAACTGGCTTCTCAGAAGCAATGGAAATAGAATGCTCAATAAGATTACCCAATAACATTAGTGTGTTCCAAGCAGAGGTTCTAGCAAATCTGCCAAAGTGGCCTCATTGATGGCACTACCACGGGAAGATATTACAATATTCATTGACAGCCAGGCAGCAAAGCAATTTCTGCTGTTGAAATAAAATCCAAGCTGTTGAATAGCTGTCGCAAAAAGCTTAAGGTTCTTGCTACACAGCATTATAAAAAAATCTGATGGGTTCCGGGTCACGTGGAAATCAGGGGAAATGAAAAAGCTGACGAATTGGCAAGAAAAGGCTCACCACTCAGTCTAGAAAATATTGTAAAACAACCTTAAACTTAAGGTAATATGAGAAATACTCTCAAGAGCAAACTCAAGATGAGCCACTGGCTAGAAAACTATGGCCGCATTATGACAAAAACAGAATAAAGGCTATAACGCAAAAAGACAGAAAGTCAGTATCGACGTTGGTAGGTGTCTCAACTTGCCATAATATGCTAAGATACCATGCCAAAAAGCTTCGTCTAACTGAAAACGACTTGTGTAGGGGATGCAGTGACGAGGAAGGGAATGAGGACATAACCCACTTTCTCTGTCACTGCCCTAGTATCTCCCACCTAAGAAACAAAACTCTGGGGAAATACTTCTTTGAAAGCATCGAAGAAATATCAGATTGCCCAACCGTCACAGATTCGCAAGAGAAAGCGGATGGTTGGACAACCCAGGACGAAACTAAGAATGTATAATAGACTTCGAGTGTGGTAAGATGAGGAATTGGTAAACCCTCAAATAAGGATCACAATGGGTCTACATTGACTTAAGTGTGTTGGAGTTGAGCGTATAGTTCTCCTTCAGCAACCTGCAAACTTAACCTAACCTAAGTATTTTTGTCGCTGGCTCTTAGACTACTACTTCTATAGCTATAATTTGTTGGTATTCGTCTTTATTATCAGACCCTATGGGTCCGACTACTCTAGTAGTGCGGTTTAAGATGCTGGGCGTAAGGTGTTCCCGAGGAGTGTTGCATGTTGAACTCAGGGCAATGTTTGCGGTACAGGGATTGATTAATAATGACGAAGTATAGGGTGTTTCCATTACGAACAAAGATCTGCAATCACAATAATGAATGGAAACATATTTTTACTAGCAATTATAGGTACTATAAGGCAAGTTATGAATTTGTGCAAAAAAAAGTTTTGAGATACAATCAAACTTGACATTACGATGATAGAAGTCGAAAAATGTGGATCTGGAAATTCTGTCAGTCTGTCTGTCATTCGCACCTGCAGCCTAAACGGTTAGCCCAATATCCTTTAAACTTTGTGTGTATTTTTTTTATGGTAAGTGTCAATGGGGTTTTTGGAATTTTTGTTCTAGGCCTAAAATTAACGGTACTTGCCATATCACGGTTATGCCAAAGTTTGTCTTTCTCAAAAACTGTTCTAACGATTTTGATAGAATTTAACATAAGTTATATGACACCTTTCAGATAGTTTGAACCATATTTCTATATGAACATTTTTAACGGTACCTGCCATTTAACATTTTTTTTAATTTTGACTTTCTCGTTAACAAATGAGCGTATCCTTACCAAATTTTATTTCTTAAAAGACTTATATAGCCAAACAATAATAACGTACTAATTTTTTAATATTTTTTCTAAAAAAATTATAATCATTAAACAATTTTTTTTTTTTTTTGAAAATTTAATATTTTGAAAACCAATGCATGAATATTTTTGAAATTTAATTTTCACATGAAAATTATTAATAAGCATTGGCATACTCCAAATATTCATAAAAGTATTTTAAAAAAGTATTTTTTTTTCGAAAACTGCAGCTGCGATTTTGGTAAAGAAAAAAATTGATAAATATATTGTAATATTTAAAAATTACTGGCATACCACGATTTTCTTGGAAAACTCTGGTTTGTTATAAATCAATTTTTAAACTCATTTTTTTTTTTTGAGAGACGAATGAATATCCATTTTGCTTTGAAAGCAATTCCGCATTCAACAAAACATAGAAAAGACGATGAATCATAAAGAAGACGTTGATAATATAAGTGCAATATATAGTGTTGTCATAAGTTAGCTGTGATACTAGGTTTAATTTTGTTTGTTTTTAATGTTAAAATGTTAAATTATTAAATTATTTTGTTTCCGTGTTTAATTTATTTAACTGTCAGTTTAAATTTGGGATAAATTATTACCGCCATTAATTTTATATCAAATGTAAAAAAAGTTAGTGAAATAGCCCATTGCCTAATTTTGTTCTGTAACCCTAATTTTTTATGATTGCGTTTTTGTTATTTTTAAGACTAAATAAATTTACCCCTGAAGAAACCGGAGAAACGGTGGGAAAACAATGAAATAGTTTTTTTTTTAATTATGTAATTGCATTTTTTTACAAGAATCATTAAATTCAACAACCAAATTTTTTTTTATTTATTAATTTTTTTTTGATTATGAGAAGTTGAATGATCCAGAAGGCAAAGAGGAAAACATTTTGAATGTTTTTTTAGTCTGTATACAGCCAACCTCAATATCCTAGGTCGGAACCCTAAGTTTCTAGTAGACTTATTAGGTGACAAATCATTCGTTAAGTTTCGCGTCCATACTACATTCCAAGGTTTGTATCTGTACTAATGTGCGTGTATGTTCTAACGTACACTTTTTACTTTAGAATCACATTGTTATGGTGGGTTTAAACTTCATAGTTAAAAGAAGAACAGAAAACATTTCGTATTACTTGTACAACACGTTACAATAGTAATAATAACACATTTTTAAATTAATGTAAAATACGTCTAACTTTGATGAGCATTAGTATGAGAACGGGTAGCCCTAAAAATATGAATCTGGCCTCATTCTTCGCAGAACAGTTTTCGATATTGGAAGTCCTTTACGACATATAGCCGTTAAACCGCAAAAATTCCCTTTTTGGAATAAAATGGAGTCCATACCTGTGTACCGTATTCAAGACGTGGACGAAAAAGGCAATTGTGTAACTAAAGAGTTGCATAAGGATCTTAAAATTCTTGGACCATCTATTAACAAAACCTAACATCGAAAAAGCCTTTTTAACAACAGATTTGTTCTCTGTAAAATCCCTGTAAAATTTGGACTAAAGACAACACCAAGATCTCTAAAACTAACAAAACAACGACACAATGTATCTTGTAAAATTTTATAATCAAAATGTGCTTGGTATTCGTTACTTTGATAAAGTCAAAGTTTGACATTTCACTAGATTGAGATTTAAACCATTCTTGCTGCAACAAGTAAAACAAATATATATGACAGAGACAAAGAACGACAGAGTTAATAGATTTAAAAATCTTCATGTCTTCAACAAAAACCAGAATATCAATATTCCGAATACAATAGGTAACATCATTAATATCAGATGATTTCCTTGATATACTCCAGAGTTGGCAGTGAAATGTGTTGAAAAAGTATTTCTACATTTGGTCTGGTAAGATCTATTTTGAAGATAAGAATATATCCAATAAGTTGTAGAGAACTCAAAGCCTTAATTTTAAAAATTATAATTTCGTGAGAAAGCTGGTAAAATGCTTTTGAAAAGTCTGTATTAATGCAGTCTAGTTCATGTCCGTTCTCTAAAGCATTCGAGCACTTATGTAAAAAGGTGGGTAGGTTCGTTTCCGTAGACCGCTGTGAATCTGTGTCGTTGATAACATATAAAATGTTTGCAGACAAACCTCAAACTATAGCAAACCAATTGCTCAAATAACTTCGGAAAAGGAAGAGAGTTTGGCAATTGTCATTATGTCTAAATTATTACCCTTTTTATAAACTTTTTACTTTGAAATTTCCTGCACTTGAAGGAAAGCTCAAAAAGAAGGGAGGGGATCCAATTTATATTAGGCAAATTAAAATCACCCAACAGTAAAATAGTGAAAGGGAGAGTTCGGAATAAGCTACTTCAGAAATTTTAGGAGGAATGTAAACATTTAAAATGAAACAATCTCTTGATAGGATATTTTTAGGCATATTAGTTCAATTTATATACATTGAACGGGAAAGAGGCAAAATTTGAAGTAAATTGATTACGAACAGCAATCAATACACCACCACTAACTTCTATACCTGTTGATGTGTTTTTTTTCTTGAAGGGGAGCTAGTTTGCCATCATTTACTTTATCATTGTTCCTTAGGTTAGTGCGTTTAGGAGCAGAATAAGATTTTTTCGATGTCGAAGAGCCTTCACGTCTTCTTTTATTGCTCTTTTTTTGAAACTGGTAAGGATTCAGTCGTGCAAGAAGAGGCAGAATTAGAACGCGATTGAAAAAGATGCGAATTAAAGTCAATCGTATTGAAACGATACACGATTCTAATTAACATATCAGCATTTTTTTCTTGCACGTCGAAGTTTTTCATGATCTTGGTCTGTGCGATAAGCTTGACGATTCATCATTGTCATTTGACTTGCAGAATTATTTATTTGTACTAGAATCCCCCACTTTGACAACAAAATTTTTGTTACAATTTTATTTGTTATTAAACATATTAATACGCTATTAGGTTCAACTTTAGTTAACGGTAGCACAAATTTCCACACGCGAATACTTTTTTCGATAGATAAACGCTTAAAAACAATATATTTCACAATTTTAAAGCGAGGAAACACTTGTTTATATTTTTAATTAATTTTTAAAGTTTCCACTTTCCATACAAAATGTATACAATAAGTGGTATTTTTGGAATTTATTTTTTTTAGAAATATTTCTTTTATTTGTTGATTATTTCGGAAAAGTTGTTTTATAACTTAAAAAAATGGTTTTATACTTCTTATTGTTAATTAATACATTGAAAAAAAGTAAATAAAAGTTATAATTCGTTCAAAATTTTGCATACCCAAAGCTGCACCCACCCAATACCCACAGTGGGCCAAGCAGGGGGTTTGTAGGGGGCAGCATGACCCCCCCATGGTTCAAGTGAACACCCCATGAAAACTGTTGACGTAAGTTGGCATAAATCGTATTATGACGTCACTATCATTTTAAAACTGGACAAAATGGCGATGAAAGATATTGCGTGAGCTACTTTGAATTATTGTTTATCATTTGTTTTTATATAATTTTTTTTTCATTCTCACTTTCGTAATGTTTAGAACATTTGTAAAACTATTTCCTACTGCAAAACGCTCTCAAAGGGTAAAATTTGCAATTCAATTTTTCCGCCTTCGAGAAATGTCAACAAAAATGGCTACTTTACTTGTTTTCATCTTTACATGCCGAAAGTGGTATCGAATTTGTGATGAAAGTTTATATCTTCCGAGGGAAAACTTTCCCATACAAAATTTGACAGCTCGTTTCCGACGGCGGAAAAGTATATCGTTTCAGTCGCTTTACGTCGTTATATGAGTACTCTTTATATGTTCCGAGGGAAAACTTTCCCATACAAAATTTGACAGCTCGTTTACGACGGCGGAAAAGTATATCGTTTCCGTCGTTTTACGTCGTTAGATGAATACTCTTAATATTTCGTAGTTTTGTTTGTTTATTATTTTTCGACCGATTTCTGTGAAATTGACGTTGACGGCAATCGCCCATGGTTTCGGCAAAATAAGCTCTCGGCTCTTATGGCCAGCTTCTCCAAACACTTAAATATTTATTAAGTTGATAAATCTTAAAATGACATTTTTCAATTTCACCAACCACTTTCAGTTTTAAATGAGCCAATAAACTAAAGTCCCATTTTGTTTCAAATAAATTTTAAAGGCGTCTTAAAAATGCAAGACAAAGAGAACGTTAAAAATTTTCGATTGATACATATGTTCTCCTCTCGTTTACTCTAATGAAAGTTTAGTGTACAAAAATTCGGGGATTTCATTTTCAAAAATTTACCTCCCAACGTTGGTGCAACCCATTTTAAATTAACATGCCAATACATTTTATTACTCCGTTAACTAAAACGCTTTTAGTGGATTTTGGTGCAATTGGGCAATATGGAGATTTGTTCACTTGGAAGTTCGAGGGCTAACGTCCACTTAACGATTACACACAAAATGTCACACTTTTTAGATCGTGAATACCTCTCAAATGAACTTTTAACTTAATTACCTACCCTTCGAGATTTGATTATATATATTTACATTTTTAATATATTTTTCACAACGTCAATTTCACAGAAATAGATGAAACAAAAAACTACCAAATAGTATAATTTTTTGGCAAAACTGTGGAAGCGGCACTGAACACCGACGGAACGCAACGGATTCATTGTGTCCGTTGAAAGCTTGCCATCGCGTCTTTTGTTTTGACGTTTCACTCGGTGTTGTTTTTACTATTGTAAAAAAATCAAAATTTTAAGCTATTTTAATTTGCCTTAACGACAACATATAAAGTTAAAAATATTACATCGGTTTGAAGAACGTTAATACCGTTCAAAAAAACTAAAAATCATAAAAATATGTTGCCGTTAAGGTAGTTAAAAAGGGTGCCAATAAAATGTGTTTGCGTATTAATATATAGATGAGACACACAAACTATCAACTTATTAACTTTATTAAGGATTTGTCTACATAATATCCTTCCTTGGTCCAATCATCAAGTCCGGAATAGTGAAAATCGAAAGGTTCGTTCTCGAGTACAATATTTTCTTTTATGTAGATGCAGGAAAATACAACTTGGTAACATTTGATTTCAATTAAATCACTACAGCAAATTTTCATCACAATCGGATGAATTGTATGGTTTAAGAACTCATCTTTGATCAACAAATAAAAAAAAAAACAATCATTTACCAACGAGGTATGAAATAACGCTACCTACCATATAAGCGTCACCGATAATTCCAAATTTCTCGAAAAATATACGGTCAATTTTGATGAAATTCTCTTTCATATAAATTTTTTTTTCCGGAGTAGCTTATGAACGGTACCTGTCATAGAACGGTACTTTTTCGAAACCGATTGTCTCTTGACCGATTTAAACGAAATTTTATATTCTAATACGTCTTCTTAGTTTGATAAATACAACAATCAAAAATTTTGCAAAAAAGTATTTTTTAAAAAGTTAATTGTTTAATTCCATTTTTCTCCAATCCGATCGATTTTAATAAAATTTGATGTGAGTGCTTTGTTGTTGAGAGTGAAAAGTTGACGAATTTCCCAGTCATTTACACGAAGGTTACTTGCCACAAGAGCAAGTTCGTGCGTGCCTTATATTTATATTGACAATTGTACATGGGCAAAAATAGAGAGACATTGGGCTGCTTCAAAGAACTTGAGAAAAGCCGCTTCGACAGAAAATATATTGGTGAAATGGAAGCAATACAAACAAAAAAAACTATGAGTTTCTAACTGGGTAATTTTTACTTGCGATTATAGGTGCTACTCGTATAATGCCCAGTTGCACTAAAATACATTGAAGAGTTTAAGTTAACGGAGTAATATTTATTGGCATTTTAACTTTAAATGGATTGCACCAACATTGGCAGGATAGTTTTTAAAAATGAGAAAACTTGGTGCCAACAACGGTTTTTAATTCACCACACTTCGGTCTCTTTCACTAGAGTAAACGAAAAGATAGCACATCAATCGGAAATTTTCAACCTTTTCTTTTTCTTGCATTTTTAAGACGGCTTTATTTTTTTTTGGAACAAAATGGGACTTTGATTTATTGGCCCTTTTAAAACTGAAAGTGGTTGGTGCAATTGAAAAATGTCATTTTAAGATTTAACAACCCAATAAATATTTAAAAGTATTTGGAGAAAAAGGTAAGTTATCCCTTTGTATAAAAAAAAATTGAGATAACAATCAAACATGATATAAGGATGATTGGGAAGTCGAAAAAAGTGGGTCCGGAAATTCTGTCTGTCTGTCTGTCTGTCTGTCTGGTTGTATAAGCACCTACAGCTTAAATTTTATTTGGAGAAAAAAGTAAGTTATCCCTTTGTATAAAAAAAATTGAGATAACAATCAAACATGATATAAGGATGATTGGGAAGTCGAAAAAAGTGGGTCCGGAAATTCTGTCTGTCTGTCTGTCTGTCTGGTTGTATAAGCACCTACAGCCTAAACGGCTGAACCGATTGGGTCCAAATCTGGTATGTAGGTTCATTAGCCATTCCCTGGAAGAGAAATTGAAATTTTTGTTATCGCTTAAACAACAACCAGTTGTTCTCTTTATTTCTAGATTTTCGTCTGTCTGTGGGCGGTATGATACAATGGATGGAGTGCTTGCTTGTTTACTCAGAGGTTGCAGGTTCACTTAAAAAATTAGATTAATTAAACAATTTTTTTTTTTAAACCAATTCATGAATCTTTTCTGAAATTTATTTTTTGAATAAAAATTATTAATTAGCTAAAATTGGCGTTCTCCAAAATTTTCAAAAAGTATTTCAAAAAAGTTGTTTGAAAAAAATGATTTTTTATTAGGTAGGTAGAATTTAAAAAAATTATTTCATAGGTTTATATTTCAAATTGAAAGATTTTTTTAACTAATCGAAATAATTTTATATAAATAATTCCATATAAAATAGTGGAAGGTTTTTTCAAGCTCTTATAGGTAACTTGCTTCAAGAGCAAGTTTGTGTGACCTTTTATTCAGTGCGAGATCATCCCAGGGTTAGAGTTAATCTCAGCCCGAGTTTACTCATAGTTAACTCACAAAATTGTCTGAGTTAAGATTAGATTAAACAAAATTAAATTTTTTGACTTTATGTTGAAATATCAGAATATAATTTGTACTTAACCATTGGTTAACCATTGGTTAAGTAATTTGTACTTAACCATTGGTTAACCATTGGTTAAGTACAAATTAAATGTTAAATGTTTAGCAATTTGCTTTATTGTGTTCGTTGTTTGTTTTATTTTTTCATTGAAAATGGCATGTTTCGATAAAAATGCCAGCATTAATATGCCATTTCCAATCAGAGTTTGTCCTGTACTGAAAAACAGCTTCGTAAGTTTATTCTCGGGATTAACTAGCTCTGAGGTTAAGTCAGGATTTACCCAATACTGAACAACTGGGCTTTAGACTATTTAAGTTACTCTCTGTGTGGCGATGGTGTCGCTTTCTTCCAAAAGTTATTATGTATGGACAAATTTGAATCAAATTCACCTTATAATATTTAAATATTAAAATGAAAGCCTTTGACAATTTTGGCCCGATAGGTTTTTAATAACTATAATAACTCGTTCAAAAACGATGTTTACTTTACTTATTTTTCCTGCGGCAGCAACGCGCTTGGTAACAGCTAGTATCTAAATAAACAAATCAAAAAAAGTTAAGCTAGTATTAGACGGTCATTGAATGTGTCCTTGCAATGACAGTCTGACGTCGACGCAGTTATTTATACTAAAGTTGTCATGTTGTCCTCGTCATTGTAACATGGTTGTCATTGTAGCTCAAGATCACAGTATGTTTTTTTAAATGTAAAATGCGCTGTCTTTGAATTGAAGGAGTTTAAATTCTAGACAAGTTTTATTTTTTTTTTTTTATAAAACCATGAGAATGCTAAACAATATTTGTTTGAATTAATCATAATGTGTTGTGCTATTTTCGGGTGTGTAAACAAACAAATAAAAAAAATAAATGAAATGAAACAAACAAATGGAAATGAATAAATGAAGCAAATGAATGAAAGCCATCTCCATTAATTTTTTGTTATTTTTTACACTTTCTTTCTTTAATCACTGTAATTTATTATGTTATTTAAAATTTCAATAAATGTATTCGAGAAACACAAAAGAACCTCAAAATTATCAAGAAAACATCCCAAAATGAATAAATCAATTTATGAATGTCTTTTGTTGCAAGATACCTGAGGGTTTAAAGTACAAACGGAATATACGAAAAAATCGTATAAAATTTATTTAAAAAAATCTAAATCCAAATCTTACAAAGATTCAAACCACAATCAAAGTATGCAAAAAATTTTCTACTAAATATAAGTTAACGAAAAAAAAAATTTAGTAAATCGTTGGACCGGTTTTCGAAAATCGATCATTTCAAAATATTTTTTCGAAAACTTTTTTCTAAAAAAGTGAGTATTATTTTTAAACATAATTTATTGCACCTTAAAACTAAATTTCATAAAAATCCGTCAACTGGTTTTTGAAATATTGAATTCACAAAAACAGTTTTTCAAAAATTATTTAAAACTTTATGCCATGTTATTTAAAATAGCTAGGACAATTTCAGTATGGAATTTCATTTAAATCGGTTTAGCCGTGAAAAGTACGGTTATATGGTACCGTTAAACGAATTTTCTTTAAAGTTTGGTATTCACTTTAGGGTAGACATTCATTACCTTATTACACGTGTGAATTTTGGTTAAAATCGTTAGAGCCGTTTGCGAGAAAAATAAGTTTTTTGATTAGCGATATATGGCAGGTACCGTTATTTTTAGACTTGCAATGACCTACAAAAAAAAAGGCTTTAGGCGTTTTACCCTTAAAACCATACCTACCAAATTTGAAGTAAATTAGTCCACCCGTTTAGGCTGTAGGTGCCTATACACACAGACAGAATTGCCGGACCCGCTTTTTTGTCTTCTTTATCATCGTAATGTCATATTTGATTTTTATATCAAACCTTTTTTTTATATAGTACCTATAGAGCAAGTTAAAATTACTTCTGAATTTGCTGTTTCAGGTCACCATCAACTTAAAAGTTATCATGTCGTGTGATTGTTATTGTTTAGCGTGTCCTTGATATGACAATAAATGGCAAATAATGACAAAATGACAAATTTCATTTGTCTGATCGTCATTGTAGCTAACAATGACACGGTGAAAAATGACACCGCACTGACCGTGCAAGGACAACGCGTCTATAACAGCACGGAGAAGTCTGTGGAATTCACTCCACAATTTTTAATATACGTCCTGGAAATAGCTTAATCCAAAAAAGTGAGCGATCGGATTACCTTTCAAAATCAAAATCAAAAAATGTGGTAAGGCCTGACGAACTTTAAAACTTCTAGTAGGAAACATGGTACGCCCAATTCAAAAACAGTTTTAATAAATTGACACAGAACATGCACGGCCAGGATCGTTGCAATCATTACCAGCCATTGGCTAAAAAAAAGAATGTAAGCCAAAAACAAATAAAACAAAGTAAAACTGTGAGGAATACTTCTGAACGATTTATTTTGTTTTCGCTCGCATTTTCGTATGAGTTACTTTTTAAAATGTAGTGAACGAGATCACAATACGTCTCTTTTTTTATGGACTGTACTTCAGGTAAAAAACACATAAGAAAGCTGGTTTTTATTTTGGGAATATTCAAAATCGGAAAGTACCTTCCTGTTAAGGGGAAGGGGGCTCCTTAACATAAAGGTACTTTCCGTCCTAGAACTAAAAGCTTTATTGTGGAGTCTTTTAGAATAATCATAGACAAATCCGATTTTGTTATTCGTTTTGTCACTTTTCACACATTATGTATTGTATGTTCCAGTTTGATCGACTTATGGGATAATGTTTTTATTTCTATTTTCAGCAATATTAACTCTGGCATGTACTTATATATTAACTGAATCTACAACTGATTTTTTTTAGGTAAGTAATAGTTTGATATAAAATTAATCTAAAATAGGGACATGTTCGATAGCGTCTTTATTTAATTCACAGAACATGAATAATGAATAAAGATTTACATAAAAGAAACAAAATATTATTACAAATAAAATTTTATAACTAATGTTATGCTCTCTGGTTTTTCTTTTCCCCGCAAAAAAGTTGCTTCATATACTTTTCTCTGGTAAATTATATTAAAAAATCTGTAAAATCAATATTAAGTTCTTATCCTCATCCTCCGGCGTCACAATGTCAATATACGAAATTTGCATTGTTACTATGTTTATGCATAGTTATTAAGGTATGGACATTTACAAAATGATTGCTGTTTGTTTTTTTTTTTTTTTTTAAGTGCGCATTTACGAAATCATATCGATTTACAACTGCGGTTCTGTTACACTACGTTACTTTTTCAACAACTTCCTATACAAATTTCCATAAAAAAAAAATCATTCAATACATCGCTGCAAATGTTAATATATTACAGATTAAGCTATTAAAATTCGGTATCAAACAATAAATAATGAAAAAATATGAATTTGATTTTTCAACCTTTTTTTTTAAACCACTGTTATAATTAATCATTGAAAAGTATTTTGGGGCCTATGAATGTAAATGAAAACTATTTGATTTTAGTACGCGAATATAGCCTTAATAAAATGCTAGTTATTTTTAAGAAATCAATATATTATATCTATAACTATGATTCATATAAAGCACTATTTCGTATAAACTTTCGGAAAATAATTTTATATAAAACTAATTTCTTACTTACAATAAATTTTCTATTGCAGATAAATAAATGTTTAAAAATATATACGGTTTGGAAAACCCATGAAAGATCAACAGACACGATCAAACAATTTATAGAATAAATACTTGATACGAAATCATAACAAATAATAAATAAAATTGTTAAAAAAACTGCAATAAAATTTTATCTCTATAACTAAAAACGTTTTACTTCCTTTTTGTCAGTTGTTTTCTTATTTTATTTTGAGTTCAAAAAAGGTTAAGGTAATTTTTTCTTTAATTAAATTCTTCTAATTTCAGAAATCAATGAAATATTAGCACAGAACAAATGGTACAATGAACAAGTGAGAAGAACTATCGAATATGGAACTCAAGATGTTCGATTCACACGCAGTTCAAGAGGCAATAATCTGCTAACAATAGATGGCATGCGGTTTACACTTAATCGAAAAATGAAAGGTGCCAGCTATTGGGAGTGCGTCAAACTGCGATGCAAAAAAACCAAATGCATTGCCAGAGTTATATCCAAAGATGGACAAGTAGTATCTATGCGTGGCACTCATAATCACGAATAAATTAAATTGTTAGTTTCACTCAAAGTTATATTTAAATAAAAATACATCAAATTGTTTTATCTCAAAAAAAAAAAAAAAATCTTCATCAGTTTTATGTACCAAAAAAGTTTTACGCCTGAAAATCAAAAAGAATTAATTTAAACTATTTTCAGGTGGAGTTTGGCTGGATACCAATTATCAGTATCTGCCAAACCGCCGAGGTGGCTTAAATTTAATTTATAACGGCTTTTTGTATAGGGCTGAGCGTAAATACAATAGCACAATCAACTGGGTGTGCAAGAAAAAATGCAATTCCCGTCTTAAATGCCCAGCTAGATGTGTAACATCAGGCAACAATACGATTAAACTAAGTCGCAGAACACATAACCACGCGCCTGTTATTAGTAATTAAAACTCTAATAACAAGTTCATAGTGAAACGTGTAGATTTAAGCATATTTTATTTAGAGTATAATAAATTAAGAACAAATTCAAATTTGAACAAACATACAAAAAAAATACATTGTTTTGTGTTTATTCTAAATAAGTTTTATCTAGCGAACTACTACTTCTACGCCTGATTGTCAAAAAGAAATAATTTAAACTATTTTCAGGTGGAATTTGGCTGGATACCAATTATCAATATCTGCCAAACCGTCGAGGTGGCTTAAATTTAATTTATAACGGCTTTTTGTATACGGCTGAGCGTAAATACAATAGCACAGTCAACTGGGTGTGCAACAAAAATAGCAACTCCCAGCTTAAATGCCCAGCTAGATGTGTGACATCGGGCAACAATACGATTAAGCTAAGTCGCAAAACACATAACCACGAGCCTGTTATTAGTAATTATGATTCCGATAACTATAATCCCCAACATGTTCATAAAAGATTGACATAGTGAAGTGGATAGATTTTAAAACATAGTATTTTAGTGTATAATAAATTAAGAACAAATGAAAATTTCAACAATAAATGTAAATGTCATTGAAAAATTCATATGAAGTTTTTTTGTTTTAGGCTTGTTTAAATTTTGTCAGAAAAATTGTGATGACCTTAATGATATTACACCTGGAACCTGGTATACCAACAAAGTATTGGCAATAATTAAAAACATACGTGGTGGAAAAAATCTTGTTTGGAATGGCTACAAGTATCGCACCGAAGCAACTTTTAAAACATCTACTAACTGGGTTTGCTGTAAACAAAAATGTAATGCTCGTTGTGTAACAGATCCAGATAATAGAATCAAATTTGGAAAAAACTTCAAACACAACCACAACCAAGAGTAATTAAAAATTGATTTTTGTACAAACAAAAAAAAATTTAATATATTTCAATAAAAAAAAAAACATACTTACCGAAAAAAGAACAAATCATTGAATTTTAAAATCCCCTTTCATTAGGACGCTGTAATAATTTCGCGGTATTTATATTAACATTCAAAAATTTGTATAATTTTAGGTAAATTTGGTAACGGTGTTCTGATCAACCATCATCGTTTTGTTATTGGTTCACAATCGAAAACAACTTTTTATTTAAAATGTGCTTACTTTCGAAGTAAATGTAGAGCCAGAGCAACATATCGTAAAGAATCGGAGACGGTGCGACTAACACATCCTGAACACAATCATCATGGGTATTGTTACTCTAGAGAAATTAAAAATACTAAAAAAATGCAGTTTGACGAATAAATTTGTGAGCTAAAAACAGAAAAAATAATCTCTCTTTTAATTTAAAGTTTATACATAAATTTTAAATAAATAATTGCTTTATTTTTCTTGAATGACGAAATTCTATAGATTTTCATGTTGTTGAAAAGATTGTTTTTCTTGCCTAAAACTGAAAGAAACAAAATGTATATTCAAATTAATTATGTCATAGAATTTAAGTGATATAATCTTGACACACCTCTAGAACCTCAACGAAATAGCGCATTCGTTGCAATATTACGAGTTTATTTGGTTCGAGTTGCTTTATTCTGCTTTTCAACCAACACGCATAACAGAATTATGATTAGACTTTCACAAAACAGTTAAGAACTTGATTCGAATGTAATAAATATATATTTTGTTTTAATCATTATTTTATATTTTCAGATATCAAGACATCCGTTCAGTATATTCGATCACGCCGTGGTACAATTTTAGTGTTATACAATTACAACACATATACCCCGAATGAAAAACCAAAACCAGGACAAAAGTCTCGCGACTGGAAGTGCTCAATGTATCATAAGGCAAAATGTCGAGCCAGACTTGTAACAAAATCATTTGACAATAGCACATTTGTTCGTGCAACCCGACAATTACACACTCATCCTCCGATGTATGATATAAAATCCATGAAAAAATGTCACAATATGATGTCTTATTAAAGTTGTACCTCTTAAACATTCGTTATTTTAGTTTTTCTTCAATTTGTTTGCTAAAGTTTTTATTATTTTATTTATAAAATATGTACATAAAACGAATATGTTTGTTTATTCAAATTTAGTCTTTAATACAAACTTGAATTTAAACGAATAGCTTTCTATATGAATATTTAATTTGGATTCTATTCGATTAAGAGGTGTTGTTAAATCTTGTGTTAATGTTTTGAATACATTTTGATGAAACTGAATCCATATGCGAATAAACTTTTACAGAAAATACAGAAAATCTAGTCAGAATGAAATATAAATGTTACAAGTTGGATCAGTGATTCTGAGGTTTGTATTTTTAAATTTGACTTTTATAACATTAACACTTTTTATTTGCAGAATTTTCGAGTTAACTACTACGAATATATGTTTTCACACAACGAAAACATATATTATATTTTAAATTTTACAATGGTAAGTTTTATAACTTAACTACAAAAACATATGGTCTTCTTCAAATAATTAATAATTAAGAGCAGTTTAAAATTAATTATCCTATGCATATTGCGTTGAGTGCATTTATTGCATTTTTATCGTAAAGTTAAATTTATCCTTACATAATTAAGAACATTTTGTCATCTGGGTGTCATTTTAATGTTTTCGTTGAGTAAAAAAAATTGTTATTGTAAATGTATTTACTATAAACTTAAGTACAGATTGAATTCGTAGTACAATGCATTGCTTTAGTTTCATCTCCATAAATTGAAGCAATTTCCTCTATGAACTGTTGTTAATATATTCTAATTTTGATGTCGCAATAAACCGTACTTCCTTATTTAACACAACCTACCACAATCCGGCAATATTTAATTTAATTACTCACCATCTCACATAACTAAGTTATATCATAACAAACAATATAAACAAAACAAACTACGGCAACAAAGACTAATTTAAACTGCTGAAATAGATTATGCAATGATGTCTATGAATTCAACTTTAAGTTGTTCAATTTATTTATGAATGACGATAATATTGTATCAATGAGATTATGTGTAAAAGTTTGTATATGTTTCAAAATTTACCATTGCTTATGTTAATAATTAATTTTTACAAACGTACTTCTCCAAGTGTTATGGAAAATAGGACATTTTAAGTGAAACACGTTCTCTCTTTCTCTAAGATTAAACATCACTGAAGTTTTTTCTGGGTCACACCTATAAGGCCTATAAAATGAGCTTCTGACTTCAAAATGCAACCCCTCCCTTTTTTGTATCTAATATGAAATCTTTCCCATGTTGTATCCTATCACAACAAAACTCGAACAATGATATTTTATTTATTTATTTCGACAGTTTTCTTCGGAAGTTGAGTTCCTTAGAATGTAGTCAACCTGCAATCTCAGCGTTGGGAAAAAAACCGTCTCAAGTTTGAGTATATGATGGCGTATTTTAAGTAGCTTCAAAGTTCTTAAAAAAGATATATCTCGGAAGCTGCTCCACTTCATCGATCTTTTTGTGGTCCCGAACTAGAGCTTGGTTTAGCTGTGATTTAGAAAGTATTATCATTGTATATACATTTCTATGGTACAATAATCTAAAGAAACTTGTGAACCGCACATTTGGAGGTTCTTACATTCAATAGTAATAATTTTGTCTATTCTCTTACTCTAACAATAGTCGTAAACAAAACAAATTAACAATATTTAATGTATTTATTGGCTCTTAAATGCATATTTCCTTGACAAGAGTTGTAAACAAAACAAAATTCATATATGTTTACGACTGTTATCAGGGTTACAGAATAGACAACTAGTAAATGCACGAACCTAAAAATGTGTTATTCACAAGTTTCTTAAGATGGTCAGGCGGTGATTATTCAGCATGAAAATACTATAGAAATGTACATACAATGGTATTATATTAAGTGCTTGAAATAAATCAGTTATATGTTTCTGTTTATTATTTAAGCTAACAATATAGACGCAGAAAGCAGTTGCTATTTGGATGAATTGAAAAGGACAAAAACTCAAGATGATGAATGTGTAGATGAAACCCAAGAAATCACAAACCAAAAATTGTCATGTATCCTACTGCGCTAGTTTTAACGGGAGATTTTAATCTTAAAATTTGATTTCAAGGTCATTTTTATTTTTTTATTAAAAACGAAAGACATTTAAAGTATTTGCAAAAAATTGAGAAAATCAATGATTTACAAGATAATTTCTTGCAACTGGTAAGCTTGTTTCTTAAAAAAAATTAGTATATTTTCTAAGTTTAAAACAATTTATGAAAACATTATTTTTTTTTCTTTTTTTTTACGTTTTCTTTAATATTTTTCTTTATCTAATAAATGAAAAAAATATTTTTTTCTTTTAGATGAATACGTTTTGGAGGACTGTCATGATAAATCCGAAAAGCACTTTCGACTTGTTCATGACAAAATAGACGGTCAATGGTCTAGTTTATATACACAAGATTCAGAAGAACAAATTTACCCAAGAGAATCTGAAATGATGTTAGATTTTATACCTGGTCAAAGGGGAAAATCACTTTTGTATTTTAATGGATTTACCTTTGCCAAAAACAATGAGAGTAGTGGCACAGTTTATTGGTGCTGTCGCAGTCGGAGAGCTGGAAAACCAGCATGTCGAGCGAGAATAACGACAACCGAACAAGAAAACGGATCATATAAAGTTGTTGTTACAAAACCTCATCATAATCACAGTCCTTCTGTGAGAATGTTAAAGAAAATAGAAAAATCTATCAATATATCTCATACATAAATATATGTATGTATACAGTTTTAGCCTTAAGTTTGTTCTTTAAGAAAAAGATCAAAAACTGTTTAAAATTACATTTTCGTAAAATTTCGAACTTCAAAATAACAAATTAAGGCAATAGTGACGCATTGTAATATAAATAATTAATAAAAAAAAATATATGTACATACGCTAATGTGCAAAAATAAATAACTATTTTTATTTTCATTTTTAAATAAATTTAGTAAATTTTTATTATTTTAATGTTCCTTACCCGTTCTCTTTTGTAACAATTTAAATTTAATTCTGACAAACTTGTATGGGGGCGACAGTCAATTTTCCAATAAAATTCTTGTGATTGGATTGATTTCTGTGACTACTTAATTCGTCCGCTGAGTTTGAATTTTTAAAGCGCGAACATCAAAAACATTAATAATTGCGAATGAAATTATTGAATAAAATGAAAAGAAGGGAATAGCCATAAATACAAATTTTGATTTAGAAGAATCGTTGAGCTATGCGATGAGTGTCTATAACAATACGCTTGAAGTGCAGAAAGCCTTAAGTCAATAACAAAATATGATATTCAAAAAATAAAATCAAAATTCACTTTTAAGTAAATTTGACGATACAGCTTTTGACAAAGTCTTATGCAAACAAGAATACTTATACATATGTGATTTGTTTTAACATTATTACTTGTATGCTCAAACCATATACATTACATTCTTAGTATTTATTGTATGTTTTTTTTTTCGAACGGCATTTGGATTTTAAAATTAAATTATTAATCAATAGTTATATTTGGATTTCCACAGTGATTTTTTTTTCCAGGATTGACAGTATTTTCCAGGTAAACCAATCTTGTTGCTGTTAAGAAAAAGTTTTGTCTAAAACTTTTGAAATCTTGGACGAGCCTTAAAAAAGGGCTGCGAATTGTTGCAGTAATGTGTTTAAATAAATATATTTGCATTTCATAAAGAAATACTTAATAAGTTGAATAAAATAAAGTTAATTCGTGTTCTTGTTGTAGTTGAATTTTGTATGTCGTTTGTGTTTTTTTTTTTTTTTTTTGTAAAAACTGCCTTAGAACTTTTACTAACTTTTTATTATATTTTTTTTTCTAGAATCCAGTGTCGCTGTATACTCATCAACGTCAAGAGGTCGAATTCAACTAATTTATGGTGGACAACCGTTTATTTTTGAGAAAAATCTAAAACTTCCCTCCGGCGAGGATAAGAAATATTGGCGTTGTAATCAATGGTGGGCTCAAAAGTGTCGGTCTCGTGTTTTCACTGTAAATGATACAGTGGTGCCATTAAATCGATATCACACCCACGAAGAGATTGTTAAAAGAAAAAAACGCGCTCGTAAGCCGAACATCCTGTCAAGAATATCCAACCAGGATATAGTCATTAATGCAAATACACCAATGCCACCAATGAAATACGAAGAAATAGTGGCTGATGTAACTGAAATTGTCATAACCGAAGTGAAACGTGACCGAGTTAAAAAATAAATTAATAAAATGAAATGTCGTTTTATCTGAAAATATTATAATAATTAATATTTTTTTTTATATATATATATAAATGAATAGAAGTAATGCTGTAATGGCATTTTATTTAATGTAAATATGTTTTCTTTTATTTATTATGGAAGATGAGTGTAGTTCTTGTGAGTTTCGTAGATAAGATATTCACTTTCTCTATTTTCATATATTCTGTTTTATTTTTTTTTTGTGTCGTTCTAGAAAATATGTTCGATTTGAGTCTTGTTAAATCAGAATGTATTGAAGATGACTACAGTGAATATGTGTGTAATCCATTGGATTTTGTGAAAACGAAATTGGGATCAGAACCGCCAAATAATAATTTCAAAACACCACGAAGACCAGATCCAAAGCGCAAAAAACATTACACACCGAGGAAACATTGGCAAACTGCTGTTTCAACGTCTTTGCCAACAACCAGCGATTTAACTGAAAGCGGGAGATCAATGATGATCAACAATGAGGTATTCCATAGATCTCAATTATATAAGGGAACATCCTATTGGAGGTGTCGATTGTTTAGAAAAACTCAATGCAAAATGCGAGCAATAACCAAAAATGGACGCACTGTACTTACAGGTCCAGCACATAATCATTAGATGTTTCTTAGTTAATCATTATTTATATACGTATATGTCTAGTAACCAAAAAAATGTCCGGCATAATTTTAAACCAAATCATAAACTCATATAAGAAATAATAATTTATTGAATATAATTTTAAGTCTAAAGTAATTATTTAATTTTCCAAAATGCATTTCAAATGCAATTAGCAAATAATATTTATTTAAAAACAAAATGAAAATACTTAAGATATTAAATAATCATTATTTTACGGTAAAACTTAAAAGAAACAGACGTAAAAGGTATACTTAACTTTTTCAAAACAAATTTGTATATACATATTTAAATAATTAATTATGCTGTATCATTGTTAAGCACTTAAATATTGAATGCAAACTATCTTTATGTTTGTCCGTCAGATTAAGGATGGAGTATGTCATTGTATATTTCATAGTATTGGTTTGATTTAGTTTTCCTCACAAAATAAATTCAATAAAAAGTTTATCAAAAAAAATCTCGCCCTTCAGAATGGTTGGAAGTGAAAAATTTTAAACGTAATTAGTTTGCTTTATTTTAATGCAATACCGGTTTTTATTTTATTTATTTGTTAGTTATTATTAAAAACGACTGGCCTTTTAGCAATTTGTTTTTTTTTTTTATTATTATTATTTTCAAAATCTTTTTAGGGAAAATAAAGAAAAATCTCTGAATGAGTTTTTTATACAGAGTAAAACAACTTTTAAGAAATCTTATTTGACTTATCATTATCAGTGCTCCCGAACAAATTTAATGTTGACATTTTTCCAGGAGTCGTAAGTTTTTCAACTTGAATGTCTGCCTGAATAATCTGAGTTTTTTGGACAAAAAACCGTTGTAAAAATAATTCAGTGCTCAAAAAACTATTATTATGTTTTCAAATACATTCGAATAACAAACAAATTACAGAAAACTAAGAAGATTTTCCAACAATCGAAACCAAGGAGTTATTAAGAATGTGATATTTAAAACCAATTAAAAGTAAGATCAATTTTTAAATTATTTAAATTAATAATAATATAAATTACCAATTTTGTTACAGATTTAGGGAAAATTACGGAGCAAACACTGTCACATCTAGGAGCTTCGAATGCCATATTATCCTTAAACAACTATTTGGCATACACTCTAAGGTGAAAATGAAATAATTGATTTGAAACACACATTTAATCCAGAAAAAGATTTTATGTTGCGGTGAAGTATTTTTGGAAAATTGATTTCTGGAAAATCTTTGCCTTGTACGGATAAAAATAAACATGTGAGTGAAACTAATAGCAAAATGTTTGTTCTCTTTTTAACGAAAGTGTGACAGATTTTTTTTCAGAATTCCATAATATCCAAGAGTCATCAATAAACTTATCTTTTAATATAATTAATATTTACGTCGCTAATAAAATGTCATATTTTTTGACAAATTGTAAAAAGGTAAAAAAAAGTCCAGTAAAATTGTCGCTTTTTGTATGGGGGAGTGTGCGTGAAATCCCATTATTTGCAGACGTCTTTATGATGTTAAGCCAATGAATAATCAAATTTTTTAACCTCGAGGACCAAAGGCAACTATGTTAAAAATGAAAAAAACTGCGAATATTTCGGATTTTTGTTCAGACTTTAGCGTAAAGTTCTTTTAGGAGATCTCTTTGGGAGCGTGTGCGCAAATCAGGCTGATGTTAGCAAAATTAACCCTGATACAGATTGTCATTAGATGTTCGCTTTTGCGATCATAATTTAAGTACTATTTTTCTAATGACAAAGCCACACAGAACAGTCAATGCCAATGCTCGTTGCAAAAAGCACCGCAATTTGTAACTCTTTTTCTGCCCGTTTCACTTTCCAACCACTAACCGAATGACAGAAATGTATGACATACAGTCCAGTGCCTCTGCGAATTGCTAAGATTCAATATTTTGCATAAAATAATTTTTTTTTTTTTTGATAGCAAGTCATTAAATTCTGTCGTTTTCGACACGTTATCGAAAACATTCTATTTTTGTAATTCCTTCTAAATTGCTTCTCTTTTGTTAAATATGCGTGCTCAATTTCACTAAAAATATAAGTGGTCATATATAGCCGAGGGCAAATCATTGCGTAGCTTACTCTAAAAATCAGATAATAATATAATTCAGAAGCACTGTTCTCTTATTTTTACGAGAAATATTGTGATTTTGAGTAGGTACTAAACGAAAACTGTTTTGAACTCAGAAGAATACAGATGCTACTAGACGACACGTCTTCAAAAATGATAATTCACGTTTTAGTAAAATTAAATTGTTATTAAAGAACTAAATAGCCACTAGCGTCAACAAACTGTATGTCCTTTGTGATTCCTAACATTTGTATGTATGTTTTCAAATTTGTATAGTACTTTTTTATTTTATGTACTTACAACTACAGAAGCTGCTTTAAGGAAGTTAAAAAACCATTTGACTCGCTTGGTATTTCGTTGCACTATAGTTTTAAAATGTTCAAAAGTAGTTTTTTACATCTTTATGGTTGTTTTATTTTATAGTTAGTAACAATCTTTGCATCTATACCGTGAACAATTTTACATTAAAATTTTTTAAATGTTTAAGTTAAAGTTCGATGCGTATTTTTATGCGAAGGTAAAGTTAAACGAAATCTTCAAATAATACATTGAGTATTGATGAACTAGATTATTTAAAAAAGATTTCTTCTTATTTCTTCGATTAATAGATTTTTGTTTAATTAAAAAAATAAACTTTTTGCTACTGTTATCGTCTCTATGTTGCCTTATTAAAAAAACTTATTATAAAAATGTTGCCATAGTACATAAATTATGTCTATGTTATATCAAATTATTCCCACAATTTGTAAAAATAATTTAATAATGCAATAACATGTTTGATTGATTAAGTTTTTTTCGTTTTCTATAATTTCAGTTAAAATTCCAACTCCGCCGTTTACTTACCAATATTTACCAGGAAAGAAAATTTGCTGTATCAAACTTTTGTACAATGGTTATGAATATGTAAGGCATTCGAAAAACTTTAAAGGGGTCAAATGGACCTGCGCCACACGATTCAAAACTAAATGTTGTGCAAAAATACGTGTGAAAAACAATGAGGAAATAGAAATTATGTCACCCCATCACAATCACCCTTAAAGTTTATAAGAAATTTTAATTTGAATATAAAACGAAGCCACCGAAGTTAATCGAACAAATTAATAATCCTGCTCCTGGAATATTTATCGATGAAAAAATGAGTTTTTAAGTATGTATTCTGAAATTCTTTAGCAACATTTGTGATTATTGTAATTATATTAACCTTGTTTGATAAAACTATAAACTAATTAGTTAACCCTTGTAACTTACAATAATGTTATTTGTAACACATTTTAAGAGAAATACAGTATCACGTTACCAGTAACAATTTTTCAATACAAAACTTTGCACCTTTGACAAAACCTCAAAGGTTTGAGGGAACTTCAAAAACTGAAATAAAATATAAGTATATCTTTTCAAATTTTATAAGCTCATAAGCAACAAGTAATTATGAATAGTAGACCTAGCACAAACATTTATATGTACATTATATTTTTAATATAAAAATAGTCCTGTTGTTTCTTTTTACTTCGTGCAATAATCCATTTTTTTCTTTCTAAACTAAGTACCTTACAACAGTATTAAATACAACTTGCTTTACTACAATTTAATTTATCACTTTATTATTTTATTTATTTATTTCCTTTACTATTGCCATCATCAGATTTGATTATTCATATTAAAATAAATTATATTAAATTTATAAATGTTCCTAAATACAATTTTTTTTTGGCCCCTTAACACTTTTGTTTTTGAGTATTTATCCACTTCAAATTATTTTTCTATTTGGTTGAATTTTTTTAATGAATTTTTACATTAGTATATAGAATTTGTGTCGTTAAAAAACTTCTTTGTTATGTTCTTAAATACTATTAATATTCATATGTGTTAACAATGCAAACAATTTATTTTTAAGTCTAATTCTTTAAAAGTTTATAATCTAAACAAATAATAGATAAGCATTATTAAATATTTTACATTAATTTACATTAAAGTTCACTTAATCCATAGTTAGTTGTAGGTGAAACTTCAAATAATAAAAGCCTCGATCTCTCTTGAACGAACATAAACATTAAAAAGCAACATAAAACCAACATAACTTCACCAGACATCGTATACCAACATAATACTACACGTCATATTCATATACCTCTTGTCGTGATTCTAATGTAAATTATTTTTTTTTATACTTTTTCAATCCTAGCGATATCATATAAGTTATTACATTCCAAACAACATAAGTATATACCAGGGAGGTTCTTACATTAATTAACTTCAAAGTATATGAATTAGTATTGAAAAACTTCAAAAGGATTTCTTTTCAAGAATCTCAACAAAGAACTAGATTTAAAAAATCACAGAATCGATGTAATTTGATCTTTTACTTAGTTGACTGTTCATAGATTATTAACATTATCTATGAGTACGAAGATATTTTGCAGAAGCAAACGACCAGCAAGGTTGGAAATAACCTCGGAAATAACTGCAAAAAAACTTAATAAAACATTATATATAATATACTCACAAAAGATTTCGGAAATATCAATTACGAGAAGTTTGAAAATAGTGGTCCAAATGACTTTCTTCCAAAACATATCATCCAAAAATACTATTTTCTTACGACCAAACAAATTAGATTTAAAAACGGGTTGCAACTGAATGTTATATGAAGAAAACACCACTAGGCTGATTGAACGATTCCGCTAAAGTTCAATTAAAAAAATATTTTCATGCACCCGATTTTTATTTTAATTAATATTTAATCATTTTGTAATTAGAGAAATGAAAAATTACTTAAAACTTCATGTCTTCGTTGAGGTTTAGTTTTGACTTTGATTCAAAGGTTTGACATTTATTTAAAGTTTCACTTATAAATATTTTTTAGTTTAAAATAACTTACTGCAATAAATTTCTTATAATATTAAATTAAATTGAATGATAATATTTTTAGATTGAAATCATTTAAAGAAAATTATATCTAAACTTAACATTACATTGTTAATTTATATAACTTTATAAAAGTGAGCTAAAGCAACTTGTGTTCTTTAATAAAATAAGTTGACAATTTATGATTTTTTATTAGTCTAAATAAATAAATTAATAAAATAAAAAGAAATTTTATTTTATTCAAGACACCGATAAATCTGGACGTGGCTTATAAGTATGGATAAAAGAGAAAAAGAGATATTTCTGTCAAACTATAGTTTTTAAGCTCATTTGTCATGCTTTTTTTAAGTTCACTAAAATTGTTTGATTATTAGAGGTTCGAATTATATAAAGATTTATCAAGTTTATTTTCATGAAGCTCCTGTGCATGGCGCATTATTATTTTTAATATCAGTGGTCTTCATTTTGATTGTAATTTTATATTTTATATAAATAGAATTCTTCGTTCAGACAATATACATACAATCCAATTGAAGACCGTTCACATCACCATGTCTACCAAAATAAAAAAAAATTGAAAAAGGTACGCATACGCCCCCATTCACATTCATAACCACACGATTAGTTACACCTCGTCACAGTGCTAATCTTCTCTCAATTCTCATGATCACTTACATGCCAATCTTGGCATTGTCAGTAACTTATAAAACGCATTTGTACTATAAACTGCATATCATTTCTAAAATTGTCCATTTCATGATTTATTGTATAAAAGAAATAAATTAATCAATGCACATTAAATTTTTTTTTTTTCAGATGATTCAGATCAAAATGTTTACTTTTTTACAAAGGGACAACGATCTGCTGTAAAACTTGTATGTAACGGATATTATTATGTAAAGCTTTTGGAAAACAAAAAAGGATCTAAGTGGATATGTTCTACAAGATCAACAACAAAATGTCATGCAAGAATACGAATCAAACCAAATCAAAAACTAGAGTTCTTACGCAATATTCATAACCATGGCCGTGGAAAACAGAAAAGAAAAAACGAGTGTGCCACACAACTGAAGTAAAACTTGCGGTAGGCCACACGACTGAAGAAAAGCATAAGATCAACATCTCCTACCGCAAGTTTTTTATACAATTAATGATGTGATGTGCTTCCTTTGTTGCTGTTGCAGTTCTTTTCAGAAAGGATTTTTACAATCGGGGACGGGAAATCGGTATAGACGATAGAGTCAAATCCACCAACCAGAGATGGCAGAATAGTAGAAAAGCTTGATTAACAACGCGTAGTTGTTACTCGAGTTGTTAGAACTAAGTCTGTTATTATGTGTAGTAAATGTAAATAAATGTAGTATTGGAAAGATTTTATGACATTTTGTCATGTGTAGCGCATCTTTGGTATCATATGTACGTAACAAATGTGGATAATAAAATAAAGTTAAGTTTATTCGATTTACTACCCTGCCATTTCTGCGCGTATTTGTTTATCCAGAAAAGTAAAACTTCTGCTATTTCTGAACTGAAGCCAAACCTTTTCATTATAGTTCATTTTCTATCTCTATCCTTTTGTTTTTGCTTGTACTTCTCTCAACTCAACTGCAAAAGCAGAACCCGAACGATAACAAAGTCTACTTAAAAGGGAAATTTAAATAATAAATTGGCAAAAAGGTTTCAAATTATAAGTCCGTTGTTAAATTTACTCAAATGCAATATTATAGCTCAATTTTATATAAAAAATAAAATTTAAATACAAATTTAGACTGTAAATCGAAAATCGACATTTATTTCTAATTAAACAATCGTTATACTATGAATATTCTTAACAGTGTCACATTTAGGAAATACACTTATATATTTCTGTATAAATATTCAGATTCTATATAAAAAAAAAACAACAAACAATTTCGACTTTTCCTAAAATACTATACGAATATGGTCTTGTAAATATATATGATTTTATTGAAACAAAATCAGTTATGTACAAAATTTTGAGTTGCCAAACTTCTGATCTTCAAATCATGACGGTCCTTAAATGCATAATATCGCACAAATTGTTTACTTGTGGTATCAAATCACTTACCATTAACTTGTTTCAATGTTGTACTTAATGTCTATGAGGCTAAGAACATAAATTGTTACTCAACAATTAGTGGATTTACGATTTGACTTTAAAAATACCGATTTTCTTTCATCATGTCACATATGCGTATGCGTACTTTTTTATTATTTTTTATTCCAGTATGCCTGTCAACTAAAAAAATACCATCAACTTTAATTCAGAGGTTGGATCAGCTACGAGAATGCGTGGTAAGTGACTTTTTTTTAAATTTATTTCATAGAAAGCTTACACAAAGTAAGATATAAATAACATCTTGTAAATTATTGCTGAGCTAAGAATTGAATTGAGTTTATTTATGTGGGCTGGAAAAATTTTAAAGATATTATGTAATATAAAAAAACTGCATAAGTATTTGGAAATGTTAATGTACTTTTTTAACTGTGTTGCATTGTTTATTTTTCTGAGTTGTAAGGGTGGATTGTTCCACAAAAGGGTAGAGTTTATAAAAAAAATGACGTTCAGAAACCAATGACAAGTGTGGCGCGGTTCCATCCATAATTATATATACACACAACATCTTGCAATAACATCAAAATTTATTTGGATCTTGAAATAAAAATAATGTTTATTACAAAGTTAATGGTACAATACTTAAGCATTTCTATTACACTAAATAAAATATGTGTCAAATTTTCTAATATCGGTATGATATTCTTTTTCCGTTTCAGAAAAATGGCTATTTTCTCGATATTCTTACATAAATGATCCCAACATTGGACTTCAGCTCTCGTTCGCAGGATACATGTTTATTAAACATTCACAATGCAGTGAAGGAGTCCAATGGGTATGCGTCCACAAAACAACCACGAAGTGCCTTGCATCATTGGTAATGGGATATCATTCAAAACTTCGTCTATTGTATAAACAACACAACCATAGCCGTCCTAAATTAACTCGTCCAAGGCAAAAATATGGAATTAAAAATAAAATGCGCATTAAGAATACAACAACATCATTGTAAGTATTACTGTAGTTTAAAACATCTTTTTGTTTGTATATATTTGTTTTCTGATTTATTGTATTTTACTTTATTTTAATTTATTTTTTAGAAAGTGTCATGTTAACGATAAAAACATGGATACATTAATTATTTTTTGGACGTTGTTGTAAGTGACTATATTTAAGTTAAAATCTTTTCATTATCTACAAATTCATAAAGTCATAAATTTTAACGTTATTCTGAACATTTAAAAATATCAATGTAAGCTATATAAGTGAAGAAAATGACACTTCGCAACCTTCAACTTATATCAGGTAACGGGCACTAACGTCCGCGAATAGAATAGACGCGTGAAAAAAGACGCTCGCGTGGCATTACACGGTGTCTCCACGATCTATATTTCATAGAATGCAAGATAGCATTATATTAAAATTGCCTATGGAGACCGCAAATAGTATTCTATGAAAAATGTTTGCAATATATTGCTCAGCTCATAGCATGCTAGAGATAGTATTCTATGAGCTGTCATTTTCATATTGACTTTTAATGGTAATTGGACTAAAATAGCAAGCTATCAAAAGCCCACCATACATTTTATAGCATTCTAGCAATCTTTCTTTCTATGGAAAGTGACAGATCGTAATCTATGAAATCTTGTTCGTGGAGAAACCATGGTATTAGCCTTAAACATTAGAAAAATTGTTAAAAATTACTACCGACATTTTGAGTAGATGGTTTGAAATTTTATTTAACAAGTTTTTTCTTGTTTTTGCTTTTATTCAAAACAAATTAAAATTTCATAATTTGATTTTTTTCTGTCTTTTCATTTAATTATTGTAATTTAATCAACCATTTTTTAATTTAAGTGTCTTAAAATGAATATTTTCAAATTTAGTATTTTATAACTTTAAATTATTACGTGCAGGCAAACACAAAAGGCTGTTCCAGTCGATGATATACGAAATTCAAAGCACCCAAATGAGAGAGTTTCGAAAAAAAATATCAATCATTCATCTATATTTCTATAAAAAAAATTTCGAAACTGCATGACTACCTCGTTTGCGACAGAGCGTTCGAATACTTTTCGGGGGTAAAAAAACAAATTGTTGGTAAGAAATACAATTTTTTAAAAAGTACATGCTATTAATATGCTTTATTTTTCAGACAATTGCTTTAGTTAATGTATAAAGAAAAAAGTAACAAGAAATAAACCTGATTTTTGTGCAGATAATTTTGTTTGTGTAAAAGAAGCAATCCACACGCCACTACTACTACAACCAAACTTCAGAATTTGTCGACCACAACTATTATGAAACATTCAAAAAATGCAAATCAAAACAAAAGAAATCGTAGTATATAGAGTTTCGTTTTTAATGCATTTATTAGGTATTATTTTAAAATAAATTGTAAATTAAAATTTAAACTGTTTTATTTAGTTTTAATGCTTTTAACAACTCAACTTGTAAAAAATTTCAGGACTAAGAAATGTTCTTTCTTTCTTTGTGTACTATATTAAATTAAGAATGTCTGCCTCTCGCTAGGAAAAAGTCCTCTTCAAGGACATCAAAACCTAGCCATTTGAATTCGGCAGTAAATTTAAAGTCGCATCTATAATCTATTCATGGTCGATTAACAAGATAACAACCCAACTCAAATAATTTCTTGAGAGCGTAAGTCACACAGACATAAGTTTTTCATGATATTTATTTGCTTTTGTTTACTTTTGATATTGTTTATTTTTCAGATTAACCAGCAATCAACTTATCGAGCAATATGATTATTTACGTGCACTGAAAATTCTAATTGGAAACACACCGGAGCTAAGAATCTGTGATTAGTACAGACATTGAGACAGGAAATAACTAAAACCATAAAATTAGAAACAAACAATTAAGTATGTGGTTGTGTAGTAGCACATATCGAAAGATGCTCAATTTTTGTATTTATTTATTGATATAACCAAATGTTACCTTATTACACAAAAGATTTCAACAGCTGTTTTTATGTATTGTAATTTTGATATTTATTTATTTGTAATTTGCGTTCGGTCATTTTAGACGAATTTGATCAGAATTGAAGAATCACCCATCAACTTTTATTTTCAATGGTGGGGTTCTTTATGTTTTTTTCTGTTTAGAGTTTCATGCTTTTGGCCAATTAAGTGTTTGGAGAACCACACACTGGTATTGTCGTATTTGCATTATTAGCAAATCTTCTATCTATTTTTTGCAACTAAATACGGTTGATGTGTCAAATGTTATTGCATTATGTTATTACTATAGCGTTGGAAAAATCTTCTGAATTCAACATCCATAAGCATGAAAACCCGATGTTTGTTTGATTGTTTTTTCCAATGATTTTTCATTTTACAGTTCTGGTAACATTTGTGAACTAATTTGTAAATCAAGGAAAAAATATTTTTCAACATTAAATGTTAAACACTAAAGCAAAACAAATTTTCAAGAACAACGGTCAGCTGAAAAATATTCCGTACTCAAGCAAGGATGTCAGAAATGTGAAGAGTGACATTGTTCAGACGAGACGCAGCATTGATTACGCAATAAAGAACAGTTCGGGTAATGAATCGTCAGTATTCGACTATTGACCATATTCACATTCATTTGATAGCTGTAATTCATAATGAAAACTCGATACATTTTTTTAAATAAAAGATCAATTAAAATTAAGCTCATTAGGTGTTTAATTTTTGTAGTTAATAAAAAATACTGTTTTAATTTTTCATAGCTTAAGTTTTTTTATGAGTTTGGATGATCTAGCTATATATTGTTTTATATTATTTATTTTATGTTTTGCATTTACATGTATTTGATTTAGTTTGTATTTATCTAATTAATTTTTAATAAAAACTAATAATCAGCAGTGGGTTTGTTTTACTGGTAATTTTTTTGTTTTACAGTAATCTGTTCCTTTTTGATTGAGCTTTGTCAATCCTGTTGCCATAATATGAAGCATCTTCTTCCCACTTCATTTGCTGCTATTGTAGATGTCATCACAAATTGCTTACCTATTGATAGTTAATTCCAGATGGGAAATTGACATAAAAGTCTTTAACCAGTTTTATCTTCAAAACGTTTAAAAAATTCTTAAATCAAATAATTTACAAATTTATTTTTATTAAGTTAAATAAATGAAATGTGTCCTTAAAACACTATACTAATTATAATTTTTTTTCATTTCAGGATTCAATACTAGCGGATCGACAACATCACCAGTAGTTGGTAAATACATGTCAAACGAATCGTATTCTTTTTTTTTTTTTGTTTGTTTGTATCTCTTTTATGTATAACTATTATCAGGTGACCGACACTTTTAATAAAAACTTTGAAAGTTTAAAAAGTTCATTAAAATGTAACGTATATATTTGTATACGTTATATTTGGAGCGTTGACATATGTATACATAACTGCATTTCAGGTTTTTGGCTGAAAATTTGATATTAACGCTTTTTACAATTTTGGCCATAAAATGTTAACTACTTACTCAATTTAATTTAATTTAGGTACGGCGTTTAAGTTGAACATTTAACTCAAGATAGCATTAGGTTTAAGACTAAACAACCGTTTGATAGTAGCTACCATACAACTTAGATTTCACTTTTAGGCCATTTTTCGATATTTTTGCCTTTCAACATAATTTTATAAATTGAATTTTCGTGATTCCATAGTTTACTACAAGAGGTAGTTTTTGCGACCGAGTCGTGCATTTTATTTAAGAATCTTCTTCAACAGGAGCAATGAAAAACTAAAACTATACAACGATTAAAATATCAAAGCAAAGCACAAATGAATCTTCAGGACGAATTAAATAAACATATTCTTGAATCGATAGAACAAAGCAATGTATAAAAGAGGAGTTTGTCCAGAACAACAAAAGAAGATTTTTCCCGAACAATTCGAAAAATAATGAACAGATAACAGAAAAATCTTCTCGAGCGCAAGTTTACTACATTAAAGAATATTTCGTTGTTGAAGAGGTTTATCGGTGTCGTTAAAGGCATAAAGAAGTGAAAGTCAAAAGGACTTTTTTAATATTATGCCGATTAATCGCCAAGCAAACAGCTAAAGTACTCCAGAGAAAATGCTTCACTTGCGAGAAAGCGGACAGTGAATAGAGAAGGTGTCGGTCAATAGTCAATATGTAGCTTACAATTTACAAACATGATTATCTTAGTCAGCTTTATAATGAAAATTAAATACGAGCATACGTAAATACAAGTTAGCAGGCTGGACCAAAATCATTCCACCCGGCTAACGAATTATAAAATTGTCATTTTTGTTTTTGATATCGACAAGCACGAAATAATTTCTCAGTCGGGAGAATGTTTTTTATACATCTTAAAAAACGCACTTATTTCTGTTAAAATATTTAACAAAACTTATATTCATAATTCATAATACATTTTAGGCAGAGTTTTAAGCAGTGATGAAAGATTACGTTCATTAATAATTGCTAATATTAATGAAACTAAATTGCTACGTCAGGAAATACAGACGCTTAAAAATATAAACAAAAACATTACCTGTAAGAATAATTTTGCTGAAACTTCCCAAGATCATAAAGAGCTTGAAAATAAAACTAAAATAACTCCTGCTGAGTGTTCCAAAGTTTTCGATATTCCTTGCAAAAGTATTGATAGTTTACAAGCCTTTGAAGCAAAAATTCGAGACAACGTCGGCGATTCATATTTAACTTTGGTACGGTATTAGTATCCCTTTTAATCGATCAAAATTTAAACTTATTTTATTTTTTTAGGAAAAATTACTGGACGAAATTTCTTCAGCACCTTTAGGAAAATATCTGTACGATTGTCTGAAATACTGTATGACAGATAATTTAGCAACTAAATGTGCAGTCAATGGCAAAAGCGACAAGCTAGAAGTTAACGACTTCACATTTATAAAATTAATTTCAGGTATTTACATCGTGTTAGAAAAACTATTTTAATATAATTCTTTCATATGGTTTTTGTTCACTTGTATGTAGATTGTGCGCTAAAAAAATTCCCAGAAACTGATTCATTTGAGTCTATGAAGATAATACGAAAATGGTTTCACTACGCACACCATCGCTGTGGCCGAGTAAGGTCATATCCAAAATCAAAAAATAGTAGAGTTCTTCGTCAGAAAATCCAGAAGCTAACAATTAAATATAAACCAGATACTGTCCCCGAGAATAAAGGAAAATTAATACCTTACATTGAAAGTGCCCCCGAAATTAAGCAGCATGAAATAAAAGATGTACAAACAACGCATTGTGACAATACTCAGGAAGTTATCCCACAAGCCCCGGATGTAATTGCAGTTAAACCTTTTATCAAAATTTCAGAAATTCCCTGCAAAAATCTTAACAGATTACTTGCTTTTGAGACAAGAATTAAAGAAGATAAGTTCTCATCGTCAGCTTTTGTATGAAAATATTTGCTTTTTTTATCGGTCCATAATAAATCTGAATTTGTGTTTAGGAAAATTTACTGGAAGGCTTCTCAATAACAACTATACAAGAATACGTAACCGATTGTCTGAAATCTTGTTTCACTGATGTTTTAGCAAGTAAATGTTCATTGGATGGCAGCGACAACAAATTAGCAGTTCGAAATTTTAAATTCATAAATTTGATTATAGGTATGTATCTATTTACTAATCACAAAAAAAAATATTTTGTTTTTATTTTATATTATTTTTTAGAACATGCACTTAAAAAATTCCCACTTGCAACATCGATTGAAGCTTTTAAAATAATGTGTAAATGGTTCCGTTATGCAAGTAATCGCTGTCGACGTGCACTGGGTTCCACAATGCCTCGAAAGCCCATTTATCAGAAACCGAACATAAAAAAAACAACGCTAGTTCGGCAGAAAGTCCAGAAGCTTAAATTAAAAAAAGAAAACGTTCCTGATAATAATGAAACAGAGGAGTTGAAAAGTCCTGCAGAAAATAAGCCTGGGACTTCAAAAGCAGCTACATATTTATCTGGAATTCCTTGCAGTAGTCTAAGCGGTTTACTTGCCTTCGATGGGAAACTTAAAGAGAATAAGAAGGCATTGTCAGCTTTTGTATAACAAATAATTTATTTATTTATAGTCTTATACTGAAACTAAATTTATGTTTAGGTAAAATTACTTGATGACCTTCCCTTATCAAGCTGGCAGAAATTTATATACGATGCTTTCAAATTGTGTATATCGGATGCATTGGCATGCAAGTGCTCATTGGGTGGCAGAAAAAACAAATTCGCAGTTCGAGATTTGAAAATTGCGATAATGATCAAAGGTACTTAATGTTCTTTTAATTTAAACAAAGGTCTTACCCTTATTTTTATTAATTCGTAGAAACTGCGCTTCAAAAATTCCCAGGAATAACACTATTTGATATTAATAAAGTAATGTGCAAATGGTTCCATTACGCAAATGATCGGTGCAACCGAGAATTGTCTTCTACAACTTTGACAACCCCCCCAAAGAAAAACTTCAAGAAATCACTAATTCGTTCGAAAATCGAGAAGCTTAAGAATACAAATATTTGTGATGTTAAAAAGAAAGAAGAAAATTCGCCGGAGAATCCAACAGCTGTTCAAGTTTTAGACATTCCTTGCAAAAAGGTTGCTGGCTTACTAGCCTTTGAGGCGAAATTGCAAGGGGATGTGACATCAATTTCAGCTTTAGTAAGAATTATGGTTTATTTTTTTTTTCGGTTTATAATGAATTTATGTTTAGCAAAACATATTGGAAGAAGTCCCTTTAACAATTAGTTTGCAGAAATATACGTTCGAATGTATGAGGACCTGTCTAACTGATTCATTGTCGAGTAAATGTACAATGAATGGCAGTTTCAACAAGTTAGCAGTTCAAGATTTCAAATTTATACAGTTGATTAGAGGTATGTTATTTAAATAGAGGTATGTCGGGGTCATCTTCGAAAGATCACTTTACATTTTTTTTTTGCAACTTCTAGTCTTCCATTTTATCAATTCGCCTTTGATTGTTTGGTGATTTTTACCAGCAAGTTCTTAATTGGCTACATGCAAAAAATTATTTTGGCAATTTTTATCAGCTTTCCTTTTTATTTTTAAGTTAAAAGGTTACACAATTTGTAAAATTATTAACAATTTTTTTTTGTTTTTTTCTTTCTTATCTGTAGAACATGTTCTCAAGAAATTTCCAGAAGAAACTTCAGATGAAACTATGAAGAATATGAGCAAATTTCTGCGTTACGGAAGTCATCGCGATAAACGTAATTATCCTATTCCTCGCAAGCTTATATCTCAAAAGCAAACAGCGATAATTCGTAAAAGAAATGTGAAGCTTACACATAAAAAAGAGACATTAAAATCCACGCGTCTTGTTGAAAAAGAATTAGAAATTCCGCAACTTGAAAGTCAAGCAGAAACTGCTCCTGAAAATACTGTAACAGATATGCATTGTGAAATAACGCAAGAAATTCAACAGCTCAACAATCAAGAAGAACCTATTCCTGAGAAAACAGTTTCAGTTACACCTTGTGTAAACATTTCAGAAATTCCCTGCAGCAATCTAACTTCTTTGCTTGCTTTTGATACGAAAATTCAAGAGGACACGATATGCTTTTCAGCTTTTGTATGATTCAAAGACTTATTTTGTTACTCAATCGGTTTATAATGAAATTTAATTTTTATTTAGGAAAATTTAATGCAGCAAATACCTATTATAAATTTGCAGCAATATATTAACGATTGCTTAAAATCCTGTATAACTAATTCTTTGGCAACTCAATGTTCATTTGATGGTAGAAACAACAAGTTTGCTGTTCGAAATTTCACATTTATAAGTTTGATTATAGGTATGTATTAATCGTTATTAAAAAAAAAGTATTTAATTTATTTTGTTTATTAATATCCAGAGCATGCACTTGTAGTATTCCCGGGATCAACGACAACTGACGCTATTAGTATAATTGCTAAATGGTTGAGCTACGCAAATCATCGTGGTAGTCGTAAATGGTTCTCCCCAAAACCTCGAAAGCGTAAATTTCAATTAACGTTAACCAAAAAATCTACATTATATCGCCAAAAAATTCAGGAACTCAAATCTAAAAGAGAAAACCTCACAGAGAGTATAATACCATCTACTTCTAGTGCTGAAATAAACTACGAAGTTCAACGTATTGAAAACCCAGAAGAAACCGCCCCTGACAACGATGTAGCAGTTGCTCCACAAGTGAGCCATGAAACTCAGCACTTTGAAATAGAAGAAGAAATCGCTCCTGACAATAATAAAGCTCCGCATGAATTTATCCCCGACGCTGAAACTGAAACTCAAAGCCGAACTGAATTCGAACCCTCTCCTGACAATAATATAATGACAGTTGTCCCTCTTGAAATCAACTACGAAACTCAGCAGCAGCAGCAAAACCAAGAAGACATTTCAACTGATTATTCAGCAGCTGTTTCGCCGTGGGCCCGAATTTTAGGAATTCCTTGCAACAACCTTGGAGGTTTACTTGCTTTTGAGTCGAGAATTCAAGAAGATATGACAACCTTTTCAGCTTTTGTATGAAAACAATCTTTTTTCTTATCGGCCCATCATACTAAAATTCTTATTTATATATTTAAAGGAAAGTTTCTTGGAAAAAATCCCACTGACTAGTTTGCAGACATATGTGGTCGCTTGTTTAAAATCCTGCATAACTGAACCTTTGGCATTGAATTGTTCAATGGATGGAAGCAACGAAAAACTAGCAGTTGGAGATTTTGCTTTAATAAGTTTGATTGTTGGTATGTACTAAACATGAAATTTCAAAAAACACTTGTTTTTATGTTGTTTTTTTCGAAAATTTATAGAGGGTGCACGAACGAAATTTCCTGAAACAAACGCACTTGAAATAATCAATATAATCAAAAAATGGTTCCAATATGCAAAAAATCGTCAGCCGAAAAATCGAACAACTAATCTGGAGTAGTAAAATAAGTATAACGTTTTTATAGTTGTATAAATATTCTTTTGTAGAGAACGTTTTTTGTTTTAATAAAAAGAAAACATCTAAATTTATCAAGTTGACCATAAAATAAAAAAATAAGTAATGAATGTTTTTCAGTATTTTTAATTAATAATGGTTGAGCTCAGATCAAAAAGATCAACACTTAATTACGTTTATTCCAGAAACGTGTATCATTGGACTCCATCAGAAAACTTTTTGACGTCAGTTTACCCAGGTTATTGCTTGAACCACTGTTGTTTGGCGAGTAAAATACAAAAAAAAATATATGTATATGACCGTTATAGCGAAAATTACGGTTAAACAAATTTAAATTTCAATGAAAAAAACAATCAAAATAGTAAGAGAAAGTTTAAGTAACATTGTTTATTATAGTTAAAAGTCATTAAGTTTAATAAATATAAAAAGTTAATAAACAATATTGTTCTTTTCAATAAAAATCAATATCGAATGAGGCGGAAATTTTCTTCTAATAAAATTGTAACTACGGTAACAGTATTTTAAAAGACAGTGAGTACCTGCATCCTTACTTAAGAAAATAGTTTCAACATTTTAAATATAATTTAATATTTTTCAAAAGCATATTGATTTATTTTTAATATCGATATCTTATCCTTTTGTTTGCATTTCAGTGAAACCGATACAGGCCAAATATTTTTATACGACCGATCGTTTATTAGGAGTACAACTTTCACATGATGGATACGAATATGTTAAACTCTTGCAGGACAACAAAGGAGTACAATGGATATGCGTTAACCGAATTAGCACAAAATGTCGTTCTACATTACAAGTAACCTATGATTCAAAACTCCATATTTTGTACAAATACCACAACCATGATCGTCCCAAACAAATTCGCAAAAGGAAAAATTATATAATTGGCACTCACAGTGTCGAATAGCAAACAGTGATAAATTGATATTATCCGTATATTTTTCTTTTACTATATTATAATATTAAAAAAAAAATAGTACAAATCATTTGTTTTTAATTTTCTTTCCTGTTTTAGCAAGAGGTGGATGGTAATCATCAAAACACGGCTCACATATCCATTCTCCTCCTGGACACTGTGGACAATATGTGACAATTTTCTTCAAAATCGTGTCCTTACTTCCATTGGTTTTTTTTAAGCATTTAACACAAATACCTTTAAGGCGAGCTTTCTTTATTATAGTCAACGTATGATTGTTGTCAGCGATTTTGATTATATTTTCTGCTCCTGCAGTACAAGCAGACATTTGCATTGGTACTTTGCAGGCCACTGCTTCATTTAGTTTTTCGAGGGACTCAATATCATTTGAATTTGTGTTGAGAGCATTCGATTTTATGAAGGCCACTGTTTCTTTTAATTTTTGTAGTGGCAATTTTTTAACTGCTGTTGTTTCATTAGATTTTATGTCACGATTGTTTTTTGAACTCACTTGAGTCTGATATGCTGGACTTTTAACACTTTTTTTTCGTAAGTGTGCAAGTTTTTCTGAAATTAAAAAAAAAAAAAAACAAAGTTGAAAATTCATAATAACAAATAATAAAAATGATCGAAAATACTAAATCTCTACTCATAATGTTAAGTGGTTTGTTAATACTAAAATAGTGTAGGTACTAGGTATTAAAGTTCGGGATTTCGAGTTGATCTTGGACCGGTATTAACGTTGAATTAACCTAGAATACAAGTTGAATCTGTATTCCTATTTAAGTTGAAACAGAAATATTAGACTATTAACCTCGTTTTTGATTCCAAATATGTTTGTTGAATTAAACATGGTGACTTTGATGGACATGGACATTCGTTCATTGAGAGATAATTTTTCAAGATATATTCTCTTATTTGAAGGTACATATGTTGATTTCGCGAAGAAATAACGCAGTTTTGGTTGGTTTGTCATTAAATAGGCGCATGGACATATGTAGGTCCCCGGGACATAAGTGCCAAATTTATTTTTGGGAAATCAATTTTTAGTGACCTACCCCGTCGGTACATATGTGTATATTATATGTAGGTCAACATTTTCATCTCAAAGATGGGACACAAGTCACAATTTCTTCAAAAAAATATAGCTAATGATGTTGGATAACATAAAAATATTCGTATGTACATATTATATTATTTCAATAAAAAAAAAACATTTTGCTTTTATAGCATAAAACACAAAAAACTTTTCTTGGTTCTCACTTGACTATGAGTCTAAATCTTGAGTCATCTCAAATGTTTGATTGGAAACGCCATATAGTTTAAAAATTCATTTGTCAAGTATATTTCTGTGAATTTAAGAAAAGAATCATAAAAGATTCAAGTTTTTGTGAATTTGAAAAACTTCAATCTTTTAGGATTTTCTTCTTACATTCACAGAAAATGAACTTAAAAAATTATAGTTTTTGGAAAAAGTATCTTACAAGATTTAATTTTTTAAAAATTCGTATATATTTGAATTAGTTTTAATATTTTCAAATTCGCAAAAACTTGAATCTATTAAGATTTTTTTCTTAAATTCACAGAAAGTAAACTATAAAAATTATAATTGTTGGAAAAAGTATCTTACAAGATTCAAGTTTTTGCAGATTTGAAAAACTAAAACCAAAAATCGCGCTTGTTTTCTTATTAAATGTATTTAAAAGAAATTGAAGGTGGGGAATAAGTCCCAACTTAATTCTTTGGAACCTGTGACCCGACGGGGTGGGACATAAGTACCGCGGACATATGTATGACCGACTTAGGTGGGAAAAAATAAATTTGGGACTTATGTACCTGCGCCATTAAATAGGCTCTCGTTAAATTTTTTTGTCAAGTAAATCGGTAACGCAGGGACATACAAATTGATGTATAGTTTCTGAGTATTCTGAGCAAGTTTCTGCTAACACCGATGTTCGGGGCTTATGTCTCGATTTTCCGAGCAGATTTTGAAATGCAGAACTCCGAATTTCTATTATATATTTCTTTATTTTTTATTATGATATATATTTGACTGAAGACGGAACATAAGTAAATATTAGGGTGACCGCAAAATTCAATTTTCGAAATTGGGTCGGAGAACCCCTTAAAATGATCAGCCTTTGCAGATATTTATGTAGCCAAAATTTTAACTCTTTCTGATACTAAAAATAAAAAAAAATATATATGGGCTATGCATCTCATCGAAAGAAGGATTGTTAATAACCCTTAAATTGTCGAGTTGTGGCATCAGTAGTATTTTAATTTTAGTTTTTAAATTAAGCCTGAAAGAATCAGCATTTTTTTTTGTGGAAAAAAGCTATAATTCCGTCAATTACAAAAACTATGCAATTAAACGACTTAAAAAGCTCTTTAAAACTTCTTATCAAGAAAAAAAAAACTGACAAATCGACGTTTTTTTTAACTTTGAGCGATTATCGGCACCATTTACATTTATCCAATCGAGCTAAAATTTCGGCTATCTAAATATTTGCAAGGCTGATCATTTTAGGAGGTTCTCCCGTAAGGAATTTGACAAACAAAAATTTCTTCCAGCATTGCGGTCACTCTAGTGAATATGTCACAAGATTACAATACAGCAAGAAAGAACTGAAAGAACGGCTATTTTTCCTTCGCGTTCGATAACAGGCAACCGAATTTTAAAATCTACTTTTCCACAAAATATGTTTTAACATCATATTGGATTGCTTTCTTCATTTCTACGAAAGCAGTATATGCCAGTTACACAATAATGAGTAAAATATCTGGAAATAATCAACACATAAAACATTGATTTATAAAAACAATTTTGATTTTATTTTTTATTTTGTTTATTTCAACAAATGAATACGCACAACTTTAAATTTAAATTTTATTGATCAATAAATTCTCTGGGTTGATATCCTTTGACCATAGTTGGTTTATGATTATGTTCTCCTTTTATGAGGAAGAAATCACGACCTTGAGTTTGTATTACTGCAGGACAGCGAGTTTTATTGTAAAATGAGCAGCGTCTTAAGATCATGCATGCGGCTGGATTTCTTGTGTGCGATGAAAATGTATAACCTTTGTAAACTAATTGCCCACGACGATTATACGAAAATGGAGATGGTTGCAATTCTTGTTGTTCTTTAATTCTTTCATCTAAAATAAATGTATATAAAATAAGAATTAAACACAGCTTTTCCGTTAAATTATTTTAATTAAGTATTATTAAATTGAAAATATTAGTAAATATGTACATACATAAATGTATGAATTTAAGTTGTATGTCGTCTCCTTAAGTGCATAACTCGACGAAAATTAATAGCGTTTTTCATTAAAATCTAAAATTTTCCCTGAAAATCAAGAAGTGCTCTTTTAAATCAAACATGTTGGGTTGCTTTTTTTGTAGTGTGAGACAGAGATTAATCACGCATAGGCCTGCGTTCCAAACTATCATTATAAAATCACTAGGATTATTCACTACCATTGTTTGTTTTCTTGAACATGTACAAATTCGTAAACAAAATTTTAAGATTTATAAAAAATATTATGTATTTGTATTTTCTTGAGCGCAATAATAAAACAACATAAAGCTATCCATTAGTTTTAGGCTAAAAAAGAACGCGCAAGCAAAAATCAGCCATTAAAATGTTTTCATGTGTTAGTGTTTAGATCAAATCTCCCAAATCTTTCTTTACTTTCGCTGAAAACCAAGAACAAAACTCTCGAATCGCGTTCTAAAAAAGGGGAAACGCAGGACCATATTTTAGGTAAATGTGGTCTAATATTGCACGAAAATCAAGTTAATCTGGTTGTCACATAGAACAGCAAATACCAACTACAACTACAGCCAGATATCATATTTCAGTCAGCTTCATTTTTCTAGGTCATGTTTTGACTTTAAGATTTTTTCTTTGGAATGACAATTTTCCAATGATAATTTTCTCTATGATAAGTTGACAAAATAATAAGACTCGGGTGACTTTAAAGTACATTTAATAGAATCATAAGACAAGAGTTAACTATGTATAGTGTCCTAAAAATTCAGAATACATGATGTTAGCTCTGTTCTGTTTTAATTTTTGTTTTGTTTTAAATCTTTTAAATCTTTTCCTTTACTCTTTCTACGCGGCGCTTCTTACATTAAAACAATTATGTTTCAAATAATGCACTTTGAACCACGAAGTGCATTTTGGAATCATTTAAATTAACAATTTATGGTTCATAATAAATGTAAAATAAAAACTCTTTATTACATCTACTAAAATTAGTTAAAAAATATATTCTTCTTTTTCGTAATTATAGAGAAAGACCAACTATTTTGTAAATAATACTATAAACTATTGTAAAATTGAAATGAAATAAAAAATCTTAATATTAATCCCAATCCAAAACTACACATTTATGCCCAAAGCGGCTCAAACTAATGTTGTTTTGGTGCATTTAACGTCAAATTGACATCACATTGGGAAGCAATTTCCTATTATTTCGTTTGCTACTAAATATGTGTATTTAGATAGTTTCAAGACATTCTTCAGTGATTCAACTATAAAAAAAACAAAGGGAAAGATCAAGAGATCGATTTCTGGTGGCTGCCGATAACACAATAGTTTTTTTTTTAAGAAAAATCAGTGGCGTGTTAAACCTTACAACATAGACTTCCTTCTTTTTCGACGATTGTAAGGTCTCCCAATTTTCCCAAATCATCGCTTCACCTGAGGACCTGGGTTCTCCGTCCAGGTCTCAGAAAACGTTGGTAAGCTTGCCGGTTTTAAGATTGTTCCATGTATGAGGCCAAATAAATGTAGATGCGTTTGTTTTTTTAGGATATAATGTAACCCAGGAATAGGAGGAGATTGATAGAGAAGTTCTGCAGAACTTGAACTTGAAGAAACAGTTTAACAAAATCCTAAGTGAAAGTTAAACAGGTAAAACCAACAAAACCAATGTTTGAATGTTTATAATAATAAATTAAATGTGTTAAGAGTTCATTAAATATTAACATAGCTTACTAGCCATGGTAATGTTGAAATATTTTTATTTTTATTTTGTTATTGATTAAATTATGTAAACATTCTTTTCCCTTCAAAATATTATATTTACTTCGAAAAATTAAACTATTTGTGTCGTTATACTTATTTCGGCCATTGTATAAGTATTATTTAATTAACTAAACCTAAAAAAATAATAGGCACGACTGGGTCACTCTGATTTGCTCCTCTTGTGGCAATTTACCTTCATGCTAAAAATTTGGAAATTATAATTTCCAAAAAAAAATTGTTTTTTCAAAATGTTTGTGTAGGTACATTATTAAGCAGGCATTGCACGACTATCTCAATACCAATTTTCATGAAAGTCGGTGAATAAATTTATGACATAGTCGTTTTTTTTTTGTACGAATGAATAACTTGCCTTATACATATGTAGTACCTATAATCGCAAGTAAAAAAGTGTTACGTTAAGAAAACTTTTTATCTTCATTTAGTTCAAGCCATCTGAGATACCTATGAATCCATAGAAATAAGGTAAATTCGTTAGAAAGTACATATGTAGGTACCTATAAAATTAGTATAAATAAAATATAACACTATAATTTGGGAACGTTCTATGTGATATTTGTTACTAATGTTCGTTTCTGTCTTATATTTTGTATGTGACAATGGGGCCAATCATTGGTTCCTATTGCCGTTGTCAATCACTAATCAGGATTCGCAAAAGCAACGATCATGACCGTCGATCGATCGCACAATTGGTATTGTGTAACTTGATTTTAATAAAGAGGGAGGCAAAACAAAATTCCTTCAATTCTTTACAGGATGATAAGCACCTTTGCAATTTTTTGCAAATTCTCTTGAATCTGAATTGTTTTTAAAGAAGCTCAAATAAGGTAAATAGCACTAAAAACCAACAGACTATTTCGAATAATGAAACTCCCTTTACAATAACAATCAGTTATTTTAAGTTAACGTAAAATCTGACAAAATCGATGTTTGTTTCCGGTTTCGGGGATAAAAATGAGTACAAGAGACAGGTTAACAAAAACATGGTATTAACAAATTCAATATGATTCTTAGCAACGTTAGATTTTGTAAGAGTCTACAAGCAAGATGAATTTCATTAGTTAAATAAAAGTTTATTTCTAAAAAAACTTTATCGTTTTTAATTAATTTAAATATGCCTGCCTTTTTTTGTTATATTTTTCTAGCTTCCGTAGCTCGTATACAACCTTAAGAGACCCTTTTTTGCGACGCTCTTTAAGTACATCATGGTTGTGTGATTCTTGAACAATGCTAACCCTGTCTCCCTTCTCATTTGTTCGTACTCGAGCTTTGCATCTGAAAAACAAAACTATCATTTATTAACAAATAATTATATCTTAAATTTAAGTAAATTATACTTAAGTGGTCTAAATTGAACACATCTCCAATAAATTGTACCACTTCGTACACGATGCCTTGTATATGGAAACCCATCAAGGCACAGTTGGTAGGTTCCCTTTAAGCTAGTTATATAATTGACTCGATTATCGTCAACCAATTTGGTATCATCATCTAAAAGAAAAACAACAAGAGTTAGTAAAATTCATAAATACATTTTTATCAAAAAAACTCACTTGTGGTGTATTAATTTATTTCATATAAAAACAATTGTGTTTTTTAATAATTTTATTATTGGCTTAACAGTTATTCAAAAATAACATAAACAAAATTTTTTTTTTCTTGAGATAGGGCTAATATATTTCTTAATTAAGGATCCTCAATGTCATATTCACAAGTCACCATCATTGGTTTATCGTTTGAAATCTTAGGCGGCATGGGCGGGTGATTGTGAACTCCTAAAAAGTTTATAATCATTCCTTGTCGAGTTGTGCAACGGGCGATGCAAGGTACTTCTTTTCTTACACTTGAGAATGTACAACGCCAATAGGTGGTATTGGTGGCATGGATTCGCTTATTAGATGAAAATGTGTAGTTATTATAAACCAAAAGCTTTCGGCCCCAACGGCTTCTCACAAAAAAGACATCAGAATCTATTGGACTCAGATGAGTGTGGTAAGCTAAAAATATACAGAACAAAATTTGTTTGTTGATCGTTAATTTGAAAGTTATGATCATAGATCACTGATTATTGCTGGAAAATAAATATTTTATATCTAATGCTTAAATTTGAATTTGTTTGTAGCAGTAGTAAACAAAAGGTTGACATACAACTTCAAATATGACATACAAAATTTGTTGAATTTTTACGCAACTTCAAGACTGGACTGCTATTTGATGATTTTTTTTTTGATTCGTCGATGTTAGGTTAGAACCAAAAAAAAAAAACAAATCCTTGTTACAAGCCACCAAAAATCCAACAAGTGTTTTTCGAATAAACTCTTTCCTATCTTTCTATTCCTTTTTACTAGTTTCGTGCAACACATGTTGCATTTCAAATTCAATATGTCTTACAGACACATGTTAAAATAAAAAAAATAAAAACCTGAAATTATAAATAGACTGGAATCATTGAAGCAATTTTATAATATTCTTTGTCGCCGTGGAACAGTCAAACTCTTCTCACTGGGTTTTCAGCTATGAAAAAATAAAATATATTTTTTTATTTTAAGTGGCGAGAGCTCAGCACACGTTATCTGCCGTTTTCGGAAACGTGTCGTTTTACTGCATTCGTAGTAAAATAAATACTTCAAATTAACTATTTAAAACATTTATTACTTTTTTACATAAATAAGTTCTTTTTTAAAAATAAATGTATACCTTTCCAATTGTTTAATCCAAGGAAAAGACTGAATACGGTCAGTCACTTAAAAGACCAAGTTTTTGATTTTATATCATGATGTCTTTTAATCACTCACACGGATGAAGCAATTAATTTTAATTTCAATTTCTTTATACAATTATATTTAAACTATAATTTAAAACTTGTCTAAATATATAAAATGATTATTTATATCTTCTTGTTCATCCAATATATGTTCCTGCGGTGACATCTTTCTAACGTTCAACAACTTTGTGCGATTTCGTTGTAGCATCTTGTGGATTTTATCCAAATGTGGTGGATGATTATGAGGGCCTCCAGTGCAAGATTTAAGTTTGCCATTCTCAAGAACACACCTTGATCGGCAACGTTCCGATTGATTCTTTTTTGAATAATTATGGCATCGCCAGTATTCCTTGCCATGTTTCTTGCTATGACAATTGAACATGTAACTGTTGTCGAGTATAAGGCATGGTGTCGACCACGGACTTTCGATAAATAAAAGTTTAGAGTCTGAAATAGAGACATAAGGAATGTATTTACGTATAAAAGACAATCTAAAAAGTGTTTTAAATTTTTAAACAATGTACACATTATTTCGATGAGAGTTTAGTAACATTTACCGCAGTGATGCTTTATAAATTTTAAGAAACATTGGTAAATGTTGTTAATGTAAAATAAACTATTTCCCAATTAAAAAGAGAAAAGTTACAGTTTGATTTCAAAAAGATCCATCTGCTAAACCAGTCAATTTTTATCTTATAAAGTGAACACATACTTAGTACTATCTGGACAAAATTATTGGTTTCGAGATAATAATTATATTCTTTATTGGATCTACAAAAAAAAGTGAATATAATTTTGTTTTTGACAATCGACACTACCAAACTAGGCTTTTTCTTTTTTAAGGTGTCTCAACTGGGGAACAAATATTTTATAATTGTCTTTATTTAATTCAACATGGGAAACTGTAATTATTTCAGTTAACTTCGGGTCGTCTGCCTTAATTTCAAAATATTCGCCCAAATCCTCTTCCTCCTGGTACAAAGCTCTTTGACCAATGCGACTTAAGTGATCACAGTGATTGTGATTGCGACGAGCTGCAACAAGATTACTCTTCTTGGTGATTACCACAGCTTTGCATCGGCATTTCAGAACGTCAATGCACCGCCACGTTGTGTGTCCATTAGCTTGGGTTAGTTTCTTGTTGTAGATATATCCTTTGTATACTAATTGGGCGTTCTTTTTTTGGCTTCGAATGAATCTTACTTCTCCTAAAAAGACACAAGCAAACACAAAAAACAACCGAATTTTATTTTTTTATCTTCTTTAGAAAATTATTTTTTTATGATTTACTAACATATTTGCTTAGCTTCTTGTACTTTTCTGTTTATTAATTTGGTACGTAAAGAAGCCGAAGTGAAAAGTCAATTATTTCAGTTTGTTAAAGTTTTTTATATATTAAAAATTTACAGCGTAACTTAAATATAATTTATTTATAAGATATTAATAAAATAAATTTTACAAAAAATATGAAAATTAAACCGATTTACAAAATCATGAAGATTTTTTTTAAATATTAAATTTTGTTTCTTAAGCAAAGCCATGAAAATCTTTTTGATATTTGTATTTCCTCTTACTTAACAGGCTTTGAATTCACGATATAAACGTGAACTAAAACTTCGGATCATTGACCTTGATTTTTTTAACTTATTGTTTTTTTTTTAAATGCTCCTGTGATTCCACTGAGTAGGTATCAACCAATTGTACACTAACTGGACGCTCTTTTGTTGGCTACTGTTTTGTTGTACTTCTTCTAAAAAGACAAAAGCAAACACAAAGAACAACTTAATTTTATTGTATTATGTTGTTTACCTTCGCGTGTATTTTATTTGTCAACCATTTTGTTACTATGGACATTATTTTCGTAATTTAAGCACCCTCTAGCAGCATGCTAACGTTCAAACCACAAATTCTCCGTATCACATGTTTAAACACCATACTAAAATTCTTATCAGCTTGCTTAAAACTCTGAGAAATAATCATTGTTCTCTTATAAAATACATTTTGTAGACAAAAATCGCACACATACACTGCATAAATATATTAACATCGCTCCATGAACTAAAAATTCGTTGTGCAAAGATATTTTTAAAAGTTAGAAAAATAAATAATAGAATGAAAAATTTTGTAAGAGGTCTTCAAATGTTAATTATTATGTGTAAACCTATTTAAAAATAGTTTTAAAAAATGTGCTCTCTTTTTATAAAGTAAATTGCAATGATAATTATAAAACAAAAACATTTATTTTTTAGCAAACTTTGTGCGATCTTTTTGTTTTTTTTTTTACATTAGTACAAATGTATCTTTTTCTCGTATTAACTTAACAGGTTCAGGATTCACCATATAAACGTGAAGTATTAAGTTCGGATCGTCACTCTTGATTTTATAATATTGACTCTGATTTGTTGGCTTCTTTTCCTCACCTTTGCGACAAATTGATCTCGAATGATAATATTCCTCACCTCTTTGTGAGTGATTGTGATTGCGACGAGCTGCAACAAGGCTATTTTTTTTGGTGATCACTACAGCTTTGCATCGACATTTCAGAAAGTAAATGCACCGCCACGTTGCGTGGCCATTAGTTCCGGTAAGTTTCTTACTGTAGAGATATCCTTTGTATACTAATAAAGTTTTTTTTGTTTGACTTAGAATGAATCGTACTTTTCCTAAAAAGACACAAGCAGACCAAAAAACAAACAAATTTCATTTAATGATCTTATTTAGGGATTTTTTTATTGTTTACTAAAATAATTTGCTGAACTTCTTGTACTTTTATTAACTTTGTACGTGAAGTAACGGAAGTGAAAAGTCAATTGATTGATTTTGTGCAAGTTTTTAATAATTTTTTGTTAAGAACAATAATGAATGTCAATCATTGGAATCTATTCGCAACGAACTAACCTTAAACAAAAACATTTCCATGTAATGGGTCTTAAGTCATACAGAAACCCCAAGAAAATAATCAGCCGGAAGCAAGGAAATTTCCTCTTATCTTAGAAACACCAAATCTGTATCAACTTCAGCACAGAATTCATAAAATGATCAGCTTAATAACAAATGGCAGTATAGTACATGTTTCCAATAACCAAAAAACGCCTAGGATACAACTCACAATTTACAACTTTTTCGCTTACGAGTTGGAAAAGCCCTTTTTGATAGGCAGACACCACTTCAACGAAGAAACTCAAGAAATGTTCACTGAATGGGGGACTAATATCCCAGTGCAGCATATATTAACAGCATGTCCAAAATATTCACTCCTCCAGCAAAACGAAGACGCATCAAGATTTACAAATTTTATTATATACCCTAGAATGATCAAATCAATCCGAAATATAAAACAAACTCGACTACATTTAAAATCAAAATGTGTACATAGAATTAAACGTATTGTAAATAATTTTATTTCAAAGCTAATTTCAAAATATTTATATTATTCAATTAAGCGTTATATGGTTACTCAACCCTAACTACCGTAGGTAGGTAGTTACTTTGTATAATATATCTTTTCCTCTTATTTACTTAACGGGCTCAGGATTCACATTGTAAGCTTAAAGTCTTTCACTTTTCGGATCATGTCCGATAAGAAAGTGACTATGATTATAAATAGCTTAAAGGAAGTTACTGCAACGACAATTCCGATAGTAGATGCAGCACCACCTTAATCCATTAGTATAAATACATTTTTTGCTGTACTTAGATCCTTTGTACACTAATAGGGTTCTTTTGTTTAGGCTTAGAATGAATTGTTTTTCTTCTAAAAAGACACAAGTAAACATAAAAAAACATTCAAATATTATTTAATGATCTTCATAAGAGATTTCTTTTTATGTTTTACTATTTTATATAAATTTCTATAGAACAATCATGGAGCAGCGCCATCTACGATTTATACATTCAAGTGTCTATTCTGTTACCGTACCAAAAGTCGTAAACAAAATAAATCAACAATATTCAAAGTATTTTATTGGTTCTCAAATCGATGTTTACTTGACAAAACGAATTCACGAACCTAAAAATGTGTTATTCACAAATTTCTTTCTTAAGAAATAGCATGAAAATACTATAGAAATGTATATATTATAATAGTTTAACTAACACAACACTCAATTTTAGTATTAAAATTTAGCCGTATTGGATTTACTAAGTGGTTCTTAGTGAGGCTTAAATCCTATTTCGGTGAAAGAAATCAGTGCGTGCTTTTTAAGCAAAAGTATCCAAACTAATAAATGCGTACTCTGGCCTTCCGCAAGGGAGCCACATTGGCCCTCCTTTAGTTGTGTTATATATTAATATTTGTAATATGTTAACTTTCAAAGATTATCATGTTTGCTGTTGATAATAAATTATGTCTGTCTTTCAAGAATCATGAAGAAGCACAAATGAAGAAGCACGAGTGATTTGCTTAAAATATATGACTGGTGCACAGATAATGAAATGGAGTTAAATTGGTCAAAATGCATGTTGTGGGCACCCTGAAATAAAAAACATCTGCCTGCAAGAAAAGGAAAAATTGATTGTTTTATTCTTTTAAAGAAAAAGAAACCGAAATCCATCTGCAGCGCCCTCTAGGTGTGGTGATATCCGTCCGCTGTCTCTTTTTTTGAAAGTCTTTTTGTCTTTCTCGGCCTGATTTATGTTTTTTTGCTGCTGAGATTTTGTTTCGGAGACAAGATCCCATCCCGTCCGGCGAGCATAGCTGAGCATCATAAGAAAGCCGCGTTGCCCGAAGTTAGATTTTCCAACCTTTTCCCGACTGGTCTCTTTCCTGCCATATCTTCTTTTACTTCTTGTCTACGGCTATTTTTCTCTCTCTCTCTCTCTAATTCCTCCTCTTTTTGCAATGCAACATACAAGTTAATGACATTAGGTGTGTTTTATTGAGAATCCTAATAGGGAAATCTAAGCAGAATAAGAAATTTTCAATAAATCGATTCAGTATAACATAAGGTTTTCGTTTTTAAAATTGTTTACCACGTGCTTATGTACCAACTTTTACAGATAAAACTCAGAGCTGTTGTGAATATTTTATCCCCAATAAGAATTACTAGGGATAAAAGGTTATTCGCTATAAAGTAATTGTTGCTTTTGTAATGCATTAAAATTTGACTCTACTTTATATAAAGTAAAATAATTTTTCAATAAAACACTCCTATTTACTCGAAAAATATCTCCTTTGATTATAAACTATTACGTTGCTGATTATCTTTTGGAACGTGTTTGTTATTTTTGTGATCTTGGTGTTATTTTGGATACTAAGCTAACTTTCAAAAATCACTGTGAATATTTAATAAATAGGTACTTAATGCAAATTGTAAACTAGGGTGCTTAGGACGAAACGGTTGGGAACTGATTTGTATGATCATATCCTCATATCTTCAAAAGATAGTGCTATAGTGAGATCTGTAACAATATATTGGGCCCATGTTATGCTTCAAGTATAGTTCGGTTTGAATCTGTACATAAAAAGTTTTTTCTGTTTGCCCATACAAACCGTTTAAAACTTAATAATGTTATTAATCTTGAATGTAGGTACTATTTTTTTTTAATATCTTAGTAAAATATACTCTAGTTAATTATTATGTAAAGCCAATATAAATGTCCAAATCGATTTTTTCGACATTATGAACTTTTTTAATTTAAGTTTTAATAGAACTGTTTATGGTCAAACTGAACTTTAGTTTGCAGCATGTGTTGATTTTAACAAATATCGTGACTATATAATAGTCCAGTCAAACGGTAGTTTCATGTTACAAAAAATATACAAATGGTTTTTATTTTAATTCTATGTTTTTTGAGTCGCTGAATCCGAATCTGAAGAAATCCAACAAAATTTCCTGGTGCGTTTTAAGATATTCGCGAAAAACCGCGGAATATTCGCACTTTTTTCGGTTTTTTGCTTACATCTCGGAAACTATGCGTCTTATCTGAAATTTGTCCACAATAAAATGAAAGACCATTAAATTTCCTACAAAATTCACATATATTATTTATTTCTCAGGCGTACCGTTAGCCCGTTAGAGCGCGTTGACATAATTTTCCATTTTTTGTAAAAAAAATTGTTATTACATATGAATTTTGTTTTTTTTTTTGTACAGAAATGGGAAATTTCAACGCACTTTAACGGGCTAACGGTACGTCTGAGAAATATTAATATTTATGAATTTTGTAGGAAATTTAATGGTCTTTAATTTGTTGTGGTAAAATTTCAATTAAGACGCATAGTTTCCGAGATGTAAGCAAAAAACCGAAACCACGGTTTTTCGGGGATATCTCAAAACGCACCAGGAAATTTTATTGGATTTCTCCAGATTCGAATTCAGCGACCCAAAAAACATAGAATTAAACAAAAAATCCATTTGTATATTTTTTGTAACATGAGGCCGATTTTAAGGACGCTTTGACTAGACTATAAATTTTATTATTGATTCTAACACTCTGTTGACAAATTGATGAATGAATGCGAATGAATAATTGTACCTATCTATAGGCTAGGAATAGGTTTTCGTTGTTCAATAAATATATAAATAAATAAATAAATAATCTTCTTTCCTGTTGTAGAGAAGTCCTCGTAAAGGTATCGTTCTTCACAAAGATCATTGAAAAATCAAAGACGATTATTAACTCGCTGTGGAGAAGTGAAGGAATGTACTGTGGAGATGTGAGATCAAATTTTTTCTTAGCTCAGGAATGGTTTCGGGGCAATCATAATGGTCTCGATAGAAAAGAGCAAGATTTTATGGCTCAGTAAGATACCTATTTATTCCATAAATCTATGTAGGGTTGCTTGATTTGATTTTCGTTTTGTTTTTCTATAGCAGAGCATATCAGTATCAGTTACGTGCAGGATTTTTTGCACTTGCTTTTGAAGAAGTGCAAGTTCGAGCAAATTTATCTGCTCTAACATTGATATTACATATAATAGTGCTGTTTGCTGTGGTCTTCTTTGTTCTCATCTGATCTGATCTGACTATTTCATCTATGAACACAGCTATCACATTGCTAACATGTTATGCATGCAAAGGACCAAACGTGCATACAAACGGAAATAAAATAGGTAGTTCATAATAGAGTTTGTTCAAATCGGAGTTCGATAGCGAAACAGATATTTGCTAAGATCTCGCTTTTTTTGTACAGGATTGTTACCAATCAGATACAAAAAAGTTCAAAGCTCTAAATTCGAATTTTATTTATGTTTAAATCCAAGGAACATTTATTGGTTTTCTTTTGATTTCAATCCAAATAGGGACGTCGTATTTTCTTTTTTATAGATTTGTTATCGCGAAAGAGCCTTAAGGTTTCTTTGCTTGTGATATATGTACATAGCTAAACGTCTGCATTGTAGGTTGCTTTCTAAACTTCTTGTATTGCATGCGAAGCGATTATTAGATGAAGTCTTTTAAACAAATATGTTTATGTCATGAATAGATATCCAGTGTAAAACTAAATCCAATCGGGTGAAAAAATAAATTAAAATTAAAGAACATGCAAACTTACCTGTGGGCCAACTTATAACAAAAAAAAAATGTTTAAAGCTACATCCACTGAACAAAAATATAATTATGCATTGAGTAACATTGTTTAGAAATACACTTTTTCACATAAAAATTAGCATAAATATTTTATTTTTTTATTCATAAAAACTATGCACTAAATAGATTTAATTATTTTTCAATAAATATATAATTAAAAACACTTCAATTCGAGCAAATTTTCTTCGAGTTCGATCATTTTTTTTTTTCGATGTCAGACAGAAACAAGCGTATCTGTCAAGCCATATTAAAATAAAATGAAAGAAAAGCGGAACTATTTACAAAAAAAAAATCTACTACAAAGTCAAAGGTTTCACATATAGATGGCCAAGCCTTCAAGTGATTAAGCCTAGTATACAGCTGAAGTGAAACGAAATTTTCCGTCGTCTCCAAAAACACAGACGAAATGTAAAAGAAACGGTACCGGACAAATTTTTATTTAGAGTTCCACAATTTGTAAAAAGAAATATTTTTCAAAACATACAAAAAAACAAATGAAAAGAACAGAACTCCATTTTATATAAAAAAAACCACAAAAAAACACGAACAAAATAGAAACATCAAAATTTCACGAGCAATTAATGTCCCGGTCAATTAAATTATGTGCGAAAAGAGTGTAGAGAGTAGTGGAGACTTGAACCGGTTATCTAACGTTTCACCGTGGAGCTGCGTTCCACAAAACGAAAAGAAGGACACCAAAAAAATAAATAAATAGAACGGAAATCCATTTTATAATAATAATAACCACAAAAAAAAACAGGAACAAAATAAGAACGTCAAAATTTCGCGAGCAATTAATATCCCGGACAATTAAATTGTGTGCGAAAAGACTAGAGTAGCGTGGACTTGAACCGGTTATCAACCGTTTCACCGTGGAGCTGGTCATGCCTGCAGTTGAGTGTGAACACCCTAAAGGAACAGGGCTAGTGCCTGGGGGTCGATTCCCGATCTGTGAAAATGTGAAATGATAAACTTTTTCACGCCTTAGCGTTAAATTCGATTCCCGATTTGTGAAAACAAACTTCAAATCTTTTCATAATGATAAATATCTTAGGAGATCAATCGGAACCCTTGTAGGGTACACACGGTGGCGCTGCCTTTGCGCCACCATCAAAGTAATAAAAAGTAAAAAGCAAAAAGTAACTAGAAAAAAAAAAAACCGTCAATTAAGTGGTAGCGACGGTGGTCTTTGGACCTCCGTCAATTTTAAGATAAAAACGTAACTCAAGTTAGTAGTTTCAGGGTGGCTTGTCCCCCAGTAATTCGGACTGCTTATAAAAGCAGCAAATACGGAGCTAGGAAGCAACATTAGGGATTGGTGTTCAACAGCGCTCCAAGCAACCAGCAATGGCCAGGATGGAAGTAACATTTTGTGAGAGATGTACAATAGCGCTCCATATAACGACATCGATGGACGAAAACTTCCCACCCAGCTAATATTTTACTGCTAGATACCCAACGGTACATCAGGCATCGACTACAACAGTAAAGTTTATAACGTGACAACAATTTTATAACGTGACAATCCAGCGTGCAACAGTGTTTCTGTCTTCATACATATAAAGTGTTCAAATATTTAAGTATACTGTGATAGTTTCACTTTATCGTTTTGATATTTTAATGCAATATAATTTGTTTCAATCAAATTTTCATTGAAAACTTAATAATTAATTATTTACGTATATTCCTAGGGCGGTCTCGCTCTATCAAGCTATCTAATCATACCATTTATAAGTGTTAATAATTTAAACATAATATATGCATTGCATATATAGTAAAAGTACTGAGCTCTCGCTCTAACTTCAAAAGAAATTTTATTCTCAATGTAAATTATTTTATTTTAGTGTTAGTTTTTAAGGTATTTGTAAATATATATGTGAATTTCCGTCTCAAGCAAAAAAAATAACACTTATGAGCAAAAGTAGTGTAACTATATATCTTTTATATAATAACTGTTCGCCACGAGGCTTTACATTATACACAACTGAAAAAGAAGGCCATACATTACAGCCACTTTTGTACTCGCTAAATCGAACAAGAATTAGAATTAGAATAAGACAAAAATGTAACTCGAAACTAAAAGACTCAATAAAATTCAATTCAATTCAATTCAATAAATATCTTATCACAGTAAAATCGTTCTGTGAAGAGCAGTAAAAACTCGCTGAAAGATCTTACACTGTGAGACAAAAAGGCAAATTAAAATTTAATAGATTAAATTTGATTTCCGTTTTATAATGGTACCTTAGCTCGAGTAATCTTGATTTAACTATGCTTCGTTCTCAATTTTTTTTTTCCAAACTTTGATTTTAAAACATTCGTATTCGAAGCAATTTTTTTTTAAATAGGCTTAAATCAAAATGGTTTTCTCTGATTGAACGTTGTTTTTTGCTCTGGGTGTATCATTTAGTACTTTTTAGTACACACATTGACAGCTGTTTATCATAATAAGTTCGAGAATCGCATTGTGCGAGTTCATGAAGTGATAAAATGAAAAATCGCTGTGAAAAGTAAAATGATAATTTTTTTATCACTTCACAGCTTCACAGATCGGGAATTGACCCCCTGGCCTGGCCACATTGAGGCAAGCCAATGAAGAAGAAATACAGGAAGAGATGTTCTGCGAAAAGAATGCGGCACTATTATTTTAGTGTGAGTTGTTTTTTTTATATGTATTTGACAGCAGCGGTGCGAGCTAACTCGCCACCTCCTGCTGCTCTCACCATGACAAAATGACATTTAGGATGCGATATTTGAATGTATGCAAACATTTTGGTGCCTCACTCATGTACACTATACGTGTGCACAACACCCGTTCCTTTATTTCTTCTTCATTGAGGCAAGCGCACAGCCAACTTGAGTCAAAACTTAAAAGAGAGTGAATGATTTTACATAAGAAGTAAGGAGATGGGTTATAAAATAAAAAAAAAAGTAATGATGCCCATAAAATTTTATGAAACTCATTTTTTTATGATGCCAGTTTCGTTCTCATATCGTTTCGCTTTTAACTTCATTTGCATTTGATGCTGAACTGAAAGTGAAAACTCCATCTAAATCTACTAGAAACACCCATCAAAAACTTTTATTGACTTAATTCTGTGATGGTGCTGGTGAATGAGCGACAGGTGGCAGGGAGACATATTATTCGAATTAAGCAAAAGGAAGCTAATGTCATAATTCTACGTCAAGTTAATGCGGTCAATTCCTTGAGTCGACCACACAGGTCATCAACTTGTAATCCTCCGTCTCTTCCCGTAGAAAAAAATGTTTACACGTGCTTTTCTATACATGGATACGTGTGAACAGCAAAATGCAAAATTGTAAGAATTCATGGTCTAGCCAAATTTGACAGTCCCATTCGAAATGCACGGGCACGCACACAGAGTTTAATCTCTGCAGTTTTGAAAGTTTGTAGGCAAAAGTGGGGTTGAGCCTCCTGAGTTGATGTTCTATTTATTTATTATTCTATGCATAAGTGTGCTATTACACCATGATTCTGGAGTCATGACTCTTTTGAAAATGTATAAGTGCGATCGAGAGAAAAATTCGAAAAGATGAGATGACAGATATACAGCCGTGTGCGTCGTGGCCCAAGATTTCCATGACTCTTTTCTTGTGATTCTTTTCTTCTGTTCGTATTTCTATCTCGCTTCATTCCTTTTCACTTCTTTTATAGTGCACATGCATGCTTTGTGTACAAAATGCACTTGTGCGAAGTGGATGGAAAAAAAGACTATCAAAAGAGTCATGACTCCCAAAATCAAGGTGTTAACGACACGACGCATGGAATAGAAACCAAAGAGAAATTCGGTGATAGAGTCATAACTGTGGAATCAAGGTGTAACAGCACACCTAAGGTCGGATGCGAACGCAAGCAAATTTTACATGTATTTGGCTGGCTGTGAAATTAACGTACGTAAAGTGCGTTATGATAGCCTATGGAGCGCTCCCTACTCATGTATCAGACATTCAGCCCTAAAAAGTGAAAATAACAGAAAAAAAAAGTAAAAAGTAATAAATTTTCAGTCTTACGTTAAGGAAACAACATGTTTTTTTAAAAAAGAGAAAATTTGTTAGAACTATATAAACAAATTAAAAGAAAAAAAAAAAACAAATCAAAAAAACATTTATTTTTTCCCTTCTTCTTTTTCTTGATTTTAATTGCAAAACGTCCAGTCTGTGTTACTGCCAAATTTGTATTTAAAGCAACCAAAACTAAGTAGTCAATTTGCCACTTTTATAACAATTTTGTGTATAATGTCAAAAAAATGCGAAACTGTCAAAAAAAAGCCGCCAGTGGCCGAAAAATGTAAACGCAAGAACATTTTAATGTATTTTTTTTTTTTGACATTTTCGCATGCATGCGCCGACAGGCGTCTTTATTTCTGTTACGATTCGGATATCATGAACAAAATAAATATTCTGATCGGAACTTTTTTCCGATCGTAGGTTTCTCCAAACGGATACGATGATAGGGCTGATTATGGATGGGCGGAGCAATCCGACATATGTGAGGATTATACACTGAACCAAAAATTGTACATAAAATTTATGAACGGCGATCATTAACTTGAAATTAATGTACGGTTCACGGAATTAATGCACCATACCCTAATTCAATGAATTATTCATTAAAAATAAAATTATGAACCTATGAACGTTCATTAATCTCGTTCATTAAAATCCGTTTTTGTCCAAATTTTTTTTTATGAACGGCTATTCATTGAATTAATGAACCTGCTGTACATTAAGACAATGAATACCATTCATTAAAATCAATGAACGTTCATTAAATCAATGAACAGCCGTTCATAAAAAAAAATTTATGAATCTGTTCACTATCCCAATGAACCTGTTCGTTAAAACAATGAACGCCATTCATTAAAATCAATGAACCATTCATAAATTCAATGAACAACCGTTCATAAATATCCGATACACTTTTTGATGAAAGATTCAATGAACCTGTTCGTTAAAACAATGAACGCTAATCATTAAAATCAATGAACCATTCATTAATTCAATGAACAGCCGTTCATAAATATCCGATACACTTTTTGATGAAAGATTCAATGAAACTGTTCGTTAAAACTATGAACGCCATTCATTAAAATCAATGAACCATTCATAAATTCAATGAACAGCCGTTCATAAATATCCGATACACTTTTTGATGAAAGATTCAATGAACCTGTTCGTTAAAACAATGAACGCCATTCATTAAAATCAATGAACCATTCATTAATTCAATGAACAGCCGTTCATAAATATCCGTTACACTTTGTGATGAAAGATTGAATGAACCTGTTCGTTAAAACAATGAACGCCATTCATTAAAATCAATGAACCATTCATAAATTCAATGAACAGCCGTTCATAAATATCCGATACACTTTTTGATAAAAGATTGAATGAACCTGTTCGTTTATTCTATGAAAGGCGTTCATTAATTCTATGAACGGCATTCATTAATTCTATGAACGGCATTCATTAATTCTATGAACGGCATGCATTAATTCTATGAATGCGTTCATTAATTCTATGAACGGCATTCATTAATTCTATGAACGGATCATTGATTCAATGAACGCGTTCATTAATTTAATGAAAGAATTTATTTTTTTTTATGAACGTATTCATTAAATCAGTGAACACTGTTCATTGTTTCTATGAACGCGTTCATTGTTTTAATGAAAGATTCATTAAAATATCTTCGAAATTTCAAGTTCGAAATTTTATGAATGAAATTATGTATGGTTCATCGAATTAATGAACGTTCATTGATTTTAATGAACGGCCGTTCATTATCTATATGAACAAGATCATTGGACAAATAATAATGAACGATACATAATAGAATTATTATATTCATTAATTCCATGTACCTTTTTGGTTCAGTGTAAATTTGCTTCTATTCAGATGTTTTTGTTCGATCCGGACGCAAACATTCCGACTATTATGGTTGAGCCTTTAGTCGTTTATCGACATTTTATATTTTGCTCGGAGTTTTCATTTTTGATATTCTTTAAATATAAAATACAAGTATAGTTTAAATTCTTTTTTCTTTTTAACCAGCGTTTTAAAGAAGGTTTTATAAATTCGCTTAGGGGCCGGTTATAGCGATCAAGAAAATGAATCAGAAAAAATTTTCAAGCAGATAATTAGTTATGATTTCATTTGTTTATAAACAAAAATCATACACTTATCGATTAAAAATAACTCAACTTTCTGTACAAAAAAATGTTCAATTTAACAATTATTTGTTTTAAAAAATTCATTTATTTATTTTCCTAATTGAATTTCTTTTTTCGTATCAGCTGACTACCATTTCGAAATAAATTAAACAAATCGTTCCAATTATTTGAGTTAAATTTTCAATTGTTCCACTGACAGATTTCAGTCAGGAAATTTTGTTCGTGTGTATTTCAATCAGGAAAACAGCTTGCCCACTGACATATTTTTCCTGGTCGCTATAAACGCACATCAGAGGAAGTATATTTGAATTCCTTTATCTTTTTTAAAATATAAATTAATAAACTTTCGATCAGGAGTATGGTAATTATGCTTTTTCGTAGCATACTCATGAAAGAGTTTAAAGTATGGACAGTTTTCCATATCCTTATTAATTGGGGCATCATCAACCACAGCATCTCTGTAATCTGCTGCTCGAAAAATGTTTAAAGAGAAAAATTCACAAAACTTGCTCTCAATAATACTTCACAAATCTATCTACATACCTCGTTTTTTTCCTTATCCTCATTCATTGGGGCTTCATCAACCACACCATCTCTGCAGTGTGCTGCTCGAAAAACGGTTAAAGAGAAAAATTGACAAAACTTGCTCTCAATAATACTTCACAAATCTATCTATGTACCTCGTGTTTGTGTGATAAATACTTATACAGTCCTATATCGAGGTATCCGTTGGGAAGAAGTTCAGATCGGAACTGATTTCAGATCGGAACTCAAATTGCGTTCGAAGTATCCTTTTCGGAACAAAATAAATAAACGGACTCATTTGACATTTTCCATTAAATGTTTCATTCACATACAGTGTGAAAAATATTCTGATAATTTAAAAAACATGAAGCTAGAATTGTGTGCCTTGTACATCATGCCCTCACACAACTAACCAAAACAATTCAAAAAGATTTTTTTTTATTCTGTAGCTTGAAAATACAAGCATAGCAACTAAACAACAAAATCAATTTATTTTCAATCGAATCAACTTTTTAAAAACATTTTTTTATTGAATGTTCTGCAGCAATGTGTTATCGGTGAACTTCTGAAAATGTTTTCCGTGTAGCTGTCAAAAATAAAATGATCAACGCTTCGCATCACACATCAATAGTCTGCGTTTAATTCTATCGTAAGTTCCTCCAATTTGTGTCAGAAAACAGATGCCTTCATTAAAAATCCTCCGATTTTGTACGAATCGGACAAAATTTTCTTCCGAACGAATACCCCGATAGGGCTGAAATTCTTTCACAATTGCCTACAGGCATTGAATATCCCAAATTCCCAAACGTTCAGCAACACGTCTGCAATTAGTACAAAAAAAAAAAAAAAACAATTTTAGGCAACAATTAATAATTTTTAAAGAAACAATGTCGCTCTTGAGACAAATTTTTACAATATACACCATAGTTATTAGTTAATACATATTAACAAACCTCCATCCGTTATTCATGTTCGCATTTTTTGAAGTGAACATATTATTATTCAACTCGTTATTTGGTGCTTTTTGTTATTTTCAATTTTCTCAAAAAGTACAAGACATTTAAGTATCTAGTTCTCTGATTTTGACTAAAAATCAATTAGAGTACTGAATTTTGAAAACAAAAGTAGAACAATAAGGTAAAATAAAAAAAAAATAAAAAAAATTAAAAAAATTGTTTTAACTATTTATTTTAATTTTGAGTTTGAAAATTAATTTTTCAAAAACTATTTGCTGATAAAAACTTTATTTGAAAGTAAAATAAAAGAAGATATTTCTGGCTTTTCAAAACGGTATAGCAAGGCATTGTATTACCGTTATTTTTTAATATTTTTTTTCTGTTTTAAGGAAATTTTTGGAAAATTGGCCCTCCCGGATAAACGGGGATAGATAGACCTTTCCACCCTTACAGTTCTTTTTTTTAGTCTTAAACCAACCCACCGTTACAATTTTTTTTTATTTTTATGTGAATCACTTTTTATAGGTGATTTTTAGGCGGATTTATGAGATACTCTTACCTAGTTTATATGCAGGGTCGAAAGATCGAGTTTGATTTGGAACGAAGCTTAAACCCAGGTATTTCAGCCAACTAGTTGAATGCTTGAGGAGTTGAGTTAAGTGCGAAAAAGTTGAAAAGACAGAAAAATACCTGCGTTGCTTTGTAGACATTAAGACCAAAAGATTTTGAATTTTCGAGAAAAAAATATTTGTATTGCTTTTACAAGTTATATGCGCATACTTTTCAACAACAAATATTCTTTCGACCCTGCATATAAACTAGGTAAAATATTCATTCGTTAATATGCAATTGATCACATATGCAGAAATAATTGTGTATTCACCATTTCAACCCAGGTATTTCATTTAATTTTCGACTCAACACAACTGCTCGGGTGCCATCGAGTCGAATTCCATTTCATTCCAACTCATCCCCGTTTACAAATGGGTGAACCTAAGTTCAAGCTCGCTTCAACCATGCATATAAACTAGGTATCTAAGGCTGAATATCTCCTCAGCCAATGGACTTAGGACATTGGTGTATAAATTGTTCATTTTAATACGGTATATCAGAATGTTGTAGATAATAATTATTCATATACCTATTATTACCTGTTCACTTTTACCTTGTTTACTTAGGTATTGTTAATCAATGTTATTTTTTCAAAGCACAAAACAAAATTATCGAAATGCATTTAATTCTTAGATTTCTGTAAGAGAAAACAGTTGTTATTTGTTGAAATAAAAAATCGTTAAAACAGATTTATATTCTTCAACTTCAGAAGTGGGTCAGCCCTAAGAAACTAAATTATCTAATTGTGATCATTCTGGATACCTAATCAAAATGAAGAAAGAAGAATTGGCGAGTGTCGTTCTACTTTCGATGCGACAAAAGTCGAAAGCATCGATAAATTTTCGTTTTGGTATTGTGTAACTTGATCGACAGAGATATCTATTACTGTGAATAACGAAAACGCTTATCGTGATTAAACCTTATACTTTGGCATTTGGGGTAGTGCCAGTTATAGTACATGTAGGAAAAAACTACTTTTTAGTCTTAAATTGAGTCAAGAAGTATTTCCAATTAATAGATAAATTAAAGCAGAAAACTTTAGAAATCTTGGAAATGTGACGGAAATTATCTAAAAACTGTGTAACACTGGCTGAATTTTCTTATGATGCAATTATTACGCAGTCCTATCACATACAATGCTTAAAAATAAGCGTTTACTCCACTAACTATCAGCTACAAGGCACCTTGTTTGCTGTGTGTCTGTGAAATGACACGAAGATTTTCCTTTGTTCTCTTGTAATATTTTTTCGTTGGGAAATTTCTTACAAACGTATGGGCTTCTTTGTTTTGCAGTTTTATCACTGTCATGTGTTTCAGTCATTCCTATATTTTGGCATTTGACAGATAGCAAACAAATTTTCATCAGTAAATCGAAGGAATATTTTTTTCTTACAAAAAATAAATTTTTTAATACTTGTTTTCTTCAAAAAAAAATAATTTCATGTTATTTGTTATTAATTTACATATTTTCTTTGTTTGAAATAGTTATAGGAGTAATACTATAATGTTAGGTAAATAAAAATTTCTTGATGTGTTTCAGTGATTGTTAACCCAACCCAAATGTTGTGTTTTATTTTCCTTTATTTATTATTATATTGCTCTGTGTTAAAACAATTGTTATTTTAGAAACAATAAAACCATATTTAAAAGGAAATCAACATACATTTGGTGAGAAAATTAAACTCGTTGGAAGCAGTCGATCAGAAAAATGTAAACGACAAAGATCGATAGCTTATACGAAATTTTTCGTTCACAATTGAGATTCGCAATACCAAATTAAATTTTCGATGTTCGACTATCGAAAAAAGTCGTTTATCGATACAAAAACGACACTCGCAATAAGGCCCTGAGAAAAAAAGGCAATGAAAATTTAATAGATCGTATTTGGTTTTCGTTTTATAATGGTTTCTTAGCTTGAGTATATTTGCAAATATATCATGATTTAACTATATGCTTTGTTTTCAATTTTTTTTGTCAAACTTTGATTTTAGAACTTTCATATTCGAAGCAATTTTTTTTAAATCAGATTAAATCAAAGTGCTCTGATTGAACGTACATATGTTTTTTTCTTTGAGTGAACTGAGTATATCATACGTCTGCCTCTCATCTATCGTATGAAAAAACATAAGTTTACTGACAATAAGGAATGCCAAAAATTAAATCCTATATTCGATAACCTGCTCGATATCTTAAGCAGTATAATTCCAGTTTTTTCAGTGACGTATTGCACTGATGCGGTAATTCGGCATCAGGACGCGTTCAACACATCGGCGAATGAAAAATTCGCACGAGTCAAACCTCAACATTATCTGCTTTTGTATTAATTTTATTCTTAGCTGCCGGGAACCTCTCATGTGAATAAAATGTCAAAATGTGCGACCATTCACAATTCGCAGGTCGCGTCTCATGTGCAAGGCACTTAAGAGAGTCATACACATAGAAAAAATGTATGTACAATTATTGGCACTGTTATCCCTTGACCTTGATAATAATCCCTGAAAATTTCAACAAACTCGATTCAGTGGTTTAGATTTTATGGAGTTTTTTCCACTCTCCCATACAAAGTGCCCCCACAATGCGGCGCCTGTCTGGAATACATTTTTCGGTTGTTTTTAAAAGGTAATGGTTTCTTGCCTTCTAAGTCAAACTTATTAAAACATTCAAAAAAAATTTTTCTTTCGATTTCAGAGATAAAACTAAGACATCTTAATCTGCAGTTGTTTAAACAATCTTTAATTGTTTTAATGTTTTTACCCCGGATTGATACTTATAGGCTTTACCGCTGTTGCACGAAGTTTTTTCCTTTGATTATCTTTCCAGTTTGAAGTATTTGTTGGCCTTTTTCTTGTTCTAATTTTGGACTGAACTTCAATTATTGTTTCCTCGTCATTCATTTCATCGCCTATTGCTTCAAGGCGCATAGCCAAAATTCAAAATCCCTGGTACATCATCTCTTTCATTTAATGATGAAGCTGTTAAGTGAAAAACACCCTCATCAATACTTTGTTGTCACAGTTAATACAAACCAAGGTCTTACCGTTGAATAAAAATGTTAGTTTATAAATATCATAATAAAATGCAATAAAGGCTAATAAATATATAAAGTAATGTAAAGTCAACGTGTTGTACAAGTAATACGAAATACTGGCCCCTATTACGGTTGTCAAATATCAATACGATAATTGATCCGTCACCGTCAGTACTTTATCGGCGTTGTCAATAATTATGAAAAGTTTTGATAAACTTTGAGTGCCACTCAGATTTAAGATCTTCTGTGAATAGTTTTATTGACTAGCTTGTTATTATTGTTATTTTCAGTCAAACGCAAATTCGCTGTTGATAAATTGTTTTGGAAGAACCAATTGGTTTTTTTTTTGTAAGAAAACACAGAGGATTGTTCACTTTTATATTTATTTATCGCAGATCGGAACTTTTATCCGATCGTAGGTTTGTTTCTCCGAACGGATACGATGATAGGGAACGGATACGAAAGATCGAGTTTGATTTGAAACGAAATTCCAACCCAGGTATTTCAGCCAACTAGTTGAATGCTTGAGGAGTTGAGTTAAGTGCGAAAAAGTTGAAATGACAGGAGAATACCTGCGTTGCTTTGTAGACATTAAGGCCAAAAGATTGAATTTTCGAGAAAAAAAATATTTGTATTGCTTTTACAAGTTATGCGCATACTTCTCAACAACAAAATTTCATTATTTAATATGCAATTGATCATATGCAGAAATAATTGTGTATTCACCATTTCAACCCAGGTATTTCATTTAATTTTCGACTCAACACCACTGCTCGAGTGCGATCGAGTCGAATTCCATTTCGTTCCAACGCATCCCCGTTTACAAATGGGTGAACCTAAGTTCAAGCTCGCTTCAACCATGCATATAAAGTAGGTAAATGCCGCGTTGAGCGTTACCATTACGATTTGGCATCTACTAGCAGGTACACAAACCAACTTAACGTAAGCGAGCGCGACGCAGAAGTTAAAATATTTCAACTTTTGCGCGAGTTGAACAAGATCCGTAGCCATGCGGGGTTGGAAAGCGGGGTTAGTTGTACCCTATTCATTTTGGGTTTAAGTAAAAATATTTTTTTTAACACAAAAATGCCTGAATTGTTGTTATACAAATACAGACGAAGTGAAATGAAACCATCTCATCATTTGTTTGACCTCGGTCGAGAGTTTACCCCTCCGAAAGAATTCGAAGGTGAACTTCGAAGGTGGTACGACCGTCCGCGGTAGTTTAAACCGATTGAGGCCAATAGGTCCGACGAATCAATTTGTCCAGAGATAAGTTGATCGAGAAAAATTAAGTCATTGTTTACTCTACGTTCATATAAAGATTGTATCTGCAAAAGCCTTATTAGACCTTTTCTGAACAAAAACCGTGTTGCTGTTTACAGATAATGTTTTTACCAAAGAATAAAAGGCTTTCACATACAACCTGTTCAAAGAGCTTAGAGATACAGGACAATTTAGAAATAGGTCGCCTTTTTTAAAAACAGGAGTGAGAAATGATTTCTTCCAGAATGACGGAAATTTCCCAGACTTTAACGAAAGCTGAAATAATAATTACAATGGCTGAACTAGTACATGACTACACTTTTTCAGAACATTTGGGGGTATACCATCGGGGCCATAGAAGCAATCGTCGTTTAATAATTACAAAAAGCGTAAGACCCTATCTTGTTCCACAGGAATAGTGTTAAAATTTACTTGCAGGTAGGTGGTTCACGTCTTTAAAAAAATCTTTATCAACAATTACATGAGTACCAACAAAGGAGTTTGAAAAATTATTTACAAACGCATTGCAAATATCACTGGGATTTTGTACCGAAGAGTTTTCATATACAAAACTTGCTGGGAAGCCATCCGAATTTTTCTTTAGTTAACAAAATGCCAAAAGCTTTTAGGGTCCTGTTTTAAAGGGATTCCCATTTCGTTAACATAGTTGTAGTATAAAGCTTTTGAAAGATTTTTCAAAAAGAGTTATATACCGTTCGAAGATCATTGGAGAAAGGGTTTTTATGTAAACTTTCCATACTTTATTTCTCTTGTTTCGAAGAGATTTAATTTTGATAAACAGATGTGTGTGTTTGAAGGGAAATAAATAGATTTTGTAGTTGGGCATGTTTTAAATGCATTTAAATGGAGTGATATAGCTTCATTTGGTAATAAATTTGATACCAACAAATACAATATTGATTTTATAATGAGGAAAATATCAAAATGGTAAAACAACTTTTTAAGACTGTTTTTGGAAAAATAATTTTAATATGCTATTTCACTTTTGAGTTCTTCTGTCATCTCAACGCGCCCGTAACGCTGGCTAAATGTAACGTACGCGGCGCTAACGCCAACGCGACATTGGAAATCAGCCTTAAAGAATTATTTCATTCATTATCATTAACGTGTAGTGCTTCTTTTGTTTTATTTTTATACTTAAGGTTATCCATTTACATTGCAATACAATTGAAAATGAAATAAAAGTAGGTACATATTTTCTTCTAAATCCAATTGGTGCGAAGCATCTCGTATTTTCCTGCGTATAGCTTGTTAGCTCTATTTTCTTCCTCAGTTTCGTTTTCTTCAAAAAAAATTGTTCAATTGATATACATTTCGTTTCGTTTCGTCATTGTATATACATTTCTATAGTATTTTCATGCTGAATAATCACCGCCTGGCCATCTTGAGAAACGTGTGATAAACACATTTTTAGGTTCGTGCATTTAATAGTTGTCTATTCTGTAACCCTGACAACAGTCGTAAACATATATTATTTTTGTTTTGTTTACGACTCTTGTCAAGGAAATATGGATTTTAGAGCCAATAAAATACATTATATATTATTAATTTGTTTCGTAGACGACTATTTGTTAGGGTACCAGAAGAGACACTTAGTAAATGTAAGAACCTCCAAATGTGCAGTTAACAACTTTCTTTAGATGGCGCTGCTCCATGGTTGTACTATAGAAATTTATATACAATGGTTTCGTTTTAATTGAAAACAACAAATCTTTAATAACATATTTATCAATAGCTAATTTATAATTGACTGAAAATTTGATAGCTAACAAAATTTTTGACAACAGTAATACCAAGTGTATCAAAAAAAAAACTTTTCACAAAAGGTAAGAATATTCAGTGTATCAACTCTTTTGATAGTTGATAACTATAATACTGATTTGTTAATAGTTATCAAATATCGTAGGTATTGATATTTGACAACCATAATAGGGACCATTATTCTTTGTTTTTTGAGTGCAAAAGATTTGATTAAAAATTTAGGGGAACAAATATTTTTGTGTATACTTACGGTGACCATCCCTTCTCTTTTTGAGAGGGCAGTCCTGTTTTTAGGTATCATCTCTGTTTTTTTTGTATCTTAAAGAGGACAGTAATTTGTCCTTCTTTTCATAATTTGTCCTCCTAATGTCCTCTTTATCTCCTTCAACCCATTTTTAAGAATCACACTTGGCTACGATGAAGAGTCACAGAGAATAGACGCAGATTTGTGACGTCCGAGGTCAGCTTTCTTTTGCAGTGTATTTAACTAAAATTGTTTTGCCAAGTACGCGAATTTGATTTGTTTAAGTAAATATCTATACGAAAAAAAATTAAAACTTCAAATAATCGTTAAATATTTACAAAGAATTAAGTGATTTAAATCTATATTTATAAAATCGAATCAAGTTCAAATCTCTCCACTTCAAATACACAATGGGTTCCCGAGGCAGAAAACCACAACTACAGACACCTGTTACTGTTCCTACAAATACACCGACGAGGACCTCCACTTCAACACCTAACACACAAAAAGAAAACAAATCCAGCAGAGATGACGACTCTTGTCTCGCACTTGCAACTCTCGAGGAGCGGTTAAACAAACATGCCGACATGATTATCAACCGCATAACGGACGAGATCTCTAAAATTCGTGGCGAGCTCTTTGCCAAACTAGAACAAACTGAACAAATTTGGTCAGAGAAGCTTAGCAAAGTAAATAACACGATAGCAGAGATTGTGCACCGAGTTGAATACATTGAAGCCAACTCAATCAATGCACTCACTCTTGACAACAAGTTGGTCTCAGTAAACAATGCAATTGCAGATGTTGAGCAGAGATCTAATCTCATCGTGAGTAATTCAACTGAAATGCGTGAGCTCAAATGTAAGATGTCGTCATTGCAGCAGCAGATCGATGCAACCGAAAAAAAAGAGATCGCTGCCGATGCTGTTTTGTTTGGAGTTCCTTGTATACCAGAAGAAAATCTTACGTTACTCTTTAATCAGCTGTGTTTAACCGCCAATTGCAAACCACCAACACTGAAAAATATTTTTCGCTCTCGATACCCAAAAAGCCCAACTTCACCATCACCACCAATAATACTAAAATTCAACAATGTTAAGGAAAGGAACGCTCTGCTCAAGTGTATTTCTGTGTTCAGGAAACAACAACAAAGCCGTAAACTCTCACTGCGGGACCTGGGTATAGATTCTGACAATGCTTGTTTCATGAATGAAAGTCTTACTAAAAACACACGCACTCTGCTACACCATGCTATTCGCTTGAGGAACAATCACCAACTATATAGTGCGTACACAATGCAGGGATCTGTTTACATAAAACTAACAGCTGATGGAGAGAGTTTGGTTGTGAACAACGTTGAGTGCTTAGAAGCTGCCGTGACGTCAAATTAATTATGCTGTAAGCAATGATCATACACCGTAAAAAAAAAAAAAAAAATTTATTTGCATAGCTATGTTTTTCAACTATCTGTACGTAACTCTTTTGAAATGTTATATTCTAATTGTAGTTGTTTTTTATAATCTTTTTTGTTTACTTCATCTTATATAGTAACTTATATCTGTTATCTTTTTCATTTAGTTTTTGTTTTGTTTGTAACGATGTTTTGCCAAATATTTTTTGTTTTTTTAATGTTTGTTTACCAAATAACCATATTTATTTACACTTTAATCTCTTTTGCTTCTGATTCACTCTCATGGTACTGCTACCGCTCCGTCTGTAGCTACGAAACTCGCGAGTGCAGCTAATAATACCAGGGGGTTCACTGGCAATAACATGAATACGAGCTTATATAATATGATTCGAGTTTTGCGAGCTCAATATAATGGATTAAGAGTATGTCATTTAAATGCGCAGAGTTTGACCAACAAATTAGGGGAATTCAGATACTTGTTTGTGGAGTCCAAAAAAGATATTATTTCCATTTCTGAAACTTGGTTTCAACCAAATATACCTGATGATGTCTATCGTTTGCAGGGTTATAAGCTTTTTCGAGCTGATAGAATGTTCAGAGTTGGTGGAGGTTGTGCTTTGTATGTGCGTGATGGTGTAAGCTGCAAGTTTATTAGCAAGTCGGATGACGGATGTCCTTTGGAATACTTATTCATTAATGTAAAATGTAGCTCTGACAACGTTTTGATTGGATCGGTTTACAGACCATACAACTACGTAAGCACTTTACCGTTGGTTACTTCGTTAGAGTCAATTACTTGCTTTTATTCTCATACATTATTATGTGGTGACTTTAATTGTAATTTGTTAGACAAGCGTTCATCCGAAAATTTTCTTAGCACTTTTGAGGCCCTCAATCTTAATTCCATAAACCTCTCTTCACCCACTCACTTCACCGATTCGTCTAGTTCCTTACTAGACTTATATTTAACTAGTGATGTCGAAAAGGTTTTGCTTTATAGTCAGCTTCGAGCACCCGGTTTTTCCAAACACGATTTGATCTTTACTTGCTTGGATATGGCTTTTCAGGTTGGACTACAAAGTTTTCAATACCGTGATTTTAAAAATATAAACATATCTAACCTGTTGCGTGACTTTAACAACATAGAGTGGAACTCAATATATCTTATGCCAAATGTAAACCAGCAGATTACCTTTTTAGAACATAACGTTAATTCTCTATTTGACTTGCATGTTCCAGTGAAAACCTGTCTCGTGAAACATAAGTCTCCACCTTGGCTGAATGGGGACATTTCTGCTGTGATGTCACGTAGAGATGCCGCCTACAGTCAATGGAGACGATACAGGGTTGAGTTCCACGGGAACAAAATTCTACACGAAAAAATCCTATTTCACTGTTCCCTTATTGGGAGTTTCGTGTGAAAAATTGTTCATGTTCGAAAAAAAAACTCCCTTATTGTATAGTACCTATTCCGTGTGGAATTTCTTGTCCTTGACAGTTAATCACATACCTATTTGTGAGTTTCACCCGGAAAACCTTTCACCCGAAATTTTAAGTTATTGCGAGTTTCACGAGAATATTATGGGCGAAAGCATCAAAGCAATGAATTAAACCTAGTAGGTATGCATTGACATTGAACGGGCCCATGCAGCCCTATATAGTTTTAGTGTAAGGTTACTTGGCCGGCTCACAGTCACGGGAGAACCACCCAGCACACAGTGTGAGCTAAGTCTTTCACCTGTAACTGTGGGCACAGACCAAAACATTGTCCTCTATAACCATTTCAGATTTCACAATAAATATCACGAATTATTTAAAATTAGGTCAAACGAGTTATGGTATCAAAACGGCGCATCTTTTAAGTGCTAATTGTGTTCTTCTGAAACAGGTGTTTTCTAAGAACAGCCATTTTATTTACCTACCTACCTTCACGGGAATGAAACGTTGATTTTTATTTGTTGCATTGTTCCTGAATTATATAAATAAACTCTATTTTACTTTTGTTGATAAGAAACAAATAAAATCTTACAATTCCGGCCTGGTTTTATCTCGTTCACCTCAAAAAAATAAATGGAAATGAAAAAAAAATCCACACGGAATAAGTACTTACAATAAGCGAGTTTTTTCGAACATGAACAATTTTTCACACGAAACTCACAATAAGGACAGAGTAAAATGGGGACTCACAATAGGTGTGATTGTGTTGTGTTGAATATTTTAATTTTCTCAACTATTTATAAGAAAAGTAGCTTCAGTATAAGTTTTAGTGGCTCTTTAGCGGTGCGTTCATGTTCGCATTGTTGCTTGAAATTGTTTTTGAAATTGTTTCTAAAACAATTTATTTTGTATCTTATTTCGAAAGGATAAACAAACTCAAATTTTTTATTTGTTTTAATGCAACAAAACATTAACTAAATGACTTTCGCCGTCGATACACAAATCCGCAAAAAAAAGGTATCGAAAACATAAAACGCAAGAGACGAAATAGAAAACAGGGGCCCAACTATGTAAGGGGCCGGTTATAGCGATCAGGAAAATGAATCAGGAAAAAATTTCAAGTCGATAAATAGCCATAAATTCATGTGATTTAAAACAAAAATGTTACACTTATCGATTACAAATAACTCAGAGAATTTGTTTGTGCCAAAAAATGTTCATTTTAACAAATATTTTTGTTGTAAAAAATGCATTTATTTGATTTCCTGATTGAATCTCATTTTTCGCATCAGCTGGGCCCGTATTACGTATTACGATAATCGTTGAAAAACCCTCGTTCTCGTTTAAATGCGATTACGTAAAACGACTATCGTTTAAGTTTCGACGATACTCGTTTCTTCTTACGAGTGCTATTTGGCTGTCGTCTAGCCTTTGTTCTCGTTGTTCACTTTTTTTTTTGTGTTGTGTTTATATGTCTGCCGGTTATGTACCATTTGGGAACAAAACGTGAATCCGAACATAAAAAAATAATAAAAGAACAATTTTTTAACAATATTAAAAAAACAATAACCATAATAAATGAATAAATAAAATTTGCAATTAAATTTTTCGGCTTTCGTGAAATTTCAACAAAAATGGCTACTTTACTTCTTTTCATCTTCACTTTCCGCATCGAATTCGTGATGAAAGTTTATATCTTCCGAGGGAAATCTTTCCCATACAAAATTTGACAGCTCGTTTCCGACGGCGGAAAAGTATATCGTTTCCGTCGTTAGACGAGTACCCTTATATTAAAGAGACATGTGTATTGTGTTGAATATTTGTTTAATTTTCTCCACTATGAGAAAAGTAGCTTCAGTATTAGTTTTATTGGTTCTTTCATGTTTTCATTGTTGATGCTGTCGTGTTGCTGTTTTTGTTACCTACACATTATTTACGAAATGATTTATTGTTTATCTCTTCAGATTAAGATCCAAAAAATATATTTAACTATTAACTCACATTTAATGCAACAAAACATTAGCCGTCAATACACTAATCTACAAAAAAAAAAGCTATCGAAAAAATATAAAACGAAAGAGACGAAAGCAAAAACAACTCTCAAATTACATTTTCGCCACTAAAAAGGACTCGCTTCGTATTCCCTAATCGGCCCACTGTGGACCGATTAGTGAATACGAAGCGAGTCGTTTTTATCTTATTTTCGACTCGCCCCACTTTGTTTAATTCATTGACGAATTACATATGGACCGCCAGTAGCCAACTTCACGCGTGTTCCAACATAACTAGGGGCGGCATCAACTACTAGCGGGGAATCTGCGTAGCAGTGATATGATTTTTTTAATTATTTACTATTCAAATATTTTGGTGGAAATTATTATCAAACTACTTTTATTTTACAAAACAAATCCACTCCCTATGGCATGAGTTACTTACAGATGAATATACTATCGTTTTCATTTAAATTTTAATGGTTAAATTAGTATACGTATTTAACACTAAAAGATGATGGCGTTTTTAGGCTGTTTTTAGAGATCTCTTTAGTTTAAGATTCAAAAAATATATTTAACTAATCAAACTCACATTTTTATTTATTTTAATACAACAAAACATTCACTAAAAAACATTCGCCGTCAATACACTAAAGGGCCAACCATAATAGTCGTAAGCAAACGAAAACTAATGTCATAGTTCTACGTCAAGTTTCCTTAAGTGCCGCCATTACCTTCAGTCGACCATAATGGTCGAACGCACACGCAAGCCAATTTCACATGTATTTGGCTGGCTGTCAGATTTACGTACGTAAACTGCGCTCTGGAGCGCTCTTTACGTACGGAGGCAAAAGTGAACGAAAACTTGCCGAAACTGAGCAATCCGACATTATGTGCGCACTATACAAATTCCTTGTTCTCGCTAATTTCGTACGGCACCGTACGTACTAATTCTTCTATTATGATTCTGCCTTAATCCGCAAAAAAAAAACGCAATGCCAAGCTACATTTTCGCCACCAAAAACGACTCGCTTCGTATTTCCTAACACGGTGTCTCCACGATCTAGATTTCATAGAATGCAAGACAGCATTCTATTAAAATTGCCTATGAAGACCGCAAATAGTATTCTACTAAAAATGTCTTGCAATATATTACTCAGCTCATAGCATGCTAGAGATAGTATTCTAAGAGCTGTCATTTTCATATTCACACTTATTGCGATAGTCGTTTTACTCAAACGCCTGTTAAACGACACGGCTCTAGAACGGACTCTGTTGTTTTTTTTAAAGCTAAATGGAAATAATTGTAAGAACAGTGACCAACGAAGATAATCCTGACGTTTAAATTTTACAAAAATCTCAGCAGTACTCTTATTAGCCGTGTCGTTTTAGTAAAACGACTATCGCAATAAGGGTGATTGACTATTCTGTTTTCTTTGTAATATATTTTATAGCATTCTAGTAATGCTTGCGTTCGTGTGCACAACTATTGTGGTTCGCATACTTCACTGTTTTTGTAATTCCATGTTAAAATACAACTGATCAACCATATGGCTGCGGCGGGGAAATAAATCTGAAGATATCCTAAAATTTTAAGTAGGTACAGGGTGTTTCCATAAACGTCAGACTAAGTTCTGCAATAACAACAATTAATAAAATAACACTTCTTAAACAAAAAAAAAAGTGGTTTGTTTTTTATTTGTTATTATTTTGGACATAGCTACTAAAATAATAAGAAACAAAATGTTAACCTTCAGAAAATATGTTTTTTTATCATTTTTTTAATTTCAGATCTTAGTTAGTCTGACGTTTATGAACACACCCATACTCATGAAGCTAAGGGAGGATTGGCAAACAGCTGACTACGAATATGTATGTCTTTTGACACCTACCAAGTTTTGGCACCCGAAAGTACACAATCTTTCTTTCTATGGAAAGTCACAGATGGTAATCTATGAAATCTTGCTCGTGGAGACAGCGTGTAATCGGCCCACTGGATTTAATTTTACATAACATACATCTGGGGGTCAATTCCCGATCTGTGAAACTGTGAAGTGATAAAAAATTATCATTTTACTTTTCACAGCGATTTTTCATTTTATCACTTCATGAACTCGCATAATGCGATTCTCGAACTTATTATGATAAACAGCTGTCAATGAGTGTACTAAATGACACACCCAGAACAAAAAACAACGTTCAATCAGAGAAAACCACTTTGATTTAAAAAAAAATTGCTTCGAATACGAATGTTTTAAAATCAAAGTTTGGGGGAAAAAATTGAGAACGAAGCATAATTAAATCAAATTTACTCAAGCTAAGGTACCATTTTAACGGAAATCAAATTTAATCTATTAAATTTTAATTTGCCTTTTTGTCTCTCAGGCCCCTATTACGGTTGTCAAATATCAAAACGATAATTGATATTATTCAACAAAATTGATCCATCGGTATTATCGTTGTCAATTATCAAAATTTTTGATTAACTGTGAGTGCCACTCAGATTTCAGATCTATTGTGAATAGTTTTATTGACTAACTTGGTATTATCGTTGTCAAAAATATTGGTGTTTATCAAATTTTCAGTCAAACGCAAATTCGCTGTTGATAAATAATTTTGCTAGAACTAATTCGTTTTTTTTTGTAAGAAAACGCAGTGTATTGTTCACTTTTATATTTATTTATACAATATACAATTAATACTGTTTGGTTTACTTATTTTTATTAAAATTCACTTGCACTGACTGTTTTTCTTTTTGTTGTTTGAAAATATGAGGTACATGTATGTTCTTACATTGTACCTACATAATGCACATTTCCTTTGCCTGTTCCATTATTTCCACAAAATGTTTTATCACTTTTTTATTTCACTTTTTTACAACACAAATACTTATAATAATATAAAAAGAGCAATGATATTTACTTCATTTACTAGAAAATAAATTAAAAACAATAAAAAAACGCAATCCAATCACAAATAAAAAGAATATAATTCTGAAACGTCAAACAAAATGCCCGTTCACAAGAGAATTTTGTAAATCATTCACAATAGATCAAAAATTTATCAAACGACAATCATAATACCGAAATTTTGTTTGATTGATAAATGTTATCGTCTATCAAACAAATGATCTTTGACAACCGTAATAAGGGTGTCAGTGTAAGATCTGTCAGCGCGTTTTACTACTCTTCACAGAACGATTTTACTATGATAAGATATTTATCATAAAAAGTTTATCATTTCACATATCGGGAATTGACCCCCTGGCCGTTAACGATTGAAGTGATGCCAGTTTACATTTGTGAACGTTTTACAATGTTTATCATTCGTGCAGTGGTGTGGTGCGTTCATGAATTTACCCGCTTCACAAAAAGGTTTTTTGACTTAAAGGCACTGGCCCTTATTGCGAGTGTCGTTCTACTTTCGATGCGATAAAAGTCGAAAGCATCGATAAATTTTCGTTTTGGTATTGTGTAACTTGATCGACAGAGATATCTATTACTGTGAATAACGAAAACGCTTATTGTAATTAAACCTTATATTTTGGCATTTGGGGTAGTGCCAGTGATAGTAAATGTAGGAAAAAACTACTTTTTAGTCTTAAATGGAGTCAAGAAGTATTTCCAATTAATAGATAAATTAAAACAGAAAACTTTAGAAATCTTGGAAATGTGACAGAAATCATCTAAAAACTGTGGCCCCCATTACGGTTGTCAAATATCAATACAATAATTGATGCTAGTCAACAAAATTGATCCATCGGTATTATCGTTGTCAATAATCAAAATTTTTGATAAACTGTGAGTGCTACTCAGATTTGAGATCTATTGTGAACAGTTTTATTGACTAACTTGGTAGGTATTATCGTTGTCAAAAATATTGGAAATTTTCAGTCAAACGCAAATTCGCTGTTGATAAATTATTTTGAAATGACAAATTTTTTTTTGTAAGAAAACGCAGTGTATTGTTCACTTTTATATTTATAATTTATTTTATTGTGAATGATTAACAAAATTCTCTTTTCAACGGGCATTTTGTTTGACGTTTCAGTTTTCTATTCTTTTCGTTTGTGTTTGGATTGCGTTTTTTTTATTGTTTTAATTAATTTTCGAATAAATAAAGAAAATATTAATTGTCTTTTTTATTATATATTTGTGTTGTAAAAAAGTGAAATAAAAGTTATAAAACATTTTGTGGAAATAATGAAACATGGCAAAGGAAATGTGCATTATGTTGGTACAATGTACGTATGTACATACATGTGCCTCCTATTTGCACACCAAAGAACAAAAAGAAAAACAGTCCGTGCGAGTGAATTTTAATAAAAATATGTTTACCGATAAATAAATATAAAAGTGAACAATAAACTGCGTTTTTTTATAAAAAAAAAAACGAATTAGTTCTTTCAAAATAATTTATCAACAGCGAATTTGCGTTTGACTGAAAATTTGATAAACACCAATATTTTTGACAACGATAATTCCAAGTTAGTCAACGAAACTATTCACAATAGATCATAAATCTGAGTGGCACTCACAGTTTATCAAAATTTTGATAATTGACAAAGATAATACCGATTGTTCAATTTTGTTGACTATCATCAATTATCGTATTGATTCTTGTAATGTTTTTTCGTTGGGAATTTTGTTGGGAAATTTCTTACAAACGTATGGGCTTTTTTGTTTTGCAGTTTTATCACTGTCATATGTTTGAGTCATTCCTATATTTTGGCATTTGACAGATAGCAAACAAATTTTCATCAGTAAATCGAAGGAATATTTTTTTCTTACAAAAAATAAATGTGTTAATACTGTTTTATTAAAAAAAAAAAAAAAACAATTTTAGGCAACAATTAATAATTTTTAAAGAAACAATGTCGCTCTTGAGCCAAATTTTTACAATACACACCATAGTTATTAGTTAAAACATATTAACAAACCTCCATCCGTTATTCATGTTCGCATTTTTTGATGTGAACATATTATTATTCAACTCGTTATTTGTGTTGGTATTGTTATTTTCAATTTTCTCAAAAAGTACAAGACCTTTAAGTATCTAGTTCTCTGATTTTGACTAAAAATCAATTAGAGTACTGAATTTTGAAAACAAAAGTAGAACAATAAGGTAAAATAAAAAATAAAATAAAAAAAATTAAAAAAAATTAAAAAAATTGTTTTAACTATTTATTTTAATTTTGAGTTTGAAAATTAATTTTTCAAAAACTATTTGCTGAAAAAACTTTATTTGAAAGTAAAATAAAAGAAGATATTTCTGGCTTTTCAAAACGGTATAACAAGGCATTGTATTACCGTTATTTTTTAATATTTTTTTTTGTTTGATCACATATGCAGAAATAATTGTGTATTCACCATTTCAACCCAGGTACATTGTATATAAATTTCTATAGTACAACCATGGAGCAGCGCCATCTAAAGAAAGTTGTGAACTGCACATTTGGAGGTTCTTACATTTACTAAGTGTCTATTTTGTTTCCCTAACAATAGTCGTCTACGAAACAAATAAAAAATATATAATGTATTTTATTGGCTCTAAAATCCATATTTCCTTGACAAGAGTCGGAAACAAAACAAAAATCATATACGTTTACGACTGTTGCCAGGGTTACAGAATGGACAACTAGTAAATGCACGAACCTAAAATTGTGTTATTCACAAGTTTCTTAAGATGGCCAGGCGGTGATTATTCAGCATGAAAATACTATAGAAATGTATATACAATGCCAGGTATTTCATTTAATTTTCGACTCAACACAACTGCTCGGGTGCCATCGAGTCGAATTCCATTTCGTTCCAACTCATCCCCGTTTACAAATGGGTGAACCTAAGTTCAAGCTCGCTTCAACCATGCATATAAACTAGGTATCTGAGGCTGAATATCTCCTCAGCCAATGGACTTAGGACATTGGTGTATAAATTGTTCATTTTAATACGGTATATCAGAATGTTGTAGATAATAATTATTCATATACCTATTATTACCTGTTCACTTTTACCTTGTTTACTTATTTTTAATCAATGTTATTTTTTCAAAGCACAAAACAAAATTATCGAAATGCATTTAGTTCTTAGATTTCTGTAAGAGAAAACAGTTGTTATTTGTTGAAATAAAAAATCGTTAAAACAGATTTATATTCTTCAACTTCAGAAGTGGGTCAGCCCTAAGAAACTAAATTATCTAATTGTGATCATTCTGGATACCTAATCAAAATGAAGAAAGAAGAATTGGCGAGTGTCGTTCTACTTTCGATGCGACAAAAGTCGAAAGCATCGATAAATTTTCGTTTTGGTATTGTGTAACTTGATCGACAGAGATATCTATTACTGTGAATAACGAAAACGCTTATCGTGATTAACACCCTTATTAAGGGCCAACCATAATAGTCGTAAGCAAACGAAAGCTAATGTCATAGTTCTACGTCAAGTTTCCTTAAGTGCCGCCATTACCTTCAGTCGACCATAATGGTGGAACGCATACGCAAGCCAATTTCACATGTATTTAGCTGGCTGTCAGATTTACGTACGTAAACTGCGCTCTGGAGCGCTCTTTACGTACGGAGGCAAAAGTGAACGAAAACTTGCCGAAACTGAGCAGTCCGACATTATGTGCGCACTATACGATTTGCTTGTTCTCGCTGATTTCGTACGGCGCCGTACGTGCCATTTCGTCTATTATGGTTCTGCCTTTACGGTTGTCAAAGATCATTTGTTTGATAGACGATAACATTTATCAATCAAACAAAATTTCGGTATTATGATTGTCGTTTGATAAATTTTTGATCTATTGTGAATGATTTACAAAATTCTCTTGTGAACGGGCATTTTGTTTGACGTTTCAGAATTATATTCTTTTTATTTGTGATTGGATTGCGTTTTTTTATTGTTTTTAATTTATTTTCTAGTAAATGAAGTAAATATCATTGCTCTTTTTATATTATTATAAGTATTTGTGTTGTTTAAAAAGTGAAATAAAAAAGTGATAAAACATTTTGTGGAAATAATGGAACAGGCAAAGGAAATGTGCATTATGTAGGTACAATGTAAGAACATACATGTACCTCATATTTTCAAACAACAAAAAGAAAAACAGTCTGTGCAAGTGAATTTTAATAAAAATAAGTGAACCGAATAGTATTAATTGTATATTGTATAAATAAATATAAAAGTAAACAATACACTGCGTTTTCTTACATAAAAAAAACGAATTAGTTCTAGCAAAATTATTTATCAACAGCAAATTTGCGTTTGACTGAAAATTTGATAAACACCAATATTTTTGACAACGATAATACCAAGTTAGTCAATAAAACTATTCACAATAGATCTGAAATCTGAGTGGCGCTCACAGTTTATCAAAAATTTTGATAATTGACAACGATAATACCGATGGATCAATTTTGTTGAATAACATCAATTATCGTTTTGATATTTGACAACCGTAATAGGGGCCTTACTCTTATAAACTATTTCAAACAAAGAAAAGATGTAAATTAATAACAAATAACGTGAAATAATTTTCTTTTAAGAAAACAAGTATTAAAATGTTTATTTTTTGTAAGAAAAAACTATTCCTTCGACTGATGAAAATTTGTTTACTATGGCCCCTATTACGGTTGTCAAATATCAAAACGATAATTGATGTCATTCAACAAAATTGATCCATCGGTATTATCGTTGTCAATTATCAAAATTTTTGATAAACTGTAAGTGCCACTCAGATTTCAGATCTATTGTGAATAGTTTTACTGACTAACTTGGTATTATCGTTGTCAAAAATATTGGTGTTTATCAAATTTTCAGTCAAATGCAAATTCGCTGTTGATAAATAATTTTGCTAGAACTAATTGGTTTTTTTTATGAGGAAACGCAGTGTACTGTTCACTTTTATATTTATTTATACAATATATGTACAATTAATACTGTTCGGTTAACATATTTTTATTAAAATTCACTCGCACAGTGTTTTTCTTTTTGTTGTTTGGTGTTTTTATTGTTTTTAATTTATTTTCTAGTAAATGAAGTAAATATCATTGCTCTTTTTATATTATTATAAGTATTTGTGTTGTAAAAAAGTGAAATAAAAAAGTGATAAAACATTTTGTGGAAATAATGGAACAGGCAAAGGAAATGTGCATTATGTAGGTACAATGTAAGAACATACATGTACCTCATATTTTCAAACAACAAAAAGAAAAACAGTCAGTGCAAGTGAATTTTAATAAAAATAAGTAAACCAAACAGTATTAATTGTATATTGTATTAATAAATATAAAAGTGAACAATACACTGCGTTTTATTACAAAAAAAAAAACGAATTAGTTCTACCAAAATTATTTATCAACAGGGAATTTGCGTTTGACTGAAAATATGATAAACACCAATATTTTTGACAACGATAATACCAAGTTAGTCAATAAAACTATTCACAATAGATCTGAAATCTGAGTGGCACTCACAGTTTATCAAAAATTTTGATAATTGACAACGATAATACCGATGGATCAATTTTGTTGAATAACATCAATTATCGTTTTGATATTTGACAACCGTAATAGGGGCCTTTGTTTGCTATCTGTCAAATGCCAAAATATAGGAATGACTGAAACATATGACAGTGATAAAACTGCAAAACAAAGAAGCCCATACGTTTGTAAGAAATTTCCCAACGAAAATATATTACAAGAGAACAAAGGAAAATCTTCGTGTCATTTCACAGACACACAGGCCCTTATTGCAAGTGTCGTTTAACTTTCGATGCGATAAAAGTCGAAAGCATCGATAAATTTTCGTTTTGGTATTGTGTAACTTGATCGACAGAGATATCTATTACTGTGAATAACGAAAACGCTTATTGTGAATAAACCTTATATTTTGGTATTTGGGGTAGTGCCAGTGATAGCACATGTAGGAAAAAAACACTTTTTAGTCTTAAATTGAGTCAAGAAGTATTTCCAATGAATACATAAATTAAAACAGAAAACTTTAGAAATCTTGGAAATGTGACGGAAATCATCTAAAAACTGTGTAACACTGGCTGAATTTTCTTATGATGCAATTATAACGCAGTCCTATCACATGCAATGCTTAAAAATAAGCGTTGAGTATCTATACTACACTAACTATCAGCTACAAGGCACATTGTTTGCAGTGTGTCTGTGAAATGACACGAAGATTTTCCTTTGTTCTCTTGTAATATTTTATCGTTGGGAATTTTGTCGGGACATTTCTTACAAACGTATGGGCTTTTTTGTTTTGCAGTTTTATCACTGTCATATGTTTCAGTCATTCCTATATTTTGGCATTTGACAGATAGCAAACAAATTTTCATCAGTAAATCGAGCGAATAGTATTTTCTTACAAAAAATAAATGTTTTAATACTTGTTTTCTTCAAAAAAAATTATTTCATGTTATTTGTTATTAATTTACATCTTTTTTTTGTTTGAAATAGTTATAGGAGTAATATTATAATGTTAGGTAAATAAAGTTTATCTTGATGTGTTTCAGCAGTGATTGTTGTGTTTTATTTTCCTTTATTTATTATTATATTGCTCTGTGATTGAAACAATTGTTATTTTAGAAACAATAAAACCATATTTAAAAGGACATGAACATACATTTGGTGAGAAAATTAAACTCGTTGTAAGCAGTCGATCAGAAAAATGTGAACGACAAAGATCGATAGCTTATACGAAATTTTTCGTTCAAAATTGAGATTCGCAATACCAAATTAAATTTTCGATGTTCGACTATCGACAAAAGTCGTTTATCGATACAAAAACGACACTCGCAATAAGGCCCACTATATTAAAAAATAATAAAATATTAGTTTTTTTTTATAAAATAAATAACTTATATTTTATTGACAACGCGTTTCGATTTGTTAGCACACCAAAATTAAAAAAAAAATATATACATATCTACTGCTAATAACATTGACGTATTAGATATGGACCGCCAGTAGCCAACTTCACGCGTGTTCCAACATAACTAAGGGCGCCATCAACTACTAGCAGGGAATCTGCGTAGCAGTGCTACGCTTGTTTTAATTAATCATTTAATTTTTATATATTTAGGTGGAAATTGTAATCAAACTAGTTTTATTTTACAAAATAAATCCACTCTACATGGCATTGAGTTACATACTTGCATATGAATATGACGTCGTTTTATTTAAATTTTACACGCGAAATTAGTACACGTATTTAACAACCGTAATAAGGGTGTTTTTCAAAAATTTTGATGATTAACAACGATAATACCGATGGATCAATTTTGCTGGGCCCGTATTACGTATTAATCGTTGAAAACCCTTCGTTTGAGTTTCAACGGGAAGAAAACGTGAATCCGAACAAACAAAAATACTAAAAGAACATTTTATTAACAATATTAAAAACACAAACCATAATAAACGCAATGGCACTTATAAATAAACAAATTCCGGCATTACAAAAAAAAACTATTTGGTTTTTACATAGGTACACATTCTCCATGCTTTTCTCGTTGAAATATTTGTAAATAATTCTCAGTCTTCGCCCATTGGAACAATAGTGAAATCCGAAAAGTATAAATTATTAAATATTTTAATGTTTGTTAAGATAATATACCGCACTTCTTTAATTTCATACTAGTCTTTTATTTATTTCGATCATATTTTGACATCTATTCACCGACGTTAGTTGTACTTTAAAAAAAATTGTTTTTCTCTTTTATATCTGACATTTACATGGATCCATTTTCGTTTTATGCAGTGGCTTTCGTTGCAACTATCGTTATTTTTGCCCTTCGTTTCGTAATACGTAATACGGGCCCTGACCAGGGCCCGTATTACGTATTACGATAATCGTTGAAAAACCCACGTTTTCGTTCAAATGCGATTACGTAAGACGATTATCGTTCAAGTTTCAACGATACTCGTTTCTTCTTACGAGTGCTATTTGGCTGTCGTCTAGCTTTTGTTCTCGTTGTTGTCAATTTTTTTTTTGTGTTGTTTATATGTCTGCCGGTTATGTACCATTTGGGAACAAAGTGTGAATCCGAACAAACAAAAATAATAAAAGAACATTTTAGTAACTATTAAAAACACAAATAATATACGCACTTGCACTTATAAATAAACAAATTCCGGAATTGCAAAATAAAACTATTTGGTTTTTACATAGGTACACATTCTTCATGCTCTTCTCGTTGAAATATTTGTAAATAATTCTCCGTCTTCGCCCATTTGAACATGTACACTATCCGAAAAGAAGAAATTAATAAATATTTTAATATTTTTTAAGATAATATACCGCTCTTCTTTAATTTCACACTCAAAACTTTATTTATTTTGATCATGTTTTGACATCTATTCACCGACGTGAAGTTAGATGCACTTCAAAAAAAATAGTATTTCTCTGTTTTATCTGGCAACAATTTTATGAAACTATTCTCGTTACATGTAATCGCTTTATGTTGCGGCTTTCGTTTTCTTGACTATCGTTTTTTTGCCGTTCGTTTCGTAATACGTAATACGGGCCCAGGGGCCCAACTATGTAACTCGATTCTACAATTAAAATATTCGAATTCGCAAAATTAGAACTCTGTAATTCTATAAGAACGGTCTAATAAACGAAAGTCGAATGAAAAAAATTTCCTTTCGTAAATTTGGCACTACCTAACTTGAAAGTAGATGTGAAAACCATTCGAATTCGCATAATATTGTTCGCATGCAAATGTGTTTGCGAGCAATCCTTTTAAATTAAGAGAAAGCATACAATATGCACGAAAATATATTTTTTTGTAATTGTTAATATTTATTTAATTGTTTTTAACTAATCAATAAACATTTTCAACGTAAGGACTCACTAAAAGTGCGAACACAAAAGCTTCTCAATTCAAGGTTCTTGGCCAACACAATGACGAAACCCACCGATTTTTACAAAACAAAATTAAAAGATCAAAACATAAATTCATCTTCTAAAAGAGCTTTTTTTATTGCAAAACTGAAAATAAAACATTTCACTCTGTAATCGCTTTATTATACTTGAATTTTTAATAATTCTTTTTGTGATAAGAACCATCATACCTACCTCCATGTTATGTACAATGTATGTCATTTATAGCGTTTTTTCTTATTCCAATTTATTTCCCATTGGAAAAGAATCTGATAAAACTCACCAACTACAATATTCACGATGAGTTAATAATTTCATTCGAAAACTTGATTTAATTTAAAATGTTTCACAAAAAAAAATGTTTATTGTTTCCTTTTTTCAGTTCATCTGTCAAATAGAATGCGAGACTCGCATTCTATTTGACAGATGAATTGAAAAAGGAATCAATAAACATTTTTTTATGTGAAACATTTTAAATTAAATCAAGTTTTTGAATGAAAATATTAACTTAAGTTGTTGAGTATTATCAGATTTTGTCCAATGGGAAGTAAATTGGAACAAGAAAAAACGCTATAAATGCAATACATTGTACTTTGTACAAAACACGGAGGTAGGTATAATGGTGCTTATCGCAAAAAGAATTATTAAAATGCAAGTATAATAAAGAGGTTACAGAGTGAAATGTTTTATTTTCAGTTTTGCAATAAAAATAGCGCTTTTAGACGATGAATTTATGTGTTGATCCTTGAATTTTTTTTTTTAAAATCGGTGCGTTTCGTCATTGTGTTGGCCAAGAACATTGAAATGAGAAGCTTTTGTGTTCGCACTTTTAAGTGAGTCCTTACGTTGAAAATGTATTATTGATTAGTTAAAAACAGTTAAACAAATATTAACAATTAAAAAAAAATGTTTTCATGCATATTGTATGCTAATTTTAAAGGATTGCTGGCAAACACATTTGCATGCGAAGAATATTATGCGAATTCGAATGGTTTTGACATCTACTTTCGAGTTAGGTAGTGCCAATTTTGCGAAAGGAATTTTTTTTTTCATTCGACTTTCGTTTATTAGAGCGTTCTTATAGAATTACAGAGTTCGGATTTTTCGAATTCGATTATTTTAATTGTAGAATCGAGTTACATAGTTGGGCCCCAGCATCAATTATCATATTGATATTTGACAACTGTAAAGCCTAGTATGCAGCTGAAGTGAAACGAAATTTTCCGTCATCTCCAAAAACACAGACGAAATGAACGAAACGGTACCGGACAAATTGTTATGTAGAGATCCGACATTTAAAAAAAATATTTTTCAACACAGAACAAAATACAAATAAAAAGAACATAAACTCATTTTATAATAATAATAACCACAAAAAAACACGAACAAAATACAAATGTCAAAATTTCTCGAGCAATTAATATCCCGGTCAATTAAATTGTGTGCGAAGAGTGTAGACTTGAACCGCTTATTAACCACAAAACGAAAAGGACGGAAAATTTCGTTTATGATTTCACTGTCATTTTTTGTATGGGATTTTTCGTTTCACTTCAGCTGCATACTAGGCTTAATAGGGCTGTATGTAAAATTAAAAAAAAAATTTAACACGATATTCATGTTATAGGAGATAATATGAAAAAAGTAATAAAATAAATAAACTGTACTTACTCTTTATGGTCATGAAGCATGATTATCTTCTTTCTTGAATTCCTTTTTTGTTTTATTATAATTATACGTTTAACTCAAATTGTTTTTATTTCAACTTTCAATGCATACATCTTTAATGCACTGCTTCAACGTTACGTTTATGTCGAAGCAGCAATAAACCATATGAACTTTTGTTCATACATTTGTTCCACCTTTATCTTAAATCCCATTCTACCAACGACTAACAATTAGACACAAAAATTAACATTAATTGAATTTTCTCAGCTGTTATTGTAAACATTTCACGACTTCTTGTCGGTCCAACTTTTTCCGAGACAAAAATTATCACAAACTACCGCGACAAAATGCGTAACAATATTTGAGGCTGTGAGCGCAAAAGTGGCGTAACCTTAAAATGCAACAACAGAGATAATAGTGTTAAAAAAATGCTCGCGTCCATATAAATGCTCCAGGACAGGAACAACATTTTATCATTTTCAGATTTATTTATAAGCTACATTTATAAGTTAAGGCAATTATTTACTGTACCAGTTGGTTCCAGAACATTAGTAATAAATGGCTGTTTTCTTGAAAATTGGCCTTAAATTTTTATTAATAAGGCTTGTAATGATTAATCGTCAACTTTTCGTTGATATGATGTTAAAAACTCAAAACCGCATTTGAGAAACTTCGTTACGCACGGTGTACATCGTTATTTTTGAGGAAAAAATATTTTTTATTTTACGTGACTACATGAGCAAATATATTAAAACAAAAAATTACCGATAACATTTAATTTGTATAAAAATTACAAGTTTCAACTTGCAGAAAATGTACATTTTCATTTAAGTGTTGTTCTTACCGTTTATCGCTGCTTCAACATAAACGCAGTTTTGTAAACCAATTATAACTTAAGTCACCCACAACTTACACTTTACTATTTTTGTATCACGTTTAATGTTAATGCTGTTGCCACTAATAAGTTTTCTCGTAATCGGTTATGTTCAGCAATGATAAATGTAAAATTGTTGATTAATAAATTTATATGAAAGTTAAACATAACAACTGCAATTGAAGATAAGGTGATGGCAACAAATTTGTTCAAACACCGTTGAGCATTTAGAAGCAAGTGACTTAGCAAGTCAATAAATACGACGAAATAAATCGATGCTATTTGATATATGTAACTGACATGTTTGTATTAATGCACTATTAAAATTGTTCTCGGTCGGAGCCAAGTATATTAATTCAAGTAAGGACCGTTCAAGAAAATAATTAACTGTTTTGTGGAATTAATGTGAAACGACTATATAAGTACATCGAGTTTTGGGCCTTTTCCAGATTTTACTTTTCATTGTGCAAGAAATGTTAGTCGATGTTTTATCACACTAACCATCACCTTTTTACTTTTTACTTACGAACTGCAATGTTAATTTTCAATGCTGCCAATAATCCAAACATTTTTTGATTGCATTACACGAAACAAAAATAGTTGATAATCAAAACAACGACGGTAAAATACCATCTTATTCCTGCGGTTCGCATTAAGATTAAGAGGCCAGTTATAGTTATCATTGAAATGTATCAGTTAAACAATTTTTAAATAGGTTGCGAATAATGGAAATTTTCAATAATTGCTATAATAATTGAAAATCTTAATTACTGAAAATGAATTCTCTATACAAAAACCATTTTAAGGTTGGTTAGTTATAATTGAAATCATAGTCGAACACCGTCAGTGTTCACTTTATGAAACTAAAGATCAGCTGTTCATTGAAATCAATTTCCATCATTGTAATTTTTTTTTTAATAAAAAAAATACTATAATCTATTATCTTCATTTTAATACCAATTAATATCATTATTGTTCGACAATTTGCCTTAAAATTGAAAAAGAAAATGTTCAATGAATTTTGAGTCTCAATGAAAGCTATAATTAGCCGCTTGATTTTAAATTTTCAAACTTACTTCACGATTCTCACAATATTTTTGATTACCCCATTTTCTATTACACAGAAAAGAGTAGGTGACAATCATCTTTGGATAGTGAACCATCTTTCTGCTTGGCATAACCGATATAAATTTAAATAACAACAAAAATGTGTTACATTTTACATACTTAAATTCGTATCAATATGTTAAAACAGAAAGAAGGTATGTACTAACTTTTCCTAAAAAAAAAATTACACTCGATATAGAGAAAGATATTTTTCAGGAAGAGTCAAATAAAATTTAAATATTGTCAGTTTATATAAATATAATAATAATGAAATGGTTCGATCCTTAATCGAGTAAGTAATTGAAACTATCATTCGATTAAAAGTCTAACCAAGTATAGTTTTTGTATTTAATGAAAATGAACCCACCTCTTTTAATATAAACACCAGCAGCTTTAATCCGTCCTTCTTTTTTTTTTTTTTTTTGTAATTCTGGTCAGTCGGAGATTCTTGAGGGGACATCTTAATTTCACACAACACTTTGAATACAATTGTTATTTTAAACATTTTTAAATCACTTTTCACATAGTACTCAATATTGTAAACAAAGTAATTTAAGAACATACTTACATTAAAATTCAACGAATATAAATCGAACGCAACTGCTTTTCCCGAAACTTAGCAGTTTATTACGCGAATTTATTTTCTTATACGGTAAAATGTTTAAAATTCAATATATCAATAATATAAGTCTTAAAAGATTAAATTTCAAAAGCACAAGACAAGCGGGAATTCTAAACTTGACATAGGGGTTCAACGATTGTCTTTTAAAATTCCCATTTGAATTGTCAAAGACACAGTTTTGGTGAATAACTATCTACGATTCAAAAAGTTATTTAACAAATACATAGTTTCAAAATGCACTAGGAGGGCATTTGTACAGATAGTCATTAGCACCAAAACCCAATCTTTCCTTTTGATTCCTTTTAGAAAATGAAATTTTCAACTAACCCTGTGCTTCGTTTGCTGATTGATCCGCCTGTTCCACATATGAATTATCAACGAATGACTGTTTGACGACTGCTGTTGATGTGGTTGCTCCACCAGCGCCGCCCGTCGCCGCACCCGCTTCCTCTTGTTCTGTAAAATAGCTCTCATCGTATTTCATATCACCATATGAATCATCTTCAACATATGTTGCGTCTTGTTCAGCAGTCTCAACCTCTCCAGCTTCCTCTGTATAGTCAGGTTCTGATTTTGTCGGCATCTCAATGGGCAAGTCAATAAATTCGGCATCGCTGGTCGATTTGCTTTCGGAAACTGTCTGAACGGTTATCTGTGTCGGTTCAGATGCCTCAAGCGGATCGATGGTATTCTTTATTCGTTTTGTATGTGGGGTGCTTACACTGCGGGGTGCCGTTCTCTTCTGACTAACTATCGCTGTGGTGGTTGTGGTTTGTTGTACTATGGTAGGTTGTTGTGGTTGCTGCTGCTGGTGTTGTTGTTGTTGCTGCTGCTGTTGTTGTTGTTGCTGCTGTTGTTGTTGTACTGGAGCTGCTTGCAAAACAATTTGGGTACCCTTGTCATCTGAGTCGTCAGTTTCAATTCTATATGATCGACTTGTACTATTTCGCTGTCTCACACGCGGAGGCGTGATAGCTTGAGTTATTGTTTGGGCGGGCGGCGCTGGTTGAGGCGCTGGTGTGGATGGTTTAGCCGGAGATTGTGCAGGCGCAGGATCACTCTGTAAATAATAAGAAACGTTTAATTAATAATTGAAAAATTGTTGTATCTAACTTAAAGATTGTTATATTTTTAACTATTAGTTGTCTCGTGAAGTTAATATGAAACGTGTTAAAGAATCGGTTTATCAAATATATAGTATATCCGAGCCAAGAACATACATTGTGAAATAAAATAAGATCTATTAATTTTTAACCCTTTTTTTTCCAGTGTAAATTCCGTCAGTTTTGCGTGATTGATTAAGAAATTATAGTTGCATTTGCAGATCAATTGTTTTCAACCAGAAGAAAAATGAAAAAAAAAATGTTTGTCCCATACCGATCATTTGAATTAAAACAAAAATGCATTTGTAAAATGTTCGAAACACTGAAATTCAAACGATGGTTGGTGAAGAAAATAATCTAATCATCATCAAGCCTCCATGAATTCACAAAATAAAGAGATGGATTTAGCAGGTCTCTAAATTAAAAATACAATCTGGTGTTGGTATCTAGATGCATCATACGATGACGTCACAAAACATTTCTTATTTTCGCGTTTGTTAAGTCAAAAAAGTTGCAACGAGAGAGAACAAGTCAAGAGAAAAAAATGTACCTTCAATTTGAAAACTTGCATATTTCTTCAACTAAATTTCTAGTTGCAAGAAGTTCAACTTCTGTCGAAAATTGATAAGTTGTACAAAGCTTTATTGTATTTGAGGCAGTCAATTTTTTTTTTTTTATTTTGGATTTTTTTAAATTGGCTGAGTTTTAAATGTTGCAATTATCAAATTTTGAGAAAATCATATGTGTTTCAACAATTAATTCGAGTAACACTTGAGCAAATTAAATTACTTCATCTGGGGAGGAAAAAAAGTACGTATGTATTTACGTGTTCCCAATCTTATTATTTATTTTTTTTATTCGCTCTAATACAGGGGTGGTATAAAACAAAAGAAAAATAGGGAAATCAGATGATAAGAAATCACATTTTTTCGCATTCGATTGAATGTAAAAAAAATTGCATTTTTCGTCATTTATTATGCTTTGTAGCTCTAATGTATTCAGCATAACTGTGAATTTCACCCGGAAAACATTTCGCCGGTGAAAATCTTTAAAAGCTATTAGGAATCCCGCCGGAACAAATTTTACTTCGAATCAACAGTGACATTTCGAATAAACGTGGCGTGTTTATGAACTTCAAGTAACTTCAATTTACTCCGGAGCAAAGTGTAACAGTTTTGTTTTTCATTTCTTAGAAAAAAATTATCATTAATCTTGATTTTGAAATCTTTTTGGTTTGAATTTCACATTAATACCCAGTTGTACATTAAGTAGCTACTGCAACTTTCTAAAATATCTTTTATTATTTTTTTTTATGTATCTGCATTATCTGTGAGAAGGTTTTATACTCTTTCGAGTTCGAGAAGTTACTTGTGGTAGTGCCACATAGTTTTGTTCTCTCAACAAAATTATGTGGCACTACCCCAAATGCCAAAATATAAGGTTTATTCGCATTAAGCGTATTCCTTATTCACAGTAATAGATATCTCTGTCAATCAAGTTACACAATACCAAAACGAAAATTTATCGATGCTTTCGACTTTTATCGCATCGAAAGTCAAACGACACTCGCATTAAGGGCCAATATATTGGAAGTGTATTTGTTGTGAATATTTTTGTGAATTATGTAAATTATAGTAAATTGTTATATAAAGATCCTCCTACAATTAACCACAAAAAAAGCTACTTCGTTGATCCATGAAATAAAAAAAGTAAACTCTTTCGATCAACCCTACCAAATCAAAGGAATACCTACGATATTTACATATAAATACATATTATATTTTGGTACCAAATTATATTTAATCAAAAGATATGTTTCATTTTCAAAAGTGGAAGAGATCCACCAAAAGGTTGAGGGATGATTTGGTGCTGAATGTTTTGTGTTTGTGATCTGATAATACATCAATACCTACATTTATGTTTTACAGATTTAAGCAATACTACAAATTAGCGTTTTGTTATAATTGAGCTGAAGAAAATATTACACAAATGTCTTGCGATTCACAACTTTTCCTCTCGTTCGCCTTCAAAAAAAAATTAGTGAACATTTTAGCTATAATGGCATTTGGCATATCGCACGAAAAAAGTGACAACAGGGAGAATTTTTCGAATATTAAACATTTTTCGGGTGAAATTCACAATAGGCGGAAAAGGAAATTTACATTTTTACTGGTAAAATGTAATTGGGGCGAAATTCACAATAAGGCTGATTATGTAATACCGCTCAAACCCTTGAGTTCAAATTAATGAACTACGTTTGACAAAGTAATGCAGATTTTACAATTTCTTTTTCCGCAGATATAAAGAGAATGAATTTATCTCCATCTATACAAGGTGATTTACAAGCGTTCAAATCTGAGGTACTTTGTTTGTTTCAGCTGCTAAGGATTCAAATGTTTGGCTAAGAATGTTTTATATTCTGACTCTTTTATTCTCTGTAGTTGATTAAACCATAATAAACCTGTAATATTAGCTAGCATTATATTCAACCATCAAATTCAGTTAATAATTAAATTTTTTTGTCAAAACTGTGCAAAAGATATTTTTATATTCACAAGAAAATCGAATATAGATACCTAGGTGGTAATGCGTTATCAATTTAACAATAAAAAAGACCACCAGATAATATAGATAAAACAACACCAACAAAACGAAATATCGAAATTACAATTTATTTGTTTTTGATTCGTTTGAGGAAATTAAATCTGAACAATCTGTAATTATCAAAAAGGAAGAGGTTTTTAATGATCCATTGAATAGCTCCCTCCTTTTCAAATAAAATAAGAGTATGAATGTTATTTGTTACCTTATGTCTGATTTATTTTATTTTCTTGCATTTGCTTTGTTTTTGTTGTGTCCTAGACTTTTTGACTACGCAGTTGTCCGTTGGCAAATTTCGAATTGATTTATTGTTAATAAAAAAAAAATATGCCAGTTAGATTTCAATTTTTATTGTTTTTGTTTTTATTTCATCGTTTGAAGGTTAAGGCCGTGTGCCAATTGCGTTAGAAATGTTGTTAAATTTGATCCCTTTCATTAGAAGAGTGAATAAAATTTAAACTTTTTGCTGTCAATAGAATTAAATAGGATTTTTTAAAATATAAATTTCCCATTGAGATTTCTTGTGTTCAAGAGCCTATCCAAAAATATTTAGATACCTTTAGAACGTTAATAACAATAGTTGACTATTAAGAATTTTATTTAATTAATTTTTGTCGTTCCTTTAATACAAAATTGCTACGAAATTCATTCAAGTGTGTCACTTATATAAATGCATAAACTGTTTTTCAGGATACAATTGATAAAAAAAAAGATACAATAATGAACGCGGCCGATAATAAAAAGATGTACAAATGAACGCAGCAAAACAAATTTCAAAAATTAACCACTTGCTAAAATTTTAACGAGATCATGAGCAGGTTATTTTTTGCAAAATTCAGCCATGGGATCAAATTTAACAGCACTTTCAACGCAAATTAATTGAAATTACGAGCACTGACGCGTTCATATTTGTTGCTATTTGGTGTTTAATTCATGAGAGTATAATGTATATGTATCAGCCTTATTAATAAAAAAAAATAAACTGTAATTTTAAGTCTTCTTTCCGAGTTAACTAATCCATGGATTAAATAAATTTCACACTTAACGTTAAGAATCTACGATTTGTGAAACAACAATTTTACACTAAGAAATTTAGTTGGTCTTATAGAGGAACGTCAACAACAGCAATCAAACCAAGAACAATATTTTGATCAACTCATCACAATACGAAAATGAATTTAGAATTTTGCTAGCGCAATTTATTGAATTTGAAAATTTTAGTCCCACCAATTCATGCTAACTTTTAAAACATCAATCCTGTATCTCGCACAAAAACCAATTGTGTAAAACGTAACTGTACACAAACCACTGCTTTTATAAAAAAAAAAAACCGCTTGATAACAAAAATTAATTGTGGATCACACAAAGTAGATTTTTTTTACCGAGTTAATAAAATGTAAAAATAGTAAACACTAATTTTTGATTTCAAATATTAACAAGCATCATTCTTATTACTACAAAATGTGAGGCTTAAAAATTAGCTCCGTTTTTAATTATCTTTTTAAGTAATAGTTACTGCATATTAACAATGCAGCTAATGAAATAACTGGTAGGTACAAATGATTTCAGCTTGATAACCAACAATAGAAAGGAAACAACAACTGAAAATGCAGAATTTAAGCACATGTTATGTACCTATGAATCGCTTCTTGGATTCGATTCCGTGGATTCCGTTATTTTGAAATAACTACCGATGTTCTTAAGGGAAATATAACTCCCAGGTTAAGTTTGAGGTTTGCATCCCGCGCGATTCTGATTGGCCGCTTTCCGCCGCTATCAAATCTGACAAATTTAAAAAATCATACGACGCTGACAAAAACAGAGCAATCTGTTCCAATTTCCTAAAACCACAAAAATGCGAGCAATTTGAAAAGTATCAAGGAAATTGACATAAATGTCATAAAAAATCAATAAACATGGTAGGTAAGGTACGCTTTATGAATTGAGTATACATTTTTTCAACACGCACATTTAGTACAGAGCTACAAACAATGTTCATATTTATTAAACAAAAAAAATTTGTATTTGTATAGTTATCCAGTTAAATTTGTTTTAAATTTAAAAAGTAAAAATGTACCTATGTATGTATTAATACAACACCATTGAATCGGAAACGATAACAAAATGGACGAACTAGCCAAGCCACTAAAATTATAAAAAAAAAAAAAAAGTGGCGGGACCAACGCTTTACTTGGTACGTGAGCTTAACAATTATTTTTAAAAATTTCACGTTTTCATCAAATGGTTGAAATTGAGAATTTCATAGGTGAAGATGAAAATATAAAAATGAGTATGCGTGCAAATAAGGGGTTTAAATTGATGCTTTTTGAAAATCAATAAATGTTTGCTTCTAGGTACTAGGACAACCAATAGCACTGAAATACATATACACAAAATAAAGGTAGATACTTACGTCTGTTAGTCCTTTGATTTGCAGTGCCTCAGCTGTACTTATAAATGCAGGCAACGCCTCTTGCTTTACATTTACTTCTCCACAATACATAAACTGTATTAGATCCTTCAATGCTGAATGGCTTACATCTTTTAAAAATACTAAAATTAAAACAAACAAAAAAAACTTGTTTAGCTATTTAAAGTCGTCTATGGAAAATAAAAAATTTTAACTCACCGAACGCATGTTGGTTCGCTGGCATTTGGGTGAACATTTTGCGAAAATATGGCGAACATACTGATAGAACCAGCCGATGCGCCTTCACAAATTGGCCTTCTGCCGCTAAAGTAACATCCACCAAATCTCCTCGGCATAGTGATTCATGGAATCCAGCCGATAAATTGCTGTTGAAATTATTCCAACAAAGTGAAAACTGCTCGTCGTCCGCCATGTCGGGGACTCATTTACTAGAGACTGGAACAAATACCAAATGAACGCCTATCCGTCTCTAAAAAAAAATCGATCAATGTTAGAGCAGAAAAGTAACGCGCTTGCGTTTGAAAAAAAATGTTAACTTTCATTTAATACATTCGTTTCGAAAAATTTATTATCAAAAAGTAATCACTTTATAAATGTAAATAAAAAAAAATATGAACATTTATTCCCGTTTTTCTAAGATGCCAAACAAAAAAAAAATTGGGAAATTTTTTCGAAATGAATACAGGCCGCCATCTTTGAATCTACAAACGATTTTTTTTTTTTTTTTTCAGTGACAAACAAGCACAAATCCAATTAAACTCAAAATTCCATCATTGGAATGCATTTTTTTAACAATAAAAACATTAACTAAAATGTATTCAACAAATTTCTCACCTTTGTTAATAAAATAGAAATCTAGTTCGCACGAATTTGGATGAAATACACATAGAATAATTCAAGACGCTGCCAACGAAATGCACAACTTCTTTCTTCGACGAGTTTCACTTGAATGGGCTCAAATTTTCGAGTTTCGACGAGCTTGGGGACCAGTTAAAATCTGTTCTCACTTCCGTTTCATGAAAATTTAGAACGAGACTTTTGATTGGCCGAATTAATTTTGCTTCTCTCACAAGAAATCTTAAAAATACTTAGGTTATGCTTACATCGGTGAACATTAAAAGCAACACCGCACTAGGTGGCTCTCACAGGTTATCAAATTGTACTCCCCCGTCTCCTCCCGTAGAAAAAAAATTGTACACGCGGTTTTCTATACGTGAATACGTGTGAACAGCTAAATGCAAAATTGTAAGAATGTATGGTCTAGCCAAATTCGACAGTCCCATTTGAAATACACGGGCAGGCATACAGAGTTAAATCTCTGCAGTTTTGAAAGTTTGTAGGCAAACGTGGGCGGAGCCTCCTGAGATGATGTTCTATTTATTTATTATTCTATGGTGGCTCTCATGGACGTATACAAATATGCTATTACACCTTGCTACAAGAGGCTCACCTCTTTTTGAACGCAATGAGTGTGAAAGAGAAAAACAATGAGACCAAAAATCAGCTGACGGATGAGCCTAGGTCCGAATTTTCTGTGATTATATTTGCATTCTCTTTTTTCTTGTTCGTTATTTTTTTATCTCGCTTCATTCCTTTTCGGTTCTGAAAGAGTGTACATGCATACAAAATGTTCTTGTGCGCTGTGGGTTGAAAAGATGGAAAAGAGGATTGTAAAATTTGTTTCATGACTCTCTGAAACACAGTCTAATATCGTGAGCCTCACTGAATAATTTTTCGAAAAGAATTTAAAAAAAGAAGGCGAGCCTCTTATAGCGAGGTGTAATAGCACAGTATCAAATTACTGCAGGCATTGACGTATTACATATGGGCCGCCAGTAGCCAACTTCACGCGTGTTCCAACATAACTAGGGGCGGCATCAACTACTAGCGGGGAATCTGCGTAGCAGTGATATGATTTTTTTAATTAATTATTTACTAATGAAATATTTTGGTGGAAATTGTTATCAAATCTTTTATTTTACAAAACAAATCCACTCCCTATGGCATGAGTTATACTTACAGATGAATATACTATCGTGTTCATTTAAATTTTAATGGCGAAATTAGTACACGTATTTAACACTAAAAGATGTTGGCGTTTTTAGGCTGTTTTAGCTGGAACAACTTTTTTGGCTGTTTGTATGAAAATTTCATCCAACTGGAGGTCCATATCTAGTACGTCAATGAATGCAGGGTACTCATTGTGTCCTATTACACCTTACTACAAGAATTAGTTTTGAATGTTTTCTTTGTATTCTGGCACATAATAACAACTAAAAATACATTAATTTAATAATTTTTGATGTACTTAATTTTTTAAATTTTTTTTTCACGTCCATTTTGCAACAAAATAACAAATTTAACTGATTAATTAGCAATAAAACTTATTTCAATGCATATTTACGAAAAAAGAATGATTAAAAATGGAGCTGCTTAAAAAAAGTTGCGTATACTACGGTGTATACTTACTTACTTAAGATGGCGCTCACAATCCAAGATGGACTTCGGCCTCAACCAACATTCCTCTCCAGCCAGCTCTGTTCATAGCTAGCCGCTTCCAATTTCGCACCGCAAGTTGGCTGAGGTCGTTCTCCACTTGTGTGCGCCATCTGTTCCGGGGTCTTCCAATGCTGCGGACACCATCTGGATTGGATTCGAAGACTCGTCGGGCTGGTGCGTTGGTGTCCATACGCTCTACGTGACCCAGCCATCTCAGCCGTTGTATTTTTAGCTTCTTGACCAGGTTAATATCGCTGTATAGCCCGTATAGTTCGTCATTGAATCTTTTCCTCCATACTCCTTCGATACACACAGGACCAAAAATCACTCGAAGAATCTTTCTCTCAAAGCACCCAAGTAACTTCTCATCCGAGTCCTTCAACGCCCATGCTTCCGCCCCATAGAGCAGGACTGGAATGATCAGGGTCTTATATAGCTTCTCTTTGGTTCTATGAGAGAGGGCTTTACTACTTAAATGCTTTCTCAGCCCGAAGAAACAGCGATTGGCAAGAGTAATTCTTCGTTTGATCTCTGCACTGATATCATTCCGCTTAGTTATAGTGGATCCCAGGTAGACAAAGTCCTTGACTACTTCGAAGTTATAGCTATCCATCTCGACATTTTGCCCGAGTCGCAGATTTTCAGATTCCTTACTTGTTGATAGCATATACTTCGTTTTGTTTTCGTTAACAGCCAATCCCATTTTTGCCGCCTCCGATTCAATACTGGCAAATGCACCAGCCACAGCTCGCTTGTTTCGGCCGATTATATCTATGTCATCTGCATATGCAAGTAGTTGAACGGACTTTTGATAAATTGTACCAGTGATGTTGACTCGCGATTTTCGTACAACTGCTTCAAGAACGATGTTAAATAGGTTGCATGATAACGCGTCGCCTTGTCTTAAGCCTTTCTCAACATCAAAAGGTTCGGTGGTGTTATACTACGATAAAAAACCCTAGTTTCGATAACACGGTAATACCATGTTGCTCGCGTGGTATTACTGTGGTATTCCTTGACACACTGGTAGTATGGACGTATAACATGGTATTGATACCACCAGTGTGTCACAGGTATTAGATGCATTGATATGAATATGATTTGAAAGATACTTGTCAGTTGTGCTGAGGTAACTTTTTTAACTTTTTTGAAACTGAAGATATAGGGGGGTGAACAAGTCTCCCAGAAGATCAAGTTCTCCCCTACTGTTCCAATTCCAAATTCATATTTTTTCCCATACCATGTTCATTATCTGCTTGACTGCCGAAACTGACTATGAAATTTGAATCTGGCGTGGTGAGTACTCAGTGATTACCTAGATCCTCAATAGAGAATGCCTCACTTGACGACCCGAATTTTTTGCATTTTATAAAAGAAGATAGCATCCATAAGTTATTATTATTGCATTTGTTTGTTTCCTTTTCCAAGAATTCATTTTCTATCACTCTGTATTTAGCTTAATACTGCGATGTTAACGAGAGTACTCACCCCTCACCTCTCTCGCTTTCGAACTCTCATGAGTCCGGTCTCAAATTTCCCAGTTTAAACATGGTCTCTCTTACCTCTTAATTAAGCTAAATGCAGGGTGATAGAATATGAATTCTTGGAAAAGGAAACAAACAGAAGCATTAATAATAATTTATGGATGGCTTTTATAAAATGCAAAAAATTCGCGTCGTACAACTGTCTCACTTCACAAAAATTCCACCCGCTTGAAGCGAGGCGTCCTCAATTGAGGACCTGTGTAATCACGAGAGTACTCACCACGCCAGACTCAAATTCCCCAGTCTAAACCACAGGTCATCCACTTCCAGTTCGTCCGTCCCCTCCCGTAAAAAAAAATTTTTCACCAGGCTTTCCTATCTGTGAATACGTGTGAGTGGTCAGTTTGTTTGACAAGAATGTCAAATGAATTGACACTTAAAATATTTTGAAACAATGCGAAGAAAATATTTGTATAATCTTTTTAATAAAATGTTTGCAATCATTTTAACCGGTCTTTCATATTTATTATAATTGTTTTCGCAAACTTTCTCATAACAGAAGTGTGTGTGATTTACATGGTTTTTTTTAAATGTTTGTATCTTCGAAAACTATTTTTTTTCTGTTTGTTCGATACCAAGTTTCTTCGCTTGTTCCTAAAAGGCTATTAAACATATACAATACAAACCCATGGATTACCTTCCTCCACCCACCTAAATCAAAACGAAAACCGATGAGCTAGAACGTGAAAATTTTGAAGTTCAGGCATGCTTAGCAAAGAAGGAACAAGAACTAGACTTGCGAGTGCAAGAACAGAAAAAACTAGTCTAGCCCGCATGGGTGAGCGTTTAGAAAAAGAAAGTGCCAATCATTCACAAGCTGTGCAAAGCGCCCAAAATGTTGAACTGAAGAATTATACTGAATTATAAGATTTACAGTTAATTTTTTATATATGGACTACATTTCATACGGTTAATACTTTTGAAAATCAGTTTTTGCTCGTCTTCATTTCGAGTCCTCGACAATCTCAAATGAGTTGCCATGTTAAAGAGATCCTTCTTTAATATATTCTAGTTCTCTTTTTGTTTGACATAATCAATTATCATTTGTTTGTCAACGTTTAAGGAAAGTAGTCTCTGAATCTATAATGAAAACAAAAACATTAGAAACACCTTGTTTGTTTTTCAAAAGCACTTCATACCTCCTCCAGCAACATCTGCGGTGGTCTTCGCTTTTGTGGCTATGTTTTTACAGCTTGCTCGGTAATTTCATGAGTATGGTCATTGCAAACATCAATGACTTCCAATTTTCGGCCGCATTTTGTAGCTCGCAATGAGATAAATGCTGGACAATTAATCTGTCGTGTTTGTCGTTTGCAAGGACGCATACTGTTGGCCTTTGAATTGAAACGTTGATTACCAAATATACATGAAAACCTAATGCTGTAGTATTGTAGAGCTTCGTTTATCTTTCGAGAAACCTTGCGATGAGCAAATTTTACAAGACGACTATCACGTATACAATAGTAGACAAGAGATTCTTGAGTGTGTGTCCGCAAGCGTTCAGCAACTTGGTCGAAATTATCAAATGTATCAACACGATTAAAGGCGGTTGTTCCTTCGACCCGGATAATGTAGTTTGGATTAGCTAGTTTATTCATAGTTTGTGATTTAAATTTTAATGCACAAAACAGGAACTTAACAGCATGGCATACTTGACTAGTTGTACACAGAAACAGACCAATGCGAATTTTCCCAGGAAAAGCACTTCTGAAGGACAGTTTTCCTTGTAGTACCAATAGAACTGTTAATTATATTTGTTTTAAACACTGATAAAAGACTTTATATTTAATATTAAAAAAGATAAAATTTGCCAGTCGGATACTTTTCAGGCAAAGGTTGCAAAAATTTGCAAACCAAATACAAAATTTCAAACTGTCATTGAAATGTCAGATTATATATGTCAGTGTTAACTGCCCACAGTAAAAAAAAGACTTAAGGGGGTGACTTGTGGTGAAACACTTGCGATGGTGCGTTCACACTATGTGCTAATTTTTATTTTGATTTGTAGTTAGATAAATAAACACCTAAAATAAGTTCAAAAACAATTTCGTGATGTTTTACATCAATTCTTATTAAAATCGTAGTTAGAAAAATGATTTTAAGAAGAAAAATGTTTATTTCCAGTTTATTTCCCGCTCCAACGGATGCCAACGGATTATTTTGAAAATTTTATTTGAAAAATTCAACACAAAATGGAGCCTTTTTACTTTTTCACCAATCGGCAGTATTTCATGAATGTAGTGGTAGGCCAAACTTGACAGGCCCATTTGAAATGCAAGGGCGCACGCACACAGAAGTTTAGCAGTGCCGATTTGAAAGTTTGTAGGTAAAAGTGGGTGGAGCCTCCTGAGTTGATGTTCTATTTATTTATTATTCTATGGGTCTAAACATGGTCTATCTGTTGAAATATTTTCAAATGCGGACTCAGCTTTATAACTGGCACTAGAACTTATCTGTTCCTAGGGGGAAAATAAACACATCGTCAATCTATTTCACCTCAGATCACCACAAATTTCACCATACCAACAGCGCTACAACAAAAAACAAAAAAAATAATAAATTTTAAAATTTATAATATGATTTTGAAAACAACTCCATACATTTAAAAAAGTTTATTTTTATTAAAAGTTCGGACTTTCATTTATAATTTTGCAATGCAAATTAGCCTAAAAAACAATGTAGTTGACGCTTTACTTGAAGTTCAATAAACGATTTTCGCTGTCACAAAAACCAACAACAAAAATCTGAAAAAAAAACGATGAGACGAGTAGTATCTCAAAATATAACCCCTACAATTGGATTTATCAAAAGGTTTTCAAGTCGTATATCTGAACAAAAAGTCAATGTTGGTGGTATTAATATTAACTACGTCCAATCCGGCAATGGCTCGAATGGCATTTTACTAATGCCCGGTGCAGTCGGCTCTGCATGGACTGATTTCAAACCACAAATTGAAAAGCTTCCGCAGTTGTTACCTGATTACACAATCATTGCATGGGATCCGCCTGGCTATGGCAAGTCTATACCTCCTCGGAGGCAGTTTGATTTGGATTTCTTTCACAATGATGCTGATTGCGCAAAGAAATTAATGGAAGTTCTGGGTTATCCAAATTTTTCGATTCTCGGTTGGAGTGATGGTGGCATCACTGCACTCATCCTCAGTGGAACACATCGCCATGTCGTAGATAATTTGGTGATTTGGGGGGCTGGTGCTTATATAAATGAAAAAGAAGTCAAAGCATTGGAAGGTTGCACTTTTAAACAGTTTGGTAAATCAAATATATAGTATTTTAATTGGTTTTATTTTTTGTTCAGCTATTCGTGACGTTTCTACATGGTCGGAACGTATGAGAGAGCCGATGATTAAACTTTATGGTGCCGAACGTTTCTCAGAACTCTGGTCCGAATGGGTTGATGCCGAAATAGCTTTCTTTAAACAAAGAAATGGAGACTTCTGCAAAAAAGAATTGGAACAAATCGCAATACCAACTCTTATTTTGCATGGAAAGAAAGATCCCATGATTGCCGAAGAACATATACCATACATTCGAAAGAGAATTCTTGGATGCAGGTGGGTTGTGATACAAAAATACTATATTTGTTTTAAAATGTTTTTTTTTCCGTTGGTTGCAGATATTACGAGTTTCCTGAAGGCAAGCACAACATTCACCTAAGGTACCCGAATGAATTTAACAAAGTGGTTGTGAATTTTCTATTACAAAAATACTGATGCCTAGGTATAGCAAGTTACAAAAAAAATTTTAACTGTTTTTATCACATAGAGTAGATAAGTACAAAAGTGTGCCTTTTAAAGCTAGATTATGAAAAATACTCTTGAATGAAATTAAAATCCATGCAAATATGGAACAATTTATAAAATATTTGAATAGTTTTTAATGTCTCTACTTTCCTAACGAACCCCACATGTTGATCTGAGATCATAACATCGTTGCAAAACAGGAAGAAGAAATCTGAATTTCTAAAAAAAATTTAAAAGAAAAAATAATATTTTCTTATACAGTTATGTTGCAGATACTTAATATTCATAGTAATAACTTAATAAGCATTATACCTATTGCTGTTTTCGTTTTTCATGAATTTTCTGAATGAAATTCATACCGATTAGGCGAAAAATGGAATGTCGATTTTTCCAGTAGGAATGTCATTTGGGCGAACTGTACATGTCTGGCACCAAATCGCGTCCTACTTGAATGAGCAGCTTGTTTGAGAACGTCGCCTACGTGAACGAGTATTCGTTAACGTAATTACGTATATTGTCTTACGTTAACTTACTTGACCGTTCATCTTTTAGTTCTGAGTTAACGGACAATTTTACAATTTCACTTCTTTTAAAAAAATGTGAGTAATAAATACAATTTTGAGTATGTATTTTAGTATTTAGCTACTATTTTGCTAAGCCTATTTCTTCTTCTTCGCCTTTTCCGCCATGCTATGATCTCGAGTGGGATCACAACTTTCCCACTTCTTCCTATTTAGTACGAATTTATACTTGAACATGAACTTATCAAAAAAGTATTCATTACAACTGGTTGAGCATGGTGCAAACAAAGTATGAAATGGACTGATTTTGTCCTTGATATTTCCAAGCACTTGTTCGATAATCTTTGATACGTCCCAATAAGAAAGCCACCAACAATGGAGTGTTGATATACTCAGCTTCCTGGAATTAACAAATTCGTTGCTAACTCTAATTTTTTTTTTCGAAGATTAATTTTATTTGCTTACAGTATTAATTAAATTCAGTAGGAATTTAACTACATAAAATTTCGTCAAAATCGGTGCACCTGTTCAAAATATAGTCTGTTTAATAAAAAAAAAACAGTTCTATGACAGGTACTGTTGATAAGCTTTTTCTGACAAAAAAAGTGCGATGAAAAACAAAACAAAAACATGAAAAACGTTCCCAGTAAAAAACTTATAAAGTTTTATAATATTTGATGGTGTTTTTTTCGAGAAAAAAGTTTACAATTACTTCATCCAGACAGACAGACTGAACTATTTTTTTCGTTTTCTCTCTCATCCTAATGTCGTGTTTGATTGTTATCTCAATTTTTTTTATAAATGCTTAATTTGCCTTATAGAACCTACATTATTACTAATCGGGAGTGAAAATAACGTTTCTGGATCTTGCCATTTCTACAAGGCTTGTTACGCATTGGTTAAGAAAAGATTTGAGATAACAATCAAACATGACCATTACAAAATTCTATTCTGTATCATTGATTTGTTTCCAATTGCATTTGAAGGTACTTTCAAAATTCTGCAGGTGAAACGGTCTTGAGTTCCTGACTTAAAGAAAGATAGACATTTAATTGGAATTCGGAATCCACATGAAATGCTGAAATAATAATAATGAAAAAAAGTTTTGTACATTTAATTACTATTGAGCAATTATTTTAAGACAAAGTACTATTGCTTTTATTTTTTATTTTTTTTTATTTTAACAAACTCAACGTTTTTGATAATAATAAGTAATATTACATTCCTGTGTTTATTTTACATTCGAGTACATATAATATTTTATTTATATATATTTATTTACTTCTACTCAATACTAGAGCCATAGAATCAACACTATCTTAAGAAAGTGCTAGTGAGCTTCTGTTTTTCTACTTTAGTTTTTTTTTTTTTTTATTTCCAACATAGTGTTTAGATTTAGATACATTTTTTAAAAATATTATTCAACTGCATTTAAAGTGTATTGATAGTAAAAACATAAGATAGTAATTTATTTTGTTTATATTTATTAACAATGAAAATTCTATATAACACTTAAGAGTAATAGATATCGGAATTTTGAATATTTACCAGGTTCTAATCCATGTTGGGGAATTTCGCTTCGCATAGGGGTTGACATTATATAAATGTATATATAAATATTTTTTTTTTAATGCATAATAATTTTATTTTTTAGAGATAATAAAATAATAAAAATGAATATCTATAATATTGGAATATAACGACAAAGATTGAACATTTTGCTTAGGAAATAATGTAATAATGTTTTATGCATCTTGTGTTTTCTTATTACAATATGGAGACACGTTCAGCATTTAGCAGCGAGTTTCGTAGAGTCCACTGCGACCAATGTAACGTACCCATTTAACAACATCATGGTCTGAGTAGTTGAGTTTTGGCTCGAACACCTTTAGGTAGCGAACTTTGAAACCTGACGGCGCAAACGGAACTTCAAAATTCATCGAGATTGGTGGTCGAGTCCACTTTTTTTTTGTGTCTGTTTCAAGTAACTCGATTTCGGCAGACAATTGGGTCTCTTTCATGCCAGCCATGCGTTTTATTTTCCAAACGATTGCATTCTCGGATGCTTTATACTTAGCTTTTCCTTTGAGACATATCAACTGCACACCGGAAGTATTGAGTGGCGTTGGAATTTTAACTTCGATTTTCTGACCCAGTAACGATGGCTTGAAATTTGATTTTAAAACTACTTTTACCTCCATTTTGGTACGGCCGACTTCGCGTACCAAGGGAATTACGCGGAAGGGCAGTGAAATGTCTTTTGTAGTACGGTAACGCATAAGTTCAAATTCACCATCGGGTGGGATAAAACTTATTGAGTGTTCGGTTTCGAATTTGCTAAGTTTAACACATTGATGGAATTGACAGTCGTCGATGACGACTACTGGCTTTCCCGAGCGAGATGTTTCAGCTTCATTGTTTCCGGATAGGCCTCGGCCTTTCGACTCCATTACAATTTTGTCGTTGATACCAAATTTGCATTCAGGCATGCCTGCAAAAATAAAATAGTTTTATTCAAGCAATGTTAAAAGTCAAAGAAATTAAATATTATACTGGCATTGAGAAGCTAGAAAAAAAATTATATAGGATTAAGTTTAAAAAATACCAGAAAAGAAAAGGAAAGATTGTACTTCAAAAATGGTTGCAGTGCACTAAAATATTGCGTTGAGTGAACAAAGTACACAATCTCATACGATATGAGGGGAATAATGAGAGAACACAGAAATAAAGTCAGCATAGTTAACGTAAGCACCCATAAATTACCCAATATTTTGAACATCAAACGAGTTGGATGTAGTTTTTATTAGTGTCATTGTATGTACATTTCTATAGTAATATCATGCAGAATAATCACCACCACGCCATCTAATAAAACTTGAATAACACAATTTTTAGGTTCTAGCATTAACTAGTTGTCTATTCTGTTACCATGACAACAGTCGTAAACATACATGATTTTTTGTTTTGGTTGCGACTTTTATCAGGGTAACAGCATTGTATATACATTTCTATAGTATTTTGCTGAATAATCACCGCCTGACCATCTTGAGAAACGTGTGATAAACACATTTTTAGGTTCGTGCATTTAATAGTTGTCTATTCTGTAACCCTGACAACAGTCGTAAACATACATTATTTTTGTTTTGTTTACGACTCTTGTCAAGGAAATATGGATTTTAGAGCCAATAAAATACATTATATATTAATAATTTGTTTCATAGACGACTATTGTTAGGGTAACAGAATAGACACTTAGTAAATGTAAGAACCTCCAAATGTGAAGTTAACAACTTTGTTTAGATGGCGCTGCTCCATGGTTGTACTATAGAAATTTATATACAATGGTAACAGCATTGTATATACATTTCTATAGTTTTTTTAATGCTGAATAATCATCGCCTGGCCATCTTAAGAAACTTGTGAAAAACACATTTTTAGGTTTGTGCATTTACTAGTTCTCTATTCTGTAACCCTGACAACAGTCGTAAACATAAATGATTTTTGTTTTGTTTACGACTCTTGTCAAGGAAATATGGATTTTAGAGCCAATAAAATCCATTATATATTATTAATTTGTTTCGTAGACGACTATTGTTAGGGTAACAGAATAGACACTTAGTAAATGTAAGAACCTCCAAATGTGCAGTTCACAACTTTCTTTAGATGGCGCTGCTCCATGGTTGTACTATAGAAATTTATATACAATGGTAACAGAATAAACAACTAGTAAATGTTAGAACCCCCAAATGTGTTATGCACAAGATTCATTAGATGGCGCTGGCACATGATAGAGTGAAAGTGATTGCACAGGACTGATGTATGTGTGTCCATTTGACTGACAAACAATTAAAACACTTTTAATTTTGATTTATTGAAAAACTATCTAGGAGTGTTCATATAAGAGCCATTAACGAATGAACGAACAATTGAAAACAATTATTTTCTTGATTAAAACAACATCAATTTCAATTGAAAGAGAATGAATTTTAAAAGATAGTTTTTAAAATAAGCACGCCTTTAAATAAGTAAATTTGAATAGAACAATAGAACGTTTGTTACCTCAATTTGAGTTAAGTTATTTTGTTAACGCGTTTTAAATAACATTAACAATACAAAAGTGCATCCGTTTAGCATTACAGGACAAATGGAGTAACTTCATCAACTTGTTTTTTTTTTTGTAATCAACCCTCATTCCATTATATCGTTCGCGAAATGAAAAGGTAAATAAGAAAAATATTTCTAGGTAATTGAATTCATCGAAAGATTGATTATGAAGACTTTTCCACTAAATGAACGCTTCCGGACAACTTATAGAAAATGTGATCTAAATTCTATTTTGTTTACTTAATTTAAGATAAAGTTAAATCATGTGGTTGAGAATTATTCGCACTTTACTCGTTAAGTTGGTTTAAAATTGAACGGGAAGCCAAGAAGAAGCAATCAGAGGATGTTTTTATCTGATACTAATAATACATGAAAATAAAATATTTAAATATATTTTTTTTGTTACAAAAATTCATAATTAAATTAGCTAGCTTATTGTGAGGAAAAAATTAACGTAAATAAAGTGGAGGGCCAAAAAAATAAATATTTTTGTTTTCTTGCCTTCGAACGAGAAAAAAACTATTTTCAAACTCGAAGATGAAAGTGGAAGGCATCAAATCTGTTGGGGATAATTGTCAGTATTTTTAGCACTCCATATTTATCTTAACATTTCTAAGTTCGTAATTTAAGTTAGTTCAACGAAAATTTAAATCTAACTCACAATCTTTTGATAAAAAAAGTGCAAAAGAGCATGCATCTATTGCATCCTTAAACAAATTTAAGTAAAAAAAAACATGTACTTTTTAAGATGGTACAAGCAACATAGCGATAAGGAAGAGCCTCAGAATGTATATGTATATATACACACTTACCAGAAAGATACGACTTCATAACAACTTTTCCAGCTACGTGGGCAGATAAAACTTGGCCCTGTGGACTCATAAGGAGGTTCACATATTCCAAAACATCAAGGAACAACTCATTGCGACGATATTTGATGCCTTCACGGCGCCATCCGATTTGACCGGTAACCTTGATATTAACAAAAAAAAAATATCTTGCAATAATTATAAATGAAAAAGATCAATGAACTCACTTGTGAAGTAATTTGCATTTGTTCCTCTTTTGTAGCAGATTTGATTCCCTGTTGTGTAATAAAAGTCTTCAGAACACCAGTATCGGTATTTTGGGGATAACCAAAGTCAAGAATTTCATCCAACAACTCGTAGATAAGAACGAAGTTGTTCTTTATGTTTTCCTCAGAGATTTTCCCAAAATATGACTGCATCACTTCGATTATCTTCAACAAAAACTCAAACACCATTGCAGCGTTTACATTTTGTTTAGTCACCGCAGCTAGCCAAATATTCGCACGCTATTTCAGACAAATGTTTTGAGACGATGGAAAATTAAATAATTATTCGCTTGAATTTAAGAAAACGCCTACCTTTATGTGGAAAAAACTAGTGCGGGCGATATTTGTGACTGGGGAGCGCACTTGTTGTCTTGCATGGATGACGTTGACTCGAAAGGCATCTACTGCATTCCGGCCGATATCATCGCGATAAACTCGAGAAATAAGGACTTCTCCTTTGTGGTTGTACACGAACAAGCCACCGATCATTTTTATATATTTTTCTTGTGATTTTCAAAGGTTTTTCGAAAAGTAGAAATTTTCTTTTCTCCAATTATCTTATCGATCCGACACCCTTTTTTTGTAGCTGTTAAATGACAGTTGACAGCCAAACAGTAGCTTCGATAGAAAAAACGACTTCTGAAGAGGATGTGTTCACGAAGAATCACTGTTTGGAAAACGTCATCTGCGTGCAAACTACATTTAAAAAAAAACCATAACGCAACTTGCAAAATGGTCTTTTAACTAAATGGTTTAATTAATACATTTTTTTCTTTTTTTCTTCATGATGTTTGTCACTTTGCTAGACGTCACAGAAAGATTATCAATAGGCGTGTTTTATTGAACAAAATTATTTTACTTTATAGATAGATATATATATATAGTTTTTATCCATTTCATATTAGTTTTAAGTTTTTACATTTAGTTTATAATTGAATAATTATGAGCATGTGTAACTTTTATGTATATTTAATAGTTATTATTAAATAAAACACCTTAAATAGTTACTTTATAAACTTTTATTACGATGTATATTGCTCAAGAAAAATGCACAATTGCTTAACGCGTGTATCTTTTATGGAAGTCTACCATGATTATTTCTGTCGAATTTTTTTCTACGGGAAGAGACGGAGGATTACGAGTTGATGACATGTGAGAACACGTTACAATACCATTCCTGACTCAACATTGCACCTTTCTACTTTCTGCGTTTTTAGTTTTTTTGTTCTATAGCAAAACAAAAAAAAGATCATAAGGTATCCAACATAGTCAAATTTGACAGTCCCATTTGAAATACACGGTCACGCATACAGAGTTATTTTTTTTTGCCTCCTGAGATGATGTTCTATTTAGGGGCATTTGTACAGTCATGGTTCAAGTTCTTAACTTTGACAGATTAGCTATGGAAATCAGTGGTTTAAAAATTTGAACCACGCTGAACCACGATTGTACAACTGGTCCTTATTTATTATTCTGAGTGTATCCAAGGTATTACAAACCCAAACAAATTCATTTCATTTCTATTTGGTTTTCAACACCCTATTGTGTGTGGAATACATGGAATAATAAATAAATAGAACATCAACCCAGGAGGCTCCACCCACTTTTGCCTACAAACTTTCAAAACTGCAGAGATTTAACTGTGTATGCATGCCCGTGCATTTCAAATGTGACTGTCAAATTCGGCTAGACCATACATTCTTACAATTTTGCATTTTCCTGTTCACACATATTCATGTATAGAAAAGCGCGTGTAAACATTTTTTTCTACGGGAGGAGACGGAGGATTCCAAGTTGATGACCTGTGGTGGAATAGAAGAACTAAGTTATGTCGACTGAACTCGACAAAAAAAAAATATATAGAAATATAATACCAAATGCTTCTCACTTCACTTCATTCATGATTTTGCGGATTTTGTCACAGCAAAACTGTCAAATATAAAAAATTCAGCAGGCGAAAGAATATTGAGCATCTGTTTTATAAAAATTAATTTTTAAAAAATAAATTGTAAGAATGCCTATTGAAAACTTAGAAGAACAAGGACTAGAAAAGAACCCAAACCTGGACTTGGCCCAGTATAAGTTCTTATTGTCTTTGGGAGAACACAAAAACGATGTCGCCACCAAGACAAAGCTGTTCGATGCCATCAAAGCCGATAACATGGCTCCATGGTATGAGCACGTCTGTACTGAACTCAATTGGACAATGGATAAGGATTTGCTTGCTCGCATGAAGGAAAACAATAAGACTGAACTGGAAAAGCTTGATGCAGCAATTGAAGATGCAGAAAAAAGTCTTGGCGAGATGGAAGTTCGCGAAGCAAATCTTAAGAAGTCGGAGTTTCTTTGTCGTATCGGGGATAAAGCTGGTGCAGAATTAGCATTCCGAAAAACATATGAAAAAACCGTATCTTTGGGGCATCGCCTGGATATCGTATTTCATTTGATTCGTTTGGGTTTGTTTTACTTGGATCATGACCTCATAACTCGAAATATCGACAAAGCTAAGCATCTAATTGAGGAGGGCGGTGACTGGGATCGCCGAAATCGTTTGAAGGTTTGTGCAAACAATTTTTTCAATATTTTACTTCACTACAATACAAAATAAAATACTTTTAAAAATTAGTCAAAAATAACTCATCAGACGCCGGTTTTGAGCTAGGGGTATTCATTTAAGTTCAGTTAAATGCAAGCATTTGTTGAACTTTTGCAAATTCGACATCTGATGAAAGCGTTTTAGGTACTATTTTTTCATCTTGAAAACAAAGCTCATGTTAAAATGCAAATATTGAGCTCTTTAATAGCTTTTCCAAATTAGAAATCAAATTGAGCAAAATTTTACTCTTCAGTAACACATTTTCTTCTCTAAACCTATCAAGGTTTGCTGTTCAATCTGTTTTTCTAGATCAGAGCACATCAGTTTTCTGCAATTGCTTTTGAGGAAATGCAACTTACAGCACACATGTCTACTCAAACTTGATCTGACATTTCACAGCTACTTGCTTTATTCTCATCTGATCTGATCTGAATATTTCTTTGATAAACACTCATAGTATGTGTCTTCAGTTCGTTTAATTAACAGAATTCCGGAACACATAATGACAAACAAGAAATTCCTACCTTTCCGAATTATTATAAATTGATTTCTAACACATTTCAGAGCTCCTTTATTCATCATCATGTTTTATTTCAGGTTTATCAAGGAATATACTCTGTTGCCATTCGTGACTTCAAAGCTGCTGCTGAATTCTTTTTGGACACTGTCAGCACGTTTACATCTTACGAACTGATGGACTATCCTACTTTCGTCCGCTACACTGTTTATGTGTCGATGATAAGTTTACCTCGCAACGAATTAAAGGACAAAGTCGTTAAAGGAGCTGAAATTCAAGAAGTCCTACATGGTTTACCTGACGTTAAAAAGTATCTCTTCTCGTTGTACAACTGTCACTATGCTGAGTTTTTCCAACATTTATCAGAAGTTGAACTTATTTTCCGAGACGATTATTTAGCGAATCCCCATTATCGTTTCTACGTACGTGAAATGCGCATTCTAGCCTACACTCAGCTCTTAGAGTCATACCGATCACTTACTCTGCAGTACATGGCTGAAGCATTTGGCGTAGATGTAAATTACATCGATCAAGAATTGTCACGCTTCATTGCGGCTGGTCGCTTACATTGCAAAGTTGATCGTGTTGGTGGTATTGTGGAAACAAATCGTCCCGATAACAAGAACTGGCAATACCAGGCTACCATCAAGCAAGGGGATTTATTGCTCAATCGCATACAAAAATTGAGTAGAGTTATTAATATTTAAATTTATTTACAATTAAATTCCTCGTTCGATTTTAACTGAATATTTTGTATTAACATAAATCAATAAATAAATAAATGATTTCATTTAAACAAACAAATCAATTTTTATTTTTAAATCTAACTATATACATTTGAAGAAGTTCAGTGGAAAAAATGCTGACAAAGATTATATGTAGGTTAAGCTAATAAACTTCTTTATGGTGTGCGGAATATTCATACACACCGTGATGTAATAAATTATTTGTTGGATTAGTTAAATTAGACGTTGTTACATCATGGTCATTGCGATAACCACGTCCAGAGTAGTCCATTTTTCTTTTGAGAAAAAATCACGGGGATATCTACAAAAAGTGCCCATCCCGACAGGATAACAAAAAGTTGAACTGTATAATTTTGACCTTAAAGATTTGCATGTACGGCGAACTGTATTGAGAGCAGAAAACGTTATCTGTTTGCTGCAGGGCTGTTTGGCCTTCTTCTTCTTCTTCTTTGCAATTGTAGCAGAACATTGGTCGTATGATAATGCCCTTTACATAGGGTTGTTATAGTCTCTACTTTGTTCATAATAATCGTGCTGTATTTTGTTTACGAAGGTATATATTTTTGACATGAAGGCTTCCCTTGGTGGTCTTACTTATAAATCGATTAGCTTTCCCAATAATATGGCTCTCAATTTCTAGTTGATAGTTGATCAACATCGAAATTTAGTACTTTAAAACTCGACTAATTTGTAAACTGTTCAACTGTTCAACCATTGTCATTTTATGATCAAACATTTCATACGTGGATTGTTACTCCTTTTGTCTAATGTGTAATTTTCATCTCAGTTGCCATTATAATACTTCCATACGTTTTATACATCGTCCAACATGTGTAACCGTAACTATAGAGAAATACCTGAACTGTATGCCTTTCCTTTAGATTATGTGGCATTTTTCGTTCATAGAGAATATCAGGGATCTAATCACTTGAAACGATCGTTTTTATATTACGTGACCAGACCGCAGAGTTTCCGCAACTTCATTCGATTTCGGTCATTGATTTTCCCATTGGGAAGCACTGCCCATTTCAAAATTCAAATACAACTCCGCAGAATGGGCAGTAAATAGATAGCAGCAAATACCGCACGATGGATACCAGAAAGGGGAGCTAACAATAAGTAACCGCGAAAAGAAAAACACTTAAGTTCACACCTCAAAAAAAGGATGTCGGTTAATATTAAATAAAAGGAAAAAGGTTTTATAAAATAATCAAATATTTTATAAACAAATGTAACTATAACAAACTTTTTCTTTCTAAAAAGGAATTAAATAATTTTTATTTGTTAACCATTCAGTATGAACCTTTTGAATAAAACACATCTAATTTTCCCAAAATTAATATTACATATATTTTTGTTTGATAAAATGGCTGCTCCTTTAAAATATCCAATATACAAAAAATTGAATTATTAAAAAAATAAAATAAAAACACTTTTAACAACAAAATAATAAATGAACAGTTTTATAAGCATACAAACTTCAATGCTTTAATAATAAAAACATATAAAACTAATAACAAATAAACAAAAAAAGGAAATATTATATTTTTGGTATTCGTTTTAACTTAAAATAAAATGGTTCTCTATTCTTAATTTAAACCCATTTCTATATTATAATTATTCATTGAAGACAACTTGTCGAGTATTTTTGTTTGACTTTAAATTTTAATTTGTACTATGAATAAATCGTATTATAAAAGACTTGCAATAACTGTATATTATAGAACTAATCTAAGTCGAGTCGTTTTTACCCCTCCAACTGACATCTATGGGACTATTGCTAGTGTTTTTAGTATTTGAGTTGCTATCGACTTTGTCGTCATTTTTTTGTGTCATAGGTGTGCTTTTATCTTCTGATCTTGCTGCATTGATTGCCTCGTGAGTCATATCCAGATAGGGTCTATATTCTTTTTCCATTCTATTGCTAGATGTACTGGGATTGTTAATGTTTCCAAAATTATTGAGGTTATTATTGCAATTTTGTTGACGATGCAGCTCGTTAAGATGGCTCTTACTTAGATTAATAAAAGCATTCATCATGACCTTATTACGTTGATAATCTTTACGTAGATGTTGACGAATTTCGGTATGACAATGTTCGTTGTTGGTCACAATTATTTCACCTGTTTCGGTGGTTGTAACACGAGCTTTGCAGTTGAATTTGCGAGATAAATTACACTGCCAGTATTTTTTATCTTTGCGCACATACTGTATACCAAATGTATGACCATCGTGCACTAATAAAGGCTTGCCTCGCTGGCTCAGCATAAACTCTAGCTTACCATGGAACCAACGCTCACCTGGTGCTACTACAATTTTTTTAGGAAAGGAGTTTTTAAATATTTAAGTTAAATTAATACATTTAATTTAATTTGTTGGGCAAACAAAACGGTAACGATTGATGAGCTAGATGATTAGTATCCCCGAATGAAGCACATAAATGATGTAATGAAACTTATTTTGTTTAAAACTAAAATTACCGTTACAAAAGTAATATTTTTGCACTTAAACTCACTTAATAATATTTATTGAATATAATTTTGGTACTTACTGCGAGTAATTTATAATTTAATACAATTTTTTATGTCGTTTTTATGGTTTTAAAATAGTGGAATAGATTTTTCAATATTCAAATAATATATCAATTCTATTTCCGCAGCCCTGAACATAGTTTCTACCATTTGTATTAAAAGAACAATTTCCGTTAATGGAAAGAACAATTTCCTAATAAGTGATGTCAACATGACTTAAAATAATTATTCTTTCTCCTCGTGCAAAGAAATTCAAGTGTGCCATAATTATATGGATGGCTACTACTTTTTATATATGAAATTTTGGTTGAGCTTGAGATCCTTTATTGCTGAAACAAAACTGATAAGCTTTCTCGAAAACAATTTGGAAAAAAGAAAAAAAAAAATGGTAAAAGATATCCGTTATAGACGGGCGAAAACAGAAATTTGCATTTCTTTAGTAAGTAAAGATTTTGTTTATGCTGGAGCTCGGTGAACAGACAATCCAACAGACGATGTAATCTACTTAGTACAATACAAATTAAAATCAAAAATCTCATTAATTACTTGCGTCATCAATGTGTTTCGCTGGGAGTCTGAACAGTGCACGGTATTTTTTTTTAAATTTAACAGCCATCTCTACAGTGTAATCATGAATGTAGATACCAAATTGTTATACTAAGAATAGAATAGCATAATATTCGAATTCGCCACTAAAAGCTCGGCAGATCGCTTTCTGGAATCGGCTTACTGCTAAACTTACTTATAAGCATGATACTAGTTAAGATTTGAAAACATACTATCTTATGATATTTTTAAACATTAAATTAACTCTCAGTTAAATAAAATCCACAACTCGGTCGCATGAACTTGCTCTTGTAGCAAACTATGGGATTACAAAAAAATCAATATAAAAATATCAAAAAAAGGCCTAAACGAGAGATCAAGATGTATGGTAGCTATCATAAAACCGTTGTTTAGCTAAAAACTTAAACGCAATCTTAAGTCAATTGTCGCATTTAAGTGCCATACAAAATTTAAATGAAATCGGGTAAGCCGTTATTAATTTATGGCCAAATTTGTAAAAACCGTTAAAACCAATTCTCCGTTATGTGAATTTTTAGCCAAAAATCTGAAATGCAGCTATTTTAAAAGCAAGTTAGAGCCGTTTTTGAGAAAATTTGGAAAGACTAAAACCGTTATATGGACCCTACCGTTATAGCCGGGCTAAAATAAAGCAATTTTTTTAAAGAATTTTTTGTTTGCTAAACAAAGCTATGAAAGAGTCATATATATACATTTGTATTATGTCCTATGTCTTGTGCATTCTCAATTTTTGGATAAATTATGGACCTACATCAATTACGTTGACTAATGAATGTTCATGTCTGTTTCCAAATATATTGTACAGAACTTTGTTGTTCAAAAATTCAATGAAATTGGCGGAATAAAGAATGATCAAGTAATAAAACTGACATTCTAGTATGAATAGTACAATAAAACAATAATAAGAACTATTTATTGTTTTTTTTTTTGCTCAAAGTTATCTGAGTTTTAGTATTTCTTTTAAAAACAAACGGTTTATATTATGTATATTCTAAAGAACTTACTTTGCGATCCATTTCATCTTAAGACACTTCTGCTGATTCTTAAGCAACAATTAGCTTTCTTGAAATTAATTCCCCTTACTTCATGCAGCAGATTATAAAAATGCTCTAGAGTCTAGACGATTCATGCAATTGTATTAAAAGATTTTTCCAACTTATATAATATATGGTTTCCCAAGATTTCAACAAAAATCCGAATCTTAAATGTTATATTCTTCTCGTTTATTGATTTTCTCGTGATACATTAGCTTTAAGTAAATAATATTATATTTAATTAAACTTTTATCAATAATTAATAAAATTAAGAAACAGGCCTCGTATCGAAGAAGAATAAGATTTTCTTTGTTTAAATTTTATATAAATACACAACTTATAGTTAAATATTTGAAATATAACATCACCAACAAAATAAAAATATGTTAAATATTTATAAATTAAAATGTTAAACACAATAAAATTGTTAATTTTTTATTTTAAGTACAAACCCAAAAACTCGCTTTCTTTTAGAAACAGTTTTTTTTTTTTAATTTTCATATTTACAATTTTTTTATGTTTTTAACTCATAATTAGAAACAAAAAAAAAAATCAAAAGATACACAGATTTTATAGAATATACGAATTGCGTAGGAAGGTGTTTAATCAGAAGGCTCAACGCAAAGCTAATCGTATGTAATAGCAAAGTAATAAACAATTATCAAGTGCAGACGCGATATACAATATACATGTACAAGAGAACTAATGTGATAAAATATCGGAATTTAGTATTTCAGCCAATTTATTAATTATCGTTCTATCGTACTGCCTTTGATTATTATCCGCTATAAAATCAATGAATCCAATTGGTCAACAAAAGGTACACCCAAGCGGCAATTTTATACTGTTTTGCACAAATGCATGAAACCATGTGATAGATAATACGATTGGAGACATAAGTTTTTTTTTCTTTAAGATAAAGTATGGGGTCAATATAGTCTTTAGAATTGGCTTTCCGTAATTTAACACAAAAAATAATAAAATAACGTTTCATAACGAATACATATTGCACTGTTTTCTTTCCTTTTTATATATCATATAATTAATTTCAAGCCATTGGCTGTGCCAAGCTGAATATCATTAGATCGCAGACATCAGTGAACTCTGGTTACATGTTTTCAATTTTGAAATTATGCGCACTACTAGGAGATATTGTAATAGAACTTATTATGTGTGAATGCTGAGATGAATTGTGAGAATCCTGGCAGTTGTTGCTTATGTCATCTGGTGACACTGCCGAGTGAGGAACAAGCGAAGCTGTTGCATCGGGAACATGTGAAGAGCCATTTCCTTCACTTCCCTGAGAAGGCGATTCTAAGGTGACACCGCCGGACGCACTGGGTCCAGCCGAAGAGTGCATGGGTGAATCTATGTTCTCTATCTGGGACGGATTACTGCTGCGATTCGATGGACTGTTACCACAAGGACTCTCTGTTAGAATCGGTGTGATTTCCAGGCTCGAAGGAGGCTGCGGTATCTGGTGATGCGAGTGTTGATGGTGCGTCTGCTGTTGCATAGAATTCATTTGGGGGGAGTGTTGCGTTGGAAGGGTGTTTAACATCGGCGCCATGTTCGACAAATGCATGAGATTAACATTGTGCATCATATTCTGAATAACCGAACTTTGACTATGCGGTGACGCATGTTGCGCCTGATGGTGGTGAAGACTAGGTGGATTTTGATGCATTTGGTGGTGTGGAGGATTCGAAGGCATTGCCTGTGGCAAGTGATGATGATGTGATGGAGGCGGTTGCGGCGATTGCTGTTGTTGCTGGTGATTCATAACTGCCAGATTATGTTGAGACAGATTAGTGGCGCTCTGAGGCAGGCGGATATTGGAAAGAGTGTTATTAAGATTTGCACTCGATGTGGGAATCTGCATTAAATTAGCATTACTATTTGGAACCATTATGCTAGAGTTGTTCTGTTGCGGCGGCATCATTTCTAATCCCCCAGACACATTTCGCATGTGGGGAGCATGATTGTGAACGCCAGTTGCCGATATAACACGTCCCTGGTGGGTTATGCATCTGGCCCGACACATACTTATACGGTAGGACTTACACAACCAGTACGTCTTCATTCCTTGTTGAGTGGCCACTGTGTTGTTGCGATTAAAAACACAGTTCGCATGCAGTAGTGAAGTAGACGATAGCATTGTTACATTACCGCCGCCTAATTTTAGTTTATACATTAATAAGATTATCAGTGTCGTTTTACGTTTTTGATTTATAAAGACATTTTTTGTGCATTTAAAAAATCAATGAGTGAATTGAATGTTTTTTTTTTTTTTTTTTTTTTTTTTTTTAATAGAAAGCAGTTATTTACAAAAGGCTTTAAGAACTTGTTAGCAAAATGTACAGGTAAAGTAAAATTATAAAAATGTTTAGTGAAATTTAAGTTAAAGTAGTTATTATTTAATTCAAATCATAAAGAAACGAAATAATATCTTTAATCAAATTTATAAAATATAAATAAAGCATAGAGTCATAGACATTTGGTAGAAAGCTGTTTAAACTTTAAAAAAGGTTACATGTATGTATACTTTTTAAGTGGTGATGCATCGTAGATAAGGTCCTTTTAACAAAATTTCAAAAGACTGATAATAACTTATTGAATATAAGTTTTGGCAATAAAATAATTTAATTTAACTAAGGTTTAGCATAGCGCATATTTTGAAAAAAAAAAAAAAAATTAATAAAATAAGAATAATTAACTTTATAAGTTAAGAAGCATTCAAATTAGAATGAAGTCTTTTATTAGTTTTGGGAAGGGTTTATAGGGCTGGAGATCTGCTCACCTAAATTCATAAGCGATGCTCAAGGCCAACTTCTTGTGGATGACGAAAAAATTCTTCACAGATGGCGACAGTATTGCGAAGGACTTTTAAATGAACAGTTCCCCAGAATATACTTTCCAACAGCCGCACCAAACTATGAGGAAGTTCCCGACATTACAGTCGAAGAAGTTAATGCGACAGTGAAAAGCTCCAAAAAGGGAAAAGCGATTGGGCCAGACGGGATACCCTCTGAGTTCTGGAAAAAGATGGGAGACATCGGACTCAGATGGCTTACGGCTCTCATCTCCAAATTTATCAGAGGTGACCAAATGCCTTATCAATGGAGGGAAAGTTATCTTCTCCCAATTTACAAGGGAAAGGGTGATACGAGGAACTGCGACAATTACCGATCAATCAAGCTGATGTCACATACCATGAAGATCGTTGAGCGGATGTTGGATGGCCGCCTGCGAAAAATAATACGGCTATCTGATGACCAGTGCGGGTTTGTCTCGGGCAAATCAACCACAGATGCAATCCAGAGTGTAAGAATCAGAATGGAAAAACATCGCGATTCCTCGAACGATCTACATGCTGTGTTCGTTGATTTTGAAAAGGCGTTCGATCGACAACCACGGGATCTGATATGGGTGGCCCTTAGGCAACGAAGAGTTCCAGAAATCTACGTGCAGATGATCATGGATATGTACGAGCAAGTCAAAACAAAGGTTCGATGCACTGCAGGAGTCACCGAAAATTTCCCAATCGAAGTTGGTGTACACCAAGGAAGCGTCTTGAGCCCATTGCTCTTTATAACAGTGCTTGATTATCTACTTGAAGATAAGGTGAGGGACCCGAAAGTGACTCAGTTATTTTTTGCTGACGATGGAGTCATCATAAGTCAAGATCCTTCATCCTTGCAACGAGCACTGGACGTATGGGTGGACGTTCTGGAGGGAAATGGGTATCGCATAAGCGCCAAAAAGACCGAATATCTTTGCTGCCCATTTTCTGATCCACTCAGGCCTATTCCGGATATTTATTTGAACGGAACTGTGCTTCCCAAGTGCGAAAAATTCAAATACCTTGGATCTATGATCAATTAGAAAGGAACTTGTGATGACGACGTCAACCATCGCGTAAGCATAGGGTGGATGAAGTGGCGTGAGAACTCTGCCATCTTCTGTGACCGAAAAATGCCCCCTAAGCTGAAAGGAAAGCTCTACACTGCAGTGGTCCGTCCAGCGCTTACATACGGTTCACAATGTTGGACTATGTACCAGTGGCATGAAAACAAAATGACGGCAACTGAGATGAAGATGCTTCGCATGACAGCAGGAGTGACAAAGATTGACCGAATACGGAGTAGAAAGATCCGGAAAAGCCTCCACGTCAAAGAAACCATCGTTCAAAAATGCAGCACGACAAACTCAGCTGGTACTGTCATGTACTTAGGAGAAACTCTGAGAACCCCGTCCAAAAAGCATTATCATACAACGTTCCAGTACAATCGCTAAAGAGAGGCAGGCCCAAGAACTCCTGGAGAAAACAAATGCAACGACACCAGCATTCAGTTGGCCTCAGACATGGAACAATACATAACCGGGAAGCTTGCCGACACTTTCTGAGGTCAACCCGATGAACCCCACAAGCAGATCAGTAGAGAAGCGGTGAAGTGGGAAAGTTATGATCCCACTCGAGATCATAATATCGTCGGAAAAGAAGAAGAAGAAGAAGATTAATAGTTGTTCAATTATTTAAAAAGTGACTTAACTATAAGCTTTCTTGTCTATAATCGCAAGTTTGTTTAAAACAGGTGCAACAAAAATGGCATGCATATAGATTCTCCCTTCAAAGATATATCGTGATTTCGAAAAAAATGCTAGTGTCAAAATTATAGAATAATATACTAATTGACTATTGCTCCTGTTGCTGGTTTTGTCCAAAATCCATCAAATCAAGTTCCAGTAGCACCAATGGAACACATTTACCAAAATTATATTTGTATATCAATATGCAATATGGGTATTCACAATAGGATAAGACCGGCCCAGTAAATTTATAATTTTATTCAAGAAGATCGTGTTCAGTTTATTTAAATTCGCTTGCTTAATGATGTTTATTTTACAAATTTAAATAACTAGAAAGAGATAGAAACCTTTTTCAATAATTGTGTTAACATTGTTTTTATTTTCATTCAAAAAGAGTGATTTTTTTTAGACCCCTTAATCTGAATCCTAAACTGGCCTAACGAGCAGACAAAGACATATGGTTGAATTAGCATACACAGTTGTATTTGGACCTCACGATAGAGTAAAAATATAGTATCAAGTACCAAAACTAGTAAGAAAGCAGTGAGTATAGTTTGTTGCTGTGTTTTACAAAATCATACACTTTTACAAGACCGTTTACACCCAGATTGTGGTGAATTCCCCTTTTAAAAAGAGGTTAAGGGCCTACATGTCACTTTAAATCTTTTTGGCTTTTTCAATGATAAAATGGAAATGTAGGTAATAGTAAATTTAAGGAACTACGTGTTACTCTAGTAACACAGTTATTCGACTGTGTGGTCCTAGTAACAATGATCAACGAAACTATTTGTTCTTTTTCCTTAAGGAAATTAGCTTAAATAAGTTTCAAGTCATAAAATAGTTTTTTAATAAAATATAACAATCGATAGTTGACAATACAAACTAAAAATATTATTAACATGCACTTAAAAGCTTTTAGTAAAAATGCAAAGATTAATTAAACAAAATGAAGAAACAGACAAATGAAAAGTGGTGCAAATAAACTAATGATAATACATGCAAAAAATTAGATATTCACTTACTTGGAGGAATATCCATATGATTACCAAAGCTTTTCGAGTAATCATTTGGTAAGTGCAAGTCACTGGGGTACTCGGGATTATTCTTGTAAATATTGTTGTAATCGAAACCAAAATGCGGTGGAAGAGAATTTCTTAACCCTCCGGGACTGGACGTATGATCGTTGCTCTCACGTTTTACAGTGTTTAAGTCAAAGCGGGATTCCGACATGGATATATGTGGAATTGCCGAGAGGAAACTATCTTCAGGATTTACATGATCCATTGAGTCAGGACCAATGTCGTGCTCGCTGCTGTCAGTGTTTCGTCGATATTGTTTCCTCGAATAGATCGAAAGTGATTCTGTACTATATTCAGGAAGGCGTTTAAGTCCAGGTCCCGTTTGGAACGGATTTAAGTTCTCTGGCTGGCTTTTGATATGCAAAAAGGGCATCGGTGAAGGCGACGAGGTTGAAGATGACGACGAATGCGCAGGCACATTGTTTTTTGTGTCATTTAGATTAATATTTTCAGTGTTTAATCCAGACGTGTGTTTGTGACTTTGATTGATTCCGCTACCGCTAGCAGATGATGTTGAGGTATTCTGGGCAGCATTTGCACTAGTTGTGGTTTGAAGTTGACTAGGAGATTTAGTTGTAGCTCCAACACTACTTGCTAAACCTTTTATTTGAAGCAATTGCGCTATTTTCATAAAAGCCTGCAATTCAGTGTGTTTTACATTAACCACTCCCTGGTACATAAATTGTAATAACTCGCACATTACACCGTGTGTCACATCTTTTAGAATTACTGAAAAAAAAAAGATTAAAATTTTAAATTCAATTAAAAAATAAACCGTAATAATGTCTTATAGAAATTATAGGTCTATGTCTTGGGTGTGTGCAAATTTTGTTCGACAAAATTATTGAGTAATTAAATTAAATGAGTTTCAAGTTTCACAAAATTATAGACGAACTATTAATTTTTTTTTTGGGAGGATATGGGAAAAACTTAATAAACATATTTTTTTTCAACGGTATTAATGATCTCATATGCTGGAGCACAGATTTATTATTTATTTATTTACCTATCAAGCTTACAATACTTTCTTAGATGGCTAATATTTAAAAACAAAAAATAATCATAAATTATACTATTAACATAAACTTACAAAGAATTTAAAATAGTAGCCTTACACATATCTCCATTCATGTTTAAATCGATTAAATGAAACATTTGATTAAAATAAATACATGCAGTATAGTTATAGGATTGTTTTGTCCATAATTGGTTATGTGTCTAGAAATGTAAAAAAATGCATCTTCTCTAGGTCTAAGAGAACGTTTTGGTGCATAAATGCCAAAAAGAGACAGCAGAGAAGGGAACTCTATTTGACCAGATGGAACATCATGAACAAACATAGCATAATAGTAGAATCTTCTTTTGTCAAGGGGCTTTAAATCAATTAGCTTACATGTTATATCATATGAAGGCATTGTAGGATAGTTTAGCTTATGCAGTGCAAATTTCTTAAATTTTTTATTATTGGATTTCGTATTCGACTAACAGTCATAACAGAACATTTATTAGTCTCATAGACAAGTCGAGTGGCCTTTCTTCCTCCCTACTCGGAGTAAAGATTATTTATAGCTACGTCATAAGGCGTACTTTTTCATTGGAAAGTCAACAATTCCATCTACAGCAAGGGGACTAAGTCCTCAGGTTGGGCTCTTCAGATGCACGTTATCAAGACGATACTCTTAGTAGGATTTTTAAATTCCTCGTAAGAGGCCATTTTCCTTAAAAAAATCTGTAAGAAAATGTTATATGATGGATTTGAAAAGATTTAATACGTCGTGAGAGTGCCAATCAATTTGTTTATATATTTTGTTTCGGTAACCCGAATTAATGTTAAATATGTACAGAATGATAGTTTTTAACTATTTTTAAAAAAATATAATGAAATTATGTGACCGATTCTAGGACTTCGCAGTCCTGACATGTCAATTTAAATGGTGCATTTATTTGAGAAATTTAGTGTTTGCATTCATTGGATATGATTGATATAAATATATTATTAAAGTTGATTGTTCTGCTAATGATCTAGTAGAATTAGAACAAGTTAAAGAAACTTCCCTTAAAACATCCAACCAAATTGATTAATAAAGCCGCCCCTTTAACAAGCGCCAGCCTATTGCATTGTACAACCTTAACCCAATCAAAAAATTGATAGATATGTATGTACGAATTTAAGATATGCGATCGTTTATCGAATGACGAACGTTCCGTAAATATTTGCTCATTATGGGGCGCTAAAATGTCTTCACTATCTGAATAATTCCACAGTATAGGACACAAGTCTACAACTTGTAACATAGCGTTCGTCTTATCAAAGTTTAATTTAAAATGAAATTACCAATCACGATAACAGACTTTTGTTTCTTTCGATCAAAACATTTAGACATAAATTGGGCTTATCACCGCTTTGCTGATCTCGTCTTCTTAACCTCTTGAACTTTAAAGATAATACTTGTATAGAAATAGTTAAAACTTCATGCATCTAGAGAGCAGAAGCGCTCATAACAGAAATTATCATTGGGAATTTGTGTGGATGATAAGCCTTAATAAATACGGTGGGTACTTTTTATTTTTAATATATTGGACGCATATTTATATACAAATTAGGTTAAACAATATTGATAAACTTTAGGGGTCTCCTATTTATTATTGGATGAATATCATCTCGAAACAGAGCAGAAAATCATGAGTTGATGTTGTTTTTCATTGGAAACGTTAAACAACGACGTTCGAGATAAATATATGGTTGGGTGTTTTTGTTAAGTTAAGTAGCATCTTTTATTCAACGCCACCGTTGATCTATCTTATCAATATTCAGGCATGTGCTGCACATCGAATGAAGGAAACACGATAGACTATTGATCACTTGTTTTGAAGATGATAACACGATAATAACTTAAGGTTTTCTGTGTAAGTTTGGGTCAATCTGAGAAGCCATATTATATCAAAATATTATGAATGTTGTCATAATGTTATCTGTTGTTGGAATGAAAAAAAATATTCTAGAAATTGATAAACTTATTTTAGAGACAAAAATACACAAGTTGTTTAAACGAAAACTTTTGCACATAACGTGTTTTCTTAAAAAAATGCCTCATTGAATGTAATGTAATTAATTCAATTTTTTGATTGATTCCGTTGACTTTATTTTAAGATTTTGAGAACCTGAATGCAGTCCTTAAGCATTTAAATGATTGCATTCATTTTATAAACAAGGAATATAAATATGAAATCAATAAGCATTTACCTTTTTTGCATTTAAATTCTTTCTTGAGTTCTATTGCATTCATTGCACTCTTTTGCAATTATTATTATTAAGTTCTCAAACGCATTTTCATGCTTTCTCACTTTAACTTTTCACTACTTGTGTGTTAAAAGCTTCCACTTTAGCCCCATAATTAAGGGATATGGTGAAACTTTATTATTATATTATCAAAATTAGTCATAAAAAGAAGCATTGTCTAATGATCACCATGTCGTATGAGCAAACAAAGCTATACTTATTTTTAAATTTTTGAATCTACAACGAAACTAATTCAGTTCTTAAAGTTAACTTAACTTAATACCTAACGACATGTAAACGATGTTTTTTGTGATTACAATAACTATAAGGAAGATAAAAAAAGTGGGTCCGGCTATTTGTCTGTGTGACTGTCAAACTGGACTCTAAGAGTCTGAAGAAAATCAGTCCGATTTTCTTCAAACTTCGTAACTAAAGTTTTTAGTCATATTTTTATTAGATTCAAAGATAAGCGTAGATACTTGCAATATAACCGTTACAGATAATCTAGTTTTTCTCGAAAAAATAAGATTGATTTTGTTAAAATTTGGTATAAATAACTCGTTGTCAGAACCGGAATTTTTTTCAAAAAAGATAACCGTTTTTGTTTGGGTCAAACATAACAGAAAATGATCGGATTTTGGCTATTTTTCTCACCGCGAGATATGGAGCTTTTCTATTTTGGTCAACATAAGTCGGTTTTTTGCAATTATTATAAGGCTCTATATTGGTTCGTAACGCGTAATAATTTACATCAGCTTCACAGTCCGAGATTTTGTTCGTCGGTATTTGTCTAATCTGAATATTTGTAGAAGGAATTTTGGTGGTAGGAATTTTGGATTCGGGATGTTGTCTCGTGATTTCGGTTGTTGCGATTTTTTCTGTCGGGGTTTCGAAACCCCCATGATACCGAAAGAAGTCTACCGAGGAATCCCAATCATATTAGTAAGTTTTACCTTTTACCTCAGCTAAAGAAATTTTACTCAAAAAAAAATGGGTTAATCAAACAAATTACAATGATATCCCAGATGAAAAAAAAACTGCGGTTGTCTGTTTGTTTGTCTACAGATTAGAAGGCTATACTGATTTTTGTAAAATTGTGTTTTTAGGGTTTTTATATCATAAAGAATGAATTGAAATTTTCTTTTTAGCTAAAACAATAACAGTACCTACCTGGTACAAAACCGTTAAAGGAATTCCAATTTTTTTGAAAAAAATACAGTATTCTTTTTTAGCTTAGTGATACAAATGTCAAATTTAATTCTCCCATTGTGAAACAAAAGCACATTCTAAATTAGCATCGATATCTTCTGTTATCAACTCTTCGATTTCCTTAAACGCTAGAACGCAGGTATTTATAAAGGATCGATTTTGATAAAATTTCATACGAGTGATTTGTTGCCAACGGAGATGATTTTTGTTCTTTGGCCTGCGGTTGGTGTGGATCAGTGCCTCAACCTGTGTACATGTCTCTCTATTCAGTCTTGGTATGGCTTTTCTTTTTTTCTTTTTTGCCAACTCACACTAGGGTGGCCCCAAACATTATACGGACTAAAGCATTGTCATGCTTAATTACTAAATAGCTTTTAATGACCAAAGAAAAGAGATAAGCAAAAGTGCCCTTCGGTTATGCTTACGTTTAGAGGTAGATTTCGCTGCATTATAGAATCCCTTAAACACCTAATTTACCACTAGATCTACTGAAGCTATTCCGCTTGAACGCAGATCCTATTAAATTTTAACAACATAGTTTCGAACGATGACTTTCAGAAAGATGATGTTGCAGAAAGCCTCGCGTTACTTGCACGTTAATTGACATCAAAGAACAGGTTGTGGGCTTTAAATCGTAGTATTACGACTGTGACTTTCAGTCGCATTACGCTACGATATGCTCGACGATATGCGAATGCACGCTTTTAGGATAGCTTCAAGGTATTGTGTTGCTAGATATATATCATCAATATATAAAATAATTCTTATCAATCGAAGTGTATTTGATGTTACGAAAGTATACTAACGACTATTATTATTGGTTATATATCTTTCTTTAAAACTTTTTATCGCCACTTTAAATTGAGATAAATTAAAAGTCGATAACCAATCATAGAAGCAAAGTACAAACATTTTGGAGACCAAAACAGGCACACAAAAAAAAAAAACTAGGTAGCATGACAAAAAACAGAAGCTTATCTCAAAAATATTCAATTTATGTACTCAAAATCTTAAACTGCGATTAAACTAAAAGATATTTGTTTTCTAAAACAATATTATGTATTGTGAAAATTGCAGATTGTGAACTAATTAGATATTTGAAGAAACAGAAATCCCTAAAATTATATTCCAATGACCAATACGAATGCAGCCCGTGACATAAAAGATTATGGTTTAAGATAAACAGATAAAGAATATATTTATCAAAAAAAAAAAAAAAAAAAACAAAGTTAGATTTTACTGAAGGCAATATTAGATATGATTATTGACATGGCTGTCACAGTATGTTGGCTGTTGCTCTGCTATTTGAAAGATAAATAAATTGAATGATAAAATCCTATCATAATTTGGATCTTATCTTTACTGAGACTATAGTATTGGTGATTTAGTGGTGGACCGAACCAAAATTTAATTTAAGATACATTTATTTGTCGCCTATCTCTGTATGTGTTATTTAGGAATAGATAAAATAAATAAATCTAAAAATGCTACTGAAGAAGTACAATTTAATTGAATCGTGTTATCATGTATGACTAGAAAATGTATTTTATTGATTTATTGAAATTTATTGTTGCTTGTCAACTTGGCGATAAGTATCAGAAACATTTTTATCGGATAACTCCTTTCCTTAAGCTTTATAGCTCCTATGGCCTATAACAATAACAGACAAATATCACAATTGTCATGTTATGATAAATAAAAAGAACTAATGTTGACAAACGACTACCTACTTTTGTAAATGTCAGTTTTTTTTATAGAGTAAATAGCAGTTTGATAGGAGGGCAACCAATAAAGCAAACAGTTTTATAAAGGTGTCATTTAATGACAGTATAAGTACGATATGACAACTGGTGTAATTGATATCTTGACGGACTCTACTTTGGCAATTGAAGTTTTTAAGAATTTATTTAATTCTTCCGTGTATACCTATATCTAATATTTTATTATAAATAACTTTTAATTAAACGCCTTTACAGATGCATAACAAATAAGTTTGCTTTTGTAATTATGCTTATTTCAAAAAAAACAATAGATTGAACGAATCAAGTTATGAAATCTCACCTGGACGAGTTCCTTGCGGCACTCTTTAATTGATAGTAAAATGTTTTGAAAAAGTGTTTTGAAATTTGACCTGTTAGGATATATTTTCGTTCCTAAGTATTTCTTAAATATTAAAAGACATGTTGTTGGTTAAACAATCGAATAATTCCTCTTAAGGGCGAAAAGTTTGAACATCTTAAATCCGCAAAGCATAATTATTTTGACAAAAAAGATATCTTTATATTATACCTATTTCGACAACAAATCATTTTTAAGCCAAACAAAAAATAGAGTGAACGTTCTAGATTCATCAGATTTTTAGTGGTGCTCGTCTATTTATAACCTTATTAGAAAAACACCTTATTTGAATTGCCGATTTTGGGGCCATGTATTTTTCATAGGGCCGTGTATTTTTCAAGCTCATAATGAAAGTTGTTTCCACAAATTCAAACAAAAAAAAATTACAAAAAAAAAAACTTTAATTTTTGAAAACAACTTTGTGATTTTTCTTAAAATTTTGAGCTTCAAAAACGCACATAAAAAAAACACTTATAACATTTTGCCATCTGACCACAGGTTTAGAAGTAGGTACATTAACCAACAACAACCAAATTGTATTTACTTTAAGAATTGTTTCATCACTTTTGCAAGACAAAGACAAATAACGTTTTTAATGTTTTTTTTAAAAGCTCGGCTTTGAGGTGGAAAATTAAGGGCTCCAACATAATATCTTTCAAAAAAGTCTCGTGTTAAAAAACGATAATGAGTCGAATGAGTCTGTCTTCAGAAGTAAATGGACGGCCATTTAAAACCTCTTAATAATATTTTGGTTTATTAGGTATATTCTCGATTGAGACTCGATTTCCATGAACGTTTGAATAGATGCTATTCCAGGACATTACAGAACTACTCCTATGGCTCATTATATGCAAAACTGAGGCGAACTTCTTATTCAATTCATTCTGAATTTGGCCTATTAGTATGAGTACATAGTAAGAAAGCAGTACCTAGTGGTTCACATTCAAAGAAAACCATTGCAGAAAAAGACGGGAGTAGAGAACGCAAGTTCGATGTTGGCGATAGTTAGAAATTATTATGGGATGAGAGCCTACTGTCGTTAAAAAAGGCAACGATAAAATGCAGTTCTGAAAGGATTGGAAGGATGCTAATGTATAGTCATATAATAAAGTTCACGATTGAAAATTACTACAGAAATCAAAAACTTAAAATGTCTCACAAGAAGCTAAGGAAAAGGTCGCCAGGGTCTAGTGAGCATTTTTGTTTTGTGAACAGGGGATCAAAACAAGAGCTGAACTGTCAAGAAGATATACTGGAGAGTGTATTGAATCTTCTATATTAGGATTAATTTTCAGAAAAGCATAGAGTGTTTCAACAAGACTAGGCGCTGTATTAACCCACAAAGTACATTATACTCAAGCATGGTAGGAGCGGCATTTTTGCGAGTTCATCAGAGTTCAAGAAGATTACAGTTATAGTATGTACCTAGCCACACAATAGTCTGTAAAGTTTAAAACTTAGTGTGAATAGAGTGAAGGTTAATGATAGGATTCAGAAATGCATTATTTTGTAGATGATTGTCCGATTTAGATATTAGTGTTTATAGAACGGGTACGTTTATAACTACCTAGTAGCCAAAATAACTTAATCTAATCTGGGAGCAAAATGAAACTTTTTCTTCTAAAAAGCCATTACAATTTTATTTTTGTCTGTAAGCTTGAGGAATTTAATTAAAAACTATGTCAACAAAACCTTTGGTATGTGGTAGTATTGAATAGATTCGTATTGTTAATTTGAAAACGAAAATACGATATTGTAACCAAAGCATAATTATATTCAATTAACTCAAGAACTGCAACTTCTGACTTATCTGTTTAAGTTTATAGTACTTAACATTATAAAACAAAATATAAAAATCAAAGACTGCGCTTTTGTAGTAACAAGGAAATTGAAATTCTAATAGAAAGATATTACATATGCGTTCCGATATCGCCAATTCAAATGACTTTTAATTCTTAAACTTTCAAAGTCCAGTTATTCATTTAAATAAAAATTAGAATCCTAAGTACATACCTACTAATTACGTATCAAAAACCAAGCAAGGTCTTCATAATTCATAATAAAATAACATAAGAAAGAGCCATCTAGATTCTTATTGACTAAAATATTGTAATCTCAATACTTACTTATGGGATGCTTGCAGGGATTCGAAATAAATATTTCTTGAAAGTATGGACTGCAAATGGCCAAGACAATCTTATGAGCATGCAGCAGTCTGCCATCGCAGGCTAGTGTCACATCCACTAGGTCACCACGGTCATAGAGATTCTGGAACCCACTTGCGATGTTATCTTGAAAGTTATTCCAGCAAAGAGCAAACTCATCATCCATTTTCGTAGTATTCTTCTTGGAAATTATTTAAACAAATCGCACAAATTAATTATTATTTCACACTTTTCGTGTGTTTTGGTTTATTTGCGTGATTTTCTTTTTAGCAATTTTTTTCGTTCTTTTTTTGTTTACTTTTTCACTTTAATTTCTGACATTTGCTCTGCCACTGAATGAAAGATAGCAAGAATAGTGTTAAAAGATTTTTAAGTTACGGTTTGCGGCGGAGATTTAAAGAATAATAAAAAATTTTAGTTTATTTTGATATTGCCGCGCCGGCGACGAATGTACTCTTGAAGCTGATATAACAACTGATTAAACATTAATGATAAATCATTTGTTAAAAAGTTCTGTAAAAGTACTTCCTTCAAATTCAGAAAACTTCCATGTTTGTAGAGTCACAGACACACAGGCACAGGTCCACTTCACTGGTTTTTTTTTTTAAGATTGGTATAAAATAATAAAATCTAATGGAAAATCGAATATGGCAAGACGCTTTTTATAGCCGTGAGTTGGAAAGAGATGGCTACTTCGAATGAGAAAATATAGTTGTAAGAGTGATGCCAAAGTTCAAACCCAACAATCTGGACATTTATTTTTATCATTGACGTACTATATGGACCGCCAGTCGGTTGAAATTTTCATACAAACGGCCAAAAAATGTTCCAGCTAAAAGCAACCAAAATACGCCATCATCTTTTAGTGTTAAATACGTGTACTAATTTCGCGTTTAAAATTTAAATAAAACAACGACATATTCATATGGTTTTTCTGATTTAAAGATAGCGAGGTGAACATAGATCACACAGGTCATCAACTCGTACTCCCGTAGCAATAAATTTTAACACTCGCGTTGCTATACGTGAACACGTGTGAACAGCTAAATAACAAATTGTAAGAATGTATTGTTTAGCCAAACTCAGCCAAATTTGACAGTTCCATTTGAAATGCACGATCACTCATACAGAGTTAAAACTTTGCAGTTTTGAAAGTTTGTAGGCAAAAGTGGTTGGAGCCTCCTGAAATTTTTATTTATTTATTATTCTATGGAGGTGGAGATAGAATAAAAATAATGAGAATATCGTATCGCATACAAACAATGGGAACATCGGAGGTGCCAACACTGACTCCACTGTGCATGAACGCTGCTCTGATTTTGAACACGCCATGAGAGGAACCAATGGAGTTCAAAAAATTCATGTCTAATCAGGCAATCGATTTTTCCGACAGAACATGAGCGCTGTTGAAAATTTGTACATGAATTTTGACGTTTCGTATAGTGAGTTGCTTTTTGTAAAATTTTTGTTGAACGTGTGCAATTTCTTCAGGTGTTTGTCTGAATGTACCTTTGTATCTTTTGATGGGAGAAACGAGGGAAAGACGTTTACTCGTTGTTCGTTGAAATTCAAGAATGAAGTGAAACGACGGGATATAATTTGCCCACCGACAGAATGAGAATTTGATAGTGGATTAGATTGTTGTTGGACGTCGGCATGCCTGGTGAAGCCAGTGTGGTGGATTTACATATTTCTGCACCTGCAGAACCATGCAGAATACAGGTACAGGTCATCAACTCGTACTCCTTTCTCTCCATCCTTAGAAAAAAAATTGTACACGTCCTTTTCTATACGTGAATAAGTGTGAAAAGCTAAATGCAAAATTGTAAGAATGTATGTTTAGCCAAATTTGACAGTCCCATTTGAAATGCATGGTTTTGAAAGTTTGTGGGCAAAAGTGGTTGGGGCCTTCTGAGAGGATGTTCTATTTATTTATTATTCTATGCTGCAGAACATCAGAAAACTAAAGGGAGAAAGAAGATACGCAATGGAAAAATTTGCTTGTTTGAAAGAGAGGCAGAGATCTTCATGAAAAAATATGGATAAAGATTAGAAATTAAAGTTAAGATTAACATGATCATCTTTATTATGGGAACTTCGTCTGCACCAAGTTGTGTTCGTTGAATTTTACCAATTTTACCCAGGGAATACGGAAATCAATTAATCTATTAAATTTTAATTTGTTTTTTTGTCTCTCAGTGTAAGATCTGTCAGCGCGTTTTCACTGCTCTTCACTGCTCTTCACAGATAATATATTCATTGTTATGAAAAGTTTTTGAAGTTTGCTTTCACAAATCGGGAATCGAATTTAACGCTAAGTCGTGATAAAGTTTATCACTAAAAAAAACAGAGAATTTGTTACCCAGGGCGAGTTGAGGTTTTTCAAAAAACGCTTTGGGGCGACTTCAGGGCGACGCCAGGGCTCTTGACATTTTTTTTTTTTACAGTTTCTGGATTTTGGAAAAGCTATAATTTTTTTTAAATATAAAAATGATTTGCCGGTTTTGGTGTTAAGGTCATGATTTTATGAATCTAAACTTTAGAGATTTTGATGATTTGAGTTTGAAACATTTTATTCTTTGGATTTAAAATTTGCAGATTTTGGTTTTGTAATAGAAATTAGTTTGGGGCGACTTTAGTTCCCGGAGGCACACTTTGAAAGTTGATACCTATTTTTTATAGGTTCTAAATAGAACAAGATTAAAATATTAAAGTGAGGAAACATTGTTAAAACCGATAAAAAAAAAACAATTTTCTTTTCGGATTTAATCTAACTTTTTTTTTTTGCAATTTTCTTCATTAACAGTACCTGGGTGGCACACTTGTACCACTAAGTTGAGATGGGTTAGGGGAACAGACATGCTGCTCCTTGCAATCCTCCTGCCTTTGGGTATTCAAAATTTCGAATGAATTAAATTTTTTTTTACTTTTTTCAATGTGTAAATCAACAATAAAAAGTATAAAACACTTTCCAATAAACAACTTTCCCGAAATAATGAACAAAAAAAGAAAAATTTCAAAAAACAATCCCAAAAATCCTTTTTGTATGGAAAGTAGAAACTTTAAAAAATAATTAAAAATATATAAAAGTGTTTCCTCGTATTAAAATTGTGAACAGTTTTTAACGGTATATCTAACTAATAAAAGTATCCGCGTGAATTTGAATTAGTTTTGTTCATCAAATTTGTAAGAGTTCTAATTGAACGTAGTTTCAGAATAGGTATACGTTACGAGTTTAGTTTTGTGTATTGTATAAGTGGTACTTCTTCTGTTAACGTGCATCCCGAGGTGAACAAGTACCTTAACCAAAATGTCTCTTCAATCTCGATTTTCTCACATTTGGTTTACTGAGATATTTTTCTGGTTGGAACTAACACTTAAGGGGAGGACCTGTACCTCATCCAATATGTCTATTCTAGTTTTGATTTAGGCAAACCGCCTCCAAAAAGCGTTTTGAGATATTTTCCGGTTTGTCAACTACTATCGGTTTTGTTTAATAGTTCAACCCGTAAAGCTCGTCGTTGAACCTTCTTCGCCAATAATACTGGACCGTATTAAGAAAAGTGCAAGACTAAGTTAAAGTTGTCAAAACAGATATAATTAATACTAGGCAACCGATACAAAAACTTAAAATAACATTTTGAAGCTTTAGATAAAAAATAAAGAATATTTTAATGGTCAAGCCTTGCAGGTTGCAGTTTTAAAAAAGGAATGTGGTTTTTATTTATGTACATGGCTGTCCCCATTTAAGTAGTTTTTTTTAATATAAAATCTAAGGGCGGATAACAACAAAAATATAACATAAAAAACTTGTTTAATCAAATCAAAATTTTTCAATTTTTGAAAATAAACATTTTACAAAACTGATGCACGACTTAAAAAGTGATAATGTATCAATGCAAATGTTGCCTGTCATCAGTTTCAATGAAACAAATTTACATTTATCTGAAACTGCGTAGTAACTAATCTTTGTTTTCTGTATTTATTGGGTTATGATTGGACTTATATGACTTTTGCTTTAATTGAATTTTACAATCTGCTATATTGGCCTTGACTGGGTTTGCGATCTGTAAAGAAGTTGCGCAGGACAAAGATTTGAGCTATTCCAATGAGAAGCACGGCAGCTGTTTCTAAGCTGGAATACCACCAAACACGATCGTTCAGTTCTTCAGCTCTTTTCCTGCCTAGAGATTAAGATAAAGATGCAGTTTAAAATAAAAAAAAAATGGTCTTGGGATTATTTACCTTGAGCTTCTCTGAGCCGGTGATGAGTTTGGGCGTCAAGAATCTCATTTAATGACTTATGTATCGATTGAGAAGACGTCTCCATTTGAGTGAGAACAGTTGCGTGCTCATCGATTCCTGGCAAGGCGGGTTCTTCACCAACTTGGAAGTCCACGTAGACAAACTTATGCGAGAATGACGAGAATTTGTTACTGAAACAGGCTGTATACACCCCTGTCGTCTGTGAATGGAAAAAAAATCAAGGTATCAGGGTTAAGTAAACAAGTGACGTGTACTGTAGGCGGGGAATTACCTCAGCAGTGAACTGATGACTGTCGAAGGTCGCCCTCTTCTGTTCGTAGATTACTTGGTTCTGAGGATCTTTTAGCATGACATCAACGTCCAATTGACCTCCAGCAGATACCTGCAATGACATTAATGTATAGGTTATCAGTCACTGCATCTAAGCACGACCTGAGACACTCACTTGAAACTCTAAATAAGCTGATGTATTTCTTTTTATTTCTTCATAGAAACAATCTTCGGAATTATCTGGCAACTCGAATGTGAATTCAACGCTATGAGATAGTTTCGTTAGAAAACAAATTAAAATTAAAATATATATACAATTTTGTGGAGAAATCATTTTATCGATTTTTTGCAACTAATTATGAGTTCTAATAAGAAATGTTCATTTATTTTGTATTCAAAATGCAAAAAGACTAAATAAATGGAACAATATGATGAGAACTAAATATAATTTATTCTGCTTGCAGAAAAATTTGTCGCTTGAAATTTCTTGTTTGACATTTGAGATGACATGTCATAAAGAATGTCGATTTAAAGAAAAATGTCAAATAATAATTTTCAGTATACATTCGTGGCCGGAAATAAAATGGAGTGCCAAAAAAGTGAAGCCAAGTATTCCATAGAAAAGTTCCTAGTGGTCAGAGAGTAAACTACTTGTGTTTGAAAATGTGTTGATGAAACATATTTTTAAGGAAGGTTCAAAGGTTATAAGTCATAGAAACAAAAACGAATAATATATCTTAAAATCACATTATACAGGTGAGAGTGTATTAGTAAAAATATCTAATTATATATTTGTATATCTATTTATTACACACTGGCTCCACTGGCCATGCCGATGCCCAACAACTCAACAGCAATCTAATCCACTATCCAATTCTCATTCGGTCTGTGGGAAAATTATGTCTTGTCGTTTCATTTCATTCTTCAACAACGAGTAAAAAAACATGCGTCCCTTTCCCCCGTTTCTTATATCAAAAGATACAGAAGTACATTCAAAATGAAAGAGAATGACAAACACCTGAAGAAATTGCACATATACAACAAAAAATCTGCAAAAAGCAGCTCACATATACGAAACGTCAAAATTCATGTCCAAATTTTCAACAGCGCTCATTTCTTGTCGAAAAAATGGATTTCTACGACATGTCGCCTGATTGGGCATGGATTTTTCAAACTCCATTGGTTGTTCTTATGGCTTGTTCAAAATTAGAGCAGCGTTCATGCCCAGTGGAGCCAGTGTGTTAACTTCAATCAAATGTACGCAATACTAGCCGTGCTATTTGTAAGTTCATATAGACTCGTGTGAAAATAAACGACATCAGTTTAAGCGTACAACAACATAAGTGGACTTAGGTAACTCCAGATAATTATCGGGATTTAGCCGCTAAGCCGCTTTAAAACTGTATTATACCTTACTGGCACAACAAAATGTATGCAAATGGGCAAGTTCATCAGCAAAATTTTTGACAGATCCAAAAATTCAGTTCTGAAAACGTAACGTTGAACGCTCAAGAAATAACTTTCTTGCTCACCCTGACAAATGTCCAGGACAATTTAGCTCATTAAATTTATTCAGGAAAAAATTACAACTGATTTTTCTTTCTCGTTAATTTCCCACTGAGATTCAATAGAACCATTGAGTTTATATTCATAAAAGAATCAAGATGGTTTCAAATACATCGAAGTAGATGTCGCTTAATATGCACATCGAGTAATTATCATTGCCTAATTCCCTGTAACAAAAAACACCCAAACGGAACCGAACAAAATTCTTCTGCACACTTGTATTTATTTTTCTTTAATATAAAATAAAGGATTTGAAACGTACTTTTGAAAAATATGATTTCTTTATGTGTATAAAAACAATGGTAGAACTGATCTCCATTCAGGCCGAAATATTTGCCTTAACCATGGAATACCAATTTCTTGGAAGTGAAATAGAGTTTTAGGATTTACATTGCTCGTACGTATAAAAACAGTGAAAGACAAGGAAAATGAAAGGTATTCAAAACGGCTGTTACCCGATTTTTGTTATTCACTTTGGCCCTATTTGTTATTTTTTTTATCTTTCTTCCCCCTTTTTACCTGCTTTTTCTATAATAAAATTTTCAACACGTACATTCTTCAAAAATCGAATAAGCAATAAAGCTTACCGGAAATCCGAAACAGTAAATTTTAATTTGAATTTCAATTTTTTACCGGAATTAAGCTTAGCATTTTTCAGAGATAGACGACTCATCTTAATCCGATTTACATGGCTTACACTTTGTTGGATGGAGAACACGTCAAAAAAAAGCTGGTGGGCACTATATATTGTGATATAAATTTTAGGTAAACAAAATATTTCTTAATAAGAAAAAGGATTTATTAAGGTCTGGTTTGTGTTAAAAAAAAATAAATATATGAAGTAAATAATTCTTTATGACAAATTATGACGTTTTGTGTTCTATTGCACGTTGGCTCTTTATAAAAATATTCGGTAAGCCTAGCACTATTAAAATGTGATTTTACAGTTATGACTAAAATTTCTATCCACAGCACCCATGAGCATTTTAAATGCAAATGAAAGGAAATGAAGCGAGATCATGAATGAAAGAATACTAGATTACGACACTTGTTTTTTTTTCAGCTTTTTGTTGTTGTTTTTTCACTTGTGACGTAAGCACAAACAGAAAAACAATAAAATGGTGGAATCTTGTTATGAATTGACCCCAACCAAGGGGAAAAAGAGTGTAAGGTGCCTACGTCACAAGTGAAAATTTCGTCACAATTGCAACAACAACAAAGTGAAAATTATAAAGTGTCGTAATCTTGTATTCTTTCATTCATGAAGCGAGATAGTTAAATAACGATCAACAGAAAAGAGTAAAAGCAAAGAGAGTCACAGAAGTTTGTACCGAGTCAGCTGATTTTGTTTGTGTCTCATTGTTTTTCTTTTTCGCTCGAAAAAAGAGACGTGCGTCACTCAAGAGTCAAGAGTCAACGTCTATTATTTATGTGGATATCCATTGGTAAAATAAATCAATTAATTTTTGATCGGTCAATTTTATTTATTTATTTTTGACAGTTTACGCGTTCTAATGGGCAATTAATTGATTTATTAATTGATTCATTTTGCAGATCTGGATTTTCGGCAGACTTACCCCTCCCTAATTGTACTACCCACAATACAATAATCAGCTATCGATTTGGTGAATGGGTTTTAGTAATGTTTTATTTATTTCAATTTGTGATAAATTGTGTGCGAAATATTTAAGAAATAATTGTTATCAAAAAATGTAATGACCAGCCTCTCCAAACACTTTTAAATATTTATTGGGTTGTTAAATCTTAAAATGGCATTTTTTAATTTCACCAACCACTTTCAGTTAAAAGCCAATAAACTAAAGTCCCATTTTGTTCCAAACAAATTTTAAAGGCGTCTTAAAAATGCAAGACAAAGAGAACGTTGAAATTTTTCGATTAACATTCTCTCATCTCGCTAGATCTAATGAAAGAGACCCATGTGTGGTGAAAAAAAATCCGGGGATGGTATCAAGTTTCCTCATATTTTAAAAATTCACCTAATGTTGGTGCAAACCATTTTATGTTAAAATGCCAATAAATTTTATTACTCCGTAAACTAAAATGCTTTTAGGCGTATTCAAGTGAAACTGGGCATAAAAATTTTAAAAAGATTTTTTTATTCCTGAAGAATGAATTTTTGCAACAATGCTGAGAGATTAAATAATATTGATAAGCCCTTAAAACTAATTAAGAAACTATGAGCTACATATGCCCACAGATAGCAAATATTGGTTTGATAGAAATATTTTGTCTATAAAATAAAATAAAATGCACTGTTCTAAGTTATCTTCTTTGCTACTATTATTCAAAGCACAGAATCAGATTTCTTAAAAATACCTGCTTTTAAAAAAATTAAGAAAACAATACTATGATCTCAATATTGCATTTATTTCAAATAATGTAACAAAATTTATTTAGCAGATTTTCTTGTTGGATGGAATGGATGATTCATTGCCGACAAATCTGGAGGATTTTTATTATATTCAGCAAGTTCAATCATTCCTTTCTTTGCGATCTCCCAAAGTTCTGGATGTTCTTTCTTAAACATTTCATACCATTTCTTTACTAGCGGGTAGCTTGAAATATCTAAACCAATAGCTTCTAGGCACATTGTAGATGCCATAAGTTGGAAATCAGCAACAGTCAAGCATTTACCGGCAGCATACTTTGTATTCAAACGTTCCATATAAGTCTGGAATACTTGCAAGGCATTTTCGACCTTCTTCAAACCCATTGGAGTCCTTTGATAATCGAAGAAAATAGGTGCTAACGCATATGGTCCAATGCTGCTATAATAGAATCCCATATTGAAAAACATACGCTGATTGACTATTGCACGTGCAGTTGCATCCTTTGGATACAAAGTGCTATCCGGTGCATATTTGTCACAGAGATACTGAAATAAAATAATTGTATGTAGTTGGAATACGAATTTCTGAATTATTGGATTGGTTCGAAATCTCAACACGAACACAATAACATTAAGAGATTTTCTGAATATAATTTAATACTCGTTTTTGAATTAAAATAAATACTTACCATGATTATAGCATTACTTTCTTGCAGATAGAAGCCATTGTCATCTAAAACGGGAATCTCTTTTTGAGGATTCATCTGTTAAAAAAATAAAATTTATTAAACCAAACAAAGTTGGGTTTGAATATACAAACCTTTGCATAAGCTTCAGTCAAATGTTCACCTTTATTAAAATTCACATTGACAAGCTCATGAGAAATTTTCAAGGCTTTTAAAGTCATACGAACAGCTAAAGATGGAGGTCCATCAGAGACACCGTACAATTTCATTGGCATGATCTAGAAGATAAAAGATACTTTAGTATATCTTTAATATATTTTAATTCGAAAACTACAAGTGAATGCATTCTTAACAATCTTAAGCTATTGAAATAAATTCTTGTTTTCGGAATCGTGATTCGTTATATATAGGTACTTAATGTATTCACAACCAAAACAAAGCCCATGATAGAGATATCTACGATTTTTTTTTCATTGAATAATGTAGAACCAAAGCACCTTTCAATTAAATTAATCTTGCTAAAACAATCTCACCTTTAACTTTAATTCTACTGAAATAACTTCACAAATAAATAACTGTCTTTTACTAAAAGACCTAAGCTCTATACTTAACAAAAATAAAATTTGAATATTAAAATCTATAAACTTCAATAATAAAATTTCTTACTTTGTTTTAAGTTCCAAAGATCTGTAGAAAGAGGCGAGAGCTTGGTGTCTAAAGTCTGAACAAGACAAATGTTGAGAGAACACTAAAAACTTGATTTGAATGTGCCTAGAAAATCACTTCCACTTGTTTTGTTGAGGCATTGAATTTTCAATCGTAAAGGCAAAAAAAACTATATTTGCCGTTGCCGGCGAGGCAATATCTCATAAGGGAGATAAACTTTACCTACAACAATTATTGCATTATTTTGAAGTTGATTTACTTATAACTTGAATCTGAATGGACTATACAGGGGCGTCCCTGAAAGATGGCTGTTAGGAGATACACTGTTTTTTGTTTTCTTATTATAAATTTAGGTAAGTTAGGACCTACATACATAAGTAAAACGTAATTCCAAACTTGATCTTTAGAGAATATAGGAGAGAAAGTTTGTATTTCTTGTCCCAACGCAGCGATACAAAAAGTTGTGACTGCATTATGACAACTAGGTATCCACTTGTATCAATGTACCAAAGCGCCAACTATAACGGACGGAAGCAAGCTAAAGCTAAATTTAGATAGAATCAAACCAAACCCATCTGTCCAACGCGCACGTTGCCTATAATGGACGCAAATGCAACGAAATAATAATAAAAAAAAATAATAAACTGCACGACTCGGTCGTATGAACTTGCGCTTTTAGCAAACTATGGGACTGTAAACAAATTTGTTTATTTAATTATGTTGATAGGCTAATCAAAATATCAAACAATGTCCTAAACGTGAGATCAAGTTCTATGGTAGCTATCATTAAACAGTACTATAGCCAAAAATTTAAAATGCCATCTTGTGTGAAATGCCTAACCTAAATCCCACACCACATTTAAATGAAATCGCTTAAACCGTTATCAATTTATAGCCAAAGTTGTAAAAACTGTTAACACCAAATATACGTTATGTGCAATTTTAGCCGAAAACCTGAAATACAGTTAGGTATATTGACAGAACTCTAAGTACAACGTACACAAAGTTTTATCAAAATCGTAAGCGCCGTTTTCGACATGGAAGGTAAATTGTTATAATAGGACTGAAAGTACTAGACACGAAGTTTAAAGAAACTCGTTTAGGCTACAGTTTGGTGAACAGACAACCGACGGACGGCTACTTTTTTGGGCTTCTATATCATCGTAATGTCAGGTATGATTTTTTAAAGGCCGAAAATTGAGTAAATAGCTCACTTTACGTCCGTAAGCAAAACAATATCGAAAACTTGATAAAATCTAGCAGTCCGCTGTTATAAGCTTGATATATGAATTTTTAGTAGGTTTTTCCTCAGGTACGAATGGGGGTCGCCCTCAACTCGCCCTGAAGTAGATCTAGGTATTTTGTTGGGGCGAGTTGAGCTAAAGGAGTATAAGGTTCATTTGATCCTATTTGGATATTGAAGAATCATTTCACCAAGTGCCCCTATAATGGAGTGTTCATATGACAGCATTCGTATGTGGAAAAAATTATATTTATAGGGTATCAAATTCCCTCGGTCCTTCCCTGGCTAAAGCCTTGTGCTTGTATGTATAGTTCGGTGCCAGGCGTAGATACTCTTTAAGCTTTGGCTTTTCACTTGGTTATCTTAGTTTTTTTTTATTTGCATTCTTTGTTTTCAATTAATTCTTGACAACACATTTGTAAACAAAAGAATTGTACCTTTATATTGAGAAACAAAAATAACTGCAATCAGCATGAATAATTATTTTATTGATTTCTCATAGTAACTAGGTATGAAACTAAAAAAATATTTAAAATATACTCAAAGGCACGAAAACTTGGCCAAGCTGTTGTTTTTCGATTGAGTTTTTTTACCACATGTTGCATATAAGAAGGTTGTCCAGGAAAGTGTTTATCCCTTCTTTACATTTCGGTTATTCATTACGTTACTAGGAAAGCAGTCTGTACTCATCACCCGCGCAGATATTGTGGCTTTCCTGGAAGGCTTTTCAAAGATATGAATCCGAAGAACGTACAGAGTTGGGCAGTTAACCATCGTTAATAATAATCGCCTAAGGTCCAGTTAACCTTAGATTTTGTATGTGTATCTATGGTTACCAGCTAATGGTTAAATTTAACCAGCGCTTAAAACACTGGCCCTAAATGCAACGCGAAATGTTGGGGAGATCATTCAAGGACCAATATTGACCTAAAAGGGATTCATAGGACACGATGAGATCCTGTTAATGCAAAATAAAGTTAGAAAATTATATACGTTCATTGTTCAAAAGCAAAAATCAGGAGTGGCCAAGTTTCCGTGCCGGTGAGTGTATTCATGCATAATAAGATTTGGAAGCCACTATACCTATTATATCCTTAAAGGTTTAGCAAAGATAAATTGTTAAGATTGATAGTTGATTTTGATTGACGACCCGCTTTACCTTGATTTTGTCCAGTCACTTATAGATGCGCAGTAAGTAGATTGAGAATTTGTTCGTAATTATCTCACATACATATAACCACAAACAAACAGCTGGTATTGTATGAAGTTAGGAGAGAAGCTGAGAACTCCGTCTATAAGGTTCTTTCGTACAACGTTCCGGTACAATTGCGAATGAAAGGCAGGCTCAAGAATTCCTGAAAAAAACAAATGCAGCGACACCAGGATTCAGTTAGACTCAGCTCAGACATGAAACAATACATAACCGGGGAGCTTGTCAACATTTTTTGAGGTCAACTCGACGATCACTACAAGCAGATCGCTCAGTATAGATCATGTAATGAAGTGGGAAAGGTGTGATCCCATTCGAGATCATATAGCATCGTCGGAAAAGGAGGAGGAGAAGAAAAAATATTTTGTTAGTACAGTGCCCTCCTTATAATTGTAATCTACACCCCAAAGAACAACAAACGAGAAAATCAAGTTTAATCTTACATTAGGCCAGTTTTTACTTCTTTTTCTTTTGAAGTGTTTCTTCATTAAATAATATTATCTTTAAAAGTAAAAGTCGTACGAACATCTGGTTGATCGGAAAAGACACCTGGGTGGAACCGCGTAATATGATATTTGATTGTCCCATTTTTGATCATCACTTGTGATCAAATTGATTTTTCCTTCTGCGTAGGGGGATCACATCCACCAATTCAACTCAATTCAACTCAATTCAACTTTGTTCAATTTGTCAGTGACATTTGTGAAAAACATTGTTGCCTTAGTCATATTTTCAAGTAAATTCATTGAAATTGTTAATTTTTTAGTGAATAAATGCAATAATTCTAAATTTAACCATTTATTTTCTATTGTTGTATACTCATATGGTAAAAGAAATATTGTTTTTGATGATTTGGTGACTAAAATTGAAAAAAAGTTGAAAACTTTATAATGTTTTGTATGCGTATGGTAACTCTAGTCACATTGCCACAAAAATAAAAATAGCACGTCAATTTCATGGGAAGATGACTATCACAATATTTTGGTGATTGGTTTTTAGCTATCACTGTGATGATCACCTTACGCAGACAGAAAGTGTAGATTTCGACTGTCACTTATCACAAATCACCTTAGCCGATTCCACCCCTGTGTTTGTGGGACAATAGCCTGAAGCTTTCACAAAACTGCGTATGCAAGTTCTTTAGGTAGTAAAACAACGTCGGAAAAAAAGAAGAAGAGTATGTTTTTATATATTTATTTTTTTATTTTCCTTTTGTTACATAGTCGAATTAAAAAATAAACCACCATAACAATATAATACCGTCTTCATTTCTATTTTTCAACTATACGTATTTTCATACAAATTGTGTGTATAAATTAAAATAGTTTTTTTTTTATAATAATAAAAATAAATTAAAAAAAAGTATTTTCAATAAAAAAACAAATACATACAAGTAAAAAACTGCCCATTTAGCATTTTTTTTTTACAAAAAAATGTCTACATCTGCAATTCATTCATTTAAATTGGGCAAAATTAAAAATGTCATGAACACAATAAATTAGATACACACATATAAACTAATAAAAAATTAATTTTTTATTGCTATACAATAGGTATATAATAATATATAATAAAAAAGAAAACATAAAACTCTGCACTATATTTTGTTTGTTTGTGTGTAATTCTTAAATTATTTTGTTTTATATTTTCATGTTTATTTATACTTAAATAATACTTAACAACAATTTATTTCCTATACAATTTATTATTATTTTTCTTTTCTCTTCATTTAAAATTTACAGCTTATAAGTCTATAGGTTTGCTTATCTGCCTTACATAGATAAATTGTTTCTAATCATTTCTAATACACTTGCCTAAGAATACATATATATACGCAAGTGTTTATTATATACTTAGTACTCACATGCATATATATACATTTTCGTATGTTTAATCGTTTATATATTTATACTTTTTTTTTTGAAACAGTCAGTCGCACACTTTTTTTTTTATTAAATATATTTAAAATAAATTAATCTTAACACATTATTATATTTATATGCCTATTTTATTGATTTTTTTTTTAATTTTCCTTATGACTCGTATATCATTCTGTTGCACTTTACTTTTATTCATTATTTATTTCCAATTTGATGCAGTATAATATTAAAAGCATACCACAACATATTTTTTTTGTTTTTGTTTTATTAATGCATTTTATTCTGTAATAATAAATATTTATTATTAAAAAATACACTTATACTTCACCATATTTTTGTCATCCTTTACATTTCCATATACAAACAATTTATTCTCAATATATAATATAATAATAATAATATTTGTATAATACAAAATAATTAACAAATATATTTTATTTTGTGTGGTTCATTTTTTTAAGTGTTTGTTTTGTTTTAACAGCTTTCCACTAAACATCAAAATAAATATTTAAATATTTTTTGTTTTATAATTAAGTAGATTAATAGAAAAACAGTGCAGCGTTTTGTGTTTAGCGGTCTAAATGACACTTAAAAAATTTGGCTAGTTTTTGTGCAAGGAAGAAAATTAAAAAAAAAAAAATATTACTACACATGTATTAATTTATTTTGTTATTTTTTGAGAATGGATACACATAGATAAATAATTTTATTAATTAATGCGGAGTATAAATGGAAATATGCAGATTATAGTTCGAATATAAAGTGTTGTCAAATCGATTGGTGCTGAACGAGCTTTGTATAAATATCTAAACTTATGTAAAGTTGGTTATATAAAACAAATTTATAAGGTAATGTAAAAACTTTATACATGCATTTCAAATTATGTGAAAGATTAAATCAAAATATAATAATTATTATTTTATTAATTTATCACCTTGACGCAGGAGACTGAAAAAAATTTGAAGGCATATTTAAATTTGATTTTGTTTAATTTTTTTTTTTAAACGAACACATTTGGAAGTTGAAATGCTTTCTAGCTTGCAAAATAATCCTGCTACAGCAAATTTATTATTAAAGCGGACGGAATTTCCGAGTATACGGTGAGTATTTTTGAACAAATTCTTAATATTTTTTTAAAAATATTCTATTAGAGCTATTATAAGGTAAATGTGCAGTTGGTTGGAGATAATAAATTTTTATTATATTTTCGATGTACGAGAGAATTTTAAAAGTTTTAGGAAGAAGTTGGGTTCGCTGAATTTTAAGTTTGAGGAAATATTTTATGGAATTTTGAGCTTGGTGGCTTATTTAAAGATCTTGATTGAATTTCTGATTTCGAGACCTCTAATAGACGGTTTTACTGGAAATTCTAGTGGAATCTCGAATAGAATGAATTTGTTGAAAGTAAAATGGGAAACAGGATGCTAACTATACGATCTTATAGTAAAAATACGAAGAGAAGTAAATGACTCGTAACAAAATACAAAAATAATATTTCTGTGCTTAGAAGTAAAAACGTATAGAATTTGTGGTCTCAAACAATGTCAACGCATTTCTCATGTTTGTAAGTTCAATTTGGAGATAGTTTAGATTCAACCGTTTGGTAAGAGCAAGTATGCTAGATTAAAATACGCTCCACTTTTCAAATAAAAGTACTAATTAGTGTAAAAATTAGATTTGTGTAATCTAGTAAGGGTGGATCCACACCGCATAAAACAACACAACTTTTTTCTGTTTTTTTTTCACTTTTAAATACACACGTTTAAATGGAACCATTCACACCAAATAACGCAAAATAAGCAGGCGATGCAAGTGTTTGCTTAATTGCCAGACCACCAGATTGCACGTCTTTAAATGGAGCCGTTCACACCCAATTAGTCAAATAAATCATTTTACACAATACCCGCATTTATCAATACATATATTATTTCAAATTGAAAGAAACGTTTTCCCATTTTGGCGATACTTATCCTTAAACCTAATTTGGATTCTTTATTATGCAGTTGGAGGAAATACATAAAACATTACTAATAATAAATCACACCAAGTTAAGCAAGTGAAAAAGAATGTTTATTTTTGTTTGCTTTATTCGGTCTGAATAATTTAAAGGAGTCTTTGTTTTGTTTGTTTCCGTCTTATTTGGTGTGCATCGAGCCTAAGTAAGGGTTTTAATGGAACCAACATGTAAACCCGAAAACAAACATTTTACTTACTTTCATATTCTGACTCTGAGCACTCGTATTATTACGTACTATGGTGACGCCGGAAAGCGAAGTTGTGGTGGTTTTTTTGTTGAAAAAAACAAATATTATTGTTAAATATAATTGCTAATAGATTCTTTTTCAATGTTTGTTCTAATTTTCAACAAAATTATATTAAAATAGTTGCAATGTTTAATATTCTTAATAATTCGATTTAATTTTCCGGCGTCAAACAAGAAGCGTCAAAGTTCAAGCACAATAAAATTTTCATACGTGCTTTCGTTACTTCATTCCTCCTTCGTTTCTACATCCCTCACCCAAAATTTCAAAAAGACGTATGACGAAACGTACAGAAGGGTCTTTAAGTTTGAAAGTAAAGTCTTTAAGTTTGAAAGTGACGTTTGGGCAGATTTTCAATCTCGTTTTACAATCAGTAATTTTGTAGGGAAATTTAAATTTGGGAAATTTAAACATTCAAATTTAACATAGCAAAGAAATGGTCTGCGCTTTGAGGTTTTATGTTTTTGTTTCATGTGTATTGGCCGCTTTACTTGTAAAAAGTTAATTTTACTTGGAGCTCAAACGGATCAAATATACGAATTGATATTTTACTTATCAGACGTTGGACACGAATTAAGAAAAATTATTTAAGATTTGCAGTTTTAGAGGGCAAGAGGGGTTCCGGTAGCCTGTGTCGGTTATTCTCCTGTTTGCGTTATTGTTAGACTTATTTTGTCCTTCGGTCCAATATACATAATATGTTAATCACAACAAAATGCTGGCCCATCCATTTCGTTTGGTCATCATATAAAAACACATCATGTATAAGGATAATGCAGTTGATATAGTCACCTTTCCATGATTTTAATGGTAAAGACAAACCTTCCAAACTGCTTGAAAAATTTAAATTCTGAAAGTATTCAATTTAGACTATCGACATTAAGTTCTGTGATAATTATGACGCCACGAACATTTCTTTAAATATTCTGCTGCACAAACTGAAAAATATGACAAATAATAATAATAAAAAAAATATCCCACAAAACTCTCTAGCCTAACACACCCTTCCAAGTAAGCAAGCTTATAAAAGGAAAACTGAATTGACATTAATTTTAAAAAAAAATCTGCAAATGCTTAAGAAGGTTTTGTAAAAACAGAAATACAATAATATCAATAAAACATAAATTGAGCTTAATATAAAACAAATTAATTAATTATGGTTAAACATAAAATTAATTGCTCTTTAACAACAAAATCTTTTGATTTATTTATTTACATTACCTTGTTTCTGTACACGGTCTTTTATCAACATTCTCATTATACGTTACTGTTTATACCAAGTTTGTTGCTAATACTGAATTTGTCTATATATTTTTAAGTTTTGAAAACACATTATACATATGTTTTCGACAACTTTATGGGGCTAAAATTAGTTTTTGACTACTGCATTTAATTGTTCTAGCTGGCGTTTATTTTAAAACGCTTTTTTTAGACGTAACTTATGTGCCTTTTTTATATTCTGTTTTTATTTTTTGTTTACTATTTTATTGTCAAACTTTATTGAGTAGTTAAGAGTGAGTATTTATGCAAAAGCAAAACATTAAACAATAAATTTTCATTTATACTATATATGCAATATAAAATATAATCAGCTGTGTTTATAATTGTTTGTTAATAATAATTTATGTAACATTAAAGTAAATTGCAAATTAAATATTTCGTCTTATCCTTTTTTTTAACAAAATGTTTGATTTCAAAAATAATATTTTGTGAGAATCCAAATTATTTTGGTTTTCATTTTGAATTTGCCATATTGAGTTAATTATAATTTTTATTTTACCTAATATTTACATTTAAATTTATCATTTACTTTGATATGAATGAAAAAATGTTATTTTTTTTATATATATTTTGCAATTGAAATATCTGTATGTACAGTGCAAACTAAATCATTTAAATTTAATAATACAAATTAAAATAAATAAATAAATAAAAAAAAAGCCAAAGCGACATCTTTTTAAATTCGTTTCAAAACACAAAATTAATTATATATAGATTTTGCATAGAAACGTGATAGTCTTCGTTAAATTGTTCAATATACATACATTATAATATAGTCTTCAGAAATAGATTTAAAAAAAATTAGTCTCCTTTTAGCAAGTACAATAAGCGTACTTATAAAAAACAATCATAAAGATTTAAAATATATTTAGTCCTTGATAAACAAAAGTGTATAAGTAAGAAGTGCAAATTTTTCTTTTGAGTCTGATTCTTTTTTTTTTGTTTTTTTTTCTTGGTACGAGTATGTATCCTTCCTATGATATGTTTACATTTTTTGCATTAAGTCTACTTGTGGTAGCTATATTGTAAATGATTCATTTCTGTGATATATTTTGCATCTTAAAATGATGTCGCTTGGAAAGCTAAAATCAAAAATGATTTTTTCTAAAAATAAAAGCAAAAAAAAAAAAAAAACAAACGACAAATGCTGTTCAGTGTGATGTTAAGTTTGAAGTCGAACCAACTTGCTAACTTTCATTTAATCAGCAACTTAACGCATAAAATTGAACTAACTATAACTTTGCGAGGGAGTATAACTCTTGAGTTTTATCTTAATTTATTTCTAGCGGAGCCCATGAGATGGAAATTTTTTTTCGGGATAAAGTAGTTTCAGTTTATGGCTTAGATATAAACAGTGGGGTAGGTATGGGGGGGGGGAATGCTGCCCCCTGCAACCCCCCTGCCTGGGCCTGTTATAGGATTTGGGCTGGGTGCGAGTTTGGGTGTATGCAAAGTTTCTTTTGTATTTATTATTTATTTAGTTTTGAACCGAAGTTCAAGATTTTCATTTTGTACTATTCGAAATTTTTGCAATTAATTTTCACATTCCAATGAGAATCAAGATCACTTTCTTAAACGAACTAACACCATATGGTCTCAATTCAATTTCGAAATTGAATTTAAACCATAATGGGATTATGGCTCTAATTCGCATTTCAAAGTGATTTAACACCACTATGGCGTTAGTTCGTATGGGGTTCGTTTACGGCACCTGAGATCCCGAATAAACTCAGATTTAACTCACCAATTTGGATGATTTAACTCGAGATCTCAAACCTACCTGGAAAACGTGTTTCCAGCTGCCTTAACTCGAGGTTAATCTAACCCTGGAATAATATCGCACTGAAAAATTGGCCTAAGAGCATACCATATTGTATATTTTTCAAATACAAAAGTAACAGCAACAATTCAGGAATTAAAAAAAAAACTGTTGGCCTAAACGTAAGAAATTCTATTAACATGATGAACCGTTTTTTACCTATATTGATTTTTTGACTTTCTTATAATCTTGATGTTTGTGTATTGTGTAAGTATCAAACATTTTTGATTGGCTTTCTATAACTATATCTATTTGTTATCCAAACTACAAATAGCAATATTTTTGTTTTAATGAAATTTTCAGAGAAGCTGGTAATCCTGCAAAACTTTGTTGCAGGGCTATGGGTTTAAATCTACTATTTATTAAGCAAACAAATTAGAATTTTTTTAAAACGGCCGCTTCTTCCCCAAACCAAAATGGCGCCCTATGTTTCCTTCATTCATCACATTCCATTTGATACTACACCTAAACTAAACTGTCTGAAATATTTATGCCCAGTTTCACAGTGAGAGTTTAAACTGTAGTTTAATTAAACCTAAACGAAAGTTTAAACTTTTCGTTTAATTCGTTCGGTTTCACATCGAAAACTTAAATTCAAGTTATCTAAAAACAGTTGGCGAAGCTTTCTGTTATAAAATTTGTTCTGAAATGTCAAATTATTGTTGTGAAAATAAAATAAATTGCGAATTATTGCGAAATTGTGATGCTAGTATGTATTTTTTTATCAAATAAATTAAATACCAATTTAAAAATTAAAAAAAATATAAGTAAAAACAATTATAGAAATATCATGTGCCAGAATTTACATCAAAATGGTGATGTCTGTGTGTTCTAAAACTTTAAACGAAACGCCGCGGGGTTTTAACGACGAAATGAAATCGTTTAACTTTAACGAAAAGTTAAACTCCAATCTGTGTTAAACGATAACTATGAAACTGAAAAATTGAAAAACGGTAGTTCAAACTGAAAATAGAATTTAATCCCTCACTGTGAAACTAGGCATAAGAGTATATTAAAATTAAATAGGGAAAAAATATTTAAATTTACATTTAACACTGAACAGCTTTACAAAAATTATTTTTTGTTTGTGCAAAGCTAAATTTATTTTTATCTAAAAAGGTTCAATTAAACACACGAGGACTTAGTTTTGTTTTTACATACAAATATAATAATAGTTATAGGTAATATCATTAAACTAAATGCATTTTTGGGACTAAATTACAGCACCACGTATTTGTATATTTTTTATTCTAAAAATTAACTAATAACACTATGCCTTAAAAAAATTGTTCTACTTTTGTTTTAATCTTTTTAACTATACACTTCTTTTAATAATCTCATTTCACTTATAATAATGTTATTTTTTTTAACAAAATCATTCTTTTAAATATTTTTTGTATAAAATATAATTTTTACTTGCAATATATATGTAATAATATAATTTATAAGCTGAAGCCGGATTTTAAAATAAATCATCGTCAAATAATGTTGTCGACGTTGTTGGTATTTTGTTTAAAGCTTTTTGTGTAGAAAATTTTCAATCAAATTGCTTAAGTCCTTTGAATAAAATTCTTTTTTTTTTTTTTTAAACTTTTGATTTTCTGAATAAGGTTTTTTTTTAAATTTATTAAATTTTTTTTTTTTAATTTCTTTTTCAATAGCTCAACTATTGATAGGTAAGTGCGCAAGGAATTATGCACTTTTTTTGTGTAGTAATAATGTAAATTAATTTTTTCATATAATTTTATGTAGGTAATTTTAATTTTATTGCTAGCTGTTCTTAATGACTATTTTTACACGTACCACTCTTTGACATCTTTCGAGTCGCGCTTTTTCTGTTTGGGTTGGACCAGACCCGTTGTTGATGGTTGACGGTCTGCCCCGTTGATGACGCCACTTCCACCTCCGTTTGCACCACTGCTGCCCATTCCGCCGTATGAACCACCTCCACGGTCACTCTGGCCGGGCATATTGTTGTGACCATTTGTGAGGTGTTGTTGGCGCTGTTGATGATATGATCCGTTTGTGCTTGTGTTGCCCAAAAGAGCTGTATTTGGATTGTGACTTCCGTAGGCAGCAGCCTTTTCCGATTCGGTTTTGTAGTTTCGATCTCCGTTGGATTTTAGCCACAGGACGAGCAGGATAACTAGGACGACTGCTATTAGGATGCCTGCTACTATTCCAATAATCATGGCAGTGCGTTCCTCTTCAATTGAGTTAATTCGTCCACTTTTGCTCTTGGGTCGGTAAATATTGTTGTTATATGGTGGCGCCGGTGGTGGTATGGGTTGGTAGTTGTAAGGTGGTGTTTCTGGTTCCGGTTCTGGGGGTGGTGGTGGAGGTGGTAATGGAATTTCTTCGATTTCTGTGGTTGATGTTCTGTCAGGAGTTTCAGGAACAGTATGGCTGATGTCATAAGGTGTTGTTTCTCGTTCTGGTGGCGATGTGTGCACTTGTTGATGAGTGGTAATTGATGTTGTTGTACCTTGGGACGTTGTGGAAACAGCTGTGGTTTGGTACGCTGTAGTTTTAACTCCAGTTGTAGTAACCGCAATAGTTGTATCGTGTATGGTGCTGGTTGTTTCCGGTTCCGCTTTGCTAGTAGCTGTAGTATGTTGAGTTTCAGTGGTGAGCACAGAATCTGGCTTCTTTGAGGTGCCAGAGGTGGTGGTCGAACTTGAAGTGTCCACTATTGATTCTGAAAGGAGTATTTGAATTGAACATATATTGAAATCCTCTTATTGGCATTATATAAGACAACACATTGAGCAGATACTTTTACACTTTAAAAAAAATCAGGATAACATAATTTAGATGCCCACAACTAACCTGTTCCTTTTGTTGATGTTGTCGAAGTAAACTGCTCCGTTGTTTCACCATAATCTCCAGATCCATGGAGACAATCCTCATCATCACAAGTCCTCTCTGTAACACTAGTGTCACTCTTATCAAGCACTCCCTTTTGAGGACTGGATGGTTGCTTAGTTGGAGGAACATAAACCGGAGTTATTAAATCATCACCACTTCCCGATTCAAATGGAGGAGTGCACTCGTCTTCATCGTCTCCTCGACAACCAGATCCAGCTCCAGAAAATATAAGATCGTCCATTGCACCTGGATAACCACTGGCTGGAGTCTGTAATTAATTCAAATATTACCAACCGATATCATATTACTCACTAAAGCATGCAATTGGTGCAGTAAAATGATTGGTGGTTTGGCATGAATTTGAAAAGAAAACTAAAAAGAGTGGGTGGAAAGATTGAAAAAGGTGCAAAAATACTTAAATAAAACTAAAATGTGAATTCAGGAATAAAATTAAAATAAAAGAAAATTTCTAAAAATTGTTTAATGAAATTTAATGCCATGAATTAAAAAAATCATATTAAATTACCAACAAAATTATAAAATTATAATTATTTAACTGAAACTGATTTTTTTGTTTTGTATGTTAATATATTTTTCTGGAGTTATGTTTATTTGTGTTTTATTTTTGTGTTGCTTTTATTTTATTTATTGATCGTCTTTTATTGTATTGAATTTGTACAATGACAAACCACAATTGTTGAAATATTGATTTGTGACAAATGAAATGACTTCTTTTGTTATATTATTCCAGATTGAAATCTTTTAGAAAAAAATTTCTATTGTGCATGAGATCCTTGAAAGGATAATAAAACCTGCCTCTTTATGGTATTCAGATAAATCTTGATTAAACTACGAAATAAATGTCTAAAATGGAGTTAAAATCTTGCCAGTCTTCCATTTCGAATTAAGCGAAAAAAATTATGTGCTTCATGGATGAATATCTTTCGAAAAAAGAAATAATTACAACTATTGAAATTACGGGTTTTAAAATGCTTGCAGTTGTGATGGATGATTATGAATTCATGACAAATCATTCATAAGAACATTTTAGCAGTGCGAAAATAAAGTTCTTTTTAAAAGAATCTAAAATTAGATTTAAAAGTGAGTACCTACCTATTTAGGATAAAAAAAAGTAACCAAAATCGTTTGATCAGAATTTTTCTTGAAAAAACATTTTTCAAATTCAATTTTAACAATAAATTACATATTTAAAAAATAAACATATATATAGTTTAAAGCTAGGTGTATTTGTTTTGCAGTATGTTTTTTGAAAGATGTTATACTTTTATCACTCAAGAGAATAGTGAGAAGGTCGAGGACAGACTTAGGAAAAATTTTATTAAAGTGATTTTTATATAAATAAAATTCATCGGAACACACTTTACTGTCATCCTCGATATTGCCTTTTCGTCACTAAGAACCTGCAAGGTTCAAGAAAATTGTACAGATAATAATTAATGGTTTTCACGTACCAGTCTACGGCAAAGTATCAATGGGAACACTTTCTGGTTAATAGCACTTTCAAAACTATAATGGGTGATTCAGTTGGTAGCAAGATAACAAGTACCTTAGTAAGTAACTGAGTAAGTATGCAAGCAAGTAACTAAGTATAAGTACATAAGTAAAAAAGATTGTAAGTATTTAAAGAAGAAATTAAGTAAGTCAGTAAATAAGTAAGTAACTAAATCAGAAAGGATGTAATCAAGTAAGTAAGTATGTAAACTAGTAAGAAAGTAAGTAGATAAGTAAGTAAGTTAGTATGTTATAACGTAAGTAAGGAAATAAGTTAGCGTAAGTACGAAATTAGTTTAAAAGTATTACTTAGAAAATATAAAGGTAGGAAAATAAGTCAATTAGTAAGCAAGTAAGTTAATAAATAAGTACTGCTATGTTTCCACCAAAAATAAAACCCTGATTTGAGAGAAGAAGATTTAGTAGCGTTTCCATCGGTCAAAAAAGTTTAAAAAGTGATTAACTTGACAAAAGGTTTTAAAACACAGCTACATTTCGTTTAGAATTTTTAATATTTAATAACTATAAAATGCTCTTATTTTACAAAAATCACTAATAATCTATAATATTCCGTCGAAATAATGCAATTAAAGTAGTTTATTTTGAGAAAAATTTACAAAAATAAAAAATAATTACAAAATTTATTAAAAAATTCATTGTTGACATCTAAAATGACATTTAAAATGAAAGCGTTAATTCCTAAAAGGGTGTGTGTTAAGAAATTCGCAAGAGATTTATAAGAGATTAATTTTTAATCATGAAGATTCAGGATTTAAATTTGTATGGTAAATCTAGTGATTTAAAAGGAGATTATGGATAAATCTGGTCAAATCAAGATTAAGTGCTTGGTGGAAATATGGTATAAATCAGTGAGGACGTAAGTAATTAAGTAAGTAAGTAATTTAATAAATAGGTTAGCGAGAATGTAAGTAAATAAGTAAGTAAGTAAGCAAGTAATCAAGTATAAGTGAGTAAGTTATTAACCAAGTAATCAAATTAAATACTAGGTCAGTAAATGAGAAGGAAAATAAATGAGTATAAGTTAGTAAGTCGACAAGAAAGTAAGTATGTAAATAATTAAGTAAATAAGTAAGTCATTCAGTAAAAAGTAATTAATTATGTAAGCTTCAACAGGTGGAAAAGTTCTTCTTTCCATAAAATACGTTTTACAGAATTATTTCTTCACTTTTATAAGACCTAATATCGCCTTCTCGATATTTTTAATACTCATTCAGGAAACAATTTAACTGTAGAATTCATTGTGTTTTCTTGTGTTCTGAGTTTGTGTTTTGTGTTTTAGCAATAACAACAAAAAACGTATATTTAAAACATAAATGCTAAGGGACTTTTTTAATGTGAATGAACCTGACTGATTGCAGCTGGTTTTGTTTAAGTTAATGTTTTTTGTTTCGAAAATATTTTGCAACTTTAACCCGATGCCGAAATGGAATAATAATTTTAATCTTCTGTATAACAGCTTTTGATCTGACTAAACGATTTTTTTAAAAAAACACAAATAATATGTGGTTGGTAAATAAAAACAAAATACAAATTATTAAATAAGAAATAAATTTAAATTTAAATAATAAACATTCATCATTAGAAAACTTATTGTAAAATCAAAAATTCTGTATTTTTGTATTTAAAATGCAAAGACTATCTGTAAAGCGCTCTAATTTTTTGTTTGTTAAATTATTTTGCATCAATCCTACAAATATACCAGAGTAAGCAAACATTAATATAAGTACACAAAGATGCAGAGATCGAAATACACAGACACAATTATAATTATATTTTTTTCTTGAGGACATAATAAATAATAATTTAATAACAAAATTTCAATTAAAGATAAATATTACAAATTAAAATATTTATGACACACTAAGTTCAAAAGACAAAATAAGAAATACAAAAAAATATCAAATGATTAGCAAATAAAATTTGTACTTATTCGCATAACACATAATGAGAATAAAAGAAGATTGAAGAACAATGCTGATTTTTTTTTGTATTTTGAAAGTTTGATATCGACTTGATTCGAAAAATAATAATAAAGAGAAGAACGAACGAACGAATAACGAGGCGATCAGTTTTGGATTCGCTCTCTTTGATTGGAATTGAATTGATTTGATTTGAATAAACTCCCTAACCTGCTGCATTCTTTGCAGATCATTTCTATCTAATACTCCAGTTACCAATTGTACATCTCCTCGTATTGTTATGTGGGGATCGCGTTCAACGGCAAGATCCAATAGGCGAAGCTTGTTAATTGACAGTCCAGCTATTACTCCGGCAAATGGTCGTTCTATTCGAAATCGACCTGACCGACTGTATTTGCCACCGACTTGTATGTTTGTCATTGTATTGAATACCGTTGACTGATGACCTGTGAAGAAAAAGATTTAAATAAATCGAAAGCTAAAACAATTTTTCAAACAATAAAATAATTTATTCTAATGAGCTTAATTGAGCTTGAGGCCCTTATTATGGTTCGCGAGTCGAACGTAATAAGGGCCTCGGGGCGGGTGGTTTGCTTTACTTTCAATTTATTTGGTTGTCTTGTGGTTGAGTAAGCTTTACCGCGATAGGTTTAGTTGTCAACATACTTTGTAGCAAATGAAACTCCGTCTCAATTATGAGTTATATACTATACTATATAATAAACTGTTTCTTGATTCTAAATACTTTAGGCTCTTCTCAACCAAGAGAGTGAGCTGTCATTTTGTCACAAATTTAGACAGTGTTGTTAAAAAGAATACGGAGATTTTCTAATTTTAAAGTAAACCCCTTGATCGTTTTGATTTTCCAATAAACAGTTGACTTTGTTTTGTTTTCCTGCTTACTAAATATTTTAAGTATCTACAAACACTCTTAATCCATAAAACTACCAAAACAGACATTTTGTATCTCTATTAAACAATCATGTCAAGCTTTTTACATGACAGCTTAAGTGTTGGTTTCATTATACCTAGTTGCCAACAAGTAAATCAATTTCTTTTACATGTAGATATATAGATATATTTAAATATGTAAATATCCTCTCAAGTCACAAGCTAAACTCACCTTGGGGATGAACTGTCTGAACGTTGTAATCATCCAACTGAAGAGAAGCATTACCCCCGTTGCGGATAAATCGCACCACATGGTAGTTATTGTCGTTGACTTTAGTCGTTATCTCCCCGAGGGGTAGGTCGCGCGTTCCAATATTATAGACCATAAAAATGTTTCCTTCCACAATCTCCAGTTCCATATAATCTTGTGTGGTGGCACTTTCCATCCTTAGCAGCACAGCATCCGATTTTGTTGTGATAAATCCGAGAGCAATGTTATCCTCTTCGGTGTCAGGTTGTAGTCCAGCTGGAAAGGTGTATTGAATAATCCCTTTGTTGGCACCGAATTCGTAGGCAATCGACTCTGTTTTCAAAAAAAAAAAGAAGAAAGAATAAAGAAAACATTCGCATCAACAACTGACATCAACAAATATGAAGACGCTCACCATCATAGCACGTCGGTCCAGTGTAGGATGTCATATCGCATTCACATGCATAGGCATTCCATTGTTGTACACATATGCCACGATTTGCGCAAGCATTCTGACTGCACTTTGTCGGTCCTTCACATCCGGAAACAACCAAGGAACTTGGCACAACAGCATCGCTTGTCAGAGAGGGTGAAGTGTCGCCCAAGTCTAGCGAGGATAAACAACCCTCAAAGCCAGACCTAGAGGCAATTGCCGATGGCAATTTCGAGTACATGTCCTTGAACACTCCTCCAATGTACAGAATGCCAGACAATTCAAGATGCATATTGCTGCCGGGAAGTGTGACAATCTCAAATGTGTCATCAACGGTTAGGGTGTGGGTTTTGGGGCCAGGGCGTCTTATGCTAACCGAATGCCATCGGTTGTCATTCATGTGAATTCTGGACTTGTCACGAATCGTAACCGGACCGTCACCCAAATCGAAGGTGTAGTGAATGTGACCATTCACGAGTTCAATGGAAACAAAATCATTACGCCTTCCACCGTTGTATAGAAGCAGGCCGTTGGGTTCGACCGTTTTAAATCTGAAATCTATTGAAATCGTGGCGTAGGCTTTTAACATTGGGAGGCCTACGTATGAATGCTTAGAACGAAACGTTGCTGCATGATATGGATTGCCAGGCGGTGAATTGACGAAGCGTGCTGTTAGTTTGAATGTTGTTGTTGGGAGTGCCGAAAGCTCAGGACCCAGATTGTTAACAATATCAATGTATCTGCGAATTTTTTTTGTTTCGTTAAATGTTGGTGTAAAGTATTTTATTAGACATTATTTTAAATCAAAAAATATAGATAGAAATCGAGGAACATCGAAGAGGGAGACGCATCTAAATGTTTAAAATTAGTTGGGGCCAAAATCCTAAAAAAAACAAAATACCGAAAGCCCAAAATTCCGAAAAAGTTTATACTATTACATATTTTCTTTATGTTTTGTATCGATTCTACTTGATTCAAAGTACCTGGGTGGCCAACTTGTGCCCCCAACAGTTGAGATTGCTTACCATGGTAAGCGGGGCATGCTCTCCCATGCAACCCTCTTCCTGGCCTACTATAAGACTTGGGGTGGGTGCGAGTTTGCGTGGGTGCAAGTTTGGGTATGACATATTGTGTGGATTTTGTATGAGAAGTGTAAAAATAATTAAAATTGTTGGCCTATTTTATTTTGAGGAATTTGTATTTCCGGCTATTTTTATGTTTTGTCACCATTTTTATTTTTTTTTATTAAATAATACAGTGGTGGAAACATTGTTTGAATATAAGAAACATTTTTTCAGAGACTGCAAGCAGCACTTTTTTTTTCTTAAATTATTATTATAAATCAGACCCATGTGCACAAAATTTTTCAAAATCAAACAAGCACAGCCTTATTTATAAACCTATAATACCGAGTTTATATAATAGTCCTTTCCTTATTATGCCTCGATAAGCAAAAACCTTATTTATAAAAATTTTGATGGTGGAATAGAGACATAATAAGCATTTACGTGTTGAGGGGTTTGAGTAATGCCAAAATAGAGATGATTTGGTATCGAAATGTAACATTGACATACATACTTTTTTTAGTTTTTATTGACCATTTCTTTTCAGCTCGCAACAATAAAATATAAATATGCAACTCAAGAGGTTACACATGCTCGAAATAAAAAAAAACGATATTGTTCGCTGGGTCATGGACTCATGACACCTACAGTTGCTCCCAAAATTGAACGAACACAAATATTACACAAGCAAGGTACATATTTTGCTCTTTTTTAATGATTAGAGGATGCTTTTTTGACTGAATTTATGAAAAAAAATATAACCACTGAATTAACTTGCGAAAAAATGGCAATTTTATTATATAAAGATATATAAAGAAATAAAATACGTATTTTTTCGTCATAAATGATTATTTTGGAAGCAACTGTATATGGTTATAAATTTCCCTTTATTGGTCCTTTTTAGTTGCAAGCGCATTGTAACTAAAATGGTTTGGAGATTTTTTTTATAATTATGTAATTTCCCATGGTAGAATAGGGGACGCATAATATCTTATTCACTGTGTAAAACAACCAAGGAACTTGGCACAACAGCATCGCTTGTCAGAGAGGGTGAAGTGTCGCCCAAGTCTAGCGAGGATAAACAACCCTCAAAGCCAGACCTAGAGGCAATTGCCGATGGCAATTTCGAGTACATGTCCTTGAACACTCCTCCAATGTACAGAATGCCAGACAATTCAAGATGCATATTGCTGCCGGGAAGTGTGACAATCTCAAATGTGTCATCAACGGTTAGGGTGTGGGTTTTGGGGCCAGGGCGTCTTATGCTAACCGAATGCCATCGGTTGTCATTCATGTGAATTCTGGACTTGTCACGAATCGTAACCGGACCGTCACCCAAATCGAAGGTGTAGTGAATGTGACCATTCACGAGTTCAATGGAAACAAAATCATTACGCCTTCCACCGTTGTATAGAAGCAGGCCGTTGGGTTCGACCGTTTTAAATCTGAAATCTATTGAAATCGTGGCGTAGGCTTTTAACATTGGGAGGCCTACGTATGAATGCTTAGAACGAAACGTTGCTGCATGATATGGATTGCCAGGCGGTGAATTGACGAAGCGTGCTGTTAGTTTGAATGTTGTTGTTGGGAGTGCCGAAAGCTCAGGACCCAGATTGTTAACAATATCAATGTATCTGCGAATTTTTTTTGTTTCGTTAAATGTTGGTGTAAAGTATTTTATTAGACATTATTTTAAATCAAAAAATATAGATAGAAATCGAGGAACATCGAAGAGGGAGACGCATCTAAATGTTTAAAATTAGTTGGGGTCAAAATCCTAAAAAAACAAAATACCGAAAGCCCAAAATTCCGAAAAAGTTTATACTATTACATATTTTCTTTATGTTTTGTATCGATTCTACTTGATTCAAAGTACCTGGGTGGCCAACTTGTGCCCCCAACAGTTGAGATTGCTTACCATGGTAAGCGGGGCATGCTCTCCCATGCAACCCTCTTCCTGGCCTACTATAAGACTTGGGGTGGGTGCGAGTTTGCGTGGGTGCAAGTTTGGGTATGACATATTGTGTGGATTTTGTATGAGAAGTGTAAAAATAATTAAAATTGTTGGCCTATTTTATTTTGAGGAATTTGTATTTCCGGCTATTTTTATGTTTTGTCACCATTTTTATTTTTTTTTATTAAATAATACAGTGGTGGAAACATTGTTTGAATATAAGAAACATTTTTTCAGAGACTGCAAGCAGCACTTTTTTTTTCTTAAATTATTATTATAAATCAGACCCATGTGCACAAAATTTTTCAAAATCAAACAAGCACAGCCTTATTTATAAACCTATAATACCGAGTTTATATAATAGTCCTTTCCTTATTATGCCTCGATAAGCAAAAACCTTATTTATAAAAATTTTGATGGTGGAATAGAGACATAATAAGCATTTACGTGTTGAGGGGTTTGAGTAATGCCAAAATAGAGATGATTTGGTATCGAAATGTAACATTGACATACATACTTTTTTTAGTTTTTATTGACCATTTCTTTTCAGCTCGCAACAATAAAATATAAATATGCAACTCAAGAGGTTACACATGCTCGAAATAAAAAAAAACGATATTGTTCGCTGGGTCATGGACTCATGACACCTACAGTTGCTCCCAAAATTGAACGAACACAAATATTACACAAGCAAGGTACATATTTTGCTCTTTTTTAATGATTAGAGGATGCTTTTTTGACTGAATTTATGAAAAAAAATATAACCACTGAATTAACTTGCGAAAAAATGGCAATTTTATTATATAAAGATATATAAAGAAATAAAATACGTATTTTTTCGTCATAAATGATTATTTTGGAAGCAACTGTATATGGTTATAAATTTCCCTTTATTGGTCCTTTTTAGTTGCAAGCGCATTGTAACTAAAATGGTTTGGAGATTTTTTTTATAATTATGTAATTTCCCATGGTAGAATAGGGGACGCATAATATCTTATTCACTGTGTAACTATAATTCTCCCTTACAGCTGGAGAATAGGGAATTCTAATAAATGAGGCAATGTTTAAAATTCAATAATTTAAAGTATAAATTCGTATTAAAACAGTGAATTTAATAGTTGTTTAGGAAAATATTTTTATTTGTTTTAATCTGTTTAAGCATAATTTTATATGCGAAATCTTGCCCCGTGGCAGAAATCATAGTGCAGAAGAGATGGCCAAAATCAATGCATACAAAGATTACGCAACCTTTTTGATTGTAAAATCACCAGAAAAAGTAACAGATCAAACACTTAATTCTAACACTTTCAGATTATGTTAGGCTTACGAGTTGCTGAAGGAGGGCCATTACCTCAACTCCACAGCCCAATTAGGTGAATGTAGACCCATTGTGGTGAAAGATTAGGTTATCGCAAAACTACTAACTATGCATCCACCCATCAATTTCAACTGGTATCTGACCGGAATAAAACTGATTTCGTTGTAAGTTAAATCCACATTTGACTTGACTGTTTCTAGCAGTAAAATTAATTTAAATTGTGGCGCTTTCACGCCTTAGTCAGTAAACCAATTTTAAATATTCTTTCACTAATGGATTATCATTATTCCTTGATTTTGATTGTAATATTAAGCGTTGAATGGTTTTACGGTTACGGTCGGGTGCATCCGATCTTTCATATGTGATGTTTCATAAGTTTGATATTTAGTTTTGTGTTTGAATAAAGAATATGATATTCTTCATCTCGAGAATTGGGGTTTCAGAATTAAAAAAAAAGAAACATTTAATCTAATTCATCCTTACCTGTGTCCATTATACACGAATCCTTGCATTTGTCCAATAAAGTTAGGCATTGTCGAAGTCATCTGAATTTCTTCTTCTGCATGGAAAAGTCCTCCCAGATGAATAGACCTTATCTCCATTGTACTGTGACGTCCGAGAATTGTTTCGGCTGAGAATAAATACTAATGATAAACCACTTCCACACAAAACACACGTGAATGCACTAGATCATCACTTAGTTGTGAATTACATATTTATACGAATATATATAGACTCAGGCAAGCAGTACCAGATTATACTTTATTTTTTTTTGTTTGTTAAAATATTAAGTAAACAACAAGTGAGATTTCTGTAATTTTAAGGATTATTGTTTTTTCTTCTAAATTTATTGATTTGAAAAATGTAAAGAAAACAAATAAAATTAGAAAAAAATATTATATATTTTTAAAGTTTTAAAAAATGTGCTCTGCAATATATTAAATGGAAATGGGGGGATAAGTGATTGTCTTATTGAAATATATTTTGTAAAGTTGTGAAATATTTTTTGTTTAATATTACGCGATCTCAATAAAACAATTTATATATTTTAAGGGATAATTACGATGTGTGTGAATAAGTTTGCTACTTTTAATAAAAAAAATAAAAGTTCAAATTAATAGAATTTAGTGGAATCTTTTTAAATAAAAGCAGCCATTCGTAAAGTTTTTGATCTGTTACAAGATTTAACTTTTCATTTTAAATTAAATTAAAAAAAACAATGCAAGCTCTAGCAGAAAACATAAATAATCAAATAATAAGAACTTATAATAAAAAAAATTATTGATTGTTCGATATGTTGTTAATAAATCGGTATAAATGATGTATAATTAAAAACGCTAACTTATGTTGTTTCAACGAAGCTTAAAACCCATTTAAACACATCTCTAATAAATGTGTTCAGTAACATATGTTTAGATAAGTCTTAACAAACGTTTCAAGCTCTGATATCTTCTATATTGAATTTGGTTTAAAAATCTGGGGTAACCAGAAAAAAAAATATAAATTATGCCCTTCTCATACGATTTTAGTTTTGCAATTAGTTAACGTCGCATTTTTTCGATTTTCTGAAAAGCTTCACTGGAATCCTTGCAACGAATTTAATACATAAAAAATAGATTTGTTTGTTCGTTCTTTATGCGCGGCCATACCGTTCTTCGAATTGCAATAAAACTTTGTGAATTTATTGCTTGCACTTCAGCAACGGTTATAGGCTTAGTAAAATTTACTTACAAACATACTTCAAATAAACAGACAAAAAACTCGATTTGTATATTCAATCATAATCGATATTTTCAAAATAATTTAATATATAATATTAAACGTGTATACAGGGTGATTGGTTTAAGATGCACCAAAAAGCTTGAGCGTGTAGGTGGAGTTAAGACAAGAAAAAAATCGTATGGGAGGGGGCGTCTATTTTCCCCCATTTAGGCGGGAGGGGCAATTTTCTAAAAAAAAATGACTTTAATCAGAAAAAAAATTACTTAAAAACAACGGTGAATGATACAAAGCCTTGTTATATCTTTTTAATTTCGTTTTAGCTAAACTAAAAGCCCGCGATACCAGTTGATATTTTCAAGTCTTTAACTGCTTCCATATTCTGTTTTGTTTTAGCTAAACCTAATTTATTAAATGTAAAATAAAGCCAAACTTATGTCTTCAAAATATGAATAATATTGTTATTTACTTTATTAATTTCGTTTTCGCTAAACTGAAAGCATATAAATTTAAGTCCTTTGTTTTAGATTATGTTTAATTTTAGCTAAACCTAATTTATTAAATGTAAAATAAAGCCAAACTTATGTCTTCAAAATATGAATAATATTGTTATTTACTTTATTAATTTCGTTTTCGCTAAACTGAAAGCATATAAATTTAAGTCCTTTGTTCTAGATTATGTTTAATAAATTTTTTTCTGCTTCCTATTTTCTATTCTTTTGTCATAAATCTTGTTTTAAGCCACTTTGTTTTATTTTTATTTTTTTTTATTTTTTTATACATTTTCTCTCAAATTATATAGATATATATTTAATTAACCGGCAGACGGCTTAGGGCCATGCTTGTATATCTTTTTAACTTTAAGTTTATATTCTTCTGAAAAAAAAAACAATAAAGATAATAATAATAATAATATCTTTTTGGAAAACCAGGAAACTACTCTTTTATTTTGTTTTTAAATTTAGTTGTTTAAGTGTTTTAAAAAAATTAATTTTCAAACTCAAAATTTTGAAAAAAAATTAAAAAAAAAAAATTTAATCTAATTTTTTTAAAAATTTTATGTGTTTAACTATTATTTTTATTTTCAAAATTCAATGCTCTTATTAATTTTAAGTCAAAAACAGAAAACCGGATGCCAACATGTATCTTAGTTTTTGAGAAATTAAGAAAATACTAAAAGCACTTTTTCAAAAAAAGGTGAAATCTGGTTAATCTGGTTAAAAACAATTAACTGGACTAACCAGATTTCACCTGTTTTTAAAAAAGTGTTTTTTGTATTTTCTTAATTTCTCAAAAACTAAGATACATTTTGGCATCCGGTTTTCTGTTTTTGACTAAAAATTAATAAGAGCATTGAATTTTGAAAATAAAAATAGTAGTTAAATAAATACAATTTTGAAAAAAATTAGATTAAATTTTTTTTTAATTTTTTTTCAAAATTTTGAGTTTGAAAATTAATTTTTTTAAAACTGTTCACTTAAACAACTTAATTTTCTGGCTTTCAAAAAAGATATAACAATGGCTTTGTATCATTCACCCTTGTTTTTAAATAATTTTTTTTCTGATTTAAGTCAATTTTTTAGAAAATTGCCCCTCCCTCCTGTAGACTACAATTTTTAGTTAAGACCTAATTCAGAAATTCCCTATGTTCACTGTTTCAAAATTAGACCCATGGAAAAAATGTACGGATTCAATTTTGTGTAAAAAAATTCTTGTTAACAACTGAATTTATTTCTGTGTATTTTGTTCTTTTTTAGTAGTGTTGAGTTTTTAGACTAAACGTTTTCTTGAACCAAAACAACATTTACGTTGGACTTTAAGGTAAAAATTTGCCAAAAGAATTGTGAGAAAACGTAATTTTTAGTTTGTTAGCTTGGCCAAAGATGATAACGATTTTGTTTTTAAAAAGACAACAAATTGAAAGAATTTATTTTGGCAAAGCAACGTATATTGTGTAGAGGTTTTGATCTTTCCATTTACAACAAAAAAAATTAAATTGCCGCCTAAATGAAACAGCGCTCTTTGAAAGAGTAGGTACATTTATTATATTATAATATAACAAAAATAAAAACTATGAAAACCAAATAAAATGTTACCAATGATTTAAAAACAAAAATAAACGAAGCTTTAGAAAAATTTTAAGAAATAATTAGGATGTTGTGCACCAAGATTCAAAAGCCATGCAGGTTTATAATAGCACTCGTCAAATGTCAGCCAAGACACTCATAGTTGACTTAAGGCAAGCAATATGATACTTAGATTTCATTGCTCAATCATATATTAAGGTTGTTGTTTTTTAACCACACTTTCACTAGTTACATTCAAAATCCATGCCCTTTTAATATTCATCAAACACTTCAATCAAAATAATAATTCCACTCAGCAATTTGCTAGCCAAACATTCTGGAAGCATGCCTAAACTCACTCAAAACAAAACTAAACACTTCAAAAATGCAAAAGAAATATTTAAAGAATAAATCTACTTGAAAAAAATAATAAATAAATAAAAAACGTTCATTGTTGGTGCAATAAAACAGCGCCCTAACGCTCGTAACATTTTTTTTCGAAGTATCATAATTCGTAAAAAAATGATGCAACTTTTTTGCGTGTCGATTTTTGTTTTTTTTTTCGTTTTGTTTTTGGTTATAAAAATCATGAAGTTTTTTTTTTTTAATGTACGATTTTCAAATAACACCCTGTACGTATATTTTGTTTCTTAAAAATTTTGTTGTTTTTGCCAAAGAATATTCCAATTTTTTATTTTTAAATATATTTGAAATTCGTTTTCAAGATTTATATAAATATCATTAAGTTTTATAATAAAATAAAAATAAATTTAAAAAAAAACTTAAGAAAATAAAAAAAAAAATATTTGAAAGGGACTGACAATTGAGTTAGGGTATTTTTACATGGTAATGATATCCTATTATTTTAATGATATATTTATGTAAAATATTCTTAAATTTTGTTTTTTTCTTTATTAAATTTAACATATACAGATATATATATTTTTTTAAAAGAATTTATTTAACTTAAATGGCTTTTACATACAAAGCATAAACTATTTTTGTAAACAAGATTTTTTAAAAATTGAAATAATAAATATTCAAACTAAAATTTAAATTATTTCAACAAAATGTTATTATGAGGTCGAAATTATTAATAATTTTAAGAAAAGTTTGTGATCGAGAGCGTTTCTTTACGTTTACTGAGCAGATTTTGACCATTTCGTGTCGTGTATGGTCTGAGCACTTTCGAGCGCTCTGATTAACAATAAAACACATTTGAGCACTTTACTGTCATTTTAGTAGAAGTCATCTCACAATCTGTCAAGTATAACATAAAAACTACATGAAGTTGGTCTGCTTCGTGCTCCTCCGACTACTACATTATTTTATTCTGAGCTCATAGAGCTCTGATCGAAAAAATAAATATAAATTGAGGGCTCTGAGAAGTCGGAGCTAACAGTTTTTGACAGTTCAATGTCACTCATGGTAAACCGATATGCAAGCTCTGCTCACTCAATATACCCGAATCGCCATTTTTCACTAACATCTTTAACTATTATTTAATGGGAATGAAAAAATAAAAACAGTAAAAAGACTAAAAATAGCCAAATTAAATTTGATTAAGTGGAGTATTTATGAATGAAATTCAATTTTAAACGTTTTGTGGCCTGTAGTCCAAGTTTTGCGCCTCGCTCTGGTTTGAGGGTGGGCTCATCAGCTCTCATTTTTTTATGGGTCAGGTGAAGACTATATTATAAAATTAAGCATTTAAATCAATTATTTTTGAGTGATAATTATTATGAGAAAAGAAAAAATATTGAAAGAAAACAATAAAATGGAACACTATACTTTTTTAAATTTACGGACATTGACGCAATGATATGAGCATACCCTGTATCTGTTTATCGTAAATGTTACTGAAAAAATGCACTCAAAGAGAGACAGAGCGGCCACAGATTCTATGGGTGACCCTTTCTTAATTATTATAAATAATTTTTTTTAGGGCTTGTTTATAAACGTATCCCAGCAGCAAAATTAATGCAAATGAAAGGACTTCCTTTACCACAACATTTTGTTTGTAAAGAAAAACGGCGGCACTCCTTATTATATATAGATTCAGGTACTACAATTTATGCGCGACAAGAACGAGTAGGGTGTTTAGCATGTGGTGAGAGGATGAAACAAATTTTTTTTTAGTATTAGCAATCCACGAAAAAATCAGTAGATATGTGTGTTTTATATAAGCAGTAACAAAACAACAAGATCAAGATCGATGGCCTATATGTATAGTCTTTTTGTAGAAAAATTATCCTAGGTTGTAAAATAATAGTTCTGAACCTTAATATAAATAATAGTGACCTTAGAGCTTAATAACAATGCACTAATAAAAATAGTTTAAACACGCATTTAAAAAAAAAACACATTTCTTAAGCTGCTGAGAGCATTTGATCAAATTCTTAAACCATTCACTTAAATCTTCTTTTGTTGAAATAATTAAATTTAAGTTTACAATAAAAAATATATATTCAATAACAATTAACTCGTCTGCTTTTAATTGTTATTTAAGAAAAAAATAAAAAAATAGCCAAACCAAAATTAATAGAAGTCATTTAAAAAAAATCAAAGAAAAATAAATAATTTTTAAGGGATATTATCGCACAGAAAACACACGACATTTAGATAATTTTTTGGGAAAAAATATATATTTTTTTTTAAATTACCTACATTTCAATTAGGTTTGAAATAATATTAAACAATTTGGTTATATAGGACGAAAAACTTTAAATATGTTACAAAATTCCATAAAAAAATTTAAAATTTATAAAAAAACAAGAACTTAGCATTAAAATTCCAAATTCTTATAAGTAATAATGGGAATAATTTTTTATAATGTTTTACAATTTTCTAAAAATAACACAAAACAAAAAAAAAAAAAAAATTCAAAAACTATAAACCAAGTAAAACAATATTGTATTTTTTTGGAAACAATTTTTTACAAAAGTTAATATATATATATATTGATTAACACACATATAGATGTTAAAAATTTTGTATATAATAATGTAAATGAGATATTATATATATTTTTTTGGGAATTTCAGTGAACAAAACACATTTTTTTTTGTAAAATTTATTATGATTATCGCGATTTTTGTTTTCAAAATTTGGACAAAATAATTTTCCGAAATGATTTTATCAATGATACATGTATATTTAAATTTCGGATTATTATTGATTTTTTTTCCTTAAAAAAACGACACGTCACGACACGTATTAGGGCAAATATAAGTGCTGTTGATACATACATAACATACCCCTGACGGGGGGAGCCCCGTCAACTTGTAGCCTTAAATTGGAAGCTCTGCGCGAGAAACGAATCGTATGCCAGTTATTATCGTTTAAGACTGACTGACCTGCTAGAAGATTCTGAAAGGAAAATGAGTTGTTTGTTAATAAGGATGTTGGAGAGATATGTTTTGGATGTATTACCTTTTCCCGATCACTCAGTCGCACACTGGCACGAATACGTCCCGCAACCAGAGCGATTTCTAATCGATCTGGCGAATTAGACTCAGCGCTTGTGAGCAAAAGCAAGCCCACTGGCCTCGCAGTCTTGAACCGAAGTATTAGTTCTTCGGTTTGAGTTTTAGTACCTTGACCATTACCCAGCCAAATGGTCATGTGCTGGCTTCCATTAAAAGCCAATGTTGCAGATTCCCTTCCACAGGTAGGTCCAGTGTAAAGGGTTGCTGAGCAGTCGCATATTGGGCGGTTCCATCCTTCGGTGCAGGTTCCTCCGTTCTGGCATGGATTGCCAGTGCAAACATTTGCTTGGACATGACAAGATGGTTTTACTGATGCTAGATAATTAAAAAATATTCGTAAATATAACAGGAAACTAATGGTTTAATTTGAATAACAAACCTGAATCTTGCTGCCGAGCGAAAGCGGCTATATCAATAGCTTTGCCGGTGAGTACCAAGTCCCGTAGACAGCCCACAAAACCTTGACGCAAAGTTGCTGTCCAAATAGCCGAGGGCCAGATAGTAGTGCTGTAGATAGGTCCAGTTCCGCCAACATACATGGGTCCATCCAACTCAAGAATTGTTGCATCCCCAGGAGTCCTAAACTCGTTCCATGCACCATCAACACTGACTTTTGCATCCCTACCGTTTCGACGAAGAATCAAATCATGCCAGTCACCATCGTCCACTCGTCTACGTGATGCTCGCACTTTAGCGGCTCCTGATCCAAGATCCAAATGAATATAGATATGTCCATTAAGTAGCTCAACCGCAAAGAGAACAGCCTGAATAAAAGTGAGATGAAAATTCTCGTATTATCTTTAAAAAGTTGGCATGACTTACATTTTTTGCTCTGGGTGGTCTTGACCCAGTTGTAAGAATAAGAAGACCATTTGGTTCTTTGGTACGAAACTTGAATGATATTGAACTTTGTTTTCCAGTCTCCCAAGGTGGAAGAACCTAATAGTTAATCAAGTTAAGTTTTTAATTAAAAAAAGATACAAATGGATTGAAGGAAGTAAGTAGAACATTTGAAAAATATCCCTTACCAAATGGGACTCCCTTGTTGTGAATGTTACTGGATCCTGTGGATCTCCAAGAGGACACTGATATTCTAAATTCCCTGCTATTTGAATGAGTTTTGAACCACTTTTAGCCAAATCAATCAGGTTCAAGCATAATGTATCAGCTGAGAATTCCACCTATGTCAAGATTTTGTCAGCATAAGAATAAAAATTATTTTACGGAAATCTTTATAAAACCTTTCGTAAACATCCAACAAAATTGTTGTGAACTCGTGCGCCTAAAAGCGCTCTGGGATTGACTGCACCACCAACGTAAACTCTCGATGATGATAGCATCGTAAATTTACCAGCAATGTGCGAATGATCCGTGTAAACATCATCAACAACCGTTACCAACTAAACAAAATTTATTTATTATTTTAAATATAAATATAAAACAGGTTTTTTTTTAAAATACTTACCCTGCAGAAACTTGTTATTGACGAGATCTGTTGAGAAATCAAAACGTAAAAATTATTTTAATAATTATTTTAAAAGATTTGAAAAACAGTGAGTGGATACCTCTTGTATTCTTCTATGAACAGTTACTTTATGCCACTGGTGATCATCAAATCTCACTTTTGAGGGCTTGATATGCATTTCTTGTTTACCATTTGCCAATCCCATTGTTAAAGATACACCTCCATCTCTGAGGGCTAAGTTAAGATAGTCGGTTCCATGTCCTAAAATAGGTATTGAAAATAAATACAAAATAAATTTCACTAAAATGCCCTCCAATTACATATAAATAGTTCTTTTAATTAATTAGAAAACTACTTAGTTAAAAGAAATATAGTAAATATGTTCAGAAGTTTGTCAACCGTTTTTTCATCATATTAACTTCAAACATTGATGGTGTTGATTATTTAACAACAAAGTATAATATGTGTAGTTCTAATTAGAGCGTTTTGAGAGCGTTTTCAGAATTTGGCCATTGATAGTATAACTTCCAAGTATAGTCAGTGAATAATAAAAAAAAAATATAGTCAGCTATAAATACAACAAACAGGTTATCCAATAGTTCTTCTGAATAGACTACTCCCTTGAAATAGGTAATTAAGAGAAAATTTGTACTTATGGTCTATAGTCCGAACCTTACACGGTCAATTATTTGACATCATCTATACGTATAGATTGACGTTTCCCTTGCATTTTGACATAAAATTTAGTGTGTTCATATATTATGAGACGGGCTGTTTTAGATTGGTGAACAAATCCTAATGCAAAATCAAGAGGAGTATCATTTTCCTTAATGGTCCAGTCAAATTGTTGTCTGATTGTGTGTGGTAGACGGTAGTGTGCGTGAAATCCGATGTTTTGGATTTTTTGCAGACTTGCTTATGATGTTGGCCTAAGGAATAACCCAAGTTTGTGACCTCGAGCGCAGAGCGCAACTTTGTCAAAAATCGAAAAAAACTGCGAAAGTTTCGTATTTTTTTTTCAGATTTTGGTGATTATAACCCTAAAGAACTAGTTTTTAACAGTTCCTTTGCATAACGTTTTAAGTTAAAATCAATTTGCTACAATATAATACTATAATTATTGTCTCTGTAGAAATAATAGTTTTCGAGATACAGCTTTTCAAAGTTTATCATTTTTGCGAACTTTGCTATTTTTCGCAATACTCAGCCGTTTTATTTAGTCAGTACCTCAAATCCAGGAGTTCTGATTTTTTCAGACTTATTTACGATATTGGCCTAATGAATTAACCAAGTTTCTGACATCGAGCGCTTAAGGCAACAAAGGCACAAAAGGCAGATAAGGTATGCGACTAATATCTCAATGATTTAGTCCGTGTAAAAATGTAACAAATTAAATTAAATTATAATAAAGAAATTAGTACACGATTTCGCAACTACGAGTGGATGTCGTTTTTAGCTGGAACAACTCTTAGGCACTTTTCGTATGGAAATTTCATCCAACTGGAGGGCCCACATATTACATATAGTAAGTTAATGCCTGAAAATACTAGCATAAACTTATGGCAGACGACAGGAAATTCAAGATGGCTGCGCAGCCAAACTTGATTTCTTATCAACTACAAAAGTTACACCAAAAAATTGAGCAAGTAATTAATTTTTATTACTAGATAGATATGTAATAATTTATTATATGAAACCTGAATTTATGCGATGACATAGAATTTATTCATGGACTTCCGTTCCAATTATAAAACAAGATTTCTTTCTGACACCATTAAATATTTAATCCAAAAGAAACCCTTATTTAATATTACGTGCCTTTTAAAAATTTAAAATTGTATTCCAAGTACCTATGTACATTTGATAAGATCCTACTGAAGGTGGAGAAGAGGTATCTTGTAGGTACCTATATATCTACAGCTGTATACACCATATCGGATTTACAATAGAAGAGATAAACTAAGAGTACCTCGACCTAACTTTACCCCCTTTTTTTATATTATTATATCGTATATCCTCCTCTTGGAATTCTTTTATTTGTCTAAAAATACATTCTTTTGTTTAACGTTAGAGCTTAAACTTACCTGTATAGAATAGTAGTCCATTTGGTTGTCGTGTTCGAAAGTATAAAGTTATAGCATCTTGTGCGCTTACAATCGGTTCGGCTCCGGTTTGCCCCAAATCATACGATAGAAATTGGGTTCCTCGAAAAGTGGCTTCTGATGGAGCTTTTTCTAAAAGTATAAAACAAAAAAAAAAAAAAGATATAAAACACCATCTGAGATACATAAATAGAATAACCAAATACAAAAAAAAGAGATAGTAAAAAGGTTATCACTTTATTGATTATCCTTCAATGTGTAAATTAACATATTCATGAGATGTAAAATTGTGCTTTTTTTATAGTAAGAATAGGCAAAAACCATTTGTATTTCCAACATCACAATGTTAACACTAAAAAGATTGTTGCTAAGAAATATAATTTAGTCGTCTATGTAATTTCCACTTAGTTTGTAAAAATAGCTTTGATTACAAAAAAAAAAAAAATAATACAAACAACTTGGCAGAACTATATAATGTATGATTTTGTTTCCGTTTCCTTTTTAGCTTTAGTGTGTGACTATTCAGCACACACTCGTTGCTTTGCATGTGTTTTAATCCCATTTATGCCGTCATCATCGGATTTTGAACTCTCAACGTAAGAGTTGTAAATAGTACTACTGACATCGTAAGCAAAAGCAACCCTAAATAAATATAATGAAGTATGAGCACACATCCGGAAATAAGAGTACAGAAAAGCATTTGAATGGACAAATGCAATGCACATAAACCATTAACATACTGAACGAAAACCCACAACGAAAGACGATATCAAATCGGGAAGTAGAAGGATCTAAGATGTCTCAAGATTTTGTATATACTCATGTGAATGTTTCTTTTCAAACGACTTCAGCTGACTGCGGAACTTTTAAGTTGGCCTCAATAGAAAATATAAAGTTATCTTCTGAAATATTTAAATTCAAATAAAATAACAACATACAATTAAAACAAACTTCTTTTAAGGGAAAACCGTTTTGGAATAAGCCGGTAATATTGCAGGTAATTGTCAATTAAGGCTTAAATAAATTAAATTCTTTAAGTTTAAAAACGGAAAAAATGTATTTTCTAATGGCAGAGTGATGGCCAGTTTTTCCAAGCACTTTTAAGTATTTATTGGGTTTTTAAATCTTAAAATGTTATTTTTTATCTGCACCAACCACTTTCAGCCTTAAAATGGTCAATAAACTAAAGTGCCATTTTGTTTCAAATAAATTTAAAAGGCGTCTTAAAAATGCAAGACAAAGAAAACGATTGAAATTTTTCGATTGACATGGTCTCCTCTCGCTTGCTCTAATAAAAGAGATCCATGTGTGGAGAATAAAAATCCGGGGTTGGCATCAAGATTTCTCATTTTTAAAAATTCACCTCCTAATGTTGGTGCAAACCATTTTAAGTTAAAATGCAAATAAATTTGATTACTCTGTTAACTAAAATGAATTCAGCTGTATTTTGGTGAAACTGGACATAACCCTTTGATGGCGGTTAAAAGTCAACACTAACTTTATTTTAAACTAAAACCTCTTAAAAAGACATTTATTAAGTAATAATTTGCGTGGCAATTTACCTTAAATCACTTTACAAGCCGACACTAGAATATATATTTAACGTTTCAGACAACCTTTTACAGTTTAAATGGTTTCCATATTTACAACCATGTTCTTCGGATGTGGAGCTGGATGAACCTAATAAAATTCCGATTTAATCAGCATTGCCCGATGGGGAATAAAGAAGTGGTTTTGTGGAAATAAATGTTTCAAAAATTCAATGCTGTCTGCTGTGACTATAAAAGCGGAACCTGTACCCTCAGTCCCTCAATGTCCAAGAGACTGAGCAGCTTTCGTTTCTGACCACCTTCTATTTCCGTGTTTCAACTTATTGAAAACCATATTTTTGTAAGGATTCAAAAATAAATGCCTAGACAAAAATGAAAAACTTCCTTTTCTGACCATTCAGAATGTTAGAGCCATAACTTCGCTGGAGTGGTTTCTGTTTCTAAACTTTTGCTTTCCTCTATGCGTGATATCCTGTGAAAAAACTGCTTCGAAATCGTCGTACTAGAAGTAACATTTTACACGAGATATTCATAACCTTCAGGGGTACACTACGACCGTCATAAGACGAAGAAACGGATTTCCACAGCACATTTGAGATCACCTGAACACATTGAAGTGGTGAGAGCTTCAATATTACAATAACCACTGCGCTCTGCACGAAACATGTCTTTGCCCTTACACCTTCTGATCATTCAGTGAATGGAACTAAGACCATCCTTAATGTTGGTGATGATTATGCCAGGAACTCTTTATCCCTTTTCAATTAAGTTAATGGGTCACCAAAAATAACACATAAGCTAAAACCAATCTCCGATAATTAGATCAAAAGCCTTTGAAATCACCTAAAGTCACAGTGTGGTGTGCACACATCCAAGTAGGTTGCATGTTTGGTTTAAAGAGTTCCATTTGAAGAGTCTAAATCCACAAAGTTCACACACAAAAATTTCTGCGTTGTCCGCCATTTGAAAAAAGGAATTAATGCAATTTTCTTGACATTTTTTGGTCGTATAATAATTTACTTTTTAAATATTCTCAAAATTAAAGCGTTTAGCGGCCTACAGTCCAAGAAAACATTGCGTTTCACTCAGGTGCTGGTAAAAAGCACCTTTTCATTACGCAATTGAAAGATTTTTTCAGCTCAGCTTACATAATTTTTTTAACAAAAAGCTGATGTGAACTATGCCAGCAAGATCACGGTTGCAACCATTTTCAACTGGAGGTAGTGTTTTTGTTTTAGCTCGTGGCCAAGGCTAAGAAATAAAATTAATAATGATATAAATTCTATATACTAATATGAGAAATATTTTCTTTGTCTCAAAAAATTTTTTTACAGATCTTTCCCATAAAAAGTTATAGCAAAAAAAACTGTCAACATTTTGGAGATGGAAATCTTTTTAACGATTATCTCGTGTCCTTACCTTTTTCGCAATATTGTCCTTCGAATTCGAGGTTTCTACATTCACATATTGGACCAGAATCTGTTGATATGCATATTCCACCATGTTGGCAAGGATCATTCCTTTCACAAGCATCAGTCATGTTACCGCCACGTAGACCCTTAATTATTAATCAAATATAAATGTTTTTGTTGTAAAGATTTATTAAAAAGTTTTTTAGTTAAAAAATATTGTGCATTGCTACTTGTATTAAAAATAACTTTAAGAGTATTAAAATTAAAGATTTATTACTAAACAAATTATTAAACAAAACATTTTGTATAGGAACAAAAATATTAAAAAGTATTTAATATGTATTTTTATACATATTTGGCATATTATTATATGTTTTTTTTTAAATTTCGTTTATTGCAAAATACGATGTGTTCGAAGAAAACAAAGTATCAAAGCATTTTTTTCAATAGAAATTTAATTTGTCGTTTACAGAAAAAAAAATCAAAACTAATTATTACAGATTATTTTCAAACCTCAATGAAATTATTAAGAAGTTTTTGCTTCAAGTCTCTTGACTCTGTATTAATATCAATTTATTTTGAAGTGTACGTTTAATAAAACAAGTTGTGAGAAATATATTGATTCTTAGAAGTAAATGGTAAACCTATAAATACATATATTGCGACCGACGCACAACACGGCTTGAAACAAATTACTGGAAGTTATTTGAATTTAATAAGAGATTATTTTTAATCTCAAGGACACATTACTTGAAATAGATCATCATATCGTTATTTAAGACTCCATTATTTTATTTTATGAAATATGAAGTGCGTCCATCAATCAAAGTCTTAATTGGAATATGAGAAATAAAACCGATTTATTTATTGGAAATAAATAGACAAAATGAAAAAGAAGAAAAAACTTCGGCCAGTAATTATAGCAATTGCCTGAAGGTACATCAAGTTCTATTAAGAACTAATTCATCATACGAGTACCATACATCAAATCATATACAAAAATACCCATCAACAAAATATTTATTAATGAAAATCGTAGGTAGGTGGCCAATCAATTGAGAAATTTTTAGGAGAAAATTGGTAGAAGAAAAAGACGTTCACATCTAATAGGTTGTTTTTTAACGAACCGTTAAAATCATCAATGTATATTAACGCATACGATTCGTAACATATTCCTTAATACCCTTTGTCAAATTAAAACGCTTTTAAATTTTTAAGCGGTAAAATTAAAAGAAGGTGTTATTTTTATAACTAAGAACAAGCGTCAAAACTTCAACAGGTTTTATTAACAATACTTATTATACAAACCACATATTAAATAATTTATTTATTTGTAAGGGCATTAAAGCGGAAATGTGTGTTAGGAGCATAGATTGAATAAGGAACAATTTGTGCCATTGTGTGGTGCAAAAAATATTTAATAACATGTTGAATACATACATAGTTACGTACCCGTGTGACCTTTTCTCTGGGCAATTCAGAGTGATCACATGGTCCATCTCCACACTGAAATAAAAAAGAATAGAAAAGATAATTTTTAGTTTATTTTATTATAAAACATATGAAAAAAAACATTATTGTAAACATTATATCCATAATTATATAGTATTATTATAAAACAACTAAGGCCCGTTTGCTTAAACGATATACTCAAGTATTTACGTTCAAGATAAACTCTTAAGTAGTACTTTTTCTTCTGCATAAACTGTAACTTAAGGATTTATGACGAACATAGAAACTTAAGTATCGTTTTAGCAAATGGCCCTTAATCCCATACATAAATATTATATTGATAAGATAGTTTTAGGAATAAATGTACGTTTCAAATAAGGTTTAATTTATAGAGTAGAGTACCCGTTTGGGGTCTGTAAAATTGTTAAGTTATTAAGTAAGCTAGACAGACAAATTATTAAGAGATTTTCAATATGATACTGTTTCTGATTTGCCTACAAATTTTTGTGTAGGTACTCGTATATTACTTTAGAAGTTGTCCAATCCATTTCGTAAATGAGTATGTCAAACATTGTAAATATTTAAAGATTGGATTGGATTACACTTTATTGTGTCTGACTTTTCTCTTAAATCATCCAGACATAAAGTCGTAAACTTAAGTCTTGAGTTATGATTAAACTACATTCAACTCATGAGTTTAGTGTAAAATACATATAACGTAATACACAATACAAATTATTCGTTGTTATAGCTGACTTTTATCAAGTGTGTGTTGTTTTAAACCGGCTGAAATATCTCATCCATGTTAATTCTATCTTCCTCTGGAACCGGATGATATTCCATCTGGCTCAATGACTTTCAATTTTTATGTTTGAAACGTTTAACTAACTTTTTTCCATGTGTCTCTTTATCCTAAAAATCTGTTCATAAAGTTTGATAACGTGTGTTTTCTCGACAAAGTATCTGATTTATTGTTAAAGTACCTCGCGTCTCAAACTTTCGCGCAAGTAGTCATAGATGTGAGCGAAGGAAAAAGAACGGAACATACATCGAACTTTAAACATGTTTTCTAACTCAAAACTATATCATTGTTTTAAGGAAAAAGAAAGAAAACCTCTTTGTCTATAAATAGAGAAACAAGGATGTTACCAATTCCATTGTTCAGATGTAAAAAAAAGATGTCTATTAATTTTTAATCACACCATAAAAATACTTCGGTAGCTCTAAAAATTGGGACGTTTATAAATTGTAAGGATTTCTTTCCAACTTTTAATTAATTCAGTTCATATGTATGTGTATAGAGAATTACTGTGAATATCACAGCCAACCTAAACCCCACAAACTGATTTTTATTTAAAGAATTATTAGGCCACGAAATCAGGGAAAATCAAGTATTTTTAGAACCCTCTTATTTAAACCATTCACATTCCCAATCCTCGATGATGAAGTATAGTTCATACGTTTCAATTTTATTTTGACCCCATTTCATATTTACCGATTCCGTTCCGTGACCAAATTACATGATAACGCACTTCAAACTCTTTAATAGTTGAATATAGTTTTCTATCATTTTTCTATTCAACCTCAAATGTATATAGTTATGTAGATAAATATACTTTGTCTCCATTCATCTTTTAATGAAAAGGACTCATCGTGAATAGTATTTCAGTGACGTCGACGTCAATGATGATTATTATGTCATTAGTATCGAAATATAAATAAAATTATCCTCGCATTAATAAAATTCCGTGCGTCAAGAGTTTGATACAAAACAAGTATAACCCAAACATAATTACACATTAATCAGCAGCGTTCAGTTAATAAATAAATTCTCACTTGGCTCTTAAATGAATTTTCTGTTAAATGAGGTCGAAATGATTCGTAATTTGTAATTCTTTAGTTTATTTTTTCCTTTTTTGTTTTTCTACAAATTGGTGATTATGATTACATTAAGGATACAAATAATGTCTCCTTTTTGACTTTATATGGAATATTCTTAGCATGCCCCAGACATGGTATTAAATTTTGCCAAATTCCATAAATAGAATAACACACAAAAAAATGTTGCTTTCACTTATACATAAGTCCAGAGCCAGACTCAAGATAAGAAAAAGCATCTTAGCAAGCACAAAATTGTAACTGCATGTTGTTGCTGTTCTGTTGTGCCTGAAAGAGATGAGTGTCAAGAGCATCTTTCTCAAGCACATCCTTTCACATCATATTTTATAGCAAAATATTTAGGTGGTGCATGAAGAGTGCTCGGTTTGTGTGCTTTTGGGTCCAATCAACGTTCCATTTATACTTCCTTTCTATTATTATCCTTCGAATAGAAATATTTAAAAAAAGTATGAAAGACGGAAACATAAAACAAAACCTAGCCACAGGGTTTTTCTATGTTTTGAAGGAATATCTATGTCAAATTCATTTTAGCCTTGAATGTATGTGCGCCAAAGAAGATACATCTAATGATCATCATCATCATGGGGGTACCCTACTCAACTACTCTACACTGTTTATGTACACATTGGAAGGGAAAAAATATATATTATTTAAAAACAACATTAGATACAAGGGAACTAAGGTGAATGAATAAGGAGCCGTGGTCATTTCTCTTCGACATTTTTTTTTGCATTTAAAAGGTCAGTAGTGAACTCAGTATAGAAGCAAAGAATAAACCAGAATTCTAATTTCATGCTTAGATACTTTTGTTGGAAATCTTTGTACTAGAAATTTTCTACAGTATTTTGAAGAGCTCACTAACTACTAGAGAGATAACAAAAGCTATAAGAGGTGTGGTTTTGTAAAATGCAGGGAAACGATCTCATCTACCACAGCGGCATCTTAGTTGCTAACGAAATAAAGAGTACAACAGGAACACACGAAATTGCTCTTGTGACAAGTTACCTTCTTGTTAACGACTTAAAATATAGTTTGACCAGTTTAAAAAATTTTTTTTTTTAAAAATACTTTTTTTCGAAATATTTCTATGCCATATTTATCCGGCATTGCGGTCAATAAATTTATGATATAGTCAATAAAAAAAAAAAAAAAAAATGGCTCTATGGTGGTAGGTACCGTTGAAAAGCTTTTTCGAAAAAAAAATTCTGATGCAGGACTTTATCGTTGACAACAAATCACTCATGTGAAATTTTATCAAAATCGATCGTATTTTTTTCGAGAAAAATTGAATTTTTATTTACGGTTGTATGGCAGGTACCGTTGTTTTTAAAGCTAGAACAAAAATTTCAATTTCTTTTCTAGGGAATGGTTTTTGAACCTTACATACCAAATTTGAATTAGAATTTTTTACTTATACAACCAGACTGACAGACAGAATTCCCATTTTTTCGTCTTCTCTGTCATCGTAATGATGTACATTGTGTGTACCATATTGCATAACAAAGCTAAGGAACATTAAATTTCCTAAAAATTGGTTGGTGAACCAGATCTGTAGGCTTAATATTACGAGGAGATACGAGATACAGCCGGTTTATTATTGGGGTCATGTTGACCCCTATACAAATAATTAAAGTAGAATTGTATTTAACAGTAACTCTTTACACAAAGTAATAAACATAATATGTAAAAAAAAAAACAAATATTGAGTAGGTTGGACCCAGGTTAAGAAAAGTACCCCCGCTTAATCGGGAGGGGCAATTTAAAAAAAAACCTAAAAAGAAAAAAATATTTCAAAACAACCTTAACATCTCAACAGTTATAATATGTTATACCTTTTTGTAAAGCCAGAAATCTCTTCTTTTGTTTTCTTGTTTGATAAAAGTTTTGTACAGTAGTTTTTGAAAAATTAATTTTCAAACTAAATATTTCTTAGAAAATTATTGTTTTCGTTACATTTAATTTTTGTCAAAAAGTATACGACGTTTGGACATTTGTTTGTCTGTTTTTAATTGAAATTTATAAGAGCATTGAAAACAAATGTTAAAAAAATATATTAAATTACAAATAAATAAATAAATAAAATAAAACAAATTAAAAAGAGAAGAGGAGTCCGAAAGAACTTTGACCTGGAATTGACTTCTTAAGATTTGTCTAAGCATTTTCGTTTTTAGTCATTGCTTCAGAGATTTTGTGATGCACTTTAATTCTCTGAATCTCTACGGTGTCTAATTAAATAACGTGATCCATTCGAAATCGACAACAATATACCTAATCAATATATAAATGCCATAGTTAATACAAGAACTCTCTATATAACAATTAAAAAAATGGCAGCTGAAATTTTAAAAATTCATTTAGGTATAAACGAAAATAGGTATTTATAGTATCCTCGAAATCAAAACTGAAATAATGATTTATTGATTGCATTTGAAATAAAAATCAAATTCCTGATTGGCATTATTTTTCGTTTATATGCTTGTTCGGTTTTACGGGGCCAATAAGTCAAAACAGAAAATAAATTAATTTCTCATTTCATTCTTATGAAAACAAACACCTTGAAACGAAGTGATATCATCGCCTGAATCCAATTGTAATTGGAGGAAATACACGTATAAAGGTAAATAGGTATAATCAGGTGGGGTACTGATCAGAGGATGAACTCTTAAGATTCGTACAAAAAAATGCACTGATCAGACTTCTGTTCTGATCAATGCCATTAGTCCAATACTAGCTCTCATCAATCACACAAGACGTACCTATCTTATAATTCTTCCATTTTTAAATTAGTCACGGTTATCATGGTATACGGGCGAAAAAAGAATTGTAAGTCGGAATTCGACTTCGAGGTATCCGTTACAGCAATTGGTCATGTCTTATTAAATATTTAAAATATAAATGTACATTGTACATTATGTACATATCGCGAATATACCATAATGTATATTGACATATTGTTTTGTTTTATAAAAAGTGAACCCTCTGAAGAAATGTTAACCTTACTTGACGTTATAAATCGCCAAAAATTTCATTGGAATGTAAATCGGAACGGGTAGGGTACAGTACAGAATAAAAACCGAATCGATTTCTAAATAGCAATGCATACCTTATGTAATATATTTTACCTAAAAATTTTACTGCGATCTAAAATATTAGAAATTCATTCATTTTTTGATGATTGCATTTAAAAACTTCGATTCTTTCTTATCCTATTAACGTTTTTCTATAAAGATACAATGTATTCAGCAATCGTTCTTAACTAAATCGTTTTGAACCGACTAATTAAAAACAAATCTGAATTAAATATGTTAAATTAATAACTTTGTTTTTGACTAAGTTCTAAGAATATTGATAAGAACACAAACATCTATTTTGAAAATATTTGTTTTTCAATAAAAAACTATTGACAAAATTTAGGTTGGCTGCATCAAGTACAAGCCTGATAGTGATAGTCCAACAACAGGACCCACTTAATTGTGAAGATCATACGATTTTTATTTTTTTACAAACCACTATACATTGTTCTAAATCTATTTTTCTAATCAAATTATACGAGGTTGAATGCTAACAATAAAATAGTATTGTTAATATTGATATTCTTGTCTGAAAACAATATAAGCCAAAAATAACTTATTTAAATAGCTGAGCAATGAAATATTGATTTTTTTCTTATATTTTGTCTGAATACCTAGCTCCATTTTGAAATGTTAAATTCCAAATGTGCGGTTTCGTATTTCATTGCATTATCTATTGAGATAGCACAATAATGCAAAATTTTAAAAAAACAAAAATTGCAAAAACAATAACATACGATCAGGTCACATGTCCTTGCTCTTTAGGACTGATAGCACCTATGTACTTGTATATAAGTAAATATTATATTAATAACCGAAAATGTTAAAGCGAAAATTTTAAAGATTGATATTCGCCGAATTGTGTCATGTTATACGACTTTTCGAATTAATGTTTTTGTTTACGTTAAGTTTTATTTGTAAATTTTACGACAGAAAACAAGAAAAAGATGATTTTCAAAAACTGTTCCTAACTAATTAGTTACTCATTTTAATAAGTGTTTATTTAGATAAATCAAACTTGTTAAAACTTTACATGTGAATGAGAATTCCTGGCTTTAGAAAATCGCTTTTCCTCTCATCAAAATGCTCTGCATCTTCAGTTTTTTCTTTTATCAAAAATCTAAAAATGATTTGTAGTCTTATGTCCTTTTGTTCCAAACCCTTTTAAATATTTAATGGTTTGTAAAACCATAAAAAAGAATTTTTGTTTAGTTCTGAAAAGACATATGAACCTTAAAATTTTTTTAATTTATATAATTAATACGTTTTTATGGTAATCCTTTCATATGCGAATTAAAAAAAAATATTCTATATTTTTTACCTACGTTTCTTTGATATTTGTCAAATTTTTGGAGGGACTTAATCAATAAATGAATTAACATATATTTTGTAAACCCTTTAAAAAATTTGATAAGAGAAAGAAATACCATTCATCCACAGCGCCTTTTTAAGGAAATGGCAGTTGGTATTGGAATTTCAAAATAAAAGGCAAAGAACATTATTCTCCTTTCACTTACTCTGACGAGTGGTACCTAAATTATAAACTTTAATCGATATAAAGCTAAAAAATACTCGCAATCGAATCTCATCTAATCCGTTTGAATTCAGCAGTGAATTGTAGGTCTCCTCCAATCCTGAAGAGAGGATTGCTTGAGAGTGTAAATTAATAAGCTTGGTCTTCGTCATAAGGTTGTGGCTAACATAAACAATACATTATTTTATTAAAAAAATCATTGCCAGTGCTAGTGCAACCAGATAAAAAAATTAAAATGCTGACAAATTTAATTTTTCCGATAGCTTAAATGATTTTAAGGGTGTTTTGGTGCAACTGGTCATCAAAATTATAATAAAAATTTACTATTCATTAAATGAGCTCATTAAACTGTTTAATTAAATTTTTATTAATTTTGGAAAGATGGATTTATTGCAAACACATATTTTTTAAAAGGGTTGTCTGGCAACTATTCTAATTTAATTAGTTAAAGCATCAGAAAATATTTTTAGTTTACAGACTAAAATACAATACCAAAAATGTGGCATGAGAAACTTTTTTCAGCTGGCTAATTTATAATGCAATTTGGAAAAACAATACGTGCGAATATTATATTTTTTTATGAAATCAGACCTCTAAATAAGACTAAGATTTAATTTGTGATTTCAGCTAAAAAACAGATTTTTGCATCAGATTTTTTTTTATTATGCGTTAACATACAAAATATTAAAACTTATATAATCTTGCAATTATTAAACATTTAAAAATAAATAAGTTTTCAACACAAAATCATTCAAGGTCGAATTTGATAAATCAGAAGATTTCATAGCCTGATTTGAAAATTCTCATTAAAAAAGGACAAATACTCGAAACTGTCAAGCTATAGCATTTAACCTTTATATTCGTTCAAAAGATACGATATACATAGGTACGACCACCGTACTCGATTTGATGGCGGCAATCATTTAGTAACAAAAAACTTTTAATCATTTTGGTGACGGGGTTATAGATCAGTAAATCAAAGATACTGAATATTAATTACTGTCGCGATGTTGATTAAATGATTAACCTTTTGATCTCAATTTTATTATTATAAATACTTTACGCATACGCTATCAAATAATGCATTTACTGTTCGCAATTTTCATTGATACAATAAAAAATAAAAAAAAAAATTAGGTATACCTTCCTATATATTAAGCCATCAAGCTATAAAATAGAATCATTGTTTCAAGTAGAATTGTCAAAGTTTGTCGCTCCACTTGATATTTGTGAAACAATAATAATAATAATAACTGAGAAGGTAATATCCTGAAGTGATTTGCATTGAATTGACAGTCCTTTAAAAACATTTGTGAAAAACAGACGTTTCGATTTTCTTATAAGTATAAAATATATTGAAATCGTAAGAATATACTTTTTGAGGATTCTATTTAAATACAGGGGGTTTCTAAAATAAATTAAAAATTTAATTAAATTTTTTATAAAAAAAAAAACAAAAGTTAAATATAAAATTTAAATTAAAAACTTTGCGTTTACTAAATTCTGTTACTTACTTTGAGTTTTTATTAATTTTTTTTTGCAATCTCAACTAAATATTTAAAGTAATTACAAAACTTCAGTTTAAAATAAATAATAGTAAAAAATAAAAAAATAAATACTTCGTCTTTATTAGATTAGTTCTCATTATTATAGACATAATTTTTTTTTATAGAATCAAATTTTTTTTCTTAAATATAAATATTATTTTTTTAAAAGCTGAAAATTTTTTTAAAGATGTTGCCCATTAAATTATATGGTTTGACCGATGGATCCCGAACAATTGCCGTGATTATGACAATGAAAGCGTTGGATATTCCCTATGAACTCATTAGTACCAGCTGTCGTTTAGGCCAACAAAAGACAGATTCTTTCGCTTTGGTAAATTTTGATTTTAAATGAAAATATATATCAATTTAATATTATTTATATCCTAAAATGTTTTTAGATCAATCCCCAGAAGGAAATTCCCGCAATTGACGACAATGGATTCTATCTACAAGAAACCATCGCAATTATAATTGTAAGTTATTTCAACATTCAACAAATACTTAATTAATTTTATTATTTTCATTCTATTAGTACTTATGTAATAAATACGCTCCTGACAGTCCATTATATCCAAAAGATCCTGTTGCTCGTGCAATTGTGAATCAACGCATGTTTTTCAACATGGGATACTATTTCACTACAATCGGAATGTATACTGTAGGAACTATGTTGTACGACGGGGAAAGATCACCAGAACTTCTTAAGAAGGTTGAAAACTCATTGCATGTATTTGAAATTTACTTGGAACGCTTGAATAGCAAATATGCTGCCGGTGACAAATTAACCGTTGCTGATTTTACACTTATCGGTTCAACTTTATGTCTTGAGGCAATCAAATTTGATATGTCACCCTATCCACTTGTTAAGAAGTGGTACGAAACATTCAAAATGGAATATCCAGCTCTATGGGATGTTGGAAATATTGGATTAATTCAACTTGATTGGGTTGCAAGAAATCTTCCAGCTCCAATTTTGAAACTTGAATAAATTGCTTTGCTTCAGGACAACAGAAGGATTCGAATAATTGATTTGGGCTATTATTTTTATTATTATTTTTATTTTGTATTTGTTGAATAAATAAAATTAAGTTTTTATAATGTATAAATAATTTGTTTTCTTAGTAATTTATTGAAAAGAATAATAAACGTGAAAAACTGATCTACCGATAAAATAATATTAAATCTTTCGATAATTACGTCACATATGCAGTCTTACAAATTATCGATTTGCTTACATTGGTTACATTCCTCATTGGAGGACGAGTTACTATTCTCCAGTTTCCAGACATTAATTGCCACTAGTTACCCTTAACCTTCAAAGAGCACAACTGCAGGGAGCTTGCAAAATTACTTAAGATATCTTATCTTAAATTCTTTATTAAAGGATTAGGTCCTTACAAATTTAAAGACGAAAACAAGATCAGTCTTCAATGTCTACTAAGAAACTATAAGCAAAATGCTATAAGAAAACCACAACTATAACACATGATTATCTAATGGGTTTTGTTCACAAAAGTTTTGATAATGTTTTCAGAAAAAAATCTTCCACTACAGGAACCCATAATTTAAAATTGCAATATCATTTTCTTCAGACTCTATTAACGATACTGGCAAGACTGTATAGGTACGCGCAATTTAAACACAACAGTTGATTCCACTCACTTTTTTTTAAGGATAACTATAAAAAACTAAAACATCAGTTAAATAAAGAAATGCCTTTCTAGGAAATTAGAACCGAGGGAAAATATATAAAGCATGAAAAATCGTTTTTCGTCCTTGAGACAAAGCATTTAATTTATTTTTCTATTTTTCTATTTTTCTATTTTTATCAACTATTTCTCTACAGTAATGTTTATACCATACAAAGAATTATAGACAACAACACTAATTTGGTAGGAGTTATAGCTATTTCGTCTGTTGAATAATTTCTTGGTCTATACGAATTGAACCTGGACCTCCTGCACATCTCACTAAGCAATCCTATCATTTTACCCATAATATGTTAAACTTAATTCAAATCCGTTTTCACAGTGAATGGATAAACACAATCGCGATAAATATTATTATGCTTGAATTCTCCTAATATAAATTCAATGTTTCAATTATTTATTTTTTGATGATTTTCAAGAAATTCCATATACCTACGCTTATAAGAAATTTATAAATTGCACAATATTTGTTTCTTAAAACAGAATTTTTCTTCTAGAAAGTGTATAAGAAACAAGCTTTCGTATTCGAAATTCAAAGAAAAGCTCAACACTGCAATAGTTTGTCCAGCGCTTACATACGGTTCATAATGTAAGGTTCATAATGTAAGGATTATGAGAGATAATTGACGGCAACTGAGGCCCAAGATTTCATGGAAAAAACAAATGCAGCCACACCAGCATTCAGTTGGCTTCAGACATTGAATAATCTATAACCGGGAAGCTGGCCGACATTTTCTGCGGTCAACCAGACGAACCACAAAAGCAGATGAGTAGGTAAAGTGGAGAAGTGGGAAGGTTGGGGTCTTTTTGAGGTCATAACATCGTCGAAAAAGGAGACAAGGTCACTGGGAACAAGGTTTCATCCTCCAAGTCTAAGCGTTTCAATTTTAAAACCCAATCTAAACGTTCTTTTTTCATATTATTGAATTTCATCTTTTTTATTCTACAATAAAACTTATATACGAGAATCTAATTTTAAACTGTTACCTTACAGACACATAGTTAAATTTTTATTTTATTATTATTTGTTTAAATCAAAAAATTCCCTCAAACATTCCAATCAGGTGTTGAACATAACCGATCTGAACTCAATCGACCATAATCGACCATTAAATGTACACATAAAGAAATCATCTTTTTCAAACATAAGTTTCAAATATTTCTCGTAGGATGTCGTAACTATCGTCCTTTCTTTTTTTTTTACTCTTGTAGCAATAATGTTGAGTTAAACTAAAACAAAATAATGTAGGCAGAAGAATTTTGTTCGGTTCGTTTTTGAGTGTTTTCGTTATCGGGAATTAGGGCAATAATCATTACTCTATATGCTCATTTAGCGACATCTTCTTCGATGTATTTGAAACCATCTTGATTCCTCTATGTGTATAAACTCAATGGTCCTACCTGACACAAATCGGAAAAAATGCATTAATTATGTGATAAAATGAAGTGATAAGTTTCTTATCACGAAAATTTTCATACTACTTTTTCATTTTATCATTTAATTTTATTCAGCAAATTGAAATAGATAAAATAAAATCAACTGATTTTGTGGTGAATAGGGGCCCTGTAGAATAAACCGATCAATCTGATCTCAATCGGTCAATAAGTATAGGACCGTAAAAATTCGACTGAAGCGAACAATATCTCAGTTTTATTGAAGAATTTAAGATTATAATATAAATGCTTAGTTCCCTTAATTAATTATTTTGTGCTTATCAGCGCCAGCGAAATTTGAAATTTTGCCGCCAAAAAATATACTCAATGGTTTCCATTTCCACGTGCTTCTTGCATTTGAATTTGTGTGTAAATTTCATACTTGTAGTATACCTAGTCCTTGTCCTTTTGTTTCTCATTAACTGATGACAATTTGAATGAATCGGAGGATGATATAGGTACTCCACCCATACTTTCTTTTCATCCAAAAAACATGTTCTTGCTAAAGAAAAAATTGACAAATCAGAAAGATAAAACCATTTTGCTAGCCATCAATGCTTCAAATCAAATTTCATATAAATTATGTTCATCGTCTGCGATTATTAAACATTTTAAAATCAACAATTTGTCAACATACATAGGTACATAGCTAACTACAAAAATGTACTCAAGTTCGAGAAAGGTAGTCAGAATGTTGCAAAATTCTATTTCATAATCTTTCGTAATAGAAATAATTTGTATACACCATGCTTAGCATACACCGTTATTATGTACCTATCTGCAGCTACACGGTCAGATTACTGCAACGCCAAGAGCGTACCCAGGATTAGATTAGAGGGTGATTGTATAGGAGAAATTGTATTCATTTGCTGAAAAAAAGGTTATGAAAAACATCACCTAAAAATTTTGGGTTAACTTTCGTAGTGATAAAACCGTGAAAAAAAACTAAAATTAAAATTTAAAAAAAATCGTTTTTTTGTTGTAGCAAAATAATCACGAAAAGCAAAATATTTTTGAAATATTTTTCTAATTATAATGATGATAAATAAAAACAATAAAAATAATAGAAATAGCCAAATTTATTGAGTGGAGTATTTGTGAATGAAATTCAATTTTAAATTCTTTGTGGCCTACAAATTTTGATGGTGGGGTCATCAGCTTTTCTCTATTTTTTATGTATTTTTTTTTTAAATATTTGTTTTTGGCTTTATTGCATTCTTTAAGTTTCCTCAAAAAGTCAAAAACTTTCCAAAAATGTTCGGTGAGTTTGTTTTTAGTTGTATTTTTCATAAAAATAAATATCTGAGTGTTTTTCCGTCCATACTTTTTGGGCGATAGTTGGCTTAAAAAGTAACCAAAATTTAGGAACTCTTCAGAGTTCAAATTTTTATTACGAAAACATATTGTTAGCTCACAAAAATTGTCAGAAATGGCATAAAAAAAAAGAAAATTTAGTAAAATAAAAATGAAATTTTTGTCACATATGTATTTCAAAAAAATTTTGGTTTGAAAAAAATTGAGTATCTTTCAGACCAACATAGGATTTTGTATTTGCACGTCTATTAATATTTTGGACCACAATTTTTCTGGCATTAGTATTTGCTGTCTGTCTAGGCACCCATCATAATTGTTTCGTACCCCCCTAAAAACATCCGCATATTTTGTTTCGCTTTTCAGGAATACGTCTGAATAAATTCATTAAAGAAAGAGCCAAGTTTGGGAAACGGGCCTGTTTTAAAAGCACAGGCACAAGCACATGTAAAACACTCCTAACGTACAGTGTTACTTTTAGGTGTCTCTCAAATTTTAGATTTTACAAACTACAAACTAGGAAGAATATTCTTTTCCATTAAACTAAAGAAGAAGAATAGTTGCCCCTTCCTTGGTACGCTCTTGTGTCTAGCTATTAGTACGGGAGTAACAAAACTTTAATCGCTATAGGTGACAGTGTCAGGTTAGTTAAAAGTTAAAACACACATATGTACTAAAATATTAATTACTGTCAGATGTTGATTAAATGATTAACCTTTTAATCTTAAGTCTATTCTTATAACAATTTTACGCATCTGCCATAGAGTAATGCATTTTATGGTTCCAATTTTGATTGATACAAAAAAATAGCAAATAAAAGATTAGAAACCTCTATATTAAGCCAACAAAGCTATAAAAGAGATTCATTTTGTCAAGTAGATTTGTCTAAGTTTGTTGTTCCACTTGATATTTGAGAGACAAAGTTTAAAATTTATAACGATTAATTTAATCACAGAGAAGGTATTATCCTGAAGTGATTTGCATTCAATTGACAGTTCTTTAAAGACACTTGTGAAAAACAGACTTTTCGATTTTCTTATAAATAAAATAAAAATATATACTGAAACCGTAAGAATATACTTTTAAAATAAGGTTATATAAAATTAATACTGAAAAAAGCAAAAGTTTAATATAAAATTTAAATTTAAAATTGTAGGTTTACTAGATTCTGTTTTTGCTTCATATCAAAATAGTTTATGCATTTTACTCGTTCATAATAAAATTAATAAAAAATCCTTCTTCTTTCTTTTAACTAGTTCTCATTATTTTATGATTTTATTTTTTTTAATAGTAATTATATGAACAATTTTTTTTAAATAGATATTAATATTATTTTTTTAAACCTAAACATTTTTATTTTCAAAATATTTTTTTTAAAGATGTTGCCAATTAAATTATATGGTTTGACCGATGGATCCCGAACAATTGCCGTGATTATGACAATGAAAGCGTTGGATATTCCCTATGAACTCATTAGTACCAGCTGTCGTTTAGGCCAACAAAAGACAGATTCTTTTGCATTGGTAATTATTTGAATACAATATTAATTATTCAATATTATTAAATTCTTAAATGTTTTCAGATAAATCCCCAGAAGGAAATTCCCGCAATTGACGACAATGGATTCTATCTCCAAGAAACTAACGCAATTATAATTGTAAGAAATTCCAGCATTCAACAAATACTTAATTAATTATTTTTTTATTTTCATTCCAGTACTTATGTAATAAGTACGCTCCTGACAGTCCATTATATCCAAAAGATCCTGTTGCTCGTGCAATTGTAAATCAACGCATGTGTTTCAACATGGGATTCTATTTTACTACAATCGGAATGTATACTGTAGGAACTATGTTGTACGACGGAGAGAGATCTTCAGAACTTCTTAAGAAGGTTGAAAACTCTTTGGAAGTATTTGAAATTTATTTGCAACGCTCAAATACTAAGTACGCTGCCAGCAATAAATTGACTGTTGCTGATTTCACACTTATCGGTTCAACTTTATGTCTGGAGGCAATGAAATTTGATATGTCACCATATCCACTTGTTAAGAAGTGGTACGAAACATTCAAAATGGAATATCCAGCTTTATGGGATGTTGGCAATATTGGATTGATTCAACTCGATTGGGTTGCAAGAAATCTTCCAGCTCCAATTTTGAAATTTGAATAATTTGTTGTGCTACAGGATAACGGAAGGATTCGATTAAGTGATTAATGCTGCATTTGTTTTGAGCTATTATTTTTATTTTTATTTTTATTTTGTATATGTAGAATAAATAAAATTTTATTTTTTACATAATAAAAAAAAATTTTGTTTTAATTTTTTGAATAAAACATTGCGAATGCAATGGCGTCATATTTCTGACCACATGTCTTCTTTTGAAAAAAGTTCTCTGGTTTAGTTGAAACCATATTTTTCGGTCGATTATATCGATTGCTTAATGCACAAATGTGTTAAGTTAATTTTGCAGGAAACTTCTTCAGAGTTTTAAAGTTCTAAATTGTTGTTGGTGTGGTTGTTAGGTCAATTTGAAATCTTTTTACAGAGTGTTTATTGAGCAAAATGAAAATAATATTAATTGCAAAAATAAAAGACTTGTACCTATGTCCTGAGTAGAATAATATAATTAACTCATTTTTGAAAGAAAATGGATTTATCAAATTTGTGCACTAAGCCATTGATAAGGAAATTATATCTGAATAATATAATATTACTTTTTATCTGGTATGCAAACATTTCAATAGTATCAATATGCCATTAAAATATTATGCAAGGAATTCTATTAGACAATGTATTTTCCAATATAACTAGAAGGGGCATAAGCTCGAAGTAGTAAAACCCTGTTAACTTACAGTTGCCTTATTACTGACTTAAGATGAAAATTTCAAACTCTCACTTTTAGAAACGATACCTATATATATGTTTATATACATATATATTTATATATACATATATTTCTTTAATATTAATGATGACATACATTCTATATGTAAGGACTGTTTTTTCTCCGAATTTTTTTTTGACAAAATGATTGAAAGCTGACTAACGTGGCATAAAAATATTCATACTTTTTGCCAATATTTTCTGACAAATGTAAATATTGCCGTTCTTTATTATCCCCTCTGATCTGGAACGGATTGGAATTTGGCAAGATCTTGAAACAAAGCTGGATCTTGTGTTTTTGTTGTTTGCGTGTATTTCACGTCGCCAATCAGATCCGGATCAGGTCAAAGGGCATACTAAAATACACCTAATATGTAGATTCGAATTAGTCTTATTTTTATTATTAAATTAAACAAATACTTAGACTCTCTGGACACAAGCCAATTAATTTGCAAATCGAGTTCCAAAAGCAATCATTTTGGATTCATGCATTTTACTTCTATAGTGGCGAGCAAGGTGAACACGATTATACGAGTCGACAGATATAACACTAATTCAAAACTAGTTCGAATTGTAATAATGCTGGTTGCTTATACGATCTTCAATTTGTATTTCATAACAGTCGATTCTTGTGTGAATGTGCGGAGGTTCTAACCTTGACAGATTCAGTAGACCGAATCCAACTGTATTTCCCATTTATTCTCCTCGTCTTTGAGTTTATGATTTGAAAATATGTATACCAAATTATTTGCTTATATGTTTTTAAATTTTTATTTGCTTATAAATTATTTTGCTTATCAGTTGAAATTTTTAAAACGTTGACTTGCTAGATCTTGAAAGTCTGACGGATGGCTAAGAAAACATTTCAGAATTGTTTCTTAAATGTTTTTTTTAATGTCTTTTTGGTATGGACGCTTCATGAACATTATCGAAATGCTTCTAAAATGTTTCCAATTGGAGATTTACGATGAGAAAAATTCAATGTTTTTAACGGAAGAAAGTTAAGTATTTATTATTGTGAATGGGGATGCGAAATTTGGAATCTAGAAACATTTCAGAAACATTTCAAAAATTTTTCCTGAAACGTCTACACCAAAACAAACATTAATAAAATAAATCCTAAAACTTTTTTAAACAATGTTTCTTGAAATGTTTTTCTAGCCTAGACACATAGCCTAGACACAGCTACTTTTCGATCACACCTGCGATTTTTTCGAAAGGTCTTAAGAAGGAATATGTTGAGAATAAGGAGCTGTCACATTTCTCTCCTAAGAACTTGACCATTCATTGATTTTCAACCAGCCGTCTATATTTCTTTCCATAAAACACATTTGTTAACCAAATATAATAATTTATTGCCATCTTTCAATATGTGGACGATACCAGAAAATTTTAAAAGTCAAAAAGGAGGAAATGACAAATCTTACTAATATTTTTTCTTGTCATCTTGAAGAGCATCAGAACCTGCCGTTTGCATTCGATAGAAAATCCATAACCTCTCCCTCCATTCTATTCATATCAAATAATGACGCAAATAAAAGAGTGGGTTAATAGTGTAGTAGGCCTTTCCTTTGACTGCTATCGTGACAGTTATACTAGGTATTATCTTATTTTTAATGCTAAACCAAATTACTTTTCTGAGAAATAAAGGACGGGTAGTTACGTTTAAAACATATAGATGACTCAAAACATCAACTGACGGGTATGGTACGTGACAACTTAAAAAAAAAATAATAGAAATTTATTTGACTTTCGAACTTTTGCATTTCAGTTGCCATACACGCCAGCACAGTTATTTACAACAACATTATCCTGCATAAAAAAATGTCTGTCTTTTTGAGAAAGAAAGAAATTTCCTTGAACCAACATCGATTGATTAAAATTATATAAAAAAAAAATAAAATACAAGCGATGCACATGACAAGATGCCAATTGGATTGAAGCAAATAAGTGAAAAAGAAAATTCTATCTTTACTTTTACTGCTTTAGTTGAAGTGGAGTTTTATTCCATCACACATTATTTATTCACCAATAAACATGTGCAGTGCAAATAAAAATAATCCCAACATCAAAAATCGATTTGAGTTCAATACAAGAATTTGCGCTAATTGCCAATTAAATTGAAAATAAAATTCCACCTACTAAACTCAACCCAGTTTATAGGATCGAAGGGTGTATCTGACGGTTTTGCATAATTTTACCTACTTAATTGACAAAACTCCTCTTGTGCAGTTAATTACATCGGTACACTTAACCGGTGGTGTGAATGTCTTATCAGGCGTATAATATATTGTAGGTGTAGGGGGTTGGAAAGCAATATACAAGTAGCAAGTGCAACGCAAGATAGTTAAAGGGGGTTAATAAGATTGTGGCTGAACGCATCTATTGATTTTTGCTTCATGTTCCATTTCCTGGTTAAGCTGCAGCTGACCCAACAAACCCATAAATACTCTCAATCTCTTGGGTTGCAAGACTGTGCTCTAGTTTCAGGTCATCATATAATAATTTGTTGTTGGTGGTTTCTACTTGACAATTTTTATATTAATATCGCAGCACAACGACATTTGCAATTTATTTAAAGTTGTTTGTATTGATAGATTTTATCTCAAAAAAAAAAAAAAAAAACTAATTGTAATAATTTTATTAGAAAAATTAATTTGTTGGTGTTGAAAGAGTAAAATAATCGCATATATTTGAAAATTAATTGTACCTTTATGTCTCTAGCTTGTTTCATTTCTTGTCGCCTTGTTACGACACCTGGTTGATCGGCATAGACCAAATTACGAATTGAACCCCGAAATCTTGGCTCAAAAATCACACTTGGCAGAGCAAGAAGAGCTAGTTTTGAGTTGTACCTGAAAAACATTAAATAAAAATTAAAACTTATAAAGAAAAGTTTTTAAATTTAATGATTATATAAAATATAATAATATGATTTATTCGTTTCTTTTTCCATTAAATCAGACAACTTTATCTAGAAAAATGTACAACAGTATTAATTAACACACAATTTATGTGACGGGAACGAGTGAATCGAAAAGTGTGTCCAAGGGAATATTTCAGAAATATTTAAAGGTGTATACAGACAAAAAAAAACATTTCAGAAATATTTATCAAATAAAGAAACATCTTTATTTATCTAATATCGAATTCCTTGGAAATAAAAAGTCGACTTTTTTCGGACTAAAGTTGCTTCTTCTCCGAAAATCATTATCCATGGACAAGAAAAAGTTGGTTTTTTCCCCCTCAGATCAAATTTTCTTCAATCTCGATTTGGTAGCAAGATTCACACGTATTTGCATGAATACTTCCCAAAATTGATTCCTTCTAACAGACGAGACTTTTAGTTGTGTAATTTGGTTTATTTTAAAGGGGATTTACCAAATAAAATAATTTTAAAACAATGTATTTAAAATTAATTTCGTTATTAATAGTAAAAATTGTGAATTAAGTGCGTTACAGTGAAATGTTTAGATCGTGTCTATAAAATATAAAGAATACCATCACAAAAAAAAGCAACTTCGTTGTTTCAACATCCATGGGAAGGAAAAAAAGTCAACTTTTCCGATCAAATCTGTAAAAATCCAAGGAATTCGACATAAGAAACATTTCAAAAACATTTCAGAAACATTTATTAAAATAGGAAAACATTTCTGAAATATTTCTTCAATGTTTTTATATTGTTTTTTTGGTTTGAACACCTGATAGATAGTAAATATTTTGTTGAAATTATCTCTGTTTCTAGAGTTTGCAATGTCTTGCAAATGACACAGGAAGAAAGTAAAGTGTTAATTTTTTTGAAAATGTTTCTTGGATGACATTTCAGAAACATTTCAAAAATGTATTTTTAAGCGTTCACAATAAAAAAAAACATTTCTGAAGTGTTTTTAAACAAATGGAAAACATTTCATCAACGTTTTTTAAACAATGTTTTTTGGTCTGGAGTCTGATAACCTAAAGATTTGTGTTAATGTGAGAATTGTTCTCTTAAAATCAACGATTCGCTGATCAATTTTTTTTTCAAAACATTATAAAAGGTTTTTCCAAATCTCTAGAAAACGTTGGTTATGAATCGTTCCATGTCTGAGGCCAAATGAAAGCTTGGTGTCGTTGTATTATCAATACCGAAAACATGCACCATTTGTGTTTTAAAATATCAAGAGCAATAATCATACTTTATTCCAAACTTTGGCGATTTGGAATATCTAGTTGTGCTGAAGCCAAATGAGGGTTGGTATATTATACAAACTATCAAAAGTGTTCACTGTCTTTGGGACTTATAGTATTTTTTACCGTAATTTTTGTTCATGTAAAAATTTAGTTTGTCGAAACAAGCTACAAAGATCGGTAACGGTCATATTAAAATTAAATGTCTTAAAATGTTTCGTCCCGTGAAGAATTAAATTTGTGATCATATCAGCGCTGGAGCTTACGTTATTTGCGATCGGTTAATGTCAAACGGTTTTCCTTGGAGTTTTATTCTATTTTTCCCCCAAGCACTTATATTGATTTGACCAGATTTATCCATAATCTCGTTTTAAATCACTAGATTTACCATACAAATTTAAATCCTAAATCTACATGATTAAAAATTAATCTCTTATAAATCTCTAGCAAATTACTTAACACACACCCTTTTAGGACTAGACTCTTTCATTTCAAATGTCATTTTAGATGTCAACAATGAATTTGTCAATACATTTTGTAAATATATTTGATTTTTGTTAGTTTTTCTCCATTTAGAGTACTAAAATTACACTATTTCGACGGTGTATATATCAAAAGTGAAATAAGTGCATTTTTTAGTTAATAAATATCAAATTTTTGAACGAAATGTTGCTGTGTTTTGAAGTTATGAAACCTTTTGTCAAGTTAATAATTTTATAAATCTATTTGGCCGGTGGAAACGCTTCTAAATGTTCTTCTCTCAAGTCATGGTTTTATATTTGGTGGAAACATAGTATTAAACTGGATTATTTGAACATTTTGATAATGTGACAATGATCCGATGTGCCTAGCCGATGATTCACTTAAATCTTAGGTGTCGTTTTCAACCCAAACAGTAGATATCAGATCTGAAAAATAATTCCCACGACAAAGTTTGAAATCTTTTTCTTTCAACAACGTATGAGCCATGTAAATTATTTCACTGATTGCTATTGATTGGAAGTTCCGGTTTAGAAAAGAGCTTTAAATTGATAGGTGATATTGGACTATAACGGAAAAGTTTACATCACTTCTAATATCGCTATAACGTTTCTTGTCTTTTTTTTATTTTATCGGTATTTTTTAATATTTCCAAAGAAATAGCCATCAGTGGAATTCTTCGCCTAAAACAATTCAACTGTAATACTATAGCACTGCTCCGGGAATGGTCATCATTTTAACCTAGAGCCCAACTTTGTACGTATACAGTGAAGGACAGAGATTCTTTCTTTAGCTGCACAACACAAATGTGGAATTCTTTACTAAACTCAATGTCTTCCTTCCATTTTGTGATACTCAGATATTTCAAAACAATGTGCATCAGTATAATCATTATAGGAACTTTCTATAGGCACATGATTTCACGTACGCGAAATAGCTCTCTACCGCCCCTGGATACACCTTGAGCAGAGCAACGAAGTTGCGTGAGCGGCTCGACTGCATAAAGGGAGTTAAAATCCCTTGAACCCGCGAGAGGTCCACTCAGGTACTGTTTAATAAGAAAACTGTTGACAAAGGCGCTTGCCAGACGACTGGACACAACCTAAGCGGAGCAACGAAGTTGCGTGAACAGGACTGGACTACAAAAATGGAGTTAAAATCCCTTGAACCCGCGAAGCGAGTCACTTAGGTATTGTTTACCAAGAAAACTGTTAAAAAGGCGCCTGCCAGACGACTGAACATACACAACAGGGTATGTCCCAGGAGCGGTAGAGAACTATTTCACTTACGCGAAATTAGGTGCCTTTACACAGATTTTTATCTTTATAAGGGTATCTATATTCATGACTCCTTGAATGCGGGCATATAATAAACAAACTTGCTGAAGATCTTTAAATAATTCAACTGAAAAAAGCGTAAGCTATTTGGAACGCAATTATCAAATACCAATACAATTCTCAATGAAATGTTATCAATATTTTAGATTAATACATATCTACATCCCAGGATAATTAAAATATTTTCCTTAGATGTTCAAATTTTCTTTTAACGACATCTTAAAATATCCATGTTATCTAGTTTAAATGGACAATGTCCAAAATCTCAGTTAGAACTTTTTTTTTTGTTTGGCAAAATATAATACGCAAACAAGAAAAGTGCAGCATCAGACTCACGTTTCACAAAAATGATTCCTTTTAAACTGACGCATCCAAACGGAATGTAAAATCCACATACCAACCCAAATCCATGTTCCGCAATCTTTTTATATACAAAAACCCATATAATGCTCGTAATTCATTTAATCCCACATTGAAAAGAGGTATTATTTTTCATTTTATAAAACGGTTAACAGATCTAATAATTTGTTGAAGTGTAAACTCACCAGTTTGGCATTCCCCCAACGTACACATCTGAATTTGTTGCAAACTTGCCAAATTGAAATTCCTTGCCCCTGGACGAACGGCTTTGGGAGACCCCATCAACAACCAGGGTAGTTTGCTCATCGTTTCGAAGTACCTGTGAAATTAAAAAAAAAGAAAAAAAGATTTAGTATCTATATAGCTTTATAGGTATGTATATCTTTGCATAATAAAGCGTTTGTGCATCAAATTTGCTTTTGCAAAAATTTCATATTTCAAAAGAGTTGACTACCCCTAACCAACAAAAGGACGGAGACAAGTGCCGGTTAAATGCATTTTGATGTTGTGCAATAAATTCATTGCCCAACGGTTCTACTAACATTGCAAACAATTGCAAAGCAATGATGAGCCTTAAAGCTCAACGTTGTTTTATTCAAATCATGTGTAGAGCCTTTTATATGAGGAATTTAACAATATTGTGTAGATATGCTTAGATACATATGTAAATGATTCAAAGGATTTCGCAGAATATTATTTTATTTTTTTTTAAAAGTCTTCGGTCTTATAGCTGTAGCAATTTTATGTAGTTTTCCCTTCAACCCTTACATACAGATTCAGACTCAAACTCGATGGTATATAAATGTGACATGCTGCCGTTGGCTGGATAAGTGGGTCAACGCTACATTTTCGCGGCCTACTTGGCATTCTATAGAGAATCCCAATAGAATCCGTATTTTGTATTCGTATTCGGCTTTCATTAATCTTTAAACTAACCCCTTGTCAGGGCCCTTTGCCCTGCAGCCGCTCAGAGACTATTGACTTTAAGAGAACCAAGCCAAAAATAAACACACTCGTGACGAGTGTGCACTGTGCATAAGTTTGAAATTGAAAACTTTATGAGGTTTCAAAAGTTGGCCTACAAAATGCAACTTTCTTGTCGTTTGGCGTGAGCGTGATGTTGGGCTGAATGTATATACATAACATAGTACACCAAGATGTGTATTGATTGAAGCTCGATGATGACTGTCAGACTTCAAACATTTCTGATTGTCAGATGGGAAATGAAAAAATAACTGATGCGTTCGTATTCATAAGTTATTCAAAGTTTTGAACCTTAAATTTAATTTAAAGTATGTAGGTATGTAGATACATATTATTAGATATAGGTAAAATCTTCTTAATTTAAAAAATAAAAATAAAATAAAAAAAATTTATTATCTTGCACTTATACACCATGTTATAGTTAGCAAACTGTAAGCCCTGACGCCATCTCACCGCAAAAGTTATTCAAGACTTATCTTTACTTGTTTAAAGTACCAACAATTTTGAATTATCTATACCCCATATGGGATCTATAAGGGCTAACAGCCTGTTTAGATTGGAAAATTTAATTTCGGCGCTGCCAGTCTCCTTCTGTTTAAACACAAATTACTTTAGATCCACCATATTTGAGGCGCTGAATTTTGGTGACGCGAATGTTTTGCATTTTATAAAAAAGATTATCATCAAAAATTAATTTAAATGCTTCTGTTTTTTGACCTCTTCCAAACATTTATTTTTTGTTCACTCTTTCGCGAAACGAAGTCAAAGCCAAATGATGCTGGCTCCGCGACGGTGAAACTTAGTACCAAAAATTATCCAATTCCGATATTACGGCTCATTGAAATTACGCCATAGGAACTTTCCACAAAGCTATGATATTTAAAAAAAAAGCCCGGAAGTCCCTTGGTATACCTACAATAATTTGGCTTTGTCCCTATAGGCAAAAACGCTTAGTAATTTGGCGCAAATGGCGGAAATTTCGGCTTCTTTTTCAATGAATTAGTTGGGTTTTTTTCCTTTACGAATCATGAAAAAGGGCCAACATTTAATTTTTTGCCTTTTTTCCAAATCGAAAAGGAAAAAACGCCAGGAAATTAGTTTTTTTGCTATTTAAAAAAAAAATTTTGTCGCAAAATAACAATACTTTTCGGTTTTAACGAATTTTGAAGTCATTGTAGTAATAATATTACTTCGTAAATGTGTGATCAGTAGTAGGTCATTAATTGTTGGTTTGCAACTTTCTTAGTCGCGATTAAGTGCTTATATTATACTTTGTACAATATAAACATATACTCGCAATGGAAAGTTTCGACTTTCGAAATAATAAGTGGCAAACAAAAAAAAGCAAACTTTTATACGTTACGAACGAAAACATTAGTCTAAGAGCTAGCGACAAAAATACTTTCTTGTGCTTTTAATTTGTTCTTATACAAGAAGATCCCATTATTAGTTTCCAGCGAAATGATATTTAAATGTTGGGAGCTGATATTTAGACTAATTATTGTCATACTCATCAGAACCGTTGCGCTAGTGGGAACCCCAGATGAGGCTTAAGCCCGAGTTGTATGGTCGAGTTCACATGTTAGACTAGAACTCGGGACTCTTCAGAATCATGAAAAACGTATATTTCTTGCCTAGAATATGTATTTTTTAAGAACATGGACTTTTGTATTTATTTGAGCATTTTGTAAAATAAAAAAAATGTCTGGTTATTTCTAATTTTCCCAAAAAGTACAACACATTTTAACAAACGGTTTTCTGTTTTTGACTTAAAATTCAAACGAGCATTAAGTTTAGGAAAAGACAACAGTACCTACTTAATTAGCTACGCAATTTTCTCCAAAATTTTTAGTAAAAATTATTTTTTTTTTAAAACTGTTAACTAAAAAAACTTTATTTACCTTTGCATAGAAGTATTACATGACCTTGTCAGTACTACCGTTGATTTTTAGTATAAAATGCCCCTCCCGAAAAAATGAGGGGTAGTAGACGCCACTTCCTACACTATTTTTATTCCTTTGACTTAATTTGCATATGTGGTAAAACTGGTCCAAGCCAGATGTTGTTATAGACTCATCAGATTCGTTGGGCTGTTCGGTGGGTGAGCGTAGAGAAGGCATAATCCCGAGTTGTAGAGTCGAGCTCACCATATTAAGAGCATATTATATTTCTCTACCAGTATACGAATTTTCAGGAATTTCGCATTTTTGTTTTGCTTATTTTGCCTGGAATAATATCAAACAGAAGAAAACAGAAAACATTTTTCAGACTTATACGATGATATTAAAATTAATTTGTGTGTCGCTTTTTTTTCTAGAAAAATCGTTTTTGTGACCGATAAGAAACTGTTTGACCGATTTTGACGGGACTTGCCGCTGACACTGACAGATAGCTGAAAAATAATAAATGTTGGTCCGATAGGAACCTGCGGCGGAAACGCGCCGGGTAACAGCAACAGCTAGTCTTTTGTAAAAACGTTACCAATAATTCCATATGTTGTGAAAAAATCCCATCAATTTTGATAAAATTCTATATGAGTGCTTAGTTGTCGATTGTAAAAAGTCGACGAATTTCACAGTAGTTAACACGAAGGTAACTTGTCACAAGAGCAAGTTCTTGCGACCCAGTCGTGTTCTTTATTTATTTTTGATAAACGCACGTTTTGTAAACTGTTGACAAATCTATTCTATCATTCAGGAATGCTGATAAGTGATAACTTCTGATTAAAAAGAAAATATTTTCCGTCTTATTCATAACCAGGAGAACACATTTAAAATAAATAAATAAACATTATTATTTTAGATTTAGATGATTCATGAAGAAAGATGTGTCGGCTTCAAATTTTACAACTCATCGGCCATCTGTGACATGGTGATTGTGATAACGAGTATGTTGAAATTCATAATTGTTATGGTTGTTTCTTTAATTATGTTTTTTTATTTTAATCTCGATTAGATGTTATTATTTTGCACGGTGTTATCGATCATGGTCAATTAATTGGCATAACTTACTGATGGATCAGGCGTACTGGGTGGTCCTTATCGGAAGTAGCTTTAACTTTTGCGAATGGACTGGACAGTCTTTTTCAGTTTTATTTTGATATATTTAGTTATATGTACATAAATGTAGCTATCAGCTGTAATTGAAATACATCATTTAGGGGCCAAGTTATAGCTTTAACATTGAAATGCAAATGTGACACAGAATCAATGAAACAATTTGAAATTTGTTTGCCAATGATTGAAAAGTGCAATGGTTGCTATAATCAACATTATTTCCATCATTGAAAATGAATTTGAAAAAAATTTGAGTGTTCATCATTGAAACCGTCATAATCGTTGAACGAAAAACTGACAGCTGAGAACAGTATACAAATCGAACGACATTAGTGGAACGATTGTGTTTCAGTTTATGGCATTAAAGTCAAATGTTCAATGATAAAATCGATTTCCATCATTGTAATTACAAAAAAGAATTTATTAAGAGAATCATTTATGTTTTTAATAAACAAAATCATTTATTTTAATAACTTAATTTTAATACCAATAAACGCCAAAATTGTTAAATAAATTTTCTTTAAAATAAAAAATACAATTGTTTAATCATGAGTTTCATTAGCTGTATTTTATTATCCGCTCTGATTTGATTGGATTCGCATCGAGAAATACCTGCATACAACAAAAACTCAAAATCCAGCTTTGTTACTATATTTTGCCAAATTCCAATCCGTTCCAGATCAGAGGGGTTAATTAAAAACAGCTAATTAATGATAGCAATAATTATCCTGTTCCACATTTTCTTGCGATTCATAATGCACAATATTATGAACTCTTTAACCAACTCGCTCTGCACCAACGTATATCATTTTTTAGTATTTATGAAATCAATAACTCGAAAGAAATGGAGAGAACAATATAAGATAGCTACTAGAAATGTCGTTTCAAGTACCAAATGACAAGACATAAACCCTTTCGCCAATATAGACATAAATGGAAAAATCGTATCGAATAAATAACGACATACATTATAGCGATTATACAGGAAATAACGATGTCCTGCCATGGTATATTTGAAAGTGTTTCCAATACGAAAGTGTAAGAAACCATTTTATCGTGAATGTTTGAAACGTGAAGATTCCAAATTGGAACAGTCCGTATATTTATTTTGGAAAACACTTCTAACTAAAAATTTACTTGCGAAAGTTCACCAGGTAACATTCTGAAAGTATGGAAAGTATGCATTTTTCCTGGATAAAAATGCATGCCAGGCGACGTGCAAGTGCAATTATGATTGGTGCTGTTGAAAATCATAAACTTGATTATCATCTAAGTCGCGACGCTGAAGCTCGAATGACTTAAAAAAAAAAAAAAAAAAAAAAAAAAAAAAAAGGCAATTCCAGGAACAAATATCGATTTATTTTAATGTTCACTTATCGATCAAGTTAATAAACGATCCAATATAAATAAATATTAACACAAAACATCACATAAATTATTTAAAATTAGACAATTATTGTTTACCCCATGTTTGTTTTCCTGGTGATCCACTTCGTGAATGCTGACCAACATTACCACCCCCACAAAAATTTGGGCAATAGATATTCAAAAAAAGAACAGTAAATTGGACTTCTCAGCAATAGATTTTCATTTTTTAAAAAATTGCGAAATGCAACCTTTTAATTTTAATACAGAAAATCTTTTGAAATAGAGATGCACAGATACAAAAGATGCCCTTTAGTTTGAAAATAATGACATAAGTGACACGAAATGAGGCAAATTCGCGAGAAAGTCTGAATTCTGAATGGAAACATTCGGCAAATTTTATTGAAAATAAAAGGCACGACTGGGTCGCACAAACTTCCACTTGTGGCAGGTAAGCTAGGACTAAACAGTAAAAAGGCATAAATGGGTCTTCTATTGCATGTTGCAGTTTTTCTATTTTTGTATATGAAATAATTTTTTAAATTCTTTTGATATATTTAAAACACAATAATTAAAAAAAAAATAACTTAAAACAAACCAGAGTTTTCCCAGAAAATCGTCGTATGCCAGTAATTATTAAACAATAGAATATATTTTAGAGTTTTTTTTTACAAAAATCGAACGACAAGTTTTTGAAAAAATCGATTTTTTTTTATATATCTTTTTAAAAATATTTTTATAAAAAATTCATCAATTAAAATATTAAATTTTCCAAAAAAAATTTGTTTAATCAATACATTTTTTTTTAGAAAAGCTATGAAACAATTAAGCCATTTTCATCTATCTAGGCCTTTCTTAAAATAAAATTTGGTTAAGATCCGTTAAGTCGTTAACGAGAAGTAAAAATTAAAAAAAACGTTATATGACAGGTACCGTTAAAACTATTTTTGAAGAATAACGGTTTCAATCGTCTAAAAGGCATTTCATGCAGTAACACTCATGTCCAATTTTATCAAAATCGTTAGAGCAAGTATTTTTATTACCGTTATATGACAGGTACCGTTATTTTAAGTTCGAAAAACCCCTCTGACGGTCACCAAGTTTGAAGGATATCGGCCCAACCGTTTAAGCTGCATGCAAGTGCGAATGACAGACTGACAGACACACAGACAGAATTTCCAGACCCACTTTTTTCGACTTTGCTATCATCGTAATGCCATGTTTGATTGTTATCTCGAAATTTTTTTTTGCACGAATTCATAACTTGCCTTATACAGGGTGATTGGTATAAGGTGCACCAAAAAGCTTGAGCGTGTAGGTGGGGTTAAGACAAGAAAAAAATCGTAAGGGAGGGGGGTCTATTTCCCCCCGTTTAGGCGGGAGGGGCAATTTTCTAAAACATTGACTTAAATCAGAAAAAAAATATTTAAAAACAACGGTGAATGATACAAACCCTTGTTATATTTTTTTGGAAAGCCAGAAAACTACTCTTTTATTTAATTTTGAAATTAAGTTGTTTAAGTGAACAGTTTTAAAAAAATTAATTTTCAAACTCAAAATTTAAAAAAAAAACTAAAAAAAAAATTTTTAAACTAATATTTTTCAAAATTTTATGTAATTAACTATTATTTTTATTTTCAAAATTCAATGCTCTTATTAATTTTTAGTCAAAAACAGAAAACCGGATGCCAAAATGTATATTAGTTTTTGAGAAATAATAAAAAATTAAAAGTAAAACTAGTAAAATAAGTAAAAAGTTAACTGGTTTTTTTTATTATTTGATTAAAATCGGATGGTATGTAATAAAAAATAAAAAAAGGATAGTTCCCTAATTAATAGTCAAATTTGGGAAAACCAAAGAAAAGTGTTTTTCTTGGAAAAAAATACTTCTAGTTTTTCTTAATTTCTTAAAAACTAAGATACATTTTGACATCCGGTTTTCTGTTTTTGACTAAAAATTAATACGAGCATTGAATTTTGAAAATAAAAATAATAGTTAATTACATAAAATTTTGAAAAAAATTAGTTTAAACATTTTTTTTTTATTTTTTTTTCAAAATTTTGAGTTTGAAAATTAATTTTTTTAAAACTGTTCACTCAAACAGCTTAATTTAAAAATAAAAAAAAGAGTAGTTTTTTTGACTTTCCAAAAAAATATAACAAATATCATTCACCGTTGTTTTTAAATAATTTTTTTTCTGATTTAAGTCAATGTTTTTGTAAATTGCCAATCCCGCCTAAACGGGGGGGGGGGAAATAGACCCCCCTCCCATACGATTTTTTTCTTGTATTAACTGCACCTACACGCTCAAGCTTTTTGATGCATCTTATACCAATCCCCTGTATAGTACCTATAATCGCAAGTAAAAAGTGCAGTAGATTTCTTTTTGTGGTAGTAGTTTTTTTGATGGCTAAAAGTGCATTAGATCTACTGCACTCTTGCAGCATAATGGCACCCCTGATGCTGACTACGATTTTTCTGGCAAAGAATCGCTTACTTTTGTGTACTAGATCATAGGATTTAATCATGTTGTTCGGAAGCAATCTTCCCGGTTGCAGTGGTGTACCTTCAGGAGTATTGATATATGCTCCAAGAACTACTTGACAACAAATTTAATTATGTGTAAAACAGCAGAAGACTTAAGTCCGTTGTATACAACCGACGATTGAAATCAAATTTTCTTCGGAATAAAATATAATAAGGACAAATGGTAAAATACGTTCATGAGCTGACGATGTTATTTGTGCAGTTCTAAAAGTTATGTTGTTTGCTTTGAATGAAATTCTTATTTCATTTGCAAACATTCATAGCCATGAAAACACTTCATCCTATGTGCAATATAAATTCCTTGAAAACTATTAAGAAGTTCATAAAAATCTCTACATCAGTAAGTTTAACGTTTTGCAAATTAAATTCGTGTTAAGTGGTAAGCAAGCACCGCACCTTTTTCAGATAAATCTTTTTTTTTTCTCCTAAAATTTACATCTATCCCGCACACAAACTCTTAACCATCGTCCTAGTTTGCACCTAACCACTTCTGGGAAAACACCGGAAAAGTTGAAACCACCATCAGGACCTCCAACCACTTCATTTCCCTTTATTCAAACAATATAACAAAGGCAAATAAATGGGCAGGCGATTTTTCGGGTATTTAGGAGAATTTCTTTTTATTTACCATTTCAAGAGTAGATATGTATAGGTAGGTAAAAAGGTACGTAGGTTTTTATGTGGGAACAAAAATAATATTGCCTTGTCATTATTGAACTGCTCGGCTGTGGCGGTTCGGAGGTTGCAAATGAAGTGCCTGCGTCAATAAAATCACGCAGACATGCTTTTATATGCAAATAACATAATAGATTTCGTGAATGATGGATTGGTTAGTGAAGTTATACCACAAAATGACTTATCCACACGAAACGAAAAGCTTTATCCCCTCGATGACGCATAAAGAAGTTACAAAACTTAAGGGTAAAGGTGTGTGTGTGTGTGCTACAATAGGTTCCCTACACGACAATCAACGAATTATTCGGTTAAGGCACCTTAATTCTATATGTTTAGCTCCTGTCAATCAAGCTGAATGAAGGTAACTAATACATTCCTATATACTTACTTAAAGGCCCAATGAAGGTCACCGAAAACACTTGTAAGTCATGTGACTCTAATGACCAATTCACATGAACATTAATTTTTAATGACTTCGTACAACCAGTGAGTGCATGACAACCTCTTTGACAATAATGGCGAGACGCGAGTGTTATGTTTTACTGTTAACGTCATCATATTATAAGCACCGTAGCCTTTAGGTATGGATTGTGCAACTTAAAGGATATTATATCCCCGGTGGCATGGCAAGAAGAAACGTACTAACCAGGTAAAATATCATCGCTACGTTTTGGTTTATTCAGCTGCATTCTGCGCAGTAATAAAAATTTAACCGAGAGTATAAAAATTCGTAGTTAAAGAATAAATCGTTGAAATATTCATCGTCATACATGATGTCACGTTTGACTATTTATGATTTCTATTTGTAATGAAAGCAGTTCAAGTAGTCAATTTAAAAAATCATTTGTTTTGACCAAATCACACAAGTTCCTTTAATTTGATAAATAATCTGTGCATATTTATTCAGGAAGGTCTTTTAATTTAAACCGGTAATTGAGACAAATGGCGCTATTCTTGTATAAAAAGCTTTGTACGTTTATTTAAAAAAAAACTGCTTCTTTTGTATTTTTGATGTTTTATTGAAAGAAAAAGAGAAAACCTTGCTCATCAATGCATAAAAATCAAACTTTTAGGGTAATATATGCTCGAACCAAATTTTTAATGTACCTTGTATTTCAGTCTAGACAAAAGTTGTCCCAAACTAATTTAAAGCTCATACAATTTTCTACAACTTTTGTTATCAATTGCCAACCGTTTCCCAGTTACATGCATTACGAAGGAGAAAAATTGCTTTTACCTTATGTTTTTAATCAAACATTCCGTTTGGTCAGAAAATGGCCAGTTTAGGCCTTTTTTTAAGAGGCTCTAAATACTATGTCCACTTTTTAAAAAAATATGAAAAATATATTTTAGTAGGAGATATGAGCATTCCTTCCATTTTCCTTACCCAAAGCTATTTTTTCTTCGCGCAGGCATAATGTGGCGAAGACCCCCTTTTTTGACCAAGAATTTCGTATCGTTTAGATGCAGAGAGATAACTTTGCTATAAATACTTACCCTGTTCACTTTTTACTTGCGAATATAGGTACTATAGTCTATAAGGCAAAGTTATACATTCGTACCAAAAAAGGTTTTGAGATAACAATCAAACATGACATTACGATGATAGAGAAGGCGAAAATAGTAGGTCCGGAAATTCTGTCTCATACAACCCATTGGTTTAGCCGATTTTCTTCAAACTTGGTTAAAAATATTCTTGATACCATAATATGCCCGGACGCTTTTTTATTTTTATCGTATGTCATGAAATAACGGTACCTTGTACCTCCCATATAAGCTTCACCGATAATTCCAAATTTCTCTTTGATAGTCTTTGCATTATAAACTGACTATTATCTCCAATATAAACTATAATGACACGATAGTTTAATGTATGTATATAGGCGTAGAAGACTTTGGAGAAACAAACAATTCATCTTTACCAACTTTTAAATTAGGTCGTTTCCGAAAACTTCAAATCAAAGTCATTTTGATCGGTAAAGGATCGTCATTTTATGACGCAGTATAGTTGCAATCATCAAAAAGCTATTCGTCCTACTTACTGCAATTCTTCTTCTTTTAAGAAATACAAAAAAAAACATTCCAAATATTATAAAGGACGAAACTACATGAAAAAATAAGAAGCTCACAATCGAGCTATTTAACTCAACTGAAAATAATTAATAACGATTTTAAGGGCAAGAGGTCCGACCGACTTCTTTCTTTTGAGTTTTTTTTTGTCACCTCGATTTTTTTACTGCAGATGATGCTTACGAACATGTGACCTGAGAAAACTACAGTATCGAACATAATGATAAAGCGCGAAACAGATTAAGCCAGCAATAGCACCAATGTTTCCCCCCTACTACAATTGTAGCGTTTTTGCTACATTTTTGTTCTCAAAAAAGCCACTACGTACATGTTTATAAAATATTAACAGAATACTAAAAGACCAAAAAATTTTCTTAAATTTTCATTTAAACACAGAAAAACTATTTTTTATTCTTTATTCACATATGAACTTACTGTTATTCAAATATTGACTCAGTAAGGAAGCGAATCGTTTGAAATTTCGTTTAAATACATAGACAACTTATTTCACAAATGTGCAAAAGTGCACTTGACGCACATTTGTGCACTAAGCCATTGAAATATTTTTGAAGATAGGTAATAACAATTTTCTAAGAAGTGTATCGGTATTGTTTCTAAAATCATAAAATCATCACAATTTAAGGAGACACAACTTAAAATGGAACCGCAAATATTTTTTGTTTTTATATAATCCACTTTATCCAACCTCCAGGACACGATACTATACGATCGAAAATACAATCATACATTTTTAATAATTTTGATTGTCAAAAAAACTTTGGAACCCATAAAAGTTAGTTTAAAAAATAAATCTGTGAAAAAACATATAAACGTAAACTTTGCTAAAAATGCATTTTGAACTATACAAAAAATGCAATCTTAATGTTCACTACAAACCGCTAGATTTTCAACGCGATCGGGCGGCAACACTGAACAGCACAAATGTATTTCAATTGCTCAACACAGATTAGATTAGAACAGCACCAGCAACGGCCAACAGCGTTGTTACCCCGGGTCTCCACTGTCAATATTTATTGCATGAAATACGCGCAAGCAATCAAAATTTTCTATGGAGACCACACATTTTTGGCAATAAAATATTCTATGAAACCAATGTCTGGTAATATTGATTGCTACCTCTTACAGATTTTCTATAATAAAATGATATTTAATTTTAATTTTCTGCAAAAAATCCCATGTGTCAAGTGGGTATCAACTCTTTATACGAACGTAGGAATGTTCAAGTCCCTAAAGACTTAAAGAGTATTTGAGAGCACCGTTTTTATTTTTAACGAGAGATACTCACTTTTGTGTTATCAAATCCTTTTTAAATTTATTTTTTATTTTTGTTTCGGAAATGCCAATTAGTAATAAACTTTCCATTTAGAAAAGGTAAGCAAAAAATGTATTTTACAAATTGGTTTATATTTTACTTTTATATACTTTCCCGGTAGGTAAAAGTTATTTAAATCCAGCTTTGCTAAATGTTATAAAAGGTCAACAAACCGCAATTTTTTCCAATGGGGACATCTTTCAACCACATTTAAGTAATAAAAAAAAAATCCGGCAAAACTTATGTAGGTATATATGTATGTATATATTTTGTTATTATTTGAAATGAATTAATAATGAAAGTTGTATAAGCTCTGACAATATTTTGTTTTGTGAAAGTTTACATTCAATTTTGTTCACAGAAATCCTTCGGAAAACAAACAATAGCAAGTACACGGTATACACACCCTCCCTAAATTTTATTTCCTTATAATCCATGTACATTGTACATATATTTTCTTACAATACATATACATATTTTTTCATTAATAAAAAGAAAAATTATGACAGTGACAGCAAATTACGCATTCAATTAAAAAGCTCAGTATCCGACAAAAAAGACTACGACATGGTAAAATCAGGGAGTTGCTGAATTGCTCCTTCAAGTTCCTCAAAAACACAATACTAACTTAATCTACCCTCGTGTTGTTGGTATAAGGTGTGTAAACGTTATGTAAACGATTCAAGTCCTAGACATGAAGAGCAGGAAGTACTTTACCGAGGCGAAACTCCAATCCCACAGGATGTATCCATTTTGCTTTGCTTTTCATTTTGAAAATATTAAAATTCAGTTTTTTGCAACACCGCACCACTCTCAGGTGATATTGCGTGGTGTCAAAAAGTCAACTTTTATGTGTCACAGTGTTTCAGAAATTACAAAGTTTTTGGTTGCGTCGTCATCGTCATCGTCGACATGGCACACACCTTCTACCAACCTTACATCCGTGACTACATACATATTATTTTTCCATCATAGAACACTTAGCTGGAGGTAATGTTCTACCCTACATCCTACATCCCACATGTCGGTACCAAAGATGATGATGATGATGAATATATAAGGTGATTTTTTTTTTTTATTTTAACTTTCGTCTGACATATTTCTATATTGCACTCTTGAACAATTCACATTAGAGAGCGATAAAAAGTTGTGACAACATGGAATTAAACATAGGGACTTGCTAAGCTAAAAAAAAAATGCCAGCAAGAGCACAACTTGAAACTATAATTCATAAAGAAAGAAACCCTCGTGGATTTTGGTTCCCTGTTAGGCACGTTTGTTCTATTTCTCCAGGTCAAGTTTTCGGATCCAGTTTTGTACTTTGTAGCGCGCGTTCGGCAGTTAGAGATGCGATATCTTTAATAGGGCATAGTCTTAAAATTAAAAGTTTTCCCATTAAATGGACGAAAAGGAAAATTGAGGAGAAGGTTTTCGTGTCCCTTTTTATTGCTTTCCTAAATGGCGAAGCATTCTTTTTTGACAATAAGGCTTATTGGATAGTATAGCTGTTGCAGTAATAAGTTTCTATTACAAGAGTTGACCTAGTATTCACCTTTAAGAGTAGTTTTGTTCTTGAAGTATTATCATTGTATTTTCATAAATTAAACAGTTTGCAAAAAGGGCAGGAAAAAAATTTAACATTATTGTTTTTAGTTTAAGTTTTAATAAGACAATGTATGTGTGATGCGAGGTACTTGGACGCCTTTCTTACAAGAATGGGTAAACCTTATAAGCGAAGCAACGAAGTTCCGTGACCGGGAGGGAGTTAAATTTTTTTGAACCCATGAAGCTAGACACCCAGGTATTGTTGATTAAGAAAACTATTGTTGGCTAGCTTGTGTTGAAATAGAGTATAGATTCAGTATCACATTTTAGATTAATGCAATGAATGCCTTTACTTGTCTTTTGCATTGTGTTGTGTTTAAAGGGCTTACATATTAAATATCCTGAAAATACTACTAGCGATAAAGAATAATTCGCAGCAGCCTTGAGGATTAGATGGTGCGGCAATAGAAATGCAGAAGACGTTCATGGGATAGTGGTCATTACGTCGGGTGTAAGTTTAAATGAAAAAGAAGAAGAAGGGTGGTTATTAACAAAGTACAATAAGATGCTATAATTTTTCGAATGCCAGAAACCTATTCTCTTATGTTCTTTTTAAAGATAGTTATATTAGTAATAGTCCGAGAGCTAGCGACCGATTTTGGAACATTATTTTGGAGTGCCTGAATTTTCGTCCAGTTATTGCTTCAGGGCCAATCATTAATGAATGACAACTTTGGCTACCGGGAATGGCCGGACACCAAAGATAGAGCTCTTCAAAGTGCAGAAAAATAAACTATTTTTTTTTTAAACGTTAAACGAATTTTTGTTCACTTAAATGTAGTTTGGAATGTTTAAAATAATAATGTATAACTATCAAAACATTATCAGGTCATAAAAGGGTTGCAAGATTAACTTAAAAAACTTAAATAAGAAATTTATTGAATTTTTCAAGTTGCTCTAGCAACCCTTTTCCGGCTTGATAATGTTATGGCAGTGATACATTACTATTTTAAACGTTCCAAAGTTCAATTTAGTGAACAAAAATTTTGTGCCCTGAAGCAATAACTGGACAAAAATTAAATTGCGCCAAAATAATGTCCCAACATCGGTCGCTAGCTCTCCTACTATAAATAGTTTTTGAAAAATTAATTTTCAAACTAAAAAAAAGTTTAAAAAAATTTAAAAATATTGTTTTTTTTTTTTATTTATGTATTCAAGTATAATATTTGTTTCCAAAATTCAATGCTTTTATTAGTTTTCGATCAAAAAAATAAAACCGGATGGTGAAATGTCTTGAGAAAATCAAAAATAACGAGAACCACGTCTTATAAGCAAATTTATTTTTTTAGTACTAGGGATTTAGATATTAGGGATTTTCATACAATAAAGTTAAAAAGTACTAGATAAATGCTATTCTACTCGATGTTTTCATTGAAAATCCCTTAAAATCCATCTGTAAATTCCCCCCTGTGACCCCCCCACCCATACGACTTTTTTCTTGTCCCAACTCAACCTACTCGCTTTATCTTTTTGGCCCACCTTATGTGAATCAACCTGTTATTAATATTTGTTTGCTATGTACAAAGAAACAGAGAAAGAAGGTTTTCTTAGCAATTACACACAAAAATGTCAAAAAAATCACAACAAATTCTTCTATTATTTACAACACAAAATGTGTTTCTATGGATATTTTTTCACAATAAATTTTATTTTTGAGCACTGATAGTGCTGGCTGTAATATGTCTATACAAGAGGAGCAATGCGCACATAGCGAATAATGTAGGGAGTTTCCTATAAAGTTTAATTTGTTTTTTAATAATTTTGGCATCAAATTAATATGAAAGAAGATATTTAAAAAAAAAAACATTTATTGGCCGTAATTTTTTTTAAAACTCCTCAAAACCTTTCTAGGTAAACCCCTTTTTTTTGAAAGGACTTTAAGGACTCATCTCATATTAATTCATATCCTATTAGTGGATGGAAATAATGCCGGTAACTACTGAAAAATAAAAAAAAAATAAAAATGCTAATACAAAAAAAGTATTCATTTCATTCCTAATATTGACACAAAAGAAATATATATTGTATAAAAACTGTCGAGACATTTTAAAAAGTTTAAATACAGAAAGTAGTAAAATAAATGCAATTGATTTGCAATCGTGTTGCTGTTGTTTGATATTTAAAAATCAAACTTAAAATATATCCGTTTACTACACACGTTAGCAAAATACTTGTGGGTACATACAACACCAATGGGGCTCAAATTATAATTTGTCTGAAGTATAGAAGCCAGCAACAAGTATCTAAGTTTTTAATTGAACAAAGAACAGAACCGGAAAACTTTTCATATTTTAACAGCAATAGGTTGAATTGCAGAAAGCTTTATAAGGAATCGGAATAAATCATCTAATGCCTCTGTATGCATCTCGTTGGAAAGATTATTGCTCCCCTTTTCACAGCTATTCAATCAATCAATATACAGACAGAAATAAAAAGTGGCTAAATTTTTAATATATTCAATGAAAACGAAATTTTGCATTTTAAGCAGTTTTTGTTTTTGCTAACACTGACTTCAGCAACAATTGTGTATTGTTATTTGTGAATTTAGAATTTTTGTTTACATTCCAAAGATTTTAAAATGATGTAACATAGACAGAAGAATCAAGTGTTTTTTGCGTTGAGGTCAATCTACTTCTTTTTGTAAACTTTACTGATTTAAGGCTTAAGGGTGAACTGTAATCAACTTAAGGGCAAATTTTTCAATCATCAGTTAATTATTCTGGTAGCTATGAAAACAATAAAAAAGCCATTTATAGTTCTCCCAAGATAGATTATAAGACAAGTTTTTTTTCAAATCATTGCGACCTTCCCATTTTCCAGAGAACTGCACGAATGTAAAAGCATCTAAAAATCATAGCAAAACACACAACTACCACGGAATTATATTTGTTAATCCTTTATTCCTATTGTAAGGGTCGTCCATTGCCCCTTAGCCTCTTTGCCACTTGCCACACTGCCGAGTGCAAAACGGAATGATAATCCAAAAAGAATCTTTTGTTTGTCTATTGATTGATGTATATAAGTTACCCATTTCTAAGCTAAATTATTCTTTTTATATGTATAGGTGTGTCCAATGGCTTACTGAATAAACGCATTTTTAATACCGAATTAATATTAAGTTGTGATCATGGTAATTTTGTGGTTTTTCAGTTGGCTTTCAGAAATTCGTTCTTCGGGGTGTGCTTGAATTTTGAAAAGAATGAAGTGCAAAAACTCATTCATATACGAAAATATGAAAGGGTTTTGTACAAAATCCCAACTCTCAAAATTAATATTACAGGATTCTAGCTTTTGGTGATTTGAGAAATTAAAACCAATAAATTACGCGCTATAATCAAAAGCTATAATCCATATGAGATTCTTTTCTCGAATTCTCAAAAACAAGATTTTTTATTCATATTTTCTTTGCACTTTTTTTTCTTTTTTATTGAGTATTTATTTAATATTAAAAAGTGCCTGAAACCGGTGACTATAAGTGAAATTTCTGTCACTTTGACGCAGGCGGAGGATTTTTTTGATTCAAATTCCTACACTCCTCAACAATTTAAACCTGAAAAATAGCTGTTATCGTACTCGATTGTTTGTTTGTTTCTGTTGAATTTGCGTTTCGAAGTAATTTAGTTATGACATTGGCGACTTGCTATAATTTTTGTAGGCTTTTCATCAAGCTTAATATTTTATATTTGTGTTTAATTAATTTTCTTCTTTTAAATTGTTGTTTTGTTGTATCATTCACTACATTTAAAGAGCAATTCGGGGTGCAAAATTTAATTTTAAGATTTCAAATGAATCGCTGTTCAATGAGGAAGAAAACTAAGGAATAAATCCATAAAAATTTTCTCCTCAAAAATCTCAAAAAAAAAAAAAAAAAAACCGAGGGATTTAATGGACTAAAAATTCTCCGATTTCTCTGATTCATTCGTTTTTTGGTTCACGCCTATTGGCTCACCTAAACTATAAACTGGCTTTTATTACTTAGGCCGTCTATTTTCTAAGGCAGTTGTTGAGGCAGTTGTCAAACATCAAAACAACGACTTAATGTCAAATTTGATATTTCCGTAATAGTACAAAGACCCTGATTAGACAAGTGTTTTTTCCGTATGTTTCGTCATACTTCTTTTGTGCGAAAGGTATTGAAACGAAGGAGGAATGAAGTAACAAAAGCACGTATGATTTTTTATAGACTTTATCTGGTTGAAATCTGACATTTATTGTTTAATGCCGGAAAGCGAAATGGAATTATTCAGAATATTGAATATTGCAATATTTTTAATATAATTTTGTTTGAAAATAAGAACTAAATGTCAATTGCACTCACGACTGTGTTGGTGGCTGTGTTTTGAAGTTTTAAAACCTTTTGTCGATGGCAAAATCTTTATGGATCTATTTGTGGAATCGAGAGTGGCATACCGTAGTCTTTTCTGATGAAATCGAGAGTGGCATACCGTAGTCTTTTCTGATGAAAAAAAAAAAAAATTATTTGGACGGACCTGATGGATACTGCTTTTATTTTTATGATTTGAGAAAAGAAGTAATGCATCTCCAAAGGCGGCACAGCAAAGGAGGTAGTGATATGGTATGGGGAACAATAAGCTTATACGGAACTGTGGAGCTGGATTTCCAAAGCTCCAAAATGACAGCAATTACTCTTACAAATCGATACTGGAGAGAGCTTTTCCGCAGTTTTCTGAAATATTTGGTGGACATCGATGGAATTTCCAACAAGACAATGCACCGAAACATACCGCAAGGACAACAAAAGCCTGGATTCAGAACCAAAATGTAAACCTAGTTGCATGACCATCATATTCACCTGAACATCATGGAAAACGTGTGGGGTTGGCTTTCAAGACAAGTCTACGAAAGAGGAAGGTAGTATGATGAAACGGAAGAGATAATTGAAGCCATAAACCAAACCTGTTCCGAAATTTCGCTTGGTTATTTGACAAAACTCTATGAATCTCTTCACAGGCTACTTGAAGTGATTCAGCGATCAGGAGGTACCCATTACTAAAAACTGTTGCAATTCTTGTAACAAAACTAACATTTATTTATACAAACAAAAATTTTACTTTTTAATTGTTTTTTAAGCTTTACACACGTAAATTTGTCTACTAATGTCCTTAATCAAATGAAACAAAAAAAGCAGGTACATCTTATGACCTTTTTGGGAAAAGCGTCATAAATGTTGCAATTATCAACATAATCCTAATTTAATTTTTAATTTACAATATAAACTTAATATATCCTTCATCCATTGCGCATTTGGTTTTTCCCAAAATACCAAGGGGTTTAAAAAATATTGCAAAATGAAAATAAAAAACTGCATGTCCTTAATCAAGTGACACGGAGTGTATGTAAATAGTAAAGTCACAACCTTGTTATATTCTTGTAATAAAAAACATATTGTTTGTTTGGGGTATGTTAATATACAGTAATTGAAAAACAAAATTGAAACGAAAATAATTGCTACAATAATTTAATCGAGTAGATACAAAATTAAAAGAATATAATGACGTTTTTAAAAAAACCATTAATATTATCCTAAATATAAGAAGCAAGTCAATAAGCAATCTGTTCGAAAATATGTTCCATTTCATTCACAATGTAATTCTATTTGTTGTTTGTTGTTTTCGATCAGATAACTTTTAAATACAATTTTATATATTTATTATAACAACTTACAATGGATTGTGTACAGAATTTCTTTTTTGGTAAATTTCTTTAGTCATACAAAGTTCTTAAAACGTTTTTTGTATGTCTTAAACACTATATGAACTTTTGAATTCTAATCAAGTGTTACTCTATTGTTAATGACTTTGCTACATAATAGTTATATTAACATTAAAGTTGTATGATTATGAAACAGACATTTGTTAAAAGTAACTAAAACCTATTAACAACAACTTTTGAGTAAAACCATTTTAAAACATCATTGTTTTTTTGTGCACCGACTAAAACTTCTGTATAACTTATTTACAGCATTTCGAATGACAACGTTTCAAAATGTTTTAAGTGTACAAAAACACAACCAATCTATAACAGACTTCGTTACAGATTACTTACTAGCAACAAAAATATTAGTATAGAAAACAAATTTCATTACAGTTTAGGAGGTGAAAAAATAAGAAAACATGCAAATAGGAACCCTATATGTAAAAGAATAATTCTAGACCGCACCAAGTCCACCATCAGGTCTAACTTTAGCTAAGAACCATATTATCCCCATTAGCACAAAAAACTAATTTCATCAAAATCAGTCAAGCCGTTTGAGAGGAGAAGAAGATAATATAAAGTTATATAATAGTTAATAGTTATATATATAATAGTTATATATCATGCAATATAGTATATCTATTTTGATTTAAAAGAAAGTTCTACTAGGTAGTCGATCATTTTTTGAGACTCTTGCCAATCGAAAGAGTAGTGAACAACGTGTAGACCAAAGATTTCTTATTTGCTTGGAGAGTAAAAATTCCTAAAAAGCTTTCCTTTCTGCATTCATACAAAATTTCATGAATTCACAATGAGTGATTTAAAGAAAACTTAAATTTGGTTAGCAGTTCATCATAATCCTAAAACAAATTTTTTTTTACAAGGAATATAAAGTTTAGAGACGTACATAAAATCAATTAAAATAATGAATTTGGTTAAAACAATACTAAAATCTGTATCAATCCTGTGGAAATTTCTATAAGTATTCAAGTCGAACATATTACATTCAATAAGTTATCTTTCCACTCCAGGAAATCCAATAAAAACCCACAGAAATCAGAAACTAATTAAGCCTGCTTATTTATTGACCGCTTTTTCCATCTTCATCATCATCATCATTATTATTTTTCGCTCAAGGCAAAACCGAATTTGTTTTCACGCTTCAAGGTTCACAATAAGTATCCATAGTATATATATATGTGTGTGTGAGTTCCTATACAGTAACCAATAAATTATTTTACACAACTGAATTTCAAAACCCCATTTATGACCTTGAAAATGCAGTAAAGTATCTACACTAACTTGGCTTTATGTTTTTGAAGCTTTTTCTGATGCATTTTTAGTATAAATAATTTTATATTGTCAATAAAAACTTACCTGAACTTTATGCCAATGTCCATCATGCAGTTCTCGTCCCACGGTAATAATTTGTGCACCTCCTCCCAAATTATACCGTAAACGTAAAGCACCTTCTACTAGCTTCAACTCAAAGAAGTCATACGTCCCTCCATCATCAGTATACAGTACCAGACCATTCGGTTGTTCGGTTTTGAATTCCAACTCAAGGGAACCATTCAGACCCGTATACCATTTTCGAAATTGAGCAAACGAACTTTGCGAACCGTCCAGCTGAAATGCTCCGCACACGGACAGCCCCAGCTGCAATAGCAACCCAAATGTAATCAACTGCATCATAGTAAAACGCGGAAACTCAAAAGCACCCCCCCTTCCCGTACCCGTATTTAACGAATTAACGATTTTTTCACTATTAGCCGTACGAAGTCGCACTGACCTATGCCTTAAGTTGTTTTTGCTTTTGTTGTTGTGATTATGTTTTTCATTATTATCCTTCGCTTTGCCACTGCCGATGCCGCCGTCGCTGACAAGGACACCATTTGTACTACGAGGATTCAAGTTTAATTGAAGTTTAGATGGAAAACGTTCGCTACTACAATTACTACGATATTTTCTACGAACAAGGATTGTGTTTGTGGACATATGAGCTGATGGCTCGTTGTCGGCAGGATAGACGAACTTTTTCCTCGGCACACACAGAGCCGCCATTTTATATTTCGATTTCGAACTTTTTCAATAGCTATTCACACCATTCGCGGTCACTAGAATGTGTGTGGTGTGCGCTCTTTCCGAATTGTCACCCCGTTTCACTCACTCACTCAGAAATTAAATTCCAAAAAACCTATTAATCAAGCAAAAGCTCTGCTTCCGTGCGTTGAATAGTCCTTAATATTTTTTTGTGCGTTTTTTAAATTGAATTTTGAATCGTTTTTTTTTAAGCTGAAACTATCTATTTTTTTTAAGAGAGAGAAGCTTTCCATAGATTTTGTCAGACACTGTATGTAGAATTTTCAATCATCAGCAAAGGTAATACGAAGCAGGAGGAAAAATAAGCTTTAGGGAGCTTTTTTAAAATTTTCTTTTTGCTGTAATTTTCCGAATGAATGCATGTTTCATTATTTGTATCCAAAATAGATGATAATTTAAATTCTCACTATCATTTTGTTGATTGGTCTATGAGATTTTTATATGATATCCGTTTGATTGTGATAAACGGTAATTATTCCCTCTGCTCCTGTTGTTTCCCCCCCACACAGGATGAGCTTTTTCACAGAAATCAATTGCATGTATATGATTTTTTCCCAGCAATTTTCGCTGACATTTTTCACACACTATATTTTCCCGAAGGATTTTCTCCAAATATAGTTAGAGGGTATCTTTTTAGAAATCAATAAACAAGGATTTACATGATAAGGATTAGATTTACACTTTGAAATTTGCAAAAGCAAAACACATCAAGATGAAAAGGATTATAGATACTTTAAGAATTTGAAGAATAAAAAGTTGAAGAAAAAACTCTTAAGGACACCATTTTTGTTTTTGATTTTTTTTGTTCACTATTTTACCCACCGAGTGCGAGGTCGACACAATTTCATGAACGAACTACACTGCATCCGACACGAAACTAAAATTTGGATTTCAACTTTTCGCTCTTAGTGCCAGCTTAATGCGGGGATACGAACAATTCTTCAGGAATATATGGATGGAAAGCTTGGAAAGCTTATATGATGTGCCTCCATAAAAGAGTCTTTGACATCAAGTACCTTGAACTAAGCCTCCATATAGCGCGTATGCTGCTTCTGCTTTTGCTTCTGCTGCTGGTGGTGCTTGCCACTGCTGCTGGTGATGTTGGTTGGTTAACTTCTTCTATACACTTCTACCCTCGCATTTCTGTCACGTTAGGTTAGAGTATTTGTGCAAAATTTCTACTGGCGCACATGTGCGCTGTAGAGCGAAGTTAACAAGCATTAATTTTTTGGCAAAGAGGAGTTCTGTGTGAAGGAATTTTCATTCAACCCTCTTGTTGAAGCTTTGATATTTATGCAATGCACATGGTAATAGTGGGTAGTCAATTGCGCCCACTCGCTCAAATCGACGATAAAGCATTTACGACCAGTGCTGTAGACTTTGATATTAAGTGAATACTTCCTCCCTTGCATAAAGAAGATGCTCCCCAGAGTGTGATGTTTTTAAATATACAAAAGGTCACACTGCTAACTAATACTTAATTGCCAAACAACATTACATGAAAAGGTGCTTTTTTGGTTGGAAACCTTTTCAAAGTATATTCTTTCAACATTCCTTAGGGGGTAAAGAAGGACTTGGATACTCGAGAAAAGCTTTGAAATTCGGTTAACATATGATTCAATAAAGTTTAAAGCAGAAATGTGAGACTTCTTTTTTGTTTTGTTTTTGATTTTTTATAAAAGCACATGATGGGGTTACTCGGGCGTATGTGAAACAAAATACAATTTTAATCAGTTCTTGGTATTTAGCACTTCTTTGAAAGTCTGTATCATCGTTGCTTCTCAAGCAGCTATTTGTGCATTGTGTTTTAACATATTCAACTGTACCGGTGTATCTTTTTGTGGAGAAATCAATGATATTGCATGAGATATGCATGGCTATAAGTTATGTGTTACTTAATTATTCCGCGACTTTTTAAACAAGGGTTTTAAAAGATAATTTTATTACTGGTTTATTTCTTGATTATTAGGTTTATTTTATTATTTTCACTAAACTGCTTCCTCATTCTCAGCATAACTGCATGACATTTATATTTTTATTAACTGCTTTTTTAAAAGAGGTTTCGAATTACAGGAAATTTAAAAGGCGCGTGCATTTAAATGTGCTAATGAACTTTGGAAATGGCAAAGTAATATGATTAAGCTTTTTCCATGGAATATAGATGCATGGCAATCGGTAGGTATAGATTATTAAACCTTTACAGCGCAAGAAACCATTTATGGATTTCGATTCTTAAAACTAACTCAAAACATTTGCCCTTGTCTAAAATTGGATAGAAGATGACAAGATAAGAAGATGAGATGCAATGGAAGAATCCAATAATTCAATGTTCTTACGAGGAAAATCTTCCAGAAGAAATGTTAGGTTTTGAGATATCTGATGATGACTTTTTTCTATGTTGTAACGAAAGAGTTGTTTGACATGATTGTAAAAGAATCAAATATGAAAAGATTACAAGGAAACTGCAATTTCTCAGTATTTGTTAATCTATTTCCCTCATTGAGTCTTCCACTATAATAGGCTTTACTGAAATTCTTTTAGCTATAGGGCTTTGGGCAGCCTTTTGCTTATGAGACTATGAGATGCAAGCGGCGACAGTAAATAGAACGTTTTATTTATTTGGCAGATCATGAATAGTTTGTAAGACTTGGATTACCTGTACACGAGAAACCAGTAGTGGACGAGCAAGCAAACAATACTTACTGCGTGTTGACATCACCTAAAGTAGTACAGCCCAAAAAAAGGCAATTAATTTGCTTTACGAAATGGGGTTTATCATTAATTAAGCAATTTATTTTAAACAAAAATGCAGATAAAACAATGAGGAGGTTTTAGTTATTTTTAATTTTCTCAAAAAATACAAAACATTTTAACATTCGATTTTCTGTTTTCAACTAAGAGTATTGAATTTCTGAAACAAATGTTTTGAAATTAAATAAAATTAAAAAAAAAAACATGTTGTTTGAAATTTGTTTCTTTAATTTTGTTTTCTTAAAAATTTTGTGTTTGAATATTAATTTTTCAAATACCATCAACTAAAACAACTTTATTTAAAAAGAATATGAAAGAATAGATTTCTACCTTTTTAAAAAAAAAGTATAGCATGGCATTGTAGGTTATACCGTTGTTTTTTTAATATATTTTTTTCTGCTTCAAGTTAATTAAAAAAAAAATGCCCTTCCCGCCTAAACGGGGAGAGACAGACCCGTCTCCAACACTATTTTTTTCTTGCCTTGATTCAACCTACTCACGCTATATTTTTGCCACACCATATGTTAATCACCCTGTATAATTATTTTATGAAATTGTATATAATATAAAATAATTATTACATTATTAGTCCAATCAATATATGTCGGATAAAATGGGTCTACCTGGAACAATTCAGAACTTAATGAAACTTGAACAGATTGTTCGAAGGTATTCTAGGAAGACTCCCCTGATTTCCTGACCTCGAGTTCCCTGTGCTAATTTGGGGAGGGGCGAAAAACCCCTTATATTTCCGACTTTTTTCAGTTCAGTTTTCAAATATTTAAACAATTTGTTTGCAAAATTTCATGTACAGGATGATTTACATAAGATGTGCCAAAAAGGAGCGAGTAGGTTGGGTTGATACTTAAAAAAAAAGAACGGATGAGAGGAGGTCTATCTCCCCCCTTTTAGACGGGAAAGGCAGTTTTCTGAGAAGTTGACTTGAAACAGAAAAAAAATCGAAAAGCAAGAAATCTTTTCTTTTATGTCCTTTTTAAATAAACTTGTTTTAATAATTAGTTTTTGAAAAATTAACCTCAGTTGAGTACTACAAACATGGTTTTTGTTATAAGAAGTGGTGTTTGTTATTTTTGATTTTCTCAAAAAGTACCTACAAGACATTTTAGCATGCGTTTTCTGTTTTTGACTAACAATTAATAAAAGCATTGAATTAAAGAAACAAAAACTGTACTTTTTTATGTAAAATTTAGAAAATATTAGTTTGAATTTTTTTTTTTTTTTTTTAATTTTGAGTTTGATAATTAATTTTTAAAAACATGTCATTGAAGGCATTCCGGTCTTTTTGAAATCATTTGTTTTGTTTTTTCAGTTTTTTTTTTAAACTGCCCCTCCCGGTTAAGTGCGAGGGGGGGATAAACCAGCGTCAATTACGATTTTTTTTTCATCTTGACCCAATCTACTGGCTTTACAACCAATTTTTAGGAAATTTAACGGTCTTTAACTTTGTTATGCAATACAGTACACAAAATGTGCTTAGTTTAAGAAATATAAGCGAAGAACTAATAAAAGTCGTAAAAAATAGACCTCTCCCAAAGTTAGCACAGGGGGTGACGTAAAATAATACCAAACGAAATAACACTAAATCTTAAATTTAGTCTTATTTCGTTTTTCGAAACGAAATAATACCACTTTGGCTTTATTTCGTTTAAATACAAAATTTGGCGGTATTTCGTTTTCAAAATGGAAAAAAAGCCAAATTGTTCATATATAGATGGTGATGTGAAATAACGCCAAACGAAATAACGCAACCTCCCTGCCTGGGTGCGAGTTTGGGTACATGAAAAGTTTTTGAATAAACAACTCTGCATACACCCAAACTCGCACCCACCCCAAATCCTATAGTAGGTCAGGCAGGGGGGTTGCAGGGGGCAGCATGCCCCCCATACCAACCTCGCTGTAAAAAATAATTTAAATGTCTTGTTCTTGATCATTGGAAACGAAATAACGCCAAATTGGCTTTATTTCTATTTCTAAATTGAAATAAAGCCAAACTCCAAATTTGGTCTTATTTCGTTTTTGAAAACGCAATAAGACCAATTTGGCGTCATTTCGTTTGGCGCTATTTCACGTCACCAGCACAGGGTCCTTGAGGTCAAGAAAATAGGGGGTCTTCCTAGTATAGCCCCCGTTCAGGTTTCATTAGGTTCCGAATTTTTTCCAGATAAAAGTACGCATCGAGTGGTCCAGTTTTTAAGAAAATCTATTTTTTCAAACGGCTTTTTTAAAATATTTTTATGAAAATTTTTGAGTTTGCCAATTTCAACAAATTAATAATTTTTATGCGAAAACTTAATTTAAAAACAATCTCTCAATTGGTTTTCAAAATATTAAATTTTCAAATTTTTAATTATTACAATTTTTTTTAGAAAAGTTTTGGAACAAATTAATTACCCCATAATGTTTTGGTTACACTAAATTAGGCCTTTTAGAAATGAAATTTAGTTAAGATCTGTTTAGTCGTTACCGAGATAGCCAACATTTAAAAAAAAACCTTAAAAAAAATCCAACAATACAAGAATTACAACAAAAAAAACAGAGCTTTATTTAAAATAAATTGCTAATTGACGTACTTTGTGCAGTAGGTACATATTTCTGAAAATCTCTGAATCAAAGGATTTCCCTTTGAAAATCGACAACACTGACTTTAGTAGCGCATGTCCTCGAGATAATAAAGCTCTTAAGGGTGAGTCTTACTTTATCCTGTATTGTCAATGGATGTGAATGATATATGAAAATTAGCAGAAGGACACCCTGTATGATGTGTGTGCTATGTGTGAAAGGAAGTAATGAAAAAGCTAACACTGCCGGAGCATGCATGCGATTTATTGATTGACAAAGAGTATAGTAAAAGCTTTTGTTCTGACAAATAAATGGCCTGAAATTCTTATTGACAAAAAGCTGTCAGATTTGCATGCTGTGCTGGTAAATCGAGGGTGAACGGATGAAATTCGTGCCAGCGCACACATATGTATGGAATAAAGCCGATTTCTCGTCCTCGGGTCGGGACTCTTGTGCACCCTTCTTTGTCGTATGAATTTTCGAGTGGTATGGCGGAACGGTCGATGCATTCATTAGTTGCAAATTTAACCTTCGCATTGCTACACAGCCAATTAGTTCCTTAACTCTGGGTTGAAACTGAAGTTTATGTAAATTTCTTCTGTTTGGTGGGAGGGAGGTGGGCTTCGTTCTCTTTTTTCTAGCGGTGGAAAGAGATGGAAACTTTTGGTGTATAAAAATTCAAGGATGCTTTCCATCCAATTGGATTTTTTAACTGAAGCTTATCAGATTAAAGGTGTAATAGCATTCATTTCGATGAGGAAATTGTCTGTATCTATATACATATACACATATTATATCTACCTACTTAAAGAGTTTTAACCTTCTTTTGCAGATGAGGGATATCGTGCGAAAACGATTTTCATTTTCATTCGCCAGTCGCAGTGTTGTGTTAAGAAGGTGACCTGCCCTGCCTGTTGGCATGGTGGCAATCTGTGAGATACTATCATCGTTTTCACTTGAGTAAGCTTAACTAAATTATTGTCTTCCATTACATAAATTTTAAAGCAAAATGACCAAAACACACACACTGGAATGTTAATATTCTTGTCAAGGATAATGTCCGATGAACTGGATTCGGAGTTGAATTTTTGGGTGGCTTGGTTTCTATCGTCCTGGAAAGATAACACATTACGATCGGCTTGTGCGTTTACACATGAAACATATCACAAATTACTGCTTATATTGAGATACTCTCTTTTGCAGACTGCAACAGGAGGAGGAAAATAATTCAAGCTTAAGGAAAGGTCATTACTAGTTCAGGGAATTAATTTAAGTCAGAGATTTGTGGGACACTTTTATCTATTCACAAAGTGAGTGACAGGCATCGGTTTGGTTTTGTGTTCATGTCAGATTGGAAGCAAACATAATTCCATATACACACCAAAAAAGCCCATATAAAAATTATAACCATTGAGTTGTTTCTCCTAACAGGATATTTGGTTGGATGCCATTTAGAGATTATGGAATATCTGCAATGAATAGCCTTTTTCCGAAAACTAGATATATCGGTTAAAGAGTCCTTTTTGAATGGTTCGATGTCAATGCTCTGCATAATATTGTACCCATTTCTGGAGAGATTATACTCTGTGCAAAAATATTCAACCACTTATATCGGAGAAAGTCTTTATTTCATAATAATGAAGATGAAGAGTCTTGGATTTTTATGATTTGCCCAATAAATTACAAAAATGAGGGAAACATGACGTTAAAAAAGAACAAATCAGCACATATAGGTTCATGAAGAGGAAAACGTTTCATTTAAGTATATGTAGTTTCGGAGTCTTAGTTATTGAAGTAAATGCCTCCACGAGGTAGGTCTTCTGTAAAAAACTAATTATTTTGTTTGTTGTGATGAAAAAAAAAATATGATAAAAGTCACGAGTGGAACGCAGAAATTTGATAATTGATTAAGAAACCAACTTAAACGAAAGAATGCATAATCTTATTATCAGGAAGAATTGAAAGCCCAGGATTTTAATACGGTTGAATTCATTCCTGAACCATTCAGTGCCCCAGGCCTTGAAAATTAAAATAAAGATCATTATCTTTAAGATTAAAAGTATGTAAATCAAGTTGTCAAAATCCCGTTTACATGGAAAATTGAATCAATGACCTTATTCGGAAACAATTGTATTTTGTCAATCCGGTTAAACTTTGCTAGCTTAAAAACTTAAATTATCTCATGTTTATTATGTGGTTAAACACCTGAATCGGTTCACTGGGGAACATGTTTAAGTAAGTTTATGATGCATTTCGTCCAAGTAAAGTTCTTGTTCATATAGTGAAAATGAAGCTATATCTCTTCCTTGAACAGAAATTATACTTCAGTAAATTTGTTTGTGAGCCAAGCTCTCTTAGGGCCAGTTGTACAATCGTGGTTCAAGTTTTTACTCACCGATTTCGGCAGGTTAACTATTTGGTTCAATTCTGGTAAAAGCATGCAATCTCTTATTATCACATATACAAGTTAAGTAAAAATATAGCTGAACTGCGGTTTAAATGTTTGTACAAATGGCCCTTAACGAAATTGAGTTTTGAGTACAAAACAAAAGTAAAAGTTATTTTATTTCGTGATTATTACATTATATAAAAGGTATATATTCTCTAGAGTGGTACGTTTTACATTCAAGTAGTTGATAGTTATGCAGCGCTCCCTGACGTAATGGTTATAGTTGGACTATCACGCAAAAGACCTGGGTTCAAACCCTGTTGTACACTTAAAAGAGAAAGTGTTTTTTACAGGGGTACCGATACAAATAAAAAAGGAAACTTCGATAAAATAAATAAATATGCATAAATAAATATGTACTAAAATAAATAAATAATTTAAAAAATACGATTAAAATGTTCATACATTACCTAAATAAAAAAAAAATAAATTCATGTCGACAAAAAATGAAAATATGTTTTTCGAAGGAATTTTTAGATCGTTTTATACGTAAATTACCGTTTTTAGGATTTTCAATAATATTTTCAAATGATAAAAATAAAAAAAAAATATCAAAAAAAAAGCAAATAACTTTAAAAATTAATTTACAACAAACCAAATGGTCCCGACATAATCGTATGCCAGTAACTTTAAAATAATACAATAGATTTAACAATTGGTTCTTTTTTAGCAAAATTGTACTTTCAGTTTACAAAAATATTTGTAAGAAAACTTGTAAGTAGGTATGTCAATTTTAGGATATTAATAATTTTCATGCAAAAACTAAATTTCAAATAAATTCATCAATTTGTTTTTAAAACATTGAATTTTCAAAAAAATATGGTAAGTTTCATTTATATAATTTTTTTATTATTTATTTATTTATTTGTTAATTTATCAATCAGAATAATTCTTACAGACTATGATAACAAAATTGTAAGAACAAACCACATTTTAATAAAATATGCAAACAATTTATGAATTATGAAAGATTCGCTAAAACGGATAACAAATTAAGCTCAAAAGTTTTTCTTAAAGAATTATGGAACATATCAATATAAAAACATACTGAGTTTGCCTCCTTGATGCAATGTGAAAAATTAATTGTGAATCAACATAGTTATTTTTTAGAGAAGTTATAAAATTAAATGCACGACTGGGTCGCAAGAACTTGCTCTTGTAGCAAACTATTGGGTTGGGAAAATTTAATTTGCTGAATTATGTTGAAAAGTGAAAAGTGGCCTAGATGTGAGGTAAAGTTGTATGGTAGCTATCATTAAATGGCTGCTTAGCAAAAAACTTTAAATGCCATCTTGTGTTGAATGCTTAGATTATAATAAATCACACCGAATTTCAATGAAGTCGGGTACGCCGTTGTCAATTTAAGGCATAATTTGTTAAAAACCGTTAACAAAAACCTGAAATGAAGTTATATTTGTGCACTCCAAATATAACGTGCACAAAGTTTTCTTAAAATCGTTAGATCCGTTTCGAGAAAATTTTTAAAAACTGAATCTGTTATATGAGAAGTACCCTTAATAGCCGGGCTAAAACAAAAATTCAAATTTGTCCTCTAGGGAATCACCAAAAAGTACTACACACGAAGTTTGAAGAAAATCCGTCCAACCGTTTAGGCTGTACCTCGGTGAATCTACAACAAAACATCCGCACATCCGCACAGACAGACCGACGGACGGCATGACGAAACCTACTTTTTTCGTCTTATCTATCATTGTATAATGTAAGGTTCGATTAAAACCTCGATTTTTTATCACGAACCAATACTTGCCCTATTGAGCAAGTAAAAATTAAGTAGCTATGCCTTTATCATTTGGTTATTAAAGCCTTTTTATAAGAAAACAATTGGTTTAGATCCGCTCGCTGAGTCTTTAACAAGAAAATCAAAATGTAGAAAAAAAAAACTTTTGTCTCTACTTTTAAAACAATTTTTCCGGAAATTTTAATCAAAATGGTAAGAGACGTTTTAGAAAATAACAAGCTTTTCATATAAGTGTTATTTTTTGGTTTAGAACAAAAATTCCAAAAACAATTCCGACGGTCACCCTAAAAACCCTAGATACCAAATTTAAAGGATATCAGCCAAACCGACAGACTGCAGACAGACACACGGACAGAATCTGGAGACGCACTTTTTTTATTGTTTATTGACACCTGAATTTTCGTTTGTATGCTAATAAACACCCCAGTATAACATTCCCATATTTCGTTAAGGAGAAGTCTTAAAGCTTAACACTGCATTATGATGCGGCTATATTTTTATTTTTGCAACGTCTTATTTCAGCATGACCTAGGGTTATTTTACGTCACCTGCTAAGATGACTAAAAGTTTTGGTAAAATTTTTAATTTGAACGTACTAGGTGTATGTTATACCAAACTCGAACTAACTTTATTCCTATTATGTAATACCTAGTAGTTGTTATAAAAACAAGTAAAAAACATTTGTTAAACATAATCAAAAAACTAAAAGACATCTAGGCACTTAAGTAAACATACATAATATCCAAAAATCTTATTTTCATTTTTGTTTAAGGTTTGTTAAAAATATAATACAAAGTTCTAGTCTTTTCAGTTCTGGTTAAATTATTTGTTGTTTGGCATATAAAAACACATACAAAATCTATGGTTAACAACTGAAATAACCAATGGTTACACATAACCAGAGCTTAAAAGTATGACTATATTAGTTCTAGTTAAATACATTTCGACAAAAAAATTTAATTTATTTTAAGAAAATATTTCAGCTTTTCATAAAATTTGGGAAAGGTACTTTGCAAGTTGATTGCGTCATCCTAGAAGCAATAATATAAATGTATTTAATAAGAAAAACAATAAAAGCTACAAGGCTGAATAACGACGAAAGTGTCCACATATGCATTAAACAATTCCATCAAAAACAGTAATGTAACCATGGGGAAGAAAATATGTATACAAAACATAAAAAATTCAAAAGTATCGTGTGAAGACTGCGTTCCAATGCAAACGATATGGGACAAATAAAATTAATCTACAAATCATTTCATTGCGAAAGATTACAAAAAAAAACCCTACTTTAGAACAACATTTGCAACAAAAAAAACTTCAAATTCATCCCTCCCTCTATATAAAGTGTAGAGCAGAAAAATATTAATCATAATTATGCTACCATCGCGTGCAATTAAACCTAATTTTGCATATTTTAAAACGACAGCCTTATGCACTTGAAACGAAACGAAACCAAACGAAACTTTTCTTATCGCAACGCTGCACGCAAAATAAACTTTTTGTACATTATTATTACAAAAGTCGTTTACACTTTCCACTGGCGATGCGATGGAGAAATAAATTTCTATCAAAACGAAAGGTTTCCAAGTTGAAAAGTTTTCGAGCAGAAATCCATTTAGAAATGACATGAAACTTTTTAATTATCAGTTCAACGTCCACAGAACACAGAAACGGCAAACACAACTTAATATTTCGAGTGCAACAAGATTAAAAAGTACGGTTTGTCTTCCGTACGCTCTGGATGTGTCATTTAATAAGTTCGATTTGTATACGAGAGTACATGTGTCAAGTTGTACACAAACTTTATTTTGTGATTCCCATTTTGCGACACAAGTCTGCGGAAGTTAAGAAACATTTTGTTGACATGGTTTATGTAGATATACGTTGCTGTGTTGAGTTCATTGCGCTTTTTATGCGAATAGACTTTGAAGAGTTAAAGTTTTGCTAACGTGCTACAAAAATAAAAACACTTTGTATTCTCAAACAATAGAATAAAACTAAACGTTTTTATACCTAAGTACCATCTTAATTGTTTTTAAACTTAATAAAGGAAACTGCTAGTTTGAGTGCAGTGTTCTTCACAAATAGACGTTTGAAAGAATATTTTGAAAACGTCTTTTACAATACTGAAATTAAAATTTTCCACTATGTGAAAAATAAGAGATGTTTGCAAAACTATTTTTTTTTTTTTATTTACTCCTCGTTTTTTCATACAAGTTACGGGGTTAGTCAGCTAAATAATTAAAATTGTTGCATATATTTAAGTTTCTGATGGTAGATACAGCTAACGCTTTTAAATTATGAGGACTATGAGGACGCAACATTCATTTAATTATTACAAAAACAATCTCATTTTTCTCTTCCTTATCCCGCATATAAATCGAACAGGAAAAACAGAATTTAGCAACAACAACAAAATGTGTGTCACAAAAAAAAAATAGCCGCTATCTTAGTTAATGAATAAACACAATGTTTGATTCGTCCAGACAATTCAAATAACGCATTTTTCGAATAAACATGAGATTATAAACAGTAAGCACAAATAAAAAAAAAAGTCTGATGATTGGCGTGGCAGCCATAATAGCTACAACTCCTGCCAATAAGTGTTGGTGTCCACAGGTTGTTACTGGTTAATTCACCCACTTTGCAAAGCATAAAATGTTCAAGATAGTAGATATGCCATTAGAGTTCACTTTTATAGAAGAACATAGCGGTTATAACCAAGTACCAAGACAATTTGCAATCCAGTCAATAACAAACAAGGCAAATATAGGCCCGCAGGTCTTAATTGATAGGATATAACACCCACGGGCATTAATTCCTTTTCAAAGTGGCAATAAGACCCTCCACAAAAAAGCATTAAGACCCGTCATAGAGATATCCTCTTTAGAAAATGATGCAAAATTCGAAATATATGTTTTTTTGCCAAACTTCTTGTTGGGACTATTTTCCACATTTTTTTAAGTAAAAGTTGTAGAGAATCAAATTTCCTTCAAGAATATATGATCAAATGTCAATTGACTTGCCACTGGACAAAAGATACAGCAATTTTTAGTGTTAGTACCAAATAAAAAGTAGCAGTACAAAAAATATCTACATAGTAGGTTGTGGGGATTCCAATAACATGCATATTGCATACACATAGGCTAAAGCAAGTAAATTATGTCAAGAGAAGAAAACAATCGTTCAATGTCAATGTCAATGTCAATGTCAATGTCAATGTCAATGTCAATGTCAATGTCAATGTCAATGTCAATGTCAATGTCAATGTCAATGTCAATGTCAATGTCAATGTCAATGTCAATGTCAATGTCAATGTCAATGTCAATGTCAATGTCAATGTCAATGTCAATGTCAATGTCAATGTCAATGTCAATGTCAATGTCAATGTCAATGTCAGTGTCAATGTCAATGTCAATGTCAATGTCAATGTCAATGTCAATGTCAATGTCAATGTCAATGTCAATGTCAATGTCAATGTCAATGTCAATGTCAATGTCAATGTCAATGTCAATGTCAATGTCAATGTCAATGTCAATGTCAATGTCAATGTCAATGTCAATGTCAATGTCAATGTCAATGTCAATGTCAATGTCCATGTCAATGTCAATGTCAATGTCGATGTCAATGTCAATGTCAATGTCAATGTCAATGTCAATGTCAATGTCGATGTCAATGTCAATGTCAATGTCAATGTCAATGTCAATGTCAATGTCAATGTCAATGTCAATGTCAATGTCAATGTCAATGTCAATGTCAATGTCAATGTCAATGTCAATGTCAATGTCAATGTCAATGTCAATGTCAATGTCAATGTCAATGTCAATGTCAATGTCAATGTCAATGTCAATGTCAATGTCAATGTCAATGTCAATGTCAATGTCAATGTCAATGTCAATGTCAATGTCAATGTCGATGTCAATGTCAATGTCAATGTCAATGTCAATGTCAATGTCAATGTCAATGTCAATGTCAATGTCAATGTCAATGTCAATGTCAATGTCAATGTCAATTTCAATGTCAATGTCAATGTCAATGTCAATGTCAATGTCAATATCAATGTCAATGTCAATGTCAACGTCAATGTCAATGTACCGTAATATTATTAAAAGTTTTCTTTTAAGCTGATGGCTAAATCTGTGATAACTTAATAATTTTCCAAACTAAATTATTTCGTTTCTTTTGCTGTTTTTTCTTATATAAATTAATTTCTTACATTAATTAATTCTATATTTTTTCTATTGATTTTATAATTTTTATTTTCACCGATATACTTGTATATGTATGTGCTTTTTTTTACTTATAGGTTTTAACATTATAGATTATAATAATCATACAAATCTTTAAACTTTATCGTTTTAAAAATCTGATTCTTCAAAAAATTCTTAAAATCTTTGACAATAATATTTACAACATTTTAACTGCACTGCAAAATAAAGTCGAAAAATAAAAATTATTTTTTTTTAACAATTGAAAAAAGGCAACCACAAAAAAAAAACTAACTAAATAGTATAAGTCTAAGAAACTATAAAGTCACACATTATTTTTTGTTACAAATTTAAAGGTGGTGTAGCTTAAAAAAAATAATTTTTGTTTTTAAAAACCTCTTTTTTATAAACGAGTTCTAGTTCTAGTTCTTATTCTTGCGAAAAAATCAATTTACTCACCGAAAACGCTTAAAACAAAAATTTCAGTGCACACTTTAATGTCAAAAATATTTGAATAAACATTATCGAAATTGAAAATTTTTAAATGCATTTGTGGTTTTGTTTGCGTTAATTGCTAATAAAATTCCAAATTTAGTTGTTTTCTGACGCCTTTCTATAAGTTTTACTATTTTTTTGTTTGAATATCACGACAAACTGACTTATTTATAGGTTGATTTTTTTTTCTTATTTATTTGACAAATATCAAATTGATTGACAGCCACAATTTGCTGGTTGCTGCCCGAAGAATTTATTTTATTTATTATTAGAGGATAGCATAATATCATTTAAGTAGTTTTTATTAAAACATCGACAAAATAAGAAGAAATGAAAATCAATGAGACTTCTCAATAGATTTCAGTCAAAAAGTGTTTTGTTTGAGAAATTTAAAAATGTTGAATTTCTTAGTTTCGGAGAAACACCCAAAACTAAATTTAAAAGAATTGCCAGAATTTATGGAAACTACTCCACTTTTCGGAAAATATATGTTTTTTAGCCTCCAAATTAAAAATAGAGTTTTCTTGCTTAATTTTTATAGTCAATTTATAATTTTCAGCAATGTTATTCCATAATGGATATCAAAGTAGCTAAGCTATTCAATGTTTTTCTTCAAAAAATTGTTCATAAACATAATATGAACAACTAACATAAAATTCAAAAAAAAACCATTGAATGTAAAGTCATCATAAATCAAATAAAGAAACCTGTTGTTTTTACTTAAATTGTCTAACAAAGTGATTTCCGAACACTTTTCATAATGTTTGGAAATGCCAACTTGTTATTTTCTAATGAAGTGAACTTAAACGCTTTGATAAACTTAAAACTTGGAATTAAAATGAAGTAAAAAGCATACGAAATAGAAAGTATTAATGAGCTTATTATGAACTTTAATTCATGACTCAAGTGAAAATATTGACTTTGTTTTATATCAAAACCAATAACAAAGTTAAGAAGTTGAACTCGATAGCTTTTCAATAAGCACAATTTTTATAGCAACTTTAAAGCTTATAAGTTACCAAGTTTCTGTCCAATTCCTACAATAATTATGCACAAATTAAGCAAAAGTTTAACTCAAAAGCTTTACCAGAATTTTAACTTAAAACCGTTGTAGGTACGTAACGTGAGCTATGGTTTTGTGATACTATCAAGGTGAGGTCTCATTTAAATGGTGTTAGAGCATCTCGATACAAAATCGCTCGAAATGAGAAAACTATTCAAGTTTCGAAAGGTTCGCTACGGATCCTAGGTCTTGTGAGAATAACATAAGAATGCATTAACCCTTTAAACAAGCTATAAATAAAAGTATCTAGTTCTAATTTTTAGTTTAATCTCCAACTACCAGAAAAAAATATTTACCTAATACCTGATATATAATGGTTTTATAAATGTTGTCTTCTCGACAACTGCAGAACCGATTTCAACGATATTTGATACTAATGTTGTTCTAGCTATTTTAAAAAAATATGGCTTAAAATATTGTGATATTATGTATACAAGCTTTAGTTCAGTTTTTGATTATTAAAAAAAATTGTTTTTCTTTATGATAATATTTTAAAAACCTGTTGCGTTTTCTCCTGAAATTTTATAAGAAATTTAGTTCTCAAAACAACTTAGTATCTAACCACACAGATTTGAAAACATTTGGCAAACGGAAATGAGATTAAAGAACATAAATTGCAGTCGTTATAAATTTAATCGTTAAATGCGTTTGCCAAAGTTTTCACAGAAATGATGTTTTGCGTGATCTCATCAGCAAAAAACAGATTGTGTCTCAAGCAAAAGGATTGGCGATGAAAAGTGTTTAAACAATAAACTTATTTAAGTTACATTTGGTTGAAAATGGTTTCTTAGTAGCAGAGCGGCATGTGAATGATACTTTGGAAGACATTTTTGTCACATTTGTCCCAAGTATCGGCGAAAAAAGTATCTTCAAGAAGCCCACCTGAATACTCTACACATGGCCAGCCTGCTCTTCTGATTTTTATTGAACATGTCTGAAGGAATTACTTATAGAAGACAATTAAAGTGAATCAAATCGAAGTCCATTTACTATAGAGGGGATAAAAGGGGGTTTGATAAAAGCATATATGTAGAAAAATATCCATACCTACTTGCAATTTTGGAAAAAAAAATCAAATAATTATTAGTTAAAAATCAACCGATCAACCGATTTTATTCAAAATTGGCACAATTACTCCTTAGAGGAGGAATTAAAATTTATTTTAGCTCAAAAACAGAACCTTAATTTTTATTTATATTAGAGATATTTTTTACCTGATTGTCTTTAATTGAGTGGTGTCAAGCTTAGTGTGTCAAGCCTATTAACGGTACATCCCATAGAAGCATTATTGTTTTGTTGCGCTATTTCGTGAACGGGTTAATGGATCTTAACGTGATATTATTTTTTTTGAAAGATATAGAAGATTTGATTAAGTTTTAATGCCAACATTTGTCAAAAGTGCTTAATTTTAATAAATATTTTAATTAATTTTTTTGTAAATTCCATGTTTGAAAAACGGCTTGACGAAAAAATTTTAGTTTTTAAACATAAAATGCAAGTCATGTAGCACTTTTTTTTTTATTTTTGTGGCTACCTTCCACAAGAGCAAGTTCTTGGAACCCAGTCTTGCATTTTATTTTATTAATTTTGAGTTTAATTTATTTATGCTTTCATCTACCTATTATTCATCTTTTTAAGACCAACAATTCTTCATCAGTGCTATACGTCAATGGAATTTGTGTATCTGTCTATGTTTAGATAGACTTTCTTATTGATGTAGCTTTTCTCCACTTTTTTAACTACCATATCACTAATTTATAAGATTTTTTGTTTGCTGTATATGCATTCAATGAATAAATTAAACTAAATTAAACTATAAGCATTAAAATTTTGAATATACTTTTTACTTATGTGTATATGTATATATACTTATTGTAGATGAAATATATGAATTCGTTTACATAAAGATAAATGATCACATAATTATAAAAATAAACTGTGCCCTTTGCCTTGAAAGTAAATACATACTTTGTTGTATTCCCTTCATCAGTCCATCCATACTAACTTCTAGTTATTACATCAGCTGAGTTCTATAAAAACTGCTCTAGTACTAAAGTAAATATGAAAAAAATCAGGAAGGTGGAGGTGAATGTAGATACCAACTTGTAATTGAAAAAAAAAAAAAAAGTTAACAAAATCTATAGAAACTCGAATTCAATGTCCGTTTTCTTAGAGATATAAATATTTATTGGAGCGTATAGAAATTAATTTCTTTCTGCTTGGAATTGTAATTTACCTCAATAAGAAAAAAAAAAAAAACAGAAATCGTAATAAATCTGCAGATTTAACCAGAGGCTTTAGAATTGTCATCGAAAAAATGAGAAATACTTCAATGAAATCCATTCTTGACATTGATTCGATGGCGTCCTGCACTATAAGCCCTTCAAAGTTATAGAAGAAGATTCAAAACGTATTGATTGTTGTTTTTTATAAGAAAAAGCCTTATGCATGAAAAGATACAAAAATTGTCCTGCTCATGTCAAGTGCAATCAGTCGTCTTTTCAATTCTTATATATCGACTCTTTTACCTGAAAATATGTCGTATTCATCTATTTTTTCTTATAGGTATTTTTTTTTTTTTTTGATAAAAAGTACTTTTTACTTCAAGACACTTAAACATGTGAAACTTAAGTCGATCCCACACACAAGTACACACAAAGATACAAAAAACATGCTTCACTTAATCGGAAGGAAATGTGAAACATGCCTCTTGGGTATGTTGGAAGTGAGAACACTTAGGAGAGCATCGCAACAAGGAAGAAATTAAATGATAAATATACATATGTATAGAACAATTCACCTAATATAAAATACATGATTCATGAAAACTCTTATTATAAATATGGTGAGAAGCAATGATTGATTGTCGTATATTACAAAATGTATTTTATTAATGAAAAGCTAGCCTTTAAACCATACATTTTTTCAATGAAATGTATAACCCTACCCTCAAATCGTTCATGCAGACTATATATCCATTTCGTGGTTTGCTACGTGGTAAGTTTCTTGTTCCTGCTGGAACTACACGTCATCTACGTGCATGTCGTTCAATTCGGGCTATACAAAATTGGTTGATCTGTAGCGCTGGTGATTCACGGTGATGGTCTCTTAACCTAATGCGACACGAGTATCTTTTTTTGGGCGTCCATTTCTCGGGGCGTCATGAAAGTGTCAATATATCAACTTTCTTATTGGAACAAAATGTAAATATGTTCTCTTTGGCAAACAGTTTTTGGATGAAAATGTGAATATTGAACTAGGAGGAGGTTGACACCGCCTATCATAGGATTTTACTTGCGATTATAAGTATTATAAGCCAAGTAATGCATTCAAACATGACATTACAATGAAAGCAATGTCATAAAAAGTGAGTCTGAAAATTCTGTATGTCTGCCTGTCAAAAAAGCTTTTAAGCGATACCTCCCATTGAACGGTTTTATTTAATACCGACTATCTCGTAAATTTATTTACCGATTTGAATAAAATTTGATATTCAGATAGTCCTGCAATGCCTAAAAATATTACACGCAAATCCTATTTAAAAATCCCAAAAGTATTTTTTAAAACAAAAAAAAATCGAAAACTGGTCAAATTAATTTTGAAGTCGTTGGCGTGAAGATAACTCACCACAAGACCAAGTTCGTGCGACCCCATCGTGTACTTTATTTTTATTTGCGGTTTCTATATTTTCGAGTTAATACATAAACTTAATCGAAATTTGTTTAAGATTTGCAAGTTAATGTTTCAAACGAGAAATAGTTAATACCGATCGTATTCCATTTATGGAAAATGTTTCTGTCTCTAATTCAATAAGAAAAATTAACAAAATAAACTATATATAAACTCTATAGAGAGTTTTTGTGGATATGCGCAGAAGGAGATATAAAATTTCTTCAAAATAAATGTAGGCGTTTACGAGAATACGACTTGACAAAAAACTTTGTGGAGGAACCGTCAATATGCTTTTTTCTGAAAATAGACACACTTACAGCCAGCGTTTCCAGTGCTCAAAAATAAAGTTATTTTATAAATAAGATCATATTAGGCGCAAACGAACAATCTGGTGTAGAGCTTAGTTGAACGCAAAATATTTACATGCAGTTAAAAGAGGGTATTCACACAAAACCAAGTTGTTTGGAACACATGACAAAAATTTTCAGTGAAGTGGAGCGACAACAGCATTTTCATGTGTGACGATAAAAAACTGTTGTATTTTTGATTGAAAAAGTTTTAGAATTAACATTATTAAAAAAAAAAACTCAAAGGTTTTTTAACTCTTTAATATTAATCTAATCATTTGTCCATAAGAACTGAAAAAAGAGTTTTCTTTTAGGAGGTGGTTTTCGTTATTTTAATTTTCTCAAAAACTACAAGATATTTGATCATCCGGTTTTCTGTATTTTCCTTATAATTATTAAGAATATTGAATATATATAAAAAAAAATACTTTAAGTTATTATAAATTATATAAAATTCAAACAAAATTAGTTTGATTTTATTTTCTCAAAAATTTGAGTCTGAAAATTACTTTTACAAAAACCAATTTTATTTAAAACAAGATTACTGGCTTTTTGAAAAGGTACCTATAGCATGACATTGTTCATTTTGCCGTAAGTTATTTAAAAAAAAAAATACCCCTCCCACCTACACCGGGGGAGATAGACATTCCCCCTCTCATACGATTTAGTTTTCGTCTTTGCTCAACCTACTCGCCATATAGTGTTTTGTTGATTCATCTTATGCCAATCACCCAGAATCAATATTAACCTTGTTCACATTATATATTATAAAAATAAATAAAACATACGTTATTGACAAAAATAATTAATTTCTTTTTTTATTAAGAAATTTCGTTAGCTATAACTCAATGGGTTTGAATAGATATTGCAAAAAAGACAAATAGTTTTGACCGTTCAGCGTATCTATTAAAGCTTCTTTTGATAAAAGTGAATCTATTATGATGTACAAATCTGCACTTTTTTTTAAATATGCACCTTTATTTCTTCAATGCCTTAAAATATTTGCCCACCTAACTGAATGCAAAAAAAAAAAAAAATAACGTCATTCATACATTGTGTTTTTGTTTCCTGCAACAAAAAAAAAAAAACAAATTGGTTCGAAATAAGAATAAAAAATAACATAAAACCCAACGCAACCGAACCATTTTGTAAACACTTTTCATTCAAACGGAAGTTCTTTCTCATACAGAAAAGGAAAATGGGCTTTCATTCACTAAATACAGGACCTTCTCTATACATCGAAAATTACATCCGTTGATGGTGACTTTTCGTTGTCATTTTGATAACACTTCGTAAAATTATCAACTGGAAGTCGAAATGTATGTAACGATATACAGTTATGTACTGATACGAATACGACTATACCGCTATATCAATATCAGAACTTAACGAAAGTCCTGCCCAAAGTTTTTCCATTTGAATTATTGCTTTTGTCTCGTCCACACTTCAAATGATGGGGGCGTTTAACCTACTAACACACTTACAGTAGAAAAGGAGCTTTTTCTGTACAACGAACGTTTGTTGGTTCTATTCGGTTAGGGATTCCTATCCTCAGAAAAATGTAAATCATCTGTTTCTGAGTCCTGAGAAGTCCTCACAGTGCGTTTGATTATTGTTCGTCTGCTGTCGTTGTCGCTGTCGGTTGGAATTCAGCAGGGAAGGATTATTCAGTTTAGTGTGTATGGTATTGGTGTGCTTTGCCGCTCCTGGTAGAAAGTTATTTTCTTCTTTTCCTTGCATCCGTTGTGTCGTCGTCGTCGTGCAGTATAGGTTTGCATTCTGTTCAATTAAGGTGTGACACCACTGGAGGAACAAAGAACACATACATTATCGACGATATTAATTTTTTTTGTGTGTCCTTTGTCGAGGCGGGTGTAGCTTTATTGCTGAAAAGAAAGTGAAAATTGCTATCGTTTGTGGGCTCAAATGTTATGAAAAATTGCGCAAAGTGAATCTTTTAATTTGGATATCTTTTCATCTTATCAGTTTGTGTAAGCAAAGCTAGCAACGAAAAGAAAAAAAAAAGAAAGAAATGTGTCGATAAAGTATATAGAAAAAGCGAAAAAGCCCATCTCACTCAGCCTTAGTGTTATTGACATCATTTTTGTTGTTGTTTTTCTTTTTGTACGTGTAACTATCTGTATGTAACCTTTTATACGTGTGCTTAGCCTTAAGAACCAAGAATTAATATTGTAAAACATCACCGAGCTATCTCAAGCAGCTGTTAAGGAATTTCAACACACTTTACCTTAGGTGTGTGTAATCAACAACAGTACATTCCATTTCTGTAAATTAAAGAAATACAAAAAGACAGGAAAGCTATGTTCTCCATGTGCTCCAAAGTGAAACCGAGAACTTCCCCCAGCATTCAGCAGCATCAGCATCAGCATCCAACTGGTAAGAGAACTTTATACACGAATGCAATGTACACACGCTCTCAAGTGTTGTCGACTTGTACATGTTGCAATTTATTCGTCCTTTTGATTAGAATAATAAAAAAGTGTACCTCTATGTCTATTGCCCAACTTCTTGAAGAAGAAGAAAATAAACACTACTTAGAATGAGCGTAGTTAAGTGCCTCATGTTCTGTGTCTTTGTTTATTGTTTATTTAAATAATCAAAATTACCTTCTCGTAGAAAGAAAAAAAAGTTCAGAAGTGGGATGTTTGTACGTCAAACAAAGAAACTGCATTATTATGTGTCTAAATGAATTAAGTGTTTTCAATTTTACTTTTTTCGGTTAGCTGTTTGGAAAAAAAAATGTCACCAAGGACACGCCCAATTTAAAAACAAAAGAATATTGATTGAACGATGCCGAGATAATAAATACAAATATCTAATATCACAAGAAAGAGGACTTCCGGGGGTTGGCTGGCTGATGGTTTTTGTATCTATAATCCTCGTTGTTCTTTTTTTTTCTCTGGTGACAAATTGAATGAAATTGGATACACAACCGATAAGCATTCTGCTGACAACAACTCACAACTATTTTAGCTGTTATTATCTTCTTTGCAAGAGTATTAGTGCGAGCATTATTCAACTCGCTGAGTCGAAAACTCATTATACAACTAATGGGTTCTTTTCGTCATCTCTTCTTCAGATTTAAGCCTTTTCCCAAAAGATCGTTATTAATTATGTCTCAAAGGAGATAATCACATTTTTTTGAGGTTTTGATTTCATGGAAAATTTATATATTTTTGTCATCTTGGTGTCACAATTTTACATGATGAAACCTTAGAATGTGCTCAAAGGGGTTGTGTGGTGAAAAATGTTTTTTGCTTTAGGTATATGTATTTTCTAAATAATCTTAATAGGCTTGATTGATTGCGTTTTGTTTTCCTTTCAAGACTTTTATTTCATTTCAAAAATAATACTTTATTTCAACTTTTATGATTAATTGCTTTTATGTCAAATTTGTACTTTTATTAAGGCGCTAAAGTTTTTTTTTTTGGATAGAAATATTGTTTTATAAATTTGTAATGGTTGTCTCATGTGTTTTTTTTTTGTAGTTTTTATACTTGTTTTTATTTATTTAGTTAATAATAAAATAAAATTTAAAAATTCTATAAAGTAAATTATAAATTACGTAATCATAATACACCTAAATGTAGTATAAAACTATCCTCACTAAGATCGTGAAAAAAGAAAATCCGCAGTGTTAAGGTTGAAAACAACCTATACATGCATTTTGGAAAGTGTAGTTTGAAATTAAGGTACGAGTTTACTTTGAAAGCATTTGCCGATGACATTGATATTATTGGAAGATTAAAGCAAAATTAGGACTTTGGAAAGTCAATACTCATTGTCGTAGCTGTGGTGACGAAGGGGAAAAGGAAACAGTGACCCACTATCTCTGCTGGCGCTTTGCCTTGGCTAGTCCAAGATGTCAATTCTTCGGTCAATACTTTTTTGACAGCCTCAACGAAATCTCAGTTGTAAGCATAGTAAATCTCCTTGGCTTTATGAATGCAACTAAATGGCTATAAAAAGTAACAAACCGTATCAACATCTCACCTTCTCCATGGCCAGAAAAAGCAGAACAAGAGAACTGCATGATTTCGCCATTTCCTTAGCCTTGTAGGCGGATCATGTCAAATGCGGTTATTATATTTTTCCCTAAATCGAATTGATCTTACGGGGAAACTGGCTCTACCCTAAGCCATCTAGCACCCTGCCTGAATAGGTTTTAAGCGAAGACACCCATATCGGAGCTAACAGCCTGGCATGAAGCCTGGTGGGATGGGCCACTTCCCTTGGATGAGATGCCCGAGGATCTCCTGTTTTTCATGGAGGTTGGTAACAAAGGGATTAACTCCCAAGCGACACAACCCCAAGCATCAAAATAACCAAAGTGATATAACAACCTCTACAAATGTTAGGTCTCATAAGTTTATATGGTATCAAAACGACGAACCAAGCACTAATTGGGTTATTCTAGCAGAATAACCGCCATTTCTACCTACCTACCTAGGACTTTGGAATCGATAGTTTCCATAGAGATACAGAGAGTGCCTGTGACAAGTTCTTCGCTGAGCATTAACCACAAACGGCAGCAACAACCAATGATACCAGTATCGCGACATCAGTAACGAACTAGCTAAAATCATCATAGGCTTCCAGTTTTTAAAGACAACCCGTACCCGTGGTATTATAATGAAAAGGTTTCCTAAAAGAGGTATCAGACAATTTACATTACATGCTTCATCGTAAGACAAGATCATGCGAAAAAAGAAAAAGTGAACGTAGGCTGCTAGCTAAATGAGACTTTGTATAAATAACTCAGAAACAGGCTGCTACATGAAAGCAGGTTCTTGACAACATCGAAAGTAACCCAGTCACCGAATAACAGAAATTTAGAGAGAAGCATTCCAAACAGGATTTCTGTAACAGCTGCCGAATTGACAACATTTAGAACGAAACATAACGCCAGACAAAATAACAACTTTTTAAATGTAAAATTCTTGAATATAATTATACAGGGTGTCAAAGACAATGATTCCTGGGCATATTCTATAAGAAGTAGTGCACAAGAGCTGGTATTTCTTTTAAAAAAAGTCTTAATCGAAGTTTCTACTGTTCGTTCGTTTTATTAGAGCAGGGTCAGGGTACAAAAAAAAAGCCTTTTTTAGATCGATGATGAATAATGGAATAATAGTACCTATGTGCATCACAGACTTTCAGTGGAACTACCACATATTTGACGTCGCCAAAAACGCTGCAAAATGGTAAGGTTTCTTACGACGATGTAAGAAATGTTTTACCCCCATGATCTGGCTGTTATTTACAAAGCATACACCCGTCCAAAGCATGAGTACAATTCTAATGTGTGGGCAGGTGCTCCTATATAACATATCTGATCTTTCTGGATAGGATTTAAAAAAGAGCTTTAAAATTGATAGGTGACAGGACAGACAGACATATGTTTTCATCGCTTAAAAATCGATGTAATGTTTCATGTTTTTCCTTATTTTATCGGTACTTTAACAAAGAGTGTTCCGAAGAAATAGCCAGTTACATTCCCTCCAAAATTTAAGCATACAATAGAATAATATAACTGACGTGGGGTACTTACAGTTGTTCTCTTGTTTATCTTTACCTTTAATAATTATAAATTATATAGAGAAAATGTTATTATACGTAAAATATTATATACACATTGAAGCAGCATAAAAGATCCTTTTGCATTTTATAATCTTACTTTATAAAAGAATTCAATATTGTTAATGTCAATAGTCAAAAGCCATTCTTTAATTTTTCTTAAGAAAAAATTTAAATTGTTAGCTGTCCTTATAATGATTGGAAGGTTGTTGAAAATAGTTCGCGATGGCAATAGATAGAAATTCAAAAACTGTGTTTTATGCGAGGGGTTTGTCACTAGACAGTTTGGTGATTCATTGATTGCAATATTTCAAATGACTTCATATGATATCAAGTGATTTCAAGCAGTATTTAAATTGATTTAAAAATTTTGTGATTGCATTGATTTCAAATGAATTTACTGATTTAAAATTATTGCAAATTAATTCAAGTGATTTCACTATGATTTCAATTCGTGATTTCACGGTGGCATTTTTGATTGCATGATTTCAAAAAAACTTAAAGTGATTTCAAATATTTTTAATGATGGCAAGAAATCATTTGAAATCGATAATCAACATTCTTTTTTAATTTCATCAAGTAAAATAGTGATTGCCCCTGATTTCAACGTGATTTCAAATGATTGCAAGTATAAGTGGTCGAGTGATTTCATTCGTGACAAACCCCTCGTTAGACAAGTTCTATATTCTTAACACGTAAATTATATATTAAAGAATTTGTGGTAGGAATACTGCCACTTTGTTGATAATTTTTTTTTTAAACCTTTAAAACATACAGATAACGCAAGGGAAGTATCATTAATCAATTCAACCGTAATACTCGCGCTGCAATAAATGCCCATCACTTAACCCTAGAACCCAACTTCGGACGTACAGTGAAATACTGAAATTCTTTCTGTAGCCGCACTACACGAATGTGGAATGTTTTACCCGGCTCTGTTTTTCCCCCTCGTTGATGCTTAGAAATTCAAAACTAATGTGCATCGGTATCTCCTGTCAACAACCCTACGAATTCCCTGATTGGGGGCACTGTGTTAAATCATTATAAGGGTATTCATAACATCATAACCCCTTGAATGCGCGCAAATTATAAAAAAAAATGGAAATAGAACTTAATGATAAACAATTTTAAAATAAAATATGTCCATAGAAATGAATACTATACTATAAGGGATTGCCCCCCTATTCGGGGACACCCTGTCTGGAATAATAACGTTTTTGTTTTCGGTAAAAAGCGTAGGCAAAAGAAATAAAGAAAAACAAATCCAAATATACAGAAGAATTTTTTTCTGTTTGGTTTGACTGAGTTTCGTTACAGGGAATTAGGGCAACAATAGTTGATATGATCATATAACGACATCAACTTCGGTGAGTTTGAAACCATCTTGATTCCTCTATGTGATGTATAAGCTCAATGGTACTATAAAGCAAGTTATGCATTCGTACAAAAAAAAGTTTTACTTGCGATTATAGGCCTTTTAGATAGTTTAAAGCATTATACTCAGAAAACAGTTTTAACGGTACCTGCCATATAACGGTTTTTTTTTAATTTTGACTTTCTCGTTAAATCGTATCTTTACCAAATTTTATTTATAGAAAAGCCTAGATAAGTCGAAAGCTAATGACATACTTAATTTTTTAACTTTTCTAAAAAAAATTATATTAATCAAAGAAAATTTTTTTTTGAAAATTAAATATTTTGAAAACTAATTGATGAACTTTTTTAAAATGTTGTTTTCGCATGAATATTATTAATTTTCTGAAATTGATGTAGACTACTACTAAAAAATTTCATAAAAATAGTTTAAAAAAGTTGTTTAAAAAAATTCAAAAACTGGTCGAAAAAAAAACACTAATATATATTGTGTTATTTAATAATTACTAGCATACCAATATTTTCTCGGAAAACTCTGGTTTTATAATTATAAATAATTTCATATAAAATAATTTCGTCGCAGGTTTTGTTAAGCTCTTGGTAACTTGCGACAAGAGCAAGTTTGTGCAACCCAGTCGTGACTTTTATTTCGTTTAGCAATAAGGACTTTTCTATTGACGAAAGAAAATATTGAATAAGAAAATTATTCATGCCATTGTTACATTGTTCTATAAATCTACATATATACTGTGTCCAAAAGGTTTTGACGACTAATTGCAGAGAAGAGACTTCCATTCAGTTAAGGTGGCTTTTTTTATTTCATTCACCCCACTTACGCATCGTAATATCCTTTGCTATCGACCATAGATTAAGTTGTTTGAACTTTTCATACTTAAGAACCCCTGTTCCATTCAAAAGCCTTTAAAGTTTTAATGAAAACATAATTATTTTTAAACCGCAGGTTGCTATATTATTAAAATTGCTTTATGTAAATATTACCTTTTTGTTTGAGTACACAAGAAACACGAGTAAATAAATCAGTTTTGATTAAATTTTATAAAGCTGAGGCATCCTTTACAAATATGAGTATTTTCTTTTGTTTTAAACTTTAAAGTCAACCTGTTCTATAATGTACTTTGTATATTTTTTAAAATTTTTTTTTTTTTTTTAAAACAACTTTCAAACATCCCACATGTTATTATTTGTCTCGTGTGTGTTGCATTAAAAGCTGTTTGTTAAGAGAGCTTTTAAAAGATACTTCATTCAAATGCGAATGCAATTTACGGAACGACGAATATAATATACTCTCGTGGCCGTGCAATGATGTCCTGCTCCTGCTAGTCGCATACACACAGAACACAGTTTTATAATATATTTCAGCCAGCGCTTGTAGGTATTCGTATATTCGTGTGGTGCATATAATACTTCATCCTTGTGTCAATCTATTTTTCTAATAAGGGTGCTTCGGGCTTACATCTAAGTATTCTTTATTATGATGACAAAGCAGGGAAGGCATTCGCTGCTAGAAAACAATTTTTTTTTATTTGCATTTATAAAAGATGGAGCCGTACAAGCAAAAGATTTGGCTAGTATGTGTCAAATGTGCGAATTCATCGTTTTATGAAGGCTTCCGCTCTTCAAGTATTGTTTCAAGGGTATGTTTCTTTAGGTAGCAGAGTAGCCCTCGCAAAAATTAGTCATCATGTTGTAATGGAAACAATCACAGTTTGAAAAACATACTGCATTTAATTTTTCTCAACATTAGTTTGCATGCATGAAATTTGAATTTGGTCAAAAAGGAGTTACAGTCGAAGAAAATAAATCTTGTAAAAATCACACCTGTGTTTTCTTTTTTTTATTATTTGCAGAATTTTGAAAAGCAAAATTTTGAGCAGAATTTTGCAAAGCAGGAGTCAGAATTTATATGAAAAAAACGATTGAACGTTTCCGTCTGTGCGAACGATTTTCTGACCAGTTGCTATGGAAATCGTTCGCACAAACGAAAACGTTTGATCGTTTTTTTTAATACAGAATCTGACCCCAGAATTTGCAAAGCAGAATTTTGAAGGCAGAATTTCGACCCCAACCCTAAATAAACATTATGATTAATTTGTTTCGAATGGCTCCACCAACTTTAACGAAATTTAATATTCATAAAATCTTGCTAATGGCCATGTCTATCCATATATTATTTTTAAATATTTATTCGGTTGTTAAATCTTAAAATGGAATTTTTCTATTGCATTAACCACTTTCAGTTTAAAAAACACCGATAAACTAAATCCTGCTTTAAATAAATTTTAAAAGTGTCTTTCAAATGAATGAACAATTGAATCTCTAAATTCAAAATAAAAGACAGAGAAAGAACGTTGAATGTGTTAACATCCACTATTATACTTCAAAATACAGAGTTGGTATAATTTTTCTCTTGTATTACTTTTATTTTTTTGAAGATAATCGATGGAGCCGTTTTCGAGAAAAGCAACCGTTGTTTTTAATCTAAGAAAAAAAATCTATTTCTCCTCTAACGGTTCGCGTACAACAAACCCGTCATCGGACGAAGTATGATCGGATATCGTCGCCCGAACTCGGCCGATTGAATCAAACATACGTAAACTAATGAGAGCACGTACACCGCTTTAGACGGCATCGGGCAATGACGGCCAAGGTTTGCCCATCAACCGACAAATTCAAAATTGTTTGAATTTTCTGTCAGTTTGCCGGTTAATTTATTTGAATAAACACCAACAAAAATAGAAAAATTAATATTTTGTGAATATTTTTTATTTGCAGGCAATTGAATGCATTTGTCTTATATAAGAGCATTATTGTTGTGTTTATTGGGATAAAAGCTCGTCTGATATCGGTTTTAATGTATGCAGACGAGCGTCCGAAGAAGTCGCCCGTGCTGTTACGGCCCGAAATCAGCCGACGATTCGGTTGCAGTGTACGCGGACCGTAAGGTATGGCTGTAGTTGCTGATTCTAACAGACTGACACGACAGATAAACAGACAGAATTTTATGACCCACTTTTTTTGCCTTCTTAGTCATCTTAACGTCATGTTTGATTGTTATCTCATTTTTTTTAACGAATGCGGCTCAACCGCAGGGTTGTCAGATGTGGCGATTTATCGCCAAACTGGCGATTTGAAATTTAATTTGGCGACACGAAAATTGGCTTGGCGATGTTACCCAAAATCGGCGATAATTTTAAGTTTTTGGCGATATTAATTTATTGAATCGAAATAGTAATATTTTTTTTTTCTTTTTTCTAATTTTACTTAATTCTTACAATAGAAGAAGACTAAACAAATATTATTTTTTTCTTCAATATTAATAATGTTTGGAAGACAGCTTCATGACGAAAGCTATTTTCACGAACACTTTTGCGTGCCTTGTTTGTTCTTTTGTATCGGAGCGGACCTATCGCCGAATTTAAGCGGCTAAGACTAAATTCAAGTGGACATTAAAATTACATTACTTTTTAAGATTTTTTAAGAGTTGACTAGCCATCAGATTAGATTAACATCACAGAAAATGAATACTCATCGAGTACTCCAGTCAAATTAGCAGAAAAGTGAGCAAATATCTGCAAAAATTACTGTATTCATCCGAGATTATATTTTTGGTTTAAAAAGTACCACTTGGAGAGTCTAAAAGAAAGTACCACTTGGAGAATCTTAAATCCAGACAGTTCACAAAAAAAATTCTGTGTTGTCCGCCATTTTGAAAAAAGGCGTTAATGCGATTTTCTCGACTTCTTTCGGTCGTATAATAATTTACTTTTTTTTAGTTTTATAAGGAAAAATATTTTCTGCAACTTTGTCTCACAATTATTTTTCACAGTCTTTCCCAAAAAAAGTTATTGGCTAAAGACTGTCAACATTTTATAAATGGAAACCAATTTTAACGATTATCTCGCCTCCAAAGCTAGATCCGGTTCAACTTGAATAACAATATTAGCTAAAGTTCGTTATGTAAATTGTTTTTTGTTTTTATTATTTTTAAATTTTTGTGAAATAAAAAGTTTTTTTTATTTTTTTTCGAATTTTATTAAAAAAAATTGAATTTGGCGATTTTTTGGCGATTTTTATTTTAGAGTTGGCGATTCCTCCTTTTAAAACCTGACAACCCTGCTCAACCGAGCGTTTGCGTATTTATAATTGTAATTCTTTTTTAATTAGTGAAAGGTTATGCATCATTAAATTACTAAACGGATTTAATAAACCTAAGACACCTTAGGTGGTCTACCATTATAATAAGTAAATGGGAGTATATTCTCAGGCTATGTTCGCCCAAGGCAGACCATGTCAAAATTCATTAGTTTGCTGTTGCACTTATTTAACCATGAAATCTATAAGAGGTATGATTTGCATCACAAGGGACATAAAAACATCACATTTCTCTAATTGATATCACATAATCTCATAAATTACCACAACACCACCAACCTTCCGCCTTACTTTAAGACAAATCCCGCAGCTACAGCCGTCAAAAATTAAACATGGTTGTTTGTGCAAGTGGATATATGGGGTTGATGAAACTGTTTAACCTCTTCATCGTTCTATTGCGTTTAACAAAACGCAACGGCATTACTCACCGACTAACTGTATATATACGAACGCGTCCTGTAATAATAATATTATATTCTCCCTCGATAAAAGGAGTGTTGCTTCCTTGCCACCATCACCACTTCCTCTTCTGTAAGAAAAACTGAATGTAAAATCCGAGTTTTTCAATTAACTAAAACAATTTTACTTGGAATAACATTTTTGTGTTCTCAATTAAATTTCATAATGCCCTTCCTGATTGCTTATCCCTTATTTCAATCTGGGAAAACTTTAAAGGAGATAATAGGTATACAAAATTAAAGCTCTTGACTTTAACTTTTATCTTGGCATGCATAATTGAATCTGTATATGTAGGCCAAGTGCAAGAGCCAGAGTTCTTTTCAAATTGTGCGGGGTTTCCGGTGTAGGTACATGTTTTAGAATTCAATTAATTGCATACATCTGGGGCTTCGTTGCTTTGTCTCAAAAATGGTAAAAGATTTTCAAATTATAAAGCATCCCCTTCCCAGCATTTCACCTCATTTCGTTAAAGCTAAATTTATTTATGAGATTGTTGTGTTTGTTTTCTTTTTTTTGTTTGTTTGTTTGTGAATAAATTTAAATATGCATTTAACTATATTAAACGAGTATGATGACATACTAAATGTATATCTTTTCTTTTTTTTTTTGCAGGTGCAGTGGGGAAGCAAGTTAAGGGTGGTTATTTACTAAGATATAAAAGTAAGAACATTTAGTATAACTTTTCTGCAGATTTTTAGATTTTTATTTCTTTATTTAAAATTTTAAATATTAAAAACACGGCTAGGGCGGTCGAAATCAAGATCTTAAGCTACCAAATCATATCAAAAGACAATTAAGCATTTATTCGATTGAAGACTGAACTACTACACCGTACGATCAAGAAAGTAAAAAAAAGTAAAGTAAAGTTCTTGTACAGTACAAAATCCAAGAAAGTTTTGTTGTTGGACCATGATGGCATTTTCTTTCAGTTTCGTTAATTTTCTGCCACTTGCACTCAGTAGTGAAGTGTAAGAAAACTAAGATAAGTGACCGAATACCAGAGAAGTAGTATTGTTCAGTGATAATAGCGTATTCTCTTATGTCATTTTCCATTCAACTTTCGAAAGGCCTTCCTAGTGAAAAAAACCTCCCTAAACCGTTTCATTCATTGCTCGGTATCGGAGTGCCAATTTGCCTTCCGGAATTGAATAGGGAGTGTTACACATACGTATTGTTTATATCGTTCATATGGTCGAAGCCATATGGAACATAACGCGCAGCGTTTTTTAATTTCTTTTTTACAATTCAGGAACATAAATAATAAGTGCAAATAGTAACAAATATTGAAAAACTGCTTTTTAAATAATTTCTGTTTCTTTGGTCACTATACCACATACACAATTAAAATAAGTAGGCTTTTTCACCTTTCCATTGAAATCATATTTCCTTCCACTTCGGAGTGAAATTAATGGAAAATGATATTATAGTTTCGTTAAATTTTCTGTCACTTGGGCTCACTTCAGTGTTTCCCCCCTACTACAATTGTAGCGTTTTTGCAAAAAAATCACTACGTACATTTATAAAATATTGACAAAACACTACAATTTCACAATTTCGGAAAAGAACAAACATTTTCTTGAATTTGTTATTTAAACAAAGAAAAGTTGATTATTTTTTTATCAATCATAATTCTTTATTCACATATGAATGCTGTTATTCAAATATTGATTAAGTAAGACAGCGAATCATTTGAAATTTCGTTTGAATACATATTTTTGAAGATACGTAATAGTGATTTTATTAGAAGTGTACGAGTATCAGTTTTGTTTCTAAATCATCACGATTTAAGGAGACTTTATAGACGGTGAGCCAGCGACAAAAATACTTACGTCATTTCATAACGAAAATAACTAGCCTTAATATCATCTCCAAACAGGTGTGATAATTAATCGTGAAGTCTGCCAACCCTTCGGTGGTGGGTGTGGCCACCATGCACTGTTAAAGTTAAAAAGTGTATGGGGACAATTTTTTCGCTGCAAACTAATAATGGGATCTTGTATAGGAACAAAATACAAGAATATTTTATTGAAGGTATTTTAGTGAAGGTGTCTATCACCCCCCATTCAACCAGGAGGGGCAATTTTTTGAAAAATAAAATATATTTTATTCATCTTCTGGCTTATCGGGGGAGATGGACCCCCTCCCTTTAGCGAAATATGCTTGTATTTTGTACATACAGAACCATACAGTTTTTAACACCTTTAACGGTGCGTGGTGCCCACACCCACCACTGGAGGCATGGCACTCATGGCAGATTTCCGGATTATTTATCACACGTGCGTACGTAATGAAATGACGTAAGTATTTTTGTCGATGGCTCTTAGACTATTATCAACACAACACAAAATAGAATCCGTAAGTTTCTTTATTTTTTATCGATCCACTATGTTCATCCCCCAGGACACGATACGCTTGAAAATGCTATTATAAATGTGTGTCAATATTATGGATTTAAAATTAAAATTAACTCAACTTTAATATAAAAATTTACTTAACATGTTATAATTAGAGCTATACATTATAGGATTGTCAAAAAAAACCTATAACAACTTGAGTAACCGATAAAAGTTAGTTTAAAAAAATCTGTGAAAAACACATACTCTACACTAAAAATACTTGGGACTATACAAAAAATGACATCTTAAGCCGCGTATCGACAAATGTTGGTTTTCAAATACATTGACTCCACAAAGGTTCGGCTCAGCCGTGAATGGTCCCGAAATTTGGACGGGAGCCATTTGACATCGGTCCAAACGGCTCCGAACGAAATGGCTCCATCTATCGTGTATGGCCAGTTCAATAGTTTAGCACGTTTTACAACTAAATGAAGCGTTTATATTTACAATATTTTAATTTTACAAAGCATACACTTTTAAAAACCTATACACACACCTTAACTACACACGCTTAGGTAGGTACTTATTTTTTCAAGTATAGCATGAACTTATACTCGAGACAGTAACTTTTAAACAAAACTTTCCTTTTGTTCTGAGAGAAATATATCGACGACTTCAAAAATTGTTTTCATATTACAGAACAACTTCTATGGAATCGGTGGTCAGAAGAATGGGTTGTTTTGTATGATGACTCAACTATGGCTTGGTTTACGGTAAGGTTTGGCTGTGTATACTTTTCGAAATAAAATCTAACACAATATAAATTATTTATCAATAACAGGAACCAGGGCGATCTTCACCAGCGGGAAAAATCCTCGTAAAGGAAGCCCCTGAAATGTTGGCGATCGCCCATTGGACCGGTCAAATACCTCGAAGGCCTCCTCTACCAGAAGGCTGTGCGGTATCACAACTTATAGCTCTTGGATCAAGACAAAAAAAGTCTAAAGTCTATTGGATGCTGGCGAAATCTGAGCAGGAAGTTAGGTAAGCTTTTGTCGTTTAACGTGTTTGATCTTCCGAAAATAGTAAGAGCGAAAAATAAAATTATTATATATGAAAGCCCATAATTACTTGAAAAACACGGTGGTGTTAGGTGACACTGTAAGTGAAAAGAGAAGTGTAATCCCAATTCAGCAATTTGGGCCTATATACATACAATAAGTCTTTTAACCCTTCCCCCAGACTATTCTAAATAAGCCTATAACATAGCCTTCAAACAAAATAAGTTTTCGGCTCTACTGAAAAATAACTGGGGGCCTAGCATGTAACTTGATACAATCGAGTTCAGTCGATACAATCGGGTACAGCCAGTCCTTTATTTACCTTAGACGATTATTTTTGATTGAACTGAAATATATAAAGAACATCCTATCCTCGATTGTATCGAGTAAACTCGATTGTTTCAAGTTATGTATTGGCCACCCCTGATTCTACTAACAATCCTTCAATTTTCGCCCACATCCACTTATCTCAACCAGATAATGGTTCGCCAAAGCCTGAAAAGTTCGCCTGATGTTATTGGCGACGCTTGTCCATCCCTCATACCTCATATACATTATGTATAAAACATAACCATCGCTGTTCTCCATGTTTAGGTTTGTGGAAAACAGCCTCTTACGAATGCTACAGCTTTGACCTTAATAAGTTAATCAGGTTAAGTCATCTTCCTTGAATTTCAGTCAGTCATGGACGGGCTGAAAGAACTCCATACACCAGTTGGCACAGATAGTGTATGCTTCTGCACCATATACACATCATTTGAGTTTTGTCTCTTTGTATTTTTTCGATAGGTATGCTAGGTTTTATTGCTAAATTGCTTACTTAACCCAATAAAACAGCGATTGTCAAAAGTTCTATAATTCATTACCTTCATTTTTATACCAATTAACACCAACAATGAAGGATAATTTGCCTTGAAATTGAATTCAATTATGAGTTTCAAGGATAGCTATAACTGGCCCTTAAGTATGGATTTGGCTTTTAATGATGAGAGATAGGTGTTTATTACAGATAAAAAAGCTTTTCACAGTTTAGATTACAAATCATTTTGTTTTATGAACTAACGTTCTCGAGTTTTCCTTCCGAAACTTTTTGACAGTAAGTACTCTCTTACTCGGACGTGGAACCAAATTTAGGGTACTTTAACAAACTTAAAAACCAAAACGAAAGCTAATGTCATAGTTCTACGTCAAGTTTCCTTAAGTGCCGCCATTACCTTCAGTCGACCATAATGGTCGAACGCACACGCAAGCCAATTTCACATGTATTTGGCTGGCTGTCAGATTTACGTACGTAAACTGCGCTCTGGAGCGCTATTTACGTACGGAGGCAAAAGAGAACGAAAACTTGCAGAAACTGAGCAATCCGACATTATGTGCGCACTATACAAATTCCTTGTTCTCGGAAATTTCGTACGGCACCGTACGTACTAATTCTTCTATTATGGTTCTGCCTTTAAACATTTAAAAGAAAATTAAATTTACTATATCTTTGAAAGAAAATCTTGGGTAGCCATCATAGCCAATAAATGGATTTTTCAGAACCATATCCACTGCTTCATCGTTGATTTACATGAACAGAGAAATTAATGAAAAAAAAAAAAATTGTTCAATTTGACTTTATTTCTCGTAAAAAACAAGCTTTCCACTTTGTTTTGTTGCAATCAACAACATTTCAAGCAAAAGTTTGACTTTGACAGATGAAATGTCTGGGCACGTCCATCGTGTCAGCGTTTAACAGACAACATTCAGTTCAGCCTTTATTAATTATTATTATTTTTTTTTTACAACTTGATGAGTGAAGAGTTTTGTTTTCAAATTCATTGTCAGCCAGTCATCGTGGATCGTTGATACTGTCATATTTTCATTTAATAGGGTTAACGAAGTTTGGTTATGGTTTTTGGTTGGTTAGAGGTCTGAAAAACATTCAGTGGAGGGAACAGTAAAGATGTGCTGACAATTTTCAAGAGTTGTTTAGTTGACTTTTATTTAATTATGGTATTAATTTACATCCTGAGACAAATAACAAATAGCTTACATATGTGTATACATTTTTTCACAGCAACATTTTCGATGTCGTATTTTTGAATTTTTTATTCAAAATTCTGTTACCCTTACAACAGTCGTAAACATACATGATTTTTGTTTTGTTTACGACTCTTGTCAAGGAAATATGGATTTTAGAGCCAATAAAATACATTAAATATTGTTAATTTGTTTTGTTGACGATTATTGTAAGGATAACATAACAGACACTTAGTAAATGTAAGAACCTCCAAATGTGCGGTTCACAAGTTTCTTTAGATGGCGCTGCGCCATGATTGTACTATAGAAATTTATATACAATGATTTTATATTGAAATTTCTAAAAAGGCATTGTTATCATGATACAAAATATTGCAAAAAGCAAGGAAATAATTGCTTTAGTACAATGTATTATGAGTTAGTTGATTTTTAACACCCAAACAATTTATTAGTAAAATAGCTACATACATGCATAGGTACAAATATTCGTAGCAACAATAAATATATAATATTATTATCTTTCTATACACATAAATAAAAATGGAGTGTCTGTTTGTAATGTATACCCACTAGACAGCCCTTATAACAAAACACACATTTTTAAAGTGTTTCTTAGTCTGTCTGTCTGTCTGTTTGTCCTGCCTAAACTCGAGAACGGCTAGACCGATTTTGACGGGGCTTTCACTGGAAGATAGATAATGCTGTAGCGCGGAACTAAGGCTATATAATTTACTCCCTAGATGGCGCTCAGGTCGATTTTTTTTTTTTAGAAAAATCGTTTTTATAAAACCGATCAGAAACTATGCTTGACAGATTTTGACGGAACTTGCCACTTACAGATAGCTGATGTTGTAGGGAGTGACTTAGGTTATTTTAATTACCCTCTAGATGGTACTGGGGCTCCCTGTGTGGCGCTCGGGTCTCTTTTTTCGCATGTCCTTATATATGAACCGAAATTTTCTTGCATTTCCATACGATTTTTATCGGCACCTCAAGCAATTAACAGCTTTTAAGGAAACTTGACGTAGAATTAGCTACCGTTTTCTTTCAACTATTATGGTAAGGCCTTAAGCAAAACTTTAAATAAAGTGTTCTAAACTGGCTATTGGCGTATTAAATTTGATTTAAAATTTTCTTCTCGTTTTAGTTTTATATAAAGAATAAACATAATTTTTATTGATTTTTAATAATGCCTTTCTTAAAGGACATACATACATACATACGTATTTTTAAATTAAAATTCAAAGCTGTTAATAATTGTGAAAAATAGTAATTCACAATAATTTTGCAAACGAAAAAAAATCGCTATACTTAGGCAAGTTAACATTTTCCAATATTAAATTTTGGAAGTAAAGTTTGCGTTCACAAACAAAAGAATTAAAAGAAAAAAACGTCTTCCCTATCTGACAAAAAGATCTATAAAATTGTTTGTCTTTGACATTACAACCACGTGCTGTATTGTATTCCTTGTGAAAATATTCAAAAGAAAAGTACTTATATGAATTCTGAGAAAACTATGTATGAAAAGTAACAGAATCAAAATCAACCCACAACACAACCAGTTCAATTCAACGAATCCAATACGAAAAGTGTTTCACACACAAAAAAATGAATGAATGAATATTGATCTATGTTTTTATTTTAAATTGCGATGATGAATAAAACATGTCAACCTATCACAATCGTGAAAGTCCTTGAGCATGGTACTTAAAGAGTATTAGGTAATCCTTTTTTACCCAAAGACATAAAAAAAATAGAACAAACTTGGATGGCAGTAGATAACAACCAAGCAGTATAGAATGTTTCTATATAACCCCAACTTAACTGAAAAAGTTTCAAGTTTTTGGGAAGTCAAACTTTTTGAAGAGACCAACTCATCCATCAAACGTATTTTTTTTTTTAATGTTTCCCCTGTCACTGTATGTTGTACTCAAACACGGTCGCCAGTGGCGGATTTATACTTTGATGGGCTCATGGGGCTACTACATGCTTTGCACTTTGTAATAATTAGAAAATGAAAGGGGTGTCTTTCCCTTGCCGATGACAAATAAATCAAAGATTTTTTTGTGATTATAAAATTTTGAGTTGAACAAATATTTATTGTAAAACAAATATTTTTTGACAAACATGCATTGCAACTTTCCATCGCTTTTACTAAATCAGCAGATTTGACAGATCTGCGGATGATTTTCAGAAGCTATAAACTGATTCACTTAAATCGCAGCTGCGATTCGGAAGCGTGTTGTAGGGTGGGAAGAATCAGCTTTTTCGAATTTCGCCTCAGAGACCAGAACTAGTAAAAATAAACTGCACGACTGGGACAATATTCACACTCCTTGTTTGTAATGGACATTATAGGAAAGAGAGAAATAATTAGTGTGCATACAAAAGAAACCCTCACTTTAATACATATTGAATGTTAATTTAACGAACAAATTAATTTACCACCATTCTAAAAATGCGATAAACAAATAGAGAAATATAATAAACAAATGCAGAGTATGATCATCATGTCTAAACTTACTTTCTTATTTACTAACTTAATGGGTGAACCAAAGCGCCAACCAAAAATGTGCTTCCAGTCGGCAGTCGATTAACAATCGAATCGAAATTTGTCGATATTTTCGGTTGGTTTTCTTGTTTGGTATTGCGTAACGCAATGGATCGAACAATGCTCAATTGTTCAATATACCTTTATAATGTTGAGAATTTTTCAAATTTTACAGCGGTTTTAATGTATTCAGATTTTTTAAGAGCAATCCATAATCGAAAAAATAGAGGCCCAGCTGTTGGTTGATGTCCTCTTTCACTTGCGTGCACCACCTGCTATACGTTGTCCCACAAGATTGGATTCAAGGATCTTCCGAGCCGGAGTATTGGTGTTCGTCCTCTCTTTGTGAACCAGCCACTTAGGCCGTGTGCGAACAGCGTTAAAATTTTATCCATTGGCTAAATTATGACACTAGTGTGGTGAATATAAACTTCAAAAATTTAGCCTGCTCTGGAGCAGGCTAAAATTTTAGCCAGTTAATTAAGGAGTGGATAAAGGAGTAAGAGAGACAGTCGGAGTAGTGTGTTTGTTTTTATTTGCATTTATTTTTGTTTGTTTTATATTAATCATTAATGTCAAATTTTCCGTTTGTGTTTTTGTAAATTATGTATAATTTAACTTCGTTACGTACGAAGAATAATTAAATTTAACCGATATACTCTTTTGTACATTAATATTCATTGTGAAACAAATTTTTTTGTACAATTCAGCTGCCAAACCAGTGCTCTGTACTGCGTTAAAACTTCCCATAATTTTAATTATATTACAAAGAAGTCCAATTTTTGTTCTCTAACAAAATAAAATAAATCTATACACATAAATAAAAATGGAGAGTCTGTTTGTAATGTCAAAATAACAGTATTTTACTACACGCATATGAGAGCATACACAGCCCTTATATCAAAACACACATTTTTAAAATGTTTGTCTGTCTGTTTGTCCTGGCTAATCTCGAGAACGGCTGGACCGATTTTGACGGGACTTTCACTGGCAGATAGATAATGCTGTAGCGCGGAACTGAGGCTATCTTATTTACTGCCTAGATGGCGCTTATCGTTTTAATACCCGGTCAGAAACTTAACAGATTTTGATGGAACTTGCCACTTAGAGATGTTGTAGCGAGAGACTTAGGTTATTTTAATTTTCCTCTAGATGGCACTGGGGCTCCATAGGTGGCGCTCGGTACGCTGTTCATCGCATGTTCTTATATATGAACCGATCAGAAACTACTGAACCGATTTTATCGGAATTTTCACTGACAAATAGCTGTTGTTGTTGGAAGTTACTTATGAAATAAATAAGATGGCGCTCGGAAAGCTTCTTTAAAAACTCTTAAAAAAAACTTTTGGCAAAATGTTGGACCAATTGGAATATAATTAATCTTTCAAAATCAATGTTTTCTCCCTTATTTTTTCTGCGGCAGCAACGCGCCGGGTAAAAGCTAGTTAATAATAAAAATTCTATGAATAATTTATTGAAAAAAAAATCAACCAAGTACCTAGAACACTTAAGCCCTTCGTCCACTTGAGCAACGCAAGCGCAACTCACAAGCAATTTCCATATAAAAAATATTGTATGAAAGTTGCGTGTATTTTTTTAAGTTGAATTTTCTTGTGAGCTGCGGTTGCGTTGCTCGAGTGCACGAAGGGCCTTATAATAATTCGATTTTACGTTTTATTTTAATTACAAGACTTTTAAAATAAACGTTAACAAATAATTTTAATATGTGGTATTATATTTAATTGTATTACCTGATGAATGAGCACAACAGCGCCCCCTAACTTCTAGACTGCTTATCTTTTAATGCAGCACTGCATTATCATATATTATATACGGAAACTGTGGATATTATTTTCCATGTGATTTCTTAACTTTATCGATTTATTTTTTGCTTGTTTTACTTATATATCTATACTGTTGAAAAATAACCAACTTTATTAATGAATAAATTTCAGTATTTGACATTTTCATTAGAAATGTTTGAGTATGATATCGTATTCACTTTTTTTTCGAGTCTCAAAAACAAATCAAACACAAAACTGTGAAGTAACATAATTAATGCAAAGCTGAACAGAATTCAGATTATTTTATTTAACAGTTAGCAAAATGAATAACAAACGTAACGGGGATTAAAATATACTTTGATTTCTCTTGTATATTAGAAAAGCATCGTTATCGAAAAATACCTGCAAAATCCAAACTAATTCCGAACCTATAGAACTTTCAATATCTCTGTTTAAGCTTTAAATCCTTAGAATGCATTCATTAAAAATTCCACAAAATTCCACCAGAAACATAACTCAGACAAAGTGCCTTTTTGAGTATTGAATACAAAAAAAATCAACCGAATTCATTATATAGTTTAGTTTAATTTAAACGGATATCACTCAATCCATTTCACTGCATGGGCTCGGTCTGGGCTTAGATAAAAGGGGTTGGGGCTGAGTTTGAGAACAATTCTTGCCGAGATTATATTGATTTGAAAAAAAAAAACCACTTGAATAAATTATCGTTTACCACGAACGTCGTTTCACCCTAATCGCCGTCATCAGTTCTATCACATGTTCGATTTATTCCGATGAGAAATTCCTTGCCTGATGCTTACAATTCAATTAGGGCACATTGAGAGGTTTTTTTTTATATATAAGTATATATATATTGAATTTGGGAAATAAAAGAGGTTATGTGAAGAAGGGAAAATTAAAATTCGTACTCGTACTCGGAAGTCAATCTGGAGTTAAACGATACACCAGCAACGCCCGAGGGATGAGGCATCAATTCCAAGGTAAATGGATAACTATGATTTTATCGAAAATAGATTTAGATAAATGGACGAAGATAAAGAAGCTGCATTTTGAATAAAGATATAAAGCATTTTCTATTCAAGGTCCTGCTCCGCTCCGAAGCAGTAGAAATGGTTGATATAGTGCTATAACTAAATGGTACAAAATCGATCTTTTATATTAATAATCAGATGGACTGCAAATAGATTTTTTAATCAAATTTATTTTACACAGAGTTCCTAGTGAATGCTCCTTTCATGGAACTAAAGGTTTATTTTGTTTCTTTCGATTTTTTGTGTAGGTTTTGTAATTTATAAATATAGTTTGACCGAAATTCGGCTATTTCAATCATCTTACCAAAGTATATAAATATATATATGTAGTTTTGATGGTACATATTTACATTTAAAGTATGCAGATAGTTTTAGGTTATGTATAGTTTTAGGTTATATGCAAACTCGTTTCAGGCGGATCACTATAATAGTATATGTACTCATAGGAAAACGCGAAATCTACCAAGCATTTTGTCAGTGCAGTGCAAACTTATTTATTTCTTGTAGTAGAACTCCTCTTGAGTATAAAAAAAACACTTTTCAGGATTAACACAGGCATAAAAGCATGATGTTATCATCGCAAGATGCTTCAATATATGTACCTACATAGTACATACATAGGTATATCGCTTATTCAAGATATTAAAAGTTCTTCGCACGCTTTTGTTTAAAAATAAGTCTGGAATAGGCCTTAAAAGGGGAATGTGTAAGTATTCTGTCTATTTGGCGCTTATTCGAGACCCAGTTCCCTCTGTAATGTCCATGATGTATATTTCTTCTTATAGCTTCATTACCCGCAAAAAGAATAACTGATTCACTTTCGGGTCCGGCATCATATCTCCATTCTCCAAGTAGATATATAGTCAATGAACTCGAGATGCTTCATTGTATTACACCTGGTAGGTAGGTAAAATGGCGATTTTGCGAACACCAATTAGCGCTTATAAACACCGCTTTGTTACCATAACTAATTAATTTTTTTTTGTGATAATACTTATTGTGAACTCTAAAATGCTTAAGAGATCAGGATATTGGTCCCGCAGTCTAAAAGGAAAAAAACTTAGCTCACACTGTGTGCTGGGTGGTTCTATTGGGGCTGATAGCCGGACAAATAACTTCACAAGGTTTATATGAGGCTGGGCATTTGATACTAATACTTTAATTGAATTGCATCTGACTTAGGGTTGCGAGTTTATGAATTGAAAAAACACTGATGCATAAGCTTGTTGGTGAATAATGAATTGAAAAATATTCACTTCATAGGCTAGTTGGTGAATTATCAATTAAAAAAAATCAATTAGGTGAATTGTAAATTGGAAAAAATACAATTTTGCTAGGAAAAATCCGGAAACCAAAATTTCGAAATTTCGGATTTTATAATTTGGAACATTAGTGTCGTGATAGTGTATTTCAGGATTTCGATTTCGGGATTTTGATGTCGGGATTTTTACTATCTTATGAATCGAATTTTTTTTTAATTTATAAAGCTTATGAATTGAATATTTTTTACTTTATTGGTTTTGTGTAAAAAAAAATAATCGAGATTTTAATCAAGCCTGACATTACGATGATAGAGAAGCCTAAAAAAGTAGGTTTCGTCATGCCGTCCGTTGGTCGCTGTTTGTGCGGATGTGCGTATGTTTGGTTGTCTGTGCACCGACATACAGCCTAAAAGCCTTGAACGATATAGTTCAAATTTCGTATATAGCACTTTTTTGTGATTCCCTCGAGGAGAAATTCGAATTTTTGTTTCAGCCCGGCTATAACGGGTACTTGCCATTATCGGTTTTAGTTTTTCCAAATGCACTCAAAAACGACTTTAACGATTTTGATAAAACTTGGAGTACGTTATATTTGCAGTAGTTTTAATATAACTGCATTTCAGTTTTTTCGCTAAAAATTCACATAACGAAGATTTGGTGTTAACGTTTTTTACAAATTTGTCCATAACTTGGTAACGGCTCAGTCGATTCTTTTTTAAATTCAGTATAGATTTTAATTTTGACATTTAACACAAGATGGCATTTACAATTTTTTGATAGAGAACCGTTTAATAATAACTTCCTTTTAATTCATCACTCTCCAACTAGCTGGTGAATTGAAAGCGAAGCTTAAGCTAAAATTGAGTTAGGATTTTGCAACCCTGGCCCGATTTCTTCCATCTTTTTTTTTTTTAATGTGTTATTCCGTTTCCGGATTTTTTCCTTTCTGGATTTTTTCACCGACAAACTTTTGAGTTCTTCGACTTTGATGTCGGGAACTCCTTTACAGTTAGCGGCGGCTATTGAAAAGTTTGGGAAACTGTTCTCCTTCACAATACTGTCGACACCTTTTAAGAATTTTGTCATCTCATCACCCACAAGAAGTAATTGATATTTGCTTCTGAACTTTGGTGTTTTTTTTTAATCTATAGTTTACTCTTCATTAATGTTGAACTGTGTCAGTTCCTGAAAGCCTTCTATAGACCACTTCGAGATGTGCCTCATTAATTTTTAGTGAAAAGAACATTTACCAAGCACGCGAAACTACTGCTAGATAGTCAATATACATAGTCATTTTTAACATGGTGTAGTCATTTTTAATATGGTGTAACTATACAAAATAGTCATGTAAATATTTTCATTTTTTTTTTTTGTAAAAAATAGAGTTGTCCTTCATTACTTTTGGAGAAAGTGTATAGTAATCCTTAATGACACATTCACATCCTTAATTTACGATTATAGACGGTCTATTACCAACGTGTTCATTTACTTCACTTCGGCTTTTAGTAGCACTTGTATCGGATATAAAACTGTTGATTATTTTCAGTGATGTTGTTGCTGATTTCAAAAAAGCTATTAAATATTATAAGGCGGCGTTCTTCCTTTCTTATAGTTGGACGAGCTTGATGGAAATCACCCGATTAGCCATAGCTAATCGTAACGTAATTTGAGTGTTTTTTTTTTTATTTATTTAAAAAAGGTTTAAATAAAAACACCCATAATAGTACGAGATATCTAATTATTTTGCATTAAAAATACGACCCTTTACCATTTCATACCTATTCTGCTCCAGACGTCAAAGGACCTGTTTTCCTTCAGATATAAGTTAACAGAATGCCTTTACACGCCAATTTTATACCTCTTTCTTTTATGAATTTATAAATGTCCTTCAAAACACTCGAAAGTTTCACCTTTAAGTTTTTACAGCTAATAATACCCAAATTTCCATCATTTCCTTACGTGCCCAACTTATATTTTAAGGAACAATTCCGACAAAAGCTAATTATTCTTTACCAAAACAAAGGCCAAAAGTTTTCGTTTCTAATAAATTTTCAATCGATGGCAGCAGGCAAAGGTGCGACTGCTGGGTTGGGTTTTGAATCCTAAGACGTGGGATGCTTGGCAATGCCTCGTCTTCATCCTCGTCCTCGTCCAACACCGAGCCATGTCTGTGTAACTATTCAAAGCACGCACTTGCTTTTAGTCTTATATCAACTTAAAAGCATTTTTGTTTCGTCGCTGATAGTAGCAATGTAATTATTGTCTTCACTCTCGAAAGTCAATTTGAAAAATTGCGTTATCGAGTCTCAACTATACTATAGTGCCTTAACAAGTATCTGATGGCAGACAAGTAGTGCAAAAAGATGCATGTAAAAAGTATTTCACTGATGTGGTGAACGAGGGTCGGGGATGTTGGGGCATTCAGCACGTCTTCGCTCACACAAAAAATGAATATAAAGTGTGCGGAACATTGAAAACCAATCCCCAAACACAAGAATTAGTCTTTAATGGTGTAAAATATTCGGAGGATAGTACGTGCTCAAATATCGTTTGTAAACGAAGAGATAAAACAATTAGCCAAAGCCTCCCGCTACAGTTCCTTTCCTCGCTCTGGTCCTGGTCTTGGTCTTGAAGGTATTTTTTTTTTATCACTTGAGCGACAATATTTGTATAGACAAAGATAACCACCCTCTCGAGGGGTTTATGTAAAAGCATTTGCTCACAAAGTATGTCAAGTGTAATACATGCTTGCTAGAGATATAATGTACATGCTGCCATCATCCTGTGGCATTCAACTGGAAGACATGTATGTGGATGATGGTATAGTTGGTGCCCTTGGATTATTTCTCGTTTGAAAATTCCATCAAAATGTATCTTTTGCTTTATAATTCGTAAGAATTTATATTCCAGAACTTAAATTTTCCTTTCCTTAATGACAGGAAAATATTATGCACCGTGAATTCGGTGAAACACGGCCTAGCTTAGCCTATATGGTTAGGAATACATAAAACTTATTCATTTAGAGTTCCTTTTCTCCTTTTATTCGTCCTCTTCATGAAATGCTTCGCTAAGCGAAAATGCATTATTTTTTTAAACGCTTTTCGCTTTTTCCCAACGTGTATTCAGTCAAGAGAATAACATTAACGATGAAAGTCCAGATCGATAGATTACAATTTTTGTATATGGAAAGGGTCCTTCTCGGCGTCGGTCGGCGGCGGCGGCGGCGGCGATGGGACGTTGAAGACCGTTGTGTAATTACACATTGGTATAAACGGGAACCTCATCTTTTCCAGCAAAAAGCCTTCTTATTTTATTTCTGAAAATTATTTGTTTTCTTTTATTATTATTATTTTTGAAAGTCCCAGAGACCCAGACCCAATGGGATTTGGAGAACAAAAAAAAAAAAGAAGAATTGAATCCTATGTATACCTATACCCATAGTTGTGTTTGTATATTTTAGATTTGGCTCCTAGGTATATCCATAATGATTGTTAGTTGTTCTCTGAATCCTACTTCTAATGACAATCTTCTGTGCCTAGGATATGGGACGGATAGAGGAAGCAGGGTTGTGACATGGGAGTCTATTAAATGGGAAAACTTTATTTTTATCTAATGGGTGTCTTCTCATTTCAAAGTACGATGATTCGTTTATTTAATAGAAATCCCAATTGCTGAGGGAGGCAAAAATAGATGACAGATATCCCATATATATATTATATACTTTCAAAAACAGTTAATGTGTTAATACATATACAATTTCACTATATATACTTAGATAGATATATGTACTAAAAAACTGTAAACTCTTCAAATTTTGTTTAAACTTTTGATTGCAATAAATAAAGTTTCGTTTTTTTTCTTTTTTTTCTAGCGAATGGATAAAGGCTATTACGAAAACGGTAAGAGATTTTTTTTCGTTTTTAAAGACTGACTTGAAAATTCAGTATGAAATTGTTTTATTTAAAGTTACCACCGCCACCACAAATTGAATTAGTTGTGGACAAGCCGCATTTGATGAATGTGTTACGTAGGCCATTGGTTCGAATAAGACGTGAGTATATATAGTTAATGAATTCAATAGGTTATTGGGTGCTTTATTCGCACGCGTATATTTGATTAAAAAAAAAGAAGTTATATGTTAAGGTGTGTCCAGACCTAAGAAACATTTCAGAAACATGTCAGAAAAGTTTCTTAAAAGAAAAAAAAAATGAATAAAAATAAAAACAAAAACAACAACTATTGCTTGTTGTTAATTTTTATTTTTAATTTCTTAAAAGTTTTTTAATGCAATTTTGTTCTGGCCGCTTGATAAACATTTCCGAAATGTTTATTCAGAAATGTTTCTTAGCGATGGGAAATATTCAATGATTAGAATAGATAGATTAGAATAGATTCTATTTGTCCATTTTTATTTTAGCATTATTTTACAATTTTTCTTAATACATACATACCATATAAATAAAGTTCAGGCTGTGGCGTTGCCGTCTGTCTGGTTGACTGATAAACTATAATTTAATGTTGATAAAAAATCTTGATAATTAAAAATAATTAATAATTGAATTTCTAATTGACCAAAGTAGGTACAATAATAAATAAATTCCTCAAATAAGTTTTACATAAAATAATTCCTTAATAAAGAAGATCAGAATTAAAATAAAAAAATAAACAAAATTTAGGTGAGTTGGATTTTTAGTTTAGTCAAAACAGAACATAAGATTATGAATTATGTATATAAATTGTTGTTTTCTGTTAACATATGTGTATTATTGTTGTGAACACAATACGGGCTTTTAGTTAAGCTAAAACAAAATATAATTAGACGGAGAAACATGACATATTCTTGCAAACGTAAGTTAAAGAAGTGTTTACGGATTTATGCGTACTCTCATAGTATCATATTTCTATATGCTATTGCTGTTTCTACGTAATAATAGAGGTTACGCCAGCTATCATCGTTCAATAATTTTTATGTTTGTTCCATATGGACATAGACGTTTACCCAAAGTAAATTATTTTTATTTCTTTGCGCACAGGACAAATTGATAGGAAGTGAAAACAATCTTCTTTTGAATTCAAGTTAGGGGCTGGTTATAGCGATCAGGAAAACGAAACAGGAAAAAATTTCAGATCGATAATTTATTAGGTTTTTATTGGAATCAAAATACAAATGTTATACTTGTCGATGGCAAATAACTCAAAGAATTTTTGTAGATGATTAGAATTTCAGTTGAACAAATACTTTTTGTAAAAAATGCATTTATCTATTTTCCTGATGGAATTTCATTTTCCGTACGAAAATTCCATCAGGAAAATAATTAAATGTATTTTTTACAAAATATATGTGCGTTATTGAAAATTTTAACATCGCAAATGATTTTGGGAGTCATTTGTCATCGATTAATGTAGCATTTGTGTTTCAAATAAAATCAAAACATATTTAATTATTGATTTGAAAAGTTTTTCCTGTTTCGTTTTCCTGATCGCTATAACCGGCCCCTTACAGAGGGTACACTGAGTAACATGGGATTTTCTGTAAACGGTGATCCATTTGAATTCTAATTTAGTATTCACACTGTATTTTTCATCGAAGTAGTTTTCTAATAAATCATGTCTAAGCTCAGGATATAAAACTATATCGATTAATGAAATTGACTTTTGCAGGTTCTCATTTGTTAAAAAGTGTCAATCTCCTCTATCAACTTATAAAGTTGGCTTTTCAATAAGACAAAGGTTATCACACTGAATCGTTTATTCGACTCCACATAATTGAGCCCACCTTTGCCACTCTTTGATCCATTCTTTTTGCTTCTCGATTCTCGAGCGTGTGTTTTACTACTTTTTTTTTTTTGGTATTCTTTTTTCTGCGTACGAAAGATTTTTAAAAATGTAATCAAAGTGTAGCTTAAGTGTATGCACAAAAAGTGAAGGAAGATCGTTTTCAAGTGTAAGAACATATGTAGTTTGGAGTTGTGCATGGCAGATAAAATAACTTTTTTATGAAAAAGCGTTGCAGGTTTTCTACTTCATCATATGGAATACACCCTCGAGTCTGGCAACTGTAGCACATAAAGGAAATGCTTCAAAGTGTATTTTCTTTAAAACCGGAAATACCCCAACTCGATCTTCCGAATTTACCTAAACGAGTAGCAGAAATATTCAATGTTTTGCAAATAACACAGACAAAAATTTAGTTGTTTGTAGTTGTGAAATATTTCAGAAACATTTTATAATTGTCCACACCAAAAAAAAATTTTCAAAAATTTCTGATACATATGTTTCGTAAATGTTTTTTAAAAAAGTGGGAAACATTTAAGAAATAGTTTTTAAACAATGTTTCTTGAAATATTTCTTTGGTCTGGAAACACCTTTAAACACATAGCATATCACTGATAAAAAACATGGTGGCCCAAAAAGACTCACCAATGATGTTTTGTTTTCCCTTAATATGAAACGACATAGATAATTTCACATTTTATTTTTTAAATATTTATTTGGCGCTTTCAGTTAAATTCGTATACATTTTCGATGATGTTAAGATGGGCACAATTAAATCGAAATCAATAAATTCGAAATGACTTCAGATTTCGTTGCGTTTACATGTGAATTAAGTGATTTATGTAAATAACTGAATTCAAAATTAATTAAGAACTCAGTGCGTTCAAATCTGGAACGCACTTTCACATGTGTAATAAGGTGTAGAAGGTCTATAAAAGAGTGAAAACCAAACATTCAAGAAAATTCGTTTAACGGTACCTGCCATATAACGGTATTTTTAAATTTCGACTATCTCGATAACACGGCTAAATAGTTTTTCAAAAATGTTTTTGTTAAGTTTTAAATAATTTTTTAAAAGCTGTTTTTGTAAATTCAATATTTCAAAAACTAGTGGACGGATCTAATTATGACATATAGTTTTAAGGCGTAATAAATTAAGTTTAAAAAACCTGACTACTAACTTTTTTTTTAGAAAAGTTTTCGAAAAAATATTTTTAAAAAATCGATTTTTTTGAAAACCAGTCCAACGATTTTGAAAATTTTATTTTCTTAAACTCACATTTAGTAAAGAAAATTTGTTGTATACTTTGATTTTGGTTTGAATCTTTTTAAGATACGGTTTTCAAACTTTAAAAAAAAAAATTCATACGATTTTTTCGCATATTCCGTTTGTACTTTAAACCCTTAGGTAACAAGAGCAAGTTTGTGCGACCCAGTAGTGCCCTTTATTTATATTTCTTCTTCAGCTATTATTTTTCAAAAACCACATTAACATTCAATGCATTTCTATATTATTTAACAGCGGCTACTGCTAATGAAGTAAAAGCACGGAAAAATCAGTCCCAAGGCTCCAAAGCACAAGCGGTAGTACCAGTTCCAGTTCAGAATCCTCTTGTTAAGAGCGATGCAGCCGTTGCTGTTCTTAGTAAAAAACCAGACTCAAAGGCTTCTTTAGCTTGTGTTTTACCCTGGGGACATGGTTGGGGATGGGCAACATTGCCAAATGGTGTTTGGAGTGGTGGTAAGTAATAACATTATTTTATATAACTTTAATTAAAAATTAGCTATGTTCCTTATTATTTCAGAAGCATCCATTTGATGCTTCTGAAAAGTCCACACTGAACCAAAAATGTGCATAAATCCTATGAAAAAATGCTTGTATATTATGAAATATTTCATAATTTTTGAGCCAGTGTAAGCGTTCATACGTTTTATGAATTCGAATTCACACTTTTATGATTGCGAATAAAGCGTATGAAACTTTTCATAAAAAGAGTGAAAAATTTCATAAAACAAATTTCCCCTCTTTATTATGAATGCTTTCATAAAGTTTAAGAATTAATTCATAATAATTATGAAAAAAAAAATCATGTTTATTATGCTCTCATTCAAAATTGTTATGTAAATTTTACTTAATATTTATGATTACCATTCATACATTTTACCAATTACACAAAATGTGTGAATATTATTCATAATTTTTATGAAAAATTACACAAAATTTATGAAAAAAAATCATAAATTTTATGAAAGATTACATAAAATGTATGAAAAACGTTCATAAATTTTATGAAAGATTACATAAAATGTATGAAAAAATTTCATACATTTTATGAAATATTACATAAAATATTTGAATATTATTCATAATTTTTATGAAAAATTACACAAAATGTATGAAAAAAATTCATAAATTTTATGAAAGATTACATAAAATGTATGAAAAAATTTCATACATTTTATGAGAAATTACAGAAAATGTATGAATATTATTCATAATTTTTATGAAAAATTACACAAAATTTATGAAAAAAAATCGTAAATTTTATGAAAGATTACATAAAATGTATGAAAAAATTTCATACATTTTATGAAAGATTACATAAAATATATGAATATTATTCATAATTTTTATGAAAAATTACACAAAATGTATGAAAAAAATTCATAAATTTTATGAAAGATTACATAAAATGTATAAAAAATTTCATACATTTTATGAGAAATTACATAAAATGTATGAATATTATTCATTATTTTTATGAAAAATTACACAAAATTTATGAAAAAAAATCATAAATTTTATGAAAGATTACATAAAATGTATGAAAAAATTTCATACATTTTATGAAAGATTACATAAAATATATGAATATTATTCATAATTTTTATGAAAAATTACACAAAATGTATGAAAAAAATTCATAAATTTTATGAAAGATTAGGTACATAAAATGTATGAAAAAATTTCATACATTTTATGAGAAATTACACAAAATGTATGAATATTATTCATATTTTTTATGAAAAATTACACAAAATTTATGAAAAAAATCATAAATTTTATGAAAGATTACATAAAATGTATGAAAAACGTTTATGAAAGATTACATAAAATATATGAATATTATTCATAATTTTTATCAAAAATTATACAAAATTTATGAAATAAATTCATATTTTTCATAAAAAGATTGAACATTTTCAAGCACATTAAGTTATTTCTGTTTAAATTTCTTACCAAAATTTTTAGAAATTATTCTTATTTTTTATGAAAATATTCAAAAGCCTTAGTTCTGAATATTCCAACAACAACTTGACATCAAACATTTTTATGAATGCGATTTCATACTTGTTATGATATTTTTCATAAAAAGATTGAACATTTTCAAGCACATAAAGTTATTTCTGTTTAAATTTCTTACCAAAATGTTTAGAAATTATTCTTATTTTTTATGAAAATATTCAGAAGACTTTGTCTTGGATATTACAACAACAATTTACCATCAAACATTTTTTATGATTGCAATTGCACACTTATTATGATTTGTTTCATAAAAAGATTAAAACGTTTCAAGTGCAAAGATACTTCTCCTGAAACTGATCATTTATTTTTCTATGAATAATTCTTGTTTTTTATGAAAATATTCATACGCTGATTTTCCAACAACAATTTCCATGCAAACATTTTCTTAAGAACACGATTTCATAAAGTTTATGATATTATTCAAAATAAGTATGAATGTGTTCAAGCACTTCAATCCATTTCTCCTGAATCGACGCCTCGCAGAGAATGAATCTTTTTCATACTTTTGTGAAAGTTTCATAAGGCTTCAAAATTTTTATCTTACAACAACAATTCTGAAGCGCAGATTTTTATGATTCCGAATTCATACTTATTATTCGGTGTATGATTGCCATTCATAAGAATTATGAACGATATTATTTTCAGTGCAGTCACTTTAAAATTTGATCTGTCACAAAGTAACAAGTTGAAACTACTACATACTTGTAAAACATTTACATTTTTGTGAGTAAAAATAGGCAGAAAAAAGTCTACCGGTTTTTTCGCAAGTATAAAAAGTTATAAAGGCGTTGTAAAACAATAAAATAACAAACGAAATTTTATTTTCTACCTTGTTTTAGCCTCAAGACTTTTAAATAATTTATATTTATTTTGTTTACATTCTAAATTTTATAAACGCTAGCCTCATCCTGCACTCTGTCATATCCTTTCATTAATTTATTTTAAAACAGTTTTATTTCAATAACATTATTTTCCTTTCAGGATTAACTTGGTCCCAATGTGAAGACACATTTACCCTGCATGCCTTACCAACAACTCACTGCACAAATCTTGTCGATGCTGTTGCATGCAACGGAGCAATTTACCACACCGATATAGGCGGCTTTGACTTTCATTCCACAGGCGTTGAAGATCTCGGCGGTGAAGATTTCGACTACGCAATGGATTGTGGAGATTTTATATTTTAAATTAAAACAAAAAGTTAATAACAAAAAAAAAAAAAACATGCACAAAATAATGCGGATTCATTTTATAGCAAAAATATTATATCGTTAATAGACGCAAATATTTTTATTTAAAATTTGTTAAAATCAACGTAATGTATATTTTTATAAATGTGTTTATTGGGAAAAGTTACTGAAAAGTTATTAACGCTTAATGATACGGGTAAATATTACGTTTATATTGTATACACACAAACATAATTTAATTTCATTCATTTTTTTTTATTATTTATTTAACTTCAACATTAAAACTTAAAAACTGAAACTTAAATTGACACCATTTCATTTAATAAAGTTGTGTTCTTTATTGAGTATAGTTACACTGGTTATTTGGATACATGATGCGTGTTGTCGTAATATACGTGTCATAACAGGACGGGTTCTCTTATATTACAAATTAGAATATAAAGATTAATTTTAAGATCTCTAATAAAGCTTTTTAAATCAACGTTTACAGTGTAGATTACAAAACGGTGTCTCAAAAAATGTATAATGGCATAAAAAACGACGTATGTCATCTAACGAAAACCATCCACGTATTAACATCCCTCATTTAACCGAAAAGTAAAGTTACTCATGAAGGCTTGGCATGTATATTCTGTGATAGCTACCTCTTCGAGATGAATATTTTCTCTTAATTGCAAGAGAAAATAGAGTTCACTGACTTAAACTTTAAATTTGAGATATTTATAAAGAAAAAAGCAAAGTTTGGTAAATTTTATAAACGTTAGGGCTTCCTTTAATCAATGCTTTAATCGTATATCTTTTGGGGGCCGGTTTAAGCGATCAGAAAAACTTTTGAAATCTTTAATTATACAGTCATATGTATTTTGTATTATGTCCTGATTTCATTTGCAACACAAATGCTTTATTTTTATCGATGACAAATAAATAAAAAAAAATGTATTACCCACATATTTTTTGGAAAAAAACACAATAAATTATTTGCCTTGGTGGAATTTCTATACGAAAAATCAAATTCCATCAGAAAAATAAATAAATGCATTTTTTTACAATAAATATTTGATCAACTTAAATTTTTTATTTTCTAACAATAATAAATTAAATCTATTGGGATAAAAACTATCCCATCTTTCAAGTTGGATCAAGCAATACATAACATATGCAACATTTCATTAAATCGGATCAGCGGTTTCGTGATCGAACATCTTGACACGGGATTTTTACATATTAAGTTAATTTCCGCGAGAAGCAAACTAATAAAGGGATCCTATTTAGGGACTTACAATTTTTCGTTGAATACGAACAACTTAAGTGAGATGCACTTTTCATGACTATGATATATGATCCTCTTGGAGGATTTGTCACTTCCCCGCAAGATGCAGTGCCACTGAAAAAAAAATTAGGTATACTCAGGACTCAAACACAGACCTCCTGCGTGATAGTCCGACACACTAGCCACTACGCTACGTGACACTACTACTCTACATTAAATGTAAAATTAAAGTTTGTGCCATGTAAAAAGAAGAAGTTGGGTCTTGTTTACAATAGTGTATTTTTTACATATAATGGTACTGTGTTTCAAATACAGCGATGCATTTCCATGTGAAAGTAGAAGACCTTGTTTAATATAGAATTTCATTATAAATGAACACAACTTTTTTCCAATTTAAAGTCCATGCAATTTTACACCATCACTCATTTCAAAGATAGTTACAAAAAAATATAATTATGATTTACAAAAAAAAACTCACAATTAACGGAATTATTTTCTATTAATAACTTCACACCAAATATACTTTTAACAAACTATCGTATCCCTTTTCATTGCATCTTTACCTGTTTAATTTACAATAGTTTTTTTGCTCAATAACAGAACTTATTGAAGAAAAATATTAAAAGCATTTAGTGTTCACTGTTTTATTATACATAAATACTTATATTATAAAAAAAAAGCCAAACGGTTTTTTTGACATTAAAAGAGCGGGATATTCATCCATTCGATAGCATCGATAAATTTATTGAACTGAACTGAGAATTTCGCCCACAATCAATGGAGTTATTATTAAAAAATAATAAACAAAACAAAAAAAATTAAAAAAAATTATAGATTAATGTTATATAAAGGAATTTTAATGAAAATAAAAAAAATGAATTAGCCCTTAGGATTTTTAAATGTGATGTTAGATGTAATAAAATAAATATATAGAATATAGATATATTTATATATGTCAAAAACCCCCCAAGAAAAACATGCAAATTAGAATGCATTTATATATATTTATATATGTTTAGATGTTTTATGGCAAACAAAGCAATTGCATTATTTTTATTGAAGCGAAATAGATAAATGGGCGTATGAATGATTTATTTTTAAATGTTCGTCTAAGAATATAAAATGTAGATTTAGTAGTAGACCAGTCATTTGAAACTACATATTTCATTCACAAAACATTGTATAGCACTTTTATTTTAATACATTTAGTATAAAGTGTAAAAATGTGTCAAATAATATTTTTTTTTTTTGCAAGATTGATTCTACAAGTACGTTTTTAGTTTTACCCATGGGGATAAACTTAAATATGTTTGATGGTATCTTTATAGAACAAAACTAAGGGAACACAATTAAATTTTTAAATATATAAGATATTTGTATTTTATTTAATGCATTACAAAAAAACATGAACATTTATATAAAATTCATATTTAAGATCAATGACATCTGCATTAGCATTATTATTAAATAAGCAAGCGCACGGTTTATTTTTATCGATGCTTTATATAATAGAAAAAAATATAAAAGAAGATTATCTTTGGAAATCTTATTTTGCATATAATTTGAAAACAACTGAAAATAAAAGCTAATGGCTGAGAAAAATGAAGAGACACAATTTTCGGGTGCAACAGGAATATTGGGTTTATGTCGATTTTCTATTATTATTATTTTATGTCCCATAGTAAAGGGTTTCGTAACTAGGGCACTATAATTAAAGATAGATCTGTCAAGTTTTAAGTTGACAAGACCGTCCATATTAAAAAACCATACTATCAAAATATGAACCAACTATAATTGCTTCTGCTGGCTTACACAAAGTTAAACAAAAGATCGAATTCACAGTGCTTTATACCAATGTCCATTTTTGTTTCATTGACTTTCGCAAATTTAAGTTTTAGCGATTAAAGAGGTTAATTAAAAGTCATAATTGAGAGTACCTACATCTTTGTTTTAACATTTAACAGCTGCTTGACAGAACAGATAATTCATCTCTGCGTATATGGCACAAATTAAAACCAATGCGGTAAATTGTAGGTCTCTTTCAATCTTGCAGAACTATCACCGGACACAAAAGAACTCAGTAAAGCGAGTTAATGGGTGTTGGTTAAAGTTGAAGTTTCATTAAATATTTTGTGCCAGTCCTGATGTTAGAAAGACTTGATAATTATCTGCCAGTTAAGAAAGTACATATATTGATGTTATTACGCTTACGAAGTAGACTAAGATGAACCCATTTTTTGCGTATATACAAAATGTTTTGATGGATTCTATATGAATAAAAAGATGCTGAGTTCGAATATAGCGGGTATACTTTTGGCAACCTTGGGCATTTTTAGTTATGATCTTATCAAAAGTGTGACGGCAATGCGAGATATACGTTTTTATTAAATCGAACCTTGTCTTAGCAATTAGGGTTTCCTTACTAATTATTTACTGGGTGAACACAATAACAGAAACGGTGCTACAACTGGAGCTGCAGCTGGAATTGGTGTCTGTCTAAATATTGAATACACACAAAAGCAATATAACGAACACAACGCGACACAACTGTAGTCGGTGCTGCAGTCAGGCTGCACAAGTTCACACGCTTTTAACGTTCAGCAATTTTGACGTTTCAAAATAAATAAAGTTAATTGTGTTTCTTTTGATAAATTTGCAATCAAATTTTATTCAGTTGACACGAATGATATAAAATGTTAAAAAAACTGCTCTATTGTCGGCACGCAAAAAACGAAACTTACGACACATTTTGACAGCTATTGAGGCTCCAGCTCCAGTTGCAGTTGCAGCAATCTATTGTGTTCAACCATAACTGGCTCATCTACGCTAAAATATTACAAAAATATAGTTATTTTCCATTTTCTTTTATTACATTAGTAGATAATATTACCATTTATCAATTGCAATATGATTGGAAAGCATATTATTGTATTTCATGAATCAATTTATTTTACTTTAGCGAATAATTTAACGAAAATTTACACATACAAGTTTTAAACTTAACATCACAAAAAACTTTAAAATAACTTATTGGTAGCTACTGCAGATTAGTTTAATTTTAATTTTGTTACCGAACTGTCAAATGCAACAGCTGTCATATTTACATATGTCAAAGCGAGTGTCAGAATAAAAAACCTCATGCTTAACGAAATTTAACAAAGGGCGCATGTTTCAATAGTATATCCAATGCCATATGATTGTGTGTGTGCGCTCATTAACAATTTAAGGACCAACCATACTATTCAAAAGCAAAAGGAAACTAATTTCATAATTCTAAGCGAACGTGAAGTTTCCTTAGGTGCCGTTAATTCGTATAATGGTCAGATGCAAACGCAAGCAAATTTAATATGTATTTGGTTAACTATTAAATTTACGTACGGAAACTTCGCTATGGAGCGCTCTTTACGTACAGAGACAAAAGTGAACGAAAAATTAACGAACCTGAGAAATCCGATATTATGGACGCACTATATCCATACGACCCTATATACACCGTTTCGACTATTATGGTTGAACTTTTACTTGCGTTTACGTGATCAACATTAAATTTTGGCATTAAATAATATAATCAGCAAGTGAAATGCAATAATTTGGAGAGAATTTAAAAAAAATTTGTTCCAAATCTGCCGGGCTCGACTTTTTGAGTAAAGCCAGGAATTCAACTTAGATCACTTGAGTTTTACAATATTATAATTTGAAATCGAACTTCTTTATTTGACACATTTGAAGCAAAAAATCGTATTAAAATTCTTCATTTCAATAAAGAATATTATTGAAAACACAATAACAGAAACCATTTTTATACACAAAACAAAAAAATCCAAATTCAATGTAAGAATGGAACACCAAGTTGCAATATTGAAGAATTCGTGATTATTGTACATAACATTATAATCACGTCAAAAATATTATAATAAAAAAAAAAGTATACAAAATATATTTTTTAATATATTTTTTAGTATATTGTATTTTTTTTTTTTTTTTTTGAATTTTAATTACTTAAATGTATATACCATAATAATGTGCCAAATACCACATAATGCACAACTCACCAATATAACAATCAAGGGAATTCTTAAAATAAAAAAATTAACAAAATATTTATGTATCAAAATAAAAAAAAAAGTTTTCTTAATTCTCAGAAAATTGAACCACCCCTCCAAATCTATAAGAAATATTTTGTAAAACAAAAAAAAGTATTATATATATCTAGAGAATAAATATGCATGTATAAAGATCTTGCAAATCGGTAAATCTTAATTCTGCATAGATCCTTTCGAGAAAAACAAAAACAAGCGTAAAACATAAAACTATATAAATGTAAACTATAAAGCGTGCCGATATGTATAGATGTTAATAATTATCTAATTAATTTTATAAGCCGCATGATATAATAAAGAAAAAGACTATTTATGTATTAAAATTGAAATACATACATATACACGATTTTTTTGAAATATGTCTTGTCACACAATGTTATGAAAAAAATAACAGAATTATAAAGCATTACAAAAAAAAATAACAAGCAAACATCTTTAATTATTGTCAATTAATGTTTAATGACAAAAAAATAAGGCAAGAAACCTATAAATGTAATAAAATAATTACTCGAGATTGTAACTTAATGTTAGATGTAACAACAGTGTCTGGTCATAGTTGTAGAAGCTAAGTTACTTGTTTATGTGTCCTGAAGATGTTACATAAATTGCAATGTCAAAGTATACTTCGAAGCGATTTTCGAAGACAAAACATGATGTAATTTGTAGTTTGTTTCAATAGGCGATATATTGTTTTAATATGATTGATGATATACGCCAGTATTGGACTTCAGGTTTTAGAGAAAATATGAAATGTAGCCCATGCCCAACCAACTATATTTTAAGTAAAAAAAAAGGAAAAACTATACCAACTGCAATCAAGAACTTGGTTTGTTAATTCAAATCAGAGAAAATGTGTTCCAATGCCCAATAAAGACCCCCAAAAATAAAATTTGTTTAAAATATATTTTTGTGTTCGTCTATTATTACTTTAAGATTATAGATTAGATCTGAAATATGGAATAGAAAACGATTCAAGTTTTTAAAAAAATTCCTTATTCGAACTACAGAAAGCACTAATCGTGAACATGGTTATGACGTGTAGATGAAGTATAAGCTTCATAGATGTATACGTTCGTTAAGTTTCAGAAATTGACAGATAAAATATTTCGTGTTATCAAGGCGAAAGCCCAGGGAGCAAAAATTACATATCTCATAGTGGATTTTTGAAAAATTAAACAGTAACCGATAGGTTTAGCCCAAACAATTGTAAAACTCATATCCGACAAACGTTTCAGGCACGTTTTGTCAGAAAATAGCCACTTTCTAAGGTCGCCTCCCGGACACTGTCAGTTAGTACCCAGATAGTTATTTGTTCGTTTAACAGCCAGGAAGCTATTTCTAGTAATTAATTTTGACTGTCAAAAAAGTGTAGTAATTGATATATATTTGTCGTAGGTAGGTAGGTAGGTAAGATGGCGGTTTCGCAGAACAACTGTTCCGAAGAAACCCAATTAGCGCGGAAAAGCGCCGTTTTGATACCATAACTTGTTTGACCTAATTTGTTTGTTATATAGTGGTAATGACTGTAAGGCTAAGGGGATCAGTTTTTGGTCTGTGCCCACAGTCCCAAGGGAAGAACCTAGCTCACACTGTGTGCTGGGTGGTTCCATTTGGGCTGAGAGTCGACCAATTAACTTTACACTAGATCTATATGAGGCTAGGCCCGTTCAAAGGCAAAGCACACCTACCAGGTGTAAATCCGTGTTTTGATGCTTTCGCCAAAAAATAGAGTGCTAGTCCGAAAAGCCAGTCCTAAAAGTAAGTTCCAGAAACTTAAAAGGTAAAAGTTGAAATTAAGAGTGAGTGAGTGCTTTGAAAAGCTAAGGGGACCAGTTTTTGGTCTGTGCCCGCAGTCCCAAAGGAAGAAATTAGCTCACACTGTGTGCTTGGTGGTTCCATCTGGACTGAGAGCCTGCGCAATAACTTTACACTAGATCTTTATATGAGGCTAGGCAATTTATACCTACCAGGTATTAATCAGTGCTCTGATGCTATCGCCAAAAATAGAGTAAGTGCTAGTCCGAATAGCCAGTCCTAAAGGGAAGTTCCAAAAACTTCCATCTATTTGTTGTAAATGGACAATTTTTTTTAAATGAAAAGACAGCGATTTTCGGGAAAGATTTCGGAACAACAATCAGAGCTCTCTGCTCTGATTCGGATCAGATTTTCGTATCGAATACATGCATATAACAACAACACAAGATCCAGCTTTGTTTTTTATCTTGAAAAATTCCAATCCGATCCGGATCAGAGGAGATAAACAAACACAGCTTTTATTTCAAAATAGTTCTATTACACTCGTTCCCCATAAACCTACAGTAAAAGTAATAATAACTTAAGGACTTAAAAAATAGCCGCCATTGTTATTAGACTGTTAAAGAGATAGTGCCTGGCGCATGCAACTTGAATCAAAACGTAAAAGAAAGGGAATGATTTTTAATAAGAAGGAAAGAGATGGGTTGAAAAATGAAAAAAATGACCGATGTTCATAAATATTTATGAAACTCGTGCAGTGATGTAAGTTTCGTTCTCATATCGTATCACTTTTAATAGAAAATTTCATTTACATTTCACAGCTGAACTGGAAAGGTTGTATACAGTCATGAACAAAATTATTTGCACAACGTATTTTTTACATTAAATCTCTTGAATAAAATGGTATAGCTTATAAACAATGTAATAGTTCACATGTTTGTTTATTGATTATTATATGTCAACATTTCTTTATACTATTACATCAAAAAAAAATATCGAAATTCCATATATAACTGTTAAATCCATACAAATAAAAAGGGCAAAAGTATTTGCACATCGAAAATAAATGGCATAATTATTTGCACAAATGCAATTATACAGGAAAACGGTGAACTGTATGTTCTTTGTGGATTTTTTTATAAATCTTGTAGAGGGATTCTCCCTCAGTATATAAAAACATTTATTGGGATTAAGGATCGACTTAGGCCGCCATTTTTAAAATAGTCTTGATAGCCTTAAAGCTTATCTTGAAAACAGTTAGTCCTGCAAAAAATCAACCAAATATACATTTGTAGAAAATTAAATTTTTTATCTTTAATATCTTTAATATTTCAAAAGTTATAAACAAATTAAAATCAAAATTTTTCATTTTTTTCAAAATTTAAATGAAAAACAAAAGTTTTTGTTTTTCATTTAAGATAAAAAGACCTTGAATGCAGATTTATAGGCGATTTCACAAAGCAAACATTTTTGTTTTTAGTTTTTTGTTAAGTTAATATTTAAGTTAAGTTAGAGCGTGTAGAGGAGTAGATTGTGAAACATTTTCATGTTATTTTTATAATAATTATTATTATTACATTATATGTTATTTTAAAGTTAAAAAATTAAGTAGTCTTTTTAAAGATCGGATTCATATTAATTACAGCAAAAGATATGCAAACTGAAAAAATAAAATAATAATAATTATTATACAAAAAACAATAAAATGTTGCATCATTATATATTCAAAACTCATGTACCTTAACTGCAGCAACTTGATTAAAGAAGGGTGCATTGGTGTACTGTTACGAGGAGAACATATTTTAAGGGATTTAAGCTGTAATACTTAAGTCCTATTTAGAGGCTTTATACATAATTTAGCAATTTACAGCATTTTTGTCAAACTCAGCCTATTATCAGCCCCAGAATTTGAAATCGATATGATGGTTTGGTATAGCTCTAAGTATAACATGTATAATAAAAAGAGAATGTACAATTTAAAAGAAAATGGACTCAATAAAAACTACTCTAGGTACTCTCTATTTTAGTAAGGGATTTTTCAGCAGGTAAGTTAGTGTTGTTTGAGTTTTTTATTTACATATTTAATTATATACATGTGCAGTACTAGAATATAATTTAGAATGCTTTACCTTACACTATTGTCCCCAAAAACATGTCTGGACATTTTTACAAACTGTGCGACTCATCTTCGCCTCAAAGAGTGGATAAACTGAAAATCTTCCATTCATAGGTGAGTATTTATTTCGGGTGTCCTCAATAAAGAGCAAAAAAACTGTTTTTGAATTTCTGTAACCTTTTAGAACCTACCACCTAGTTCTCCCTTCCATAAATGTGATCAGACCTACCTCGTTCGGTGTTCTCATATCTATAGTTCCTCATATTCAAATGCACAAGACAAAAACCAATATTTGAACAAAATTGTACACAACCAATTTATTTTTATCAACTAAATTACAATGCATCGCTTCAATTACTTAACTCATTTTTCATTGAATTGTCACTCTCAAAACCACCAAAGACATAGAGCTGTTTAGTAGTTATCATATTTTTTTATTGCGGTGAGATGAGGTATGATGATTCAAACAAGCTGCCAAACATAACTATGTACGTACATACCTCCTACACTTCATCGCTCCGAAGTCCGAAGGCGATACAGACAACTTCTTTATCTACTCTATAAGATGATATAGATATAGCATAAGATAGGAAAATGAGCACAAGCAAGTTTACAAGAACGTTTCACGTTACCCAAAGACTCAGCTTTAAATTTTATACTCTTCACCCAATACACAATCGAACTTCAAAGATACTCTCCCTATGCGTTTTGTTGTTGAGTTGTATCTTTTAATAAAATTTTCCCGGTAAATGCGAATAGATACCTACTTGCGTGACGTCACGACCACTTGTCGTTTTTGTATCTACAAGTTTGCAAAAATCTCCCAACATCTACCAGTCGTAATCGTAACTTTAAACTTAACGAAGGTGTTTTGTGCAGAGATTAAAGACTTCTTTATTTAATAAAACTTTTATTTTTATTTTTTTGAATTCGATTACCTTTTGTGCCATTTTCGGTTACTTTAATTGTTACGTATAGTTTAAAGGTAATTAATTTTGAGGAAGTTTTTAATAATCGACATTCCATAAACCAGCTGAATATTTTCACATGAATCGAAACAGCTGTAAGTTGTGACTATGTCATCATTAGGAGTATCCTTATAAAGTGTTTCAGTGTATATCAACTAATAAAAATATATAGAGTTACAAGAACTCGTGCATATGTAAATGTTTAAGTGAACCCCACATGAGTCATATGTATATCACTTTTAAATTCCTATTTGGAGAAAACGACTCAAGTGCATAGCATTAAGTGACATCAATTGTTTAAATCGATTTTTTTGTTTAGTTTACATTTATGATGTTTTTTAATTTTTTGTATACAAGACAAGACATTCCTCTGCCAACACTCCTTCGATACTTCAAACTACAAGGACGGTTAATTTATTAATAGCCATCCGGATTGAAACGTGAATCATTCAAAAATTGTGTGTAGATTATATCGTAGGGTGCATTAAGTTTGTTTATTTTTTTTTAATGAAGCACTTCGTGTTTTTATTCAATATTTTATAATTTTTAAAAACGGGTAAAGTTATCTGACTCTTTGACAATCTCATAAAAGTGGTGGATTGGGATTCTCTTATGAATAAAAATGAGCCAGTTCGGTATTCAAAAGAATAACAAAATTGACTATTTCCAACTTTACACTGTTAGAGTGAGAAAGTATTTGAGTATTTGCTAAGGTTATGTGATAGAGTGTAAGCTCTGGGTCGTTTACTTTCAAAAAAGAGTTCGAAAAATAAATTAAATATGGACGGACAGCCAATTTGTCAATTTATCGGGTTGGTACTGTTTTTATTTTTAAAAAGCATACTTGTTTTTTACCTTCAATAGAAAATGGACCTACGTCAGAAATGCTACCTGTATTTCCAGGCTACAAAATAAAAAAAAAGTACACCAATTTAAATAAAAATTAAATGAAAACATTTAACTTCAAAATTTGAAAAAAAAGTAGGGTAGAGGTTACACCCTCGTCGCCAAACTGAATTTTTCACTGGTTTTCAGCGTCCCTGTATCATACATATAAACAAATCAAACATGACACTCAACTTTTCCTATACAAAATTGGCTTTTAACACCCTACGTTTCAATTTGTTACTGTTTTTCAGCGTACATGTATCATATATGATCAAAGCATACAAAACATACCTAAATGTACTCATAAAGTATTTATTTCATACCCCTACGTCAAGAATTTTCTTTTAGAAATAAAACCTACCTTTTAAAGTCACTTGGTTTTTAGCGTTCATGAGTCACATTTACTACAAAATCACAAGTAATAAAAACAAATTTTCAACTAATATTAGTTTTGCATTTAAAACCTTATTTAACATAATTGATTTTTCTTCGAAAAGTATTGGACGCGGGGACGGGTTTTGAGCACTTTTTAGGGGGGCAGTGAGTTTAAAAAAAAAACTTTATTGAGCATAGCCGTCTTATGATATTTCTGTTTTTGTTCTCAAGTAACGTGGTATCTTTATTTTGTCATTTGCTATATGAGTCTCAAGAGATCTTTCCATTTCAATTAATCAATAAGTAACTTGATTAAAAAAAAAAAAAACAAATACAAAATAACGATACAAGTGACGTCATAATGAGAACTGGTATGGTACAAACTCTTCATTCTGGATTGCTGATTTTTCCAGAAAACAATGTATGAATCTTACATTGCTGTGTTTTGAAGTTTTTTGCAGCTGTTCATTCTCAAGTGCCTGTATCGCAAATCTAAAAGTACTTTTATAACTTCAAATCTGAAATACTTTTAAAGTTTGCTGTTACATGCACCAGTTGTTAATTATGGTAAACATAAGGCAGCTGTTGATGATTGATAAGAAATCGATTGTAGAAATGTGTTGAAATTAGTGGACCACATTTATAATTGCCTAAAGAACACAAAATATATACAACACAATCATATCAGGGTATATACATTTGCGGTGGATCGCTTTGCTTGTAAGCCCACTTAACCATCTTTTAGGTGTTAATATTTACCTTAGACACCAGCTTAGAAATCACATATATAAAATTTCTAAGGTATCAAGTAATAAAATATTAAGTTTAAAATCAATACATGAAATAGTAGGTCCGCGTCATCTGTTTCTGGAAACCGTCACAATATTTTTTTTAATGACCGTTGAATGATTTCTACATAAATTTACCTATGTGTGTTAATTATTTAAACCTGATAGATCAAAAAATAGGTGTATCGTTTTATAGTTTTCAAAGGCTATGCGGAAACTTTTACAAAAACCACTCAATTTTGTGACATCTGTAGGTCCCTAAAATAAAAACTATAGGATCTCATAAAACTCAATGGACTGTGCCAGTTCTTCTAATTTTGTTATTAAACTTTTTTTTTTGTCTAAGGCCCACTTGCACGGAACTTTTTTGACGGTAGTAACCACTGATTTATCCGTGAATAGCTACTATCTCTATATACATAAAAATATAATCCGTTTAAAACTAAATTTAGCGTTAAATTAATATCCACTCATAATTTCTATGGATAACTTTTTACACCTGTCAAATAGAATTTGACAAGAAGTTGCTGTCAGTGAAGTTCGCTTTTATGTGTGCAGCAAATGTTGTTGTTGTTTTGTGGGGTTTTCTTTTTCGTACTTTTTTTTATTTTTATATCTTTGGTTAGCTATATGTTTTTGTTGTCATTCGCTGCGTGGCAAGTAGCTTCGTCTAAATATCTGTAAATATGATTTTCCGGCTAAAAATGGGGTCCTCTATCAAATCACTTCGAAGCTCAGTCAGTGAACAAACGGCGGCATTTTCTGTGTATATAGTCATTATCTTAACTCTTGGACAGGGTGCAGACCCAAGTTCTCAAAATTCGTCAAGTCGAAGTCCGAGTTACATAGATACAAAAAAATTATTTCGTCTTTAAAATGGAAAATCATAGGGTATCATTGAAGTCATTCAACTTCTACTCTCAGTTTTTCTATTCTTTTTATTAAATTCTTTTATTATTGTTGGCTTAGTCACATTGTAAAGCTTTATCAGTGTAACATATCTTTTCATACAAAAATTCCAATGCGTTGAAACTGGGGGTTATACAAGTCCGCATGGATAGCGATTGATTTAATTTTCTACGTGGGATAAGTTTTATTATTTGCAAAAAAGCAATAACAACAAAATAGCAAAACAAAAAAAAAGTAGGTAAAGTAAAATTTGTCACCAAACAACCTCGTTTTGAAAGCCGCATTAACATACATAATTATAATAAATCTTTAAAAAAAAAAACAATCAGTTGTCAATTAGAAAATCTAAATATGAATGAATTTTTTGCAGAATCAGCATAGTCTTGGGACCCCGCAATCTTATAGCACTGAATTCAGTTGAGAAATCGCCTAAGGCCTATTAACTAAGCAAGAACATACTTTTGTCTTGTGCTAAGGCTAACTGCGAATCAAGCTGTCTTTGTATGGTATTCAAGATCTTGATCTCGAACTGAGTCACCCTCAGAAGCAAGTTAAATAAAAGGCGACAGTTACTTCAAAACAAAAATTAATTTTGTGAAACCCACGCTTATAAGAAAAAGTGGAGAAAACTTTACAAACATCTCAAGCCCCAGACGAAAAGAAAAATTTAGATTTATCGATGGCGTCACAAGGTACTTCCACCTCAAGGTTGGCTCAAATACAGGTAAGTAATAATTCTATTTGATTTCTATAGTTTGTTGTTTCTTTCTTAAGATTATTTATTTTTTAATGTTGACTTGTCGTCGTGTCGTCGGTCGTTTGAAGTGTGAATAGATCTAGAAATGAATTTTTAATTTGGCTGTCCATTGCCGTCCGCACAAGCTTTTTGAAGTAGGTAATTAGAACTTGAATGAATAGTTAAATCGTGTAAATGAATTCGTGGAGGCGATTTTTTTCAAATAAGGTTTTCCAAAAAAAAAAACGACAAATAACCCCCTCCGTTGCAACAAATAGTTAAAGAAAAATGTACAATTAATTTTTTTTCCATTTCATGTATTTTTTTGGGATATAGCGACTGGACTTATCGGCCAGTCAAATTAGACAAACATATCTACAAAATTTTGAGAGGAGAATTTTATTGTTTCATTTTAAAAAATACCTCTTAGTTTTGGGGATTCCACAGGTCATCAACTTGTAATCCTCCGTCTCCTCCCGTAGAAACAAATTTTTACATGCGCTTTTCTATACATGAATACGTGTGAACAACAAAATGCAAAATTGTAAGAATGTATGGTCTAGCCAAATTTGACAGTCCCATTTGAAATACACGGGCACGCATACAGAGTTAAATCACTGCAGTTTTGAAAGTTTGTAGGCAAAAGTGGGTGGAGCCTCCTGAGTTGATGTTCTATTTATTTAGTGTTTTATGGGGGATTCTTAAACCACAAAGTTCGAACAAAAAACCCTCTGCTTCGTCCGCCATGTTGAAAAAGACTTTAATGCGATTATCTCGATTTCTATTGGTCGCATAATTTAATTTTTTGTCTCACAATGTTTTTGACAGATCTTTCCCATAAACAGTTATTGGCAAAAAACTGTCTAAATATTGCAGATGGAAATTATTTTTTCACAATCATCTCGTATTCAAAGTTTCTGTACAATAAAAAATAATTAAAATATATCATGCCAAAGTTCATATTATGCAGCAAATATTCTTTTATTTCATGATCTTCCTCGTTATGATTTTTGTTATTGATATTAATTACAATAACAAACAAATTATTGGGTTCGAATCCTATCGTGTGCATGTAGAAAGTTGGCACGAGTACGATAACTTTGGCGCCAAGAATTGATAACTGTTTTTTGTAGAATAGATCAATACAAGCATTTTTTACTATGGGTGGGGGGTCTCCCTCCGTTTGGGCGGGAGGGGCAATTTTATAAAAACAGTGCTAAAAATTTAAAACAAATATTAAAAAATAACGGTAACACTTACAACTAAGTTTTATATCATTTTTTAAAGCCAATACTTTTTTCTATTAGATGTTTTTTAAATCAAGTGAAACCTATGCATAGTCTTTGAAAAAACGGACTTTAAACTCAAAAATTGCGAAAAAAAAGGTAAAAAAAACTTTGAAGTGTGATTTTTCAAAACTAAAATAAAATACTTTATAGATTTTATGTTTTCTGGTTTTTGAGAAAATGTAAAATTACTAAAACAACTTTTTTATTGGATACTTGTTTTATAAACAGTGAGGTATGTAACGGGGGGGGCATGCTGCCCCCCTGCTTGGACACACTATAGGATTTGTGGTGGGTGCGAGGTGGGGTTGGTGCGAGGTGGGGTTGGTGCGAGGTTGGGTGTATGCAAAGTTTCTGTTGCATTTAAAGATGCCCAAGCATCATTACAAAAACGAACCTATACGTACATTCACCGTATACCAAAAAAAAAAAGAAAACTCTTATAAGAAAGTAGTTATAGTAATTTTCCATTTTTTCAAAAACCAGAAAACATAAAATCATTTTCTTTTCAGTTTATGATTTAAAATTAATATGAGCAACGAATTTTATAAAAAAAAGTAGTATTTTATTTAAAAGTTTTGAAAAATCACACTTCAAAGTTTTTTTTTACCTTTTTTTTCGCAATTTTTGAGTTTAAAGTCCGTTTTTTTCAAAGACTATGCATAGGTTTCACTTGATTTAAAAAACATCTAATAGAAAAAAGTATTGGCTTTAAAAAAGATAAAAAACTTAGTTGTAAGTGTTACCGTTATTTTTTAATATTTGTTTTAAATTTTTAGCACTGTTTTTATAAAATTGCCCCTCCCGCCCAAACGGAGGGAGATAGACCCCCCCACCCATAGTAAAAAATGCTTGTATTGAACTGTTCTACAAAAAACCGTTATCAATTATTGGCGCCAAAGTTATCGTACTCTCCCCAGAAAGTTTTTCAAAATAAATATTTGATTAAAACTCAGCGATAACAAGAAGACTGATATTAAGGCTTGGCAGTCTTGGCACACTTTCAAATAGTTATATTTCCAGCCAAAATAAAAACGAATTATAAAATTCGTAAGCAATTGGTGGTAGCACCTTTAAGTTATTGTTGTTGTTCAAAAATTCAATAAAATTGATGACGAAATAAAGAATGGTCAAGTAATAAAACTAAAAACACTATTCAGATCACACACCTCATGAACGCCTCATATCATGACTAACAAAACTCAATCAAATACGAATATGTTCATTATAGCCTAGCCAATGCCATAAGAATATATGTTTTCGCACACTTTACACATGTTATTTTGACATTTTGATAATGTGCTTTTAAGTTGACCTTATAGTTTGCCATAGTTATCGAAACTGAACGAAAGCTAACTTAAGCAAGCACAAACGATTACAATTTGGACTTAAAAGGCCATAATAGTCGAAAGTAACAGGAAGCTAATGTCAAAATTCTAGATTTCACATGTATTTGGCTGTCTGGCAAATTTACGTTCGTAAACTGCGCTATGGAGCAGGTTCACTCTTTACGTACGGAGGCGAAAATGAACGAAAACTGAACGAAACTGAGAAATCCGAAATTATGGGCGCACTATATAATTTGCTTGTATTCTGATGTTTTCCTACGACCCCGTACGCACTGTTCCTACTATCATAGTTGAACCTTAAGTTTCTGGTGGAAATATGAATATTAAATTGATTTTTTCCGGTAATTTTTTTCGAATCTTATTTTGGTAAACTTGTCTCCGTACTTTTAGGTTTACAAGATAGAAGGCAAAGTTAAAAATCGAAGATTCTCAAAACTTTTGACATTAAACCAAACATATGTATGGTAGGTAGGTACCAAACCGATGCTCAAAAACTTAAGGAATAGTAGTAAAATAAGAAAAGGACTTGACTATTAGATTTTCTACCTTATGTACATAAACAATAACTTACGTCCTTCAATTCTCGCCCTGTTTTATGACAATCATTTGGTTTTCAAAACATAATTAAGAACGATACTGACACTACATACAACCAGCTATCAACAAATGTTGTACACCTACCTATACGTTTCCTATGACAACAAGGCCAAACTACAGAGTTTAACTTTGCATTTTCAACAGCGTCAAAATACAAAACATATCTAATGTAGTTTTTTTTTTATATATATTCTTATACCTACATTAAGTGGTGATTACTTTCTTTTTTTTTTGTGTTTTTTTTTTTAATCTTTAAAATATTAAATGCAAATGATAGTTTAAAGTTGAGGCTACCTTACCACGCATGTAGGATAGGTATATTATAATAATGAAGATAGGAGTTACCTACTAATACGTATGTAATAGTTATCAATAATAATAAATTCCACAGCGCAGTCATCCTTGTCTTTATTCTAATGTGATGTGAGACTTTAATCAACTATCCTTTATAATATTGGTGTGACCATTCTCAAAAAAAATCGTAATGCCGAATTTATTGGTTTAAAAAATTAAAAAAATGCAAAAATGTGGTATGCATTTCGATTGACACATAATGATTTGAAAATGAAATTTGAATTTTAACAAAAAAAAAACTAAAGAGTTCAAATCCAGACTCTGGTGGGATGGGAATATATTACGGCACGGCGTTTAACCCATAGTAAAAACTGATACTAAAATGGACCAGGATTTTTATAAAAATATTTTTCGGGACCATATGGTACCATGTACGCAAGACAATTTGCCGGTCTTATGGCGTTTCATGCACGACAATGACCCCAAGAACACTTCAATGACCCCAAGAACAAAAAGCCTTGAAAGTTATTCAAACTAATGTTTTGAAGTGGCCCGCGCACAATCACCCGATCTAAAAACGATCTTCTATTTATGGAACATCAAATTGAACAGTTATATATATAGTCCTTTATAGTCCAGTCAAACGGTAGTTTCACGTTACAAAAAATATAGGTACAAATGGATTTTTTTCGATTTTTTTGTTTTTGTTTTTTTTGGTCGCTGAATCTGAATCTGCAGAAATCCAACAAAATTTCCTGGTGCGTTTTGAGATATCCGCGAAAAACCGCGGAATTTTCGCACTTTTTTCGGTTTTTTGCTATCATCTTACCCTAACTGAAATTTCACCCAAAACAAAGTGAAAGACCATTAAATTTTATACAAAATTCATGCATATTGTTTATTTTTCAGGCGTACCGTTAGCCCGTTAGAGCGCGTTGAAATTTCAACATAATTTCCCATTTCTGTATATAATTTTGATTTGGTAAAAAAGATGTAAGCAAAAAATTGAAATCGCGGTTTTTGCGCGGATATCTCAAAACGCACAAGGAAATTTTGTTGGATTTCTTTAGATTCAGATTCAGCGACCCAAAAAACATATAACTTGAAAAAAAATCCATTTGTATATTTTTTGTAACATGAGGGCGATTTTAACTACTGACTGGACTATTAAGGAATTATCTACAAACCCTTCATACCAAATTTGAAGCAAATTGGTACAGCCGTTTAGGCTTTAGGAGCATACACAAATCTCACAATCGCCATGCATCGCAAGAATTCTGCACGTTGCTGTGATCTAACAGATTAAATAGAACTTTATCTTTTAAATCAGAGAACTTTTTTTCTTTTTTCGACAATGCATATTAAATTATCTCGAAAAGATTAGACAAGGTTATTTGCCTAGATGTGATTTATTCCTAAGTCGCTTCATACAACAAGCCATATTGACTGCAGGGATATTTTCAGTACTCCTTCTTTTTCTTAACCTTTAGCATTTAAATACATTCAAATTCGAAATGCACCTGGTCACACTATCCCTAATTACCATGGAGTTTGTGTATTTATGCATATGGTAGAAACAAAATTAAGTTTGTCGGTTACATTTTGGCCCATACCTAAGTTAGACGTTAGTGTTTTGTCTTCAATCGTTGAGTTAATTCAGGTTCAGGGACTCCTCAACAAAGAAAAATAAATGTCCTTCTCAGACTTCAAAAATTAAATTTACTTATTTAGATTTTTGTTTTGTGCCTTTTTAAAGACACTATGAACATTCCTGAATTCGCTGCTTTAGCAAGATTTTCATCAGATGGTGCACTTAACAATAAATACCACCAAATCGTACCAAGCAAACTGAATGAGTCATGGGCTGGAAGACGATTAATAGAAGCACTTAATCAATTGCCACCGTCCAAATTTGGTTCATCGACAGATGTAAGTTTTTGTTTTTGTTTATGTGAAACGCATGACTGTGCTGAAAGCCAGAGACCAATTAGTTTTATTAATATGAAATCATAAAAGAATGATTACGTGACTTTGTTGTTAATTGTGAAAGGTGGAATATTTATTCAACCCACTACTCACCACTTTATCTGTGCAGTGCCATAATCTCTTCGTGATTTTTTTACAACAAAACTATTGTTATTGATGGTGGGTGTTTTTATTCTTACTCTATACAACTATCTATAGCAAATAAAAGTTTATAGAGTCGCAATTCGAGACGAAAATTCAATTGCGAATATATTTTATAATCAATGAAATGCAAAAAAAATTACCTTTATTTAAATAATGAGTCAAAGTAAAATATATCGGAATTACATCATTTGAAAATAATAATTTAGTTTAAAGTCTCAATACAAGCTTTTATCCTTTCACTAGGCATGGAAGTAGGAGAACGAAAAATATCTTTATACCATTGTTAATAATCAACTTAGACTTTTGACCGCAGCCTTGCTTTTCATCAATTTATTATTCAGTCATTTTCTTATCAGCTCCCGTAGTTTACTCTTACGTTGCTTCATATTTTTCAACCGGAACATCATAGAACTAGAAAGAACATTTCCAGTTTGCAAAACTCAATAATGTAACAAAAAATCTACATAGGTATATCTAATTAACGGTAGGTAGGGCTGCACTAAAGAAATTGTAACAATCAGAAATTTTGGTTTTAGGAAAGCATAGGTATATGTGAAGTAATACCACATTATTTCTGATAGAAGAAGACTTCTAAGTGCTACAAACAAATATAATAAAGAGTTTGAAGATTCTTTCTCTGATTCAACTTTTTCTATTAAACATTTTTTTTTTACAGATGAGATTTCAACAGAAGCAATTAGAGGTGCGTGAACAACGAAAAATGGAGATGACAACTCCGAAGCCAATTGTTCCCGAAATCATGGAAAGCGAACCAAAATTAAAACTCAATGCAAAATCGAATGCAACGAAGAATCTCAATTCCAGTTTTGGAAACGGAAAAGTCCGTCAAATGTTTAACGAACGTCGAAGGGGTGCCGGTATAGACCGAAGCAATCCCCTAAAACCTATCACTTCTAGGTCGTCATCTTCATCAAGCACTCTCACAACAACATCGATTTCATCTAAAACCTCTGACAATACCTTGACTAGGCGTCAGGAAACTACAACTCTCCGATCAATAAACGGTCGTAAAATGGACCAAACCACGACGAATAAACTAGCTCTTAATAACAACTCTAATGGTAACGATTCCATAGATTATGTTAATAACGAAAATGGACTTGAAACATATAGATGTCATGAAGATGATCTCGAATGTGAAACGTTTCCTGGTGGGTTGCCAAAATGATTGGTGAATAAATTTTTTAAATTTTTTTTCTTTTGTTTTAGACCAACAATTTGATAATTTTGAAATACTATTGCCATCAAAACTGGAGGCACTAATGCTAGACAATTCATCAGAAGACAACAACAATAACCAAATGGCAGAGGTCAAGTCCAGGCTGAATGCCAGCATTAAGTTGAACCCAGTTTTGACCAAGAAATCTCCACCTATCGCAATAACGAAAACACCCGCCAAGCCAAGTCGATCGAACATGAACATAATAACCAAAACCAGTAAAAGTAATTCGGTTTTAAATTCAACTCAAAAATTAACTACAACAACACCCAAGGTAAAATAAAAATTGATCACAAAGTTAGTTGACTGATATGAAAATTTCTATTTTTTAATTTTTATTTAGACTTCAATTGTCAAAAACTCTTCAAAAATGGCTAAATCGTTGACAAGTCCTCAAGTTGTGAGTTTTTTTTTTGCCAAATCACATCGGAAATGTTGAACTTTTTTTTTTTTTTTTTGATTCTGTAGATTTCCTTGAAAATCCCACGAGCAAAAACTCCAACTTCACAGCCTCCAGGAACTGCTCCATGTAAATTATGCAACAGATTCTTTAACGAAGATCGCTTAGCGAAGCACGAAGAGGTTTGCGAAAAAATGGCAATGAAAAAACGTAAAGTTTTTGACGCATCAAAACATCGCGTTAAGGGCACCGAAGCCGAAAAGTACTTAAAGAAGCCTATTCGTGGTGCCAAGGCTGTTTCAAAGAATTCATCTACAATATCAACTACATCTGCAACCGATCCTTCTTCAAAGAAAAGTAATTGGCGCAAAAAACACGAAGAATTTATAGCAGCTATACGAGCAGCAAAGGAAGTTCAAGCCCATTTAGCTAGAGGTGGTAAACTTTCTGATTTACCACCACCTCCGCCTTCAGAAAATCCAGACTACGTATCGTGCCCACATTGTTCGAGAAGATTCAATGAAGCAGCAGCAAATCGACACATACCGAAATGTGCCAATATGCTACATAACAAACCAAAGCCGGCTGCTAAGCGAAGATAAACAACAAACTTGAAAATACTTCTATTTCCTATTTTTTTTTTTCCATTCCAAGGACTAACTTAAGTGTGGTGGCAGTTCGTTTCAATAAATGTACGATGTCAGCTGCATTGTGTGATACTTGGTTTGATTCTTAACACGGCGTGTGAGTTGAACTCATGGTACTAACTATATATACAAATTGTAAGTGTATCCTATGTAACAACAAACTGTTCTTGTAACCTTTCAAATGTGATAAAAACAAAAAACGCAATTGTATTTAATTTTACTCTAAAACCATAAATTGTTAACATGAATCTTTTTTTTTAAATTAAAACAAATGCTCATTTTTATAAATCGAACTAAGATTTTTTTTATATAAACATACAGCATGGATATTTAACAGAGTAATCTGGGGGCTAATGAAAATTAGTAGTTTATATTATTAGAAAATTAACAGATTTTGTTAAGAATGCCAAAAATTATTAATAAGAAAATTAACCTATAAAACAAATTGGATCAGACAACGTAGGTCTCGTACGTGTTATGGGTAGAGACGGTAGAGACCTACTAATCATTTTGGAATTTGTCATCCAGAAAAAGTCTATCCTTTGAGACTGAAACTCCATTTTTAGCATTTCATCCAGTTTCTCAAATGCATAATATAACTCCGAAATATCGAGAAATCCCCTATTACAATATTAGTGACTTGGTTTGGATAAAATGTTTTTCATAAATGTAATGCGCAGCGCAAACATGTTGAAAGGAAACTTGTGAGCACAACTACAAGATTAATTAAGGTTGAAGGAAAATTACTTCATCCCTGGCGGGGATTAATTTCACTTTTTTAGATGAAATTAAGGCTATAAGGTGAAAACATTTCACTTTTTTGAGGGAAAATTACTTCACTTTGATTTGATGTGAAGGTGAAATTATCTCCCGCTCGCTGAGAAATCACTTCGTTTTATAATTATGTCAAAGCTTTTATATGGAAATTAACTTGACACAAATTTTAGATAACTTTCTCACCTTATGTGGAAAATAACATCGCCAAAAAAATTTCAATTTGTTCCCATTTGTAATTATATCTCATGAAGTAATTTCCCGAAACGAAACAAAAAGTAGTTTCATGTCCGGTGGATTGCGTATGGCGTATGCCGAATTGAAATTCGAATGAATGTGGTATGGTTATCCGTTGAATCTCCGTCGATAAAAAATCTGTTACTAAACTGAGAATTCGTGAATTCATTCGAGAATTCACATGAAATCCATTGAAAAAACGTCCCTGAAATAAAATATTTCTTAAGAATTCGTAGGAGCTTGCGAGATGAGTTAACCATTTCTCCTTCTGTTCTGGTGAAATTCAGTCCAACAAATTTCTTCGGATCGAAAAATCAATTTGCTTTTTTAAAAGTATTAACATAAAACAGTAAAAATTTTCGAAATTCAATTTATCATCATCATCATAATTAATCAACTTGTTTAATTCTATACATTTGGAGTGGCAATAAATTTATTCAAAAGGGCTCCCATACGTTTTCGCAATTCAATGTATGGATGGAGTCAATATTGAATGTGTAGACAGTTTTAAATATCTTGGTGTTGTTTTAAACTCTAAGTTAAATTTTAAGGACCACGGGTAAAGTGTGTGTGCGAAATTTGCTAAAAAGTTAGATTTTAGAGTTCTTTACTTTTGTATAATGCTATTGTTTTACCTCACTTTAATTACTGTTGAACCCTATTATATGCATGCAAACAAGAGGTACTAAATCGGCCGCAGAGAATAAAGCTATGCGAGTTATTTTGAGAGTGAGTATCTATACACCGATAAGAGTGATGTTAGAGGTGTTTAATTGGATGAGTGTGAAGCAGAAGCTAAAATTTAGTTCAATGGTGTTTATATTCAAAATGAAAAACAAAATGTATAAAAGTAGCACTCAGGATTAATTAATGTATATAGGATTTAATTGCTTTAATAGCCTTCCGGTCGAAACAAAAACTGAGCTAAGTATAAATTTGTTTAAAAATAAACTTATTAATTACATAAACAATGAAAGATGATAATAATTTATATGTACATATGTATGTACAATTTTTATATTTTTTTTTTCTCTCGGTTTGTCTTAAGGTATAGATTCTAGGGAACACAACAGATCCTAATATCTTACAAAACAGGGATAGGTACTCTTGGCTTTAGCCGAGATAGTTCCATAAACTTTATTATTATTATATTATTATAATTATGAGTTCAGAGCAACTCATAAGATAGTTTAGCGTCGTGTGAAACGTAATAAGAGGAAGTGGAAAGACAAACTTGCAAAAAATGACGAACAAGCTGCAAAAAAAGATGATTGACGTGTGCCTTACAAAATCTCTAAGGACATTGTCGGGCAGCACAATTCATCCTGTGCTGGTTGTTGATGGCAATATTTTCGAAGATTATGCTTAGATTAGGTAAGACGGAGGAATACTTTTTCCACTGCTCAACGATGCTTATTATGAAAATGTGAGTACCCAATATTGACACCAGCCCCACCAGTACAAAAATAAGTATCACTAACTGTCTTTTGAATGCCAGTAAAGCATCTAGTCAGGAGTTAATGGGGATTCTCGTTTTCGAGAGGATACAGGCAAGAATCAGCTCTACGCTAAAGAGGTACGCTAAAGAGGTCATATAGATCGACTGATGTGTTGTTCAAACGCAAAAGCATGGCGACCCTTTCATGCGATTATATTTTTTATATTATGCATATGATATATGTACGTCCCCCGTCAAACAGCACTGCAAATGTGTCATTCGCTGAAGTTTATAAAGATACACCTCTTTAAAATAATCTAAAAATAAGTAAACAAACCACAACTCTCAAATTATACACAAGTTATAATTATAGAGGAGCAGATAAATTATCCAACAAAATTTCACTACAACTAAGTCGAAGCTCTTTAAATCCAGAGACATGTGCTGTTAAACTTTCAAATATACATTTCGAGCAGATTACAAGCTTTCTTTAATCTGCAATGTTGAGCTGTTAAATAGGACCGACGAAAGTAACCATTATGTGACATTATGTAAGGAAAATGGCGTTGGATTGACCATACAATGAGTACTAAAATCGTATTAATTAATTTCAATATTTCGAAACTAAGCTATGTTTCGTATTCAGTTAAGCACTCTCTTCCAACTTCACAAAATTTCGACATACTTAACTTCCACAATCCATAAAAATATGTTTGCATGATATAAGATTATTAATACATTAATTTTATGGACTTGCAAAAATTAAGTATTTAAGCCGAAACTGTGGATGTAGATATTATCGTAGATTTGAATAAAAATAAAAATAAAAAAAATAACATAAAAACCCTAACCCATATAATATCAGAAGCATACCTAACGCGATTTCTCTCTTAAGCCAATACAAATATTTAATTAGCCATTAGATCTTGCAGCTAGGTTCATATTTTTTTTTAAATTAGCTTTTTATATTAATTACATATTAATAAACCATGATAATATATTTTTTTATAAAGCACTAAGAAAGTGTTTCATATACAATTATTTCTTGGAAAGACACGGACTGGTAGTATCAGTGTAAGTTCCAAGATAATCAAATAAAGCAAACAAAGCAAATGCAGTTAAAACTTCTTAAAAAATCTCAACTGCACAACATGCAAGCCTTAAAGTCACTGAACATTATTTTCTGATGACTAGGATTTCATATTCATTGCAAAATTTTCATTTAATTGATAAATAATACCAATTGTAAGTATTTTAATATATGCCATCAGGCCCATATTTTAACTTATTTCAGATAAAGAAACCAACACTTACCAACTGTCGATTTCATTGCAATATTAGTTTCAAGAACACCATCATCACGCAACAACACTCAATTAAGCATCAAAGGGCATTATATTTAGGGAAACAAATTTTATTTGAAGAATGATTAATTAATCAGATATGTCTTCCATTTTGTTCGGTGGATCTATTATAGTTTTTACCGCCTCAGCAGCTCCATGCATTTCTAAGCCTTCCAAAATATATGCTAAATTATCTAAGCTTGCATCATCGTCATCCTCAAACCAAATGGTAAGCATAGCTTTACAAGCATCATTGCAATTCGGGTTCTCCGTTTCAAAGAAAAGCATCTCATCAGTTGTGTAGCCCAACTTTTTTCCAAGTTTTTTCCAATCAGTACCGATTTTCGGCGCTAGCTCTTCTATATTTTCTTTAGTTGCAGTACTTGTTTTGTGCATATTTTTATCATCTTGAACAACCAATGGTTCAGTTTTTAGAAGTTCGGGATCTTCTTGCTCTTCGAATGCAACTTGTTCTTGCTCTGGAGCTTCCACGACATTCTCAGATGTGTTTTCGAGCTGACCACCTGATTTACTGGATTCGTTCTTTTCTTTTTGAATCTTCTTTCGTACGCTTTCGAGGTAATCGGCAATTTTGTATGAAGGTGCATTGACAGATGTAAAGAAATGCGGTGATTGTCTCGCCAGTAGACGAAGAGCTCTCCATTCGAATGACGGATCGTTTTTCTCTCGTGGATTTTCAATATACGTATCCACAGGAGGAAGGAAATTGCGGTCTTCACTTTTGCAAGCTTGCAAATTATCTGGAGACACATTCCAAAGTTTTGTCAAAACATCACTGTAAAATAAATATAGTTTAAATATTTTTTTTTTAATTCAATCTTCCATCTTTCTTACTTTCCCAAGAAGAACTTTCCCTGGCGATTTGAATCCTTAATGCTGTCCCCAAGAGGTTTTCGTTGTCGTTTAGAAGGCGGTTTATATTGTTCTTCAGTGGAGTCGGGTTTTTTAAATTCTTTACAGCCATCATTTTTCCAGTTGTTCCACATTTCTTCACGTTGCAGCATATGTTCAACTGTTTTTGCAAACTTTTTACCATTTGGTGGAGTTTCTCCAATCAGTTTATACACTTTTGCTTCAGTTTCTTTAATGAAATCTGACTGTGATGATGTCAGAGTATATGAATCTCTAAATGAAATAATAAATTATGATAACATTGAAAAAAGAGTTTCTTAAAACATCAATAAACAAATTCATTTTCGAAAAAAATGTAGGTGTGTACATAACATTTGAATTCGGCTAACTTTACTTACGTTTTAAACTTAACTGTTAACTGTAGATACTGGAACAGTATAAGAAACTGTACCAAAACAGATCTTCTAAAATTAGAGTCCGACAGCTGTAGAGCCAACAATTTTGGATTAGTTAGGAACTTTGCGAAGAAATTCTCTGCTTTTTTGACTGTTTCATCAACTTCCATCTTAATGTCTTGGGCAATCATCTCTTTGTTGTCTTCTTTCGACGAAGGACTTGTACGTGGCTCTTCGAGTTTAAAACTCGAGAATGCTGCTAATACATTAGTTGCATGCTGAAAAGAATTTAGTTTTAGAGATAGCTTGTTTTCATCATTAAAAATACCTACAGTTTGAAACATCTTCCATTGAACTTTGCTATAGCATTGATTTGGGTTACGAAAAAAGTCCTGCAGTGACCAGAACTTGCAATACAAATTGTAATCAATCTTTACGGGTACATCTTCGATAGTATCTTCCAGTGCATCATCCAAATCCTTGCCATCTACTCCGAATTCTGTGACATTGTCTAAATTGAATTCAGATATAATATTTAATCCAGAACGCTCAGAAAATGGAAAGAATTTGGCCAAAAATAGAAGAATTCTTCCGCAAAAAACCGTATTTTGGGCTCGGGATAGTCGCCTTAGCAAATCATTACACATGCGAAGAATGTTATTTTTGCAGGATGTGAAAAATATATCCTCTTTCCAGACACTGACTTTGTCTTCGACGAAATTGAATATTTTCTCACATTTGTCCAGAGTAACTGCATCAAATATGTCACCGAGCAGAACGACGGGAATTGTTACTGACACGATCTCTTCTCTGGCCGCATCAACAGATAGTGTAATTAGCTGGCCAACTTTTTCAATGTCTTCACTGAGTTCGAACAGAAGTAATTCTCGAAAATTTTGATCAAGAGGAGACTTTTTGTCTGCATCATTGTTGAACTTGTAAGTGTCGAAAGTCTGTCGTAGAACTTTCACATCTTTGGATTCAAACGCTTCTATCAAGGAAACCTGCGGTAATGGAAAAGTTATCAAACGAAATGCATTTGAAGCAAATATTAAATTTTTTACCTTAAATTTTGAGTAGAGTCCATTGAAATCTGTTGGGGCATTTTTAGGGGATTGTTCGGAACTGGAAAGCTTTCGGCTCATTTTTTAAACTTATGGGATAATTTTTTTCTCAAAGAAATAAGATATTTGTCTAATAAAAAAGTTATTAACGTTCCAATTAAAAATGCGTCTTTTTCTGCATTTATTTGTTGCTTTTTATAATTTTATGGCAGTCGAAAAAAAATTTGAACGCTGTTGTTTTTGACATTTCACAAGCCGTGTCGACTAGCTCTGTTCAGAGAACAAACATCCATTTCAGAACAGAAAAGACTGAAGAGAATAGTCCAAAATGGCATTATGCGCAAAACAGATTAGCTGTGTTTGGTTACTTTTGTAGCACGTTGTCTAAGACCTGTCAAAGTTTTGTAAGAATGAGAAAATTCTGTCAGAGTGTTACCAAACGTGATGTTTCAATTTTTTTCACTTTGTATCAAAACACAAACAATAAACATTTTTTTTTTTAATTTATCTGTGAATTTTCAAACAATTCTTGTTGTAAAGTAATCTACTAACTTAAATTGAATAAAATAAAAAAGTGAGAACATTGAAAAGAACGAGTTTTATTTTCCATATTTGCATTTCGTTGAATAATTAACCCCCAAAAAGCAACAACAATAAGAATCACATTTTCATTTTGACAGAAGCTGAACTTTGAGCCAGAAATTTGAGTAGCAGAAAGTTGCAATTTTTTCAATAGGGGAGGAATGTTTCTCTCCGTTATTGTGCTCTCTGTTTGCAACATTTTTGAGTTAACAAACGCGAAATCAAGAAACTTTTTACTTCGTCTATCTGATCTCTCCCTGAACAAGGCTACTCAGTCAAACGTGTTTGAAGTTAGACCATGACACCCTCTATACTAATTATTCGCCTGAATGGATTCATTTAGTTTGGCGAATGCATTTCTAGTTCATCATTCATGTTTATAAATTTTTACTTGTTTATTTTAATTTTTTAATTGCCCGCTTTTTTAATACTCTTTGTCCTTATTGTTCCAAAATCAATGTACCAAATCTAAACCAAACATGAATCAAGCAGACTTTAAGAACAATCTAAGAAAGTTAGAGTTTCCTCTCTGTGCTATTGAGGCTCTTCCAAAAATAGGTACATTTCCTAGTTTGTGAAACATTTTTCTTCAATATTTCTAAAATAAACATTATTTTTATAGAAAACATTGTTGATAACATGAGTCGAAGTAAGCAGAACTTCGCAATGAATCTCATCTCAGAGTTTATATTCTTGGAAAAATTTAAAGACACCGACTTTCGAAAGAACGCGAACGCCGTTCCATATCTTACTTCTCAAATGACATCTGTTCAAGAATTCCAGCTCATCATTGTCCTTATTGAATTCTTTTCACGTCCAGGTCCAGATGCTACACGCAATGCAGTGTTCCTTTCACTTTTCGGTGGTAATTTAACACCCAATCGATCAAGTGTTTTGTGCAAACTTATAAGCACATCGGTATCGGGGTCAGTGTCAACCGTCCTCTGCGCAGCTGGCACCTGGATGCAACAACTCGGATGCACATCTGCCCCTAGTCTGGAAATTGCTCAAAACTTGGTAACTGATTTTGTGACATTCGCGAAGAAAACATCAGACCAACTTAAACAATTGCCTATGGTGGCTCCCAGATTCGCAGCTAATATTATGACCGCCGTTTCAGATCTTTACATGAATGAAAAGCGAGGAACTCTCATTAGTCCACCAGAAATGCTTCTAGATGTATTCACAGAGTGGGTGACTGACAATCCTAGTCTTTGTCTAGCTTCACAACAACCGCTTGCTCTACCCACGGGAGCCATTGCAATGCCAGTTATAACTCCAATAGCTGGACTCATCAAGTGGACTGTACTAGCACCGATAGTTCACAATAAGCCAACTTACAGTGACCTTCACTTAGCCTTGTTGCAGACAATGTTGCAAATCATTCCATCTGGACAACCAACAGCTTTAAACGCCCAACATCTTTTGTTCAACGTTAGTCCCCTGAAGTCGTATGCACAAAAATTAGAAAATGAAAACATACGACCGGAAAGCGACCTTAATTTTCAAAAATCCCTCGAACGTTTTTCTCAGGCGATTCAAGTTGCTTTAACTGCCAAGTGCGTCTACGGAAGTATACCACAACTTCTGTGTAATCTCGAAACCTTACCCCAAAACAGTCTCATGGAAATTGTTATAAAAGCAAATAAAAACTCAGCTTGAATGCTGAAAAAATGTATAATTTTGATATTGGTAGTTTTATTGAAGGAAAAATAAGATCAAGTCAACTTTATCTAAATAATAATGCAGCAATTGCAATAACACGCTACAGCACTCTTCCTTGTATCACTCCGTGGACCGATTAGGGAATACGAAGCGAATCGTTTTCAATTCGATATTTTATTTTAGACGCCTCATGAAGCGAATCCTTCCAATCGTTCCATTCAATTGACAGCTACAGCATATTTTATTTTAGTTGAAATCACCCTGGCCGGGAGTAAGTGCAATTTTTTGTCATTTACTTCGAAGTAAAATCAAAATATAATTAAAAAGACATGTGTATTGTGTTGGATGTTGAATATTTGTTTAATTTTCTCCACTATTTATGAGAAAAGTAGCTTCAGTATTAGTTTCATGGGCTCTTTCATGTTCTCATTGTTGATGCTGTCGTGTGTTGCTGTTTTTATTACCTACCCATTGTTTATGAAATAAAAACTGACATTCTAGTACGAATAGTACAACAATAATAAATGAAATAATTTATTGTTTATCTTTAGTTTAAGATCCAAAAAATATATTTAACTAATCAAACTCACATTTTTATTTATTTTAATGCAACAAAACATTAACCAAAAAACATTCGCCGTCAATACACTAATCCATCAAAAAAAAAGCTATCGAGAATGTAAAACGAAAGAGACGAAAGCGAAAATAACAGTGCCAAACTACATTTTCGCCACCAAAAACGATTTGCTTCTTATTCCCTAATCGGCCCACCGGTAATCACATGGTGTCAGAAGTGGAATCTAATTTATAATTGCTTTTACTGTCGTCCTCGCGCTGCTTGGGTTTTTTTTGACTCAAGGATTCTGCCTCTGGAGACGAGGAAGAAGACTATTCAATACAATTTATGCTGCCAATGAAGGAGGGAACAGAGAAATGGTTAAGGAAAGTAGATGATCCAAAAAAGTTCGACGAGACATATTTTTGATCTCGACAACATTGCCACCTATCTGGTGTTGAAGAGTTACATTAACGCCGGAATATTATATAAGAAAATAATATAAATAATAAAGAATTGTTTAAAATACATCTTAAATACATCTTAAAGTTTTTATTAAAAAACAATTTTATATATAAATATATTTCTTAAAAAGGCTTGAATCGCCTTCTTTTTTTTAATATTTCAATTTTATTCTTGTCTTCCTCGAATTTCTTTCTCAAACTGATAACATTTTGCATTTTCGACTCACGAATTTGAAATGTGTAAAAGTTTTTAAGTTCTTTACTTTTCCGTCCGCGCTCTATTTTGTTTTCTAGACGATTTATTACAGATTCTTTCTGCTCAAAACCGGCATTACGTCCTTGCTTTCCAACTGTTATCCAGCCATCGTTATCTGCAGCAGAATTACGTTCAGTATCAAGCTTATTTTTCTCTCGTTTGTCATAGGCTTCCATATATTCATCAATGATGGGTTGAATTTTCGCCTCTTTAAGAAAACTCTTATTGTGATCCTTTTTCCATTTTTCAACTCCTGATAACACTAGTGTATTTCCCGACTCATCAAACAAATCAATTGATTTCAGTTTTAGAGCCTTCGAAACACTTTCAGTGTTTTTGAAGACGATAAATGCCACTTTGAACATGAAGGGAATACGATCCAGGGTGAATGGGCAAGATTGTTCCCATTTTTTGCTTTCTTCACGGCCAGCTTGTTCAGAAAAGCGAACCGAATTTACTGCTCCGATTTTGCTGAAGCATGTTTTTAAATTTTCTTCACTTACATATGGTGGGATGTTTAGTAGAAATAAAGTTCGTCCTTTGGGTTTGTTTGGATCTACTTGACGAATAAAGTGTTCTCTTACGTAGGCAACATGTGAATCGGTTGAGTTTGCATTTAAGCAAATGGGTATAACTAAATAAAAAATAAGATTAATGTCTTTTATCAATTTTGTATTCTTGATATAGTTTTATTACCTTTGTACCCATTTATTTCAGGCATTTTCTTGAGTTTTTAATAAAATGTAAACAAAAACAAATTTCTTTTTACATGTGCTTCCCTTCGCCAGTAAAATAGAAATAGTAATGTCAAAATTGACAGTTTATTATTTCATTTAGAGCTCTCAGTGAAGCCCGCGCACGTTGGCTACGTTCAGTCTAATTTATAATACTAAAGCCGGAGACATATTAGGCGTTTTTCTTTTTTAAAGCCCAGTATGCAGCTGAAGTGAAACGAAAAATCCCATACAAAAATGACGCAGTGAAATCATAAACGAAATTTTTCGTCCTTCTTTTCGTTTTGCGGTACGCAGCTCCACGGTGAAACAGTTGATAACCGGTTCAAGTCTCCACTACTCTCTACACTCTTTTCGCACACAATTTAATTGACCATTAATTGCTCGCGAAATTTTGACGTTTGTGTTTTGTTCGTGTTTATTTGTGGTTATTATTATTTAAAATGGATTTCTGTTCTTTTCATTTGTTTTTTTGTGTGTTTTAAAAATATTTTTGTTTCCAAATGGTGAAACTCTACATAAAAATTTGTCCGGTACCGTTTCGTTATCATTTCGTATGTGTTTTTGGAGACGACGAAAAATTTAGTTTCACTTCAGCTGCATACTAGGCTATACTAGGCTTTCTGAGCAGAGCACAGAGCAGAGCCCGATCCCACAGATCACGCTCTGAGGTCAGTGCTGCTGAAAGTACTACTATAGTAGTATTTGCACTACTCTCGACACCCTCGTTCTACTGTACTCCTCCTTTCACATTCGTACTACTATTTTTGAAAAGACTAATTTGGTATAATTATGCCAAACATATTTTACACATGCAGTGACGTTAAGCGTCATCCTTTAACTAATTTCTATTTCGTTTTTACATTTTGAGCTAGTTTAGTAGCATTTAAAATGTTTCATTAATTCTTTTCAAGCTTATAAAGCGTTAGGTGGTCAACCCATTTTCGAAACATATAAATCCAATCTTATTTAAAAAGAACTCTGTAGTTCTCTTTAATTGTACTTAATAGGACTCAACCCAAGCAACATCTGGTGTCGTTTATTTGCATATTATGATACATATTCTCAAATGCTGTGTCATAAATGACTTTAATATAATTTTCAAACCGGCTGGCAGCGCTCGACAAACAAATCTAAAATATTCTTTCGTAGGGTACCTATTGCCATATGATTTAAAGTGCAGCAGGCAGCACAAATGCTGAAAAAGTTGTTTTTTTTTACATCAAATGACCTCTAAGGTTTAGACCTTTATATAATATAATTTTTTTTTCTATTGATCCGATATCACTACTAAACTTCAAAAGATCCCCTTTTAAACACGGTCTTATTCTGTGGAAATCCTACATTTTTCCCGGATAAAAAGTATTCTATCTTCTATTCCAGACTATAATCTTTCTCTCTGTGGATTGTGCCAAATTTAATTCAGATCCGTTCAGCCGTTTTGGAGTCTATAGTGAATATACATACATACACACTACACAAATCGATTTTTATATATAAAAAGAAGGAAGATATTTTTGTAGAAAGCTGCATTCGCCAAAGTTTGAAGTCCGGCTTTAAAAAAAAACTCTTACAAATACCTCAGATAGTACCAAAGCAACAGTTCATTAAGGGTTTTAATAAAAAGCATCTATAAAATGATAGGTACAGTTTTTAATGTAAATTAAAGTTCTTATAGTTAAACTTTCAGAACAAAGTTGTTTTATAGGAAGAAACTATATTTTATCTTAAAACAAGTAGAAACAATTAACTTTTACGAATTTGTGCTGTGTATTGCTTCATTTTGATGCATGCATTTTAAAATGGCTTAAAACCAACAGCCTTCTTCTCATTTAAGATTCTGGATAGCGACAGTAGGAAGAACTTTCAATGAGCTCATGAGGTATCCAATCTTCATACAATGGCAACCGGTTCTTTAAAGTTTCCACTTCACGAAGGATTCTAACAACGTTCCCACCTATAAGTTTTTTAATAGCTGCATTTCCCCAAACCCGATCCCGGGCTAATTCAGCAAGAAGAAAGGAGTAGCTCTTTGGTGCTCCACTAAGACCAATGTGATCAACACCTGCAATTTTTCGCACGTAGTTTATGGCAGTGATTGCTTCACGAACACCCAAAGAACGTTCACCGCATTTTTCCATATTAAGCATTATGACTCCACCATTATCTGGAAGAAGGCTACAAAAACACCAAATTCAAGGCACGACATTTATAATTCGGTTTGTTAGTCTATATACTTACCTTAGAACATGATCCGGAATCGAAGCCAAGTTGGTATTATTACAAATCGAAAGTGGAGCTGCGTTTATTAACAAAACTGGTGCTTTAGCAGATCTGAGAGCAGAAGTCATTGCTGATTCAGATAGTTGTGATACCTCAACTAGCATACCCAAGCGATTCATTTCATACAAGACAGTCTGAAAAAAGCTATACGTAATATTTTACCTTTTAATTATTTATTTTAATTCACTTTGCCGAAATCGGTCAACGTGTTAGTTGAATTATCCTCAATAATATAGTCGTGCCTCCTTATTGAAGCTGCTGCCCATGGTGTAGGACATTCCAAACTGGTCACCGACACAAATCGTGCTCCCAGCATGTACATAGACCTGAGGACTGCTAGACTTGCTCCTATGGCATGACCACCTCCAAGTCCCATAAGTATGGCAACTTCTCCTCTGATATGAGTTTGTTCCATTTCATCGGCCGATTCGACTATATGCATGGAGTCAGAGTTCAGAGTGATTCGTCTAGCTTCATCAATTCCTTCCAGTGCAAGTTGAACAGCATCGAGATATTGTGCACCACAAGGCACTGCTATGGGCCAAAGCACGGCACCAATGAAATTCTTCCTCACCTCCCCAATGCTATTGCTAAAGTTCATGTCCTTTTTTGGGCTCCAATATCCCTCAACTAAAGGTGACTCTGTTAACAATCGACGAATGAAAGCTAGACGTGCTTCTAACAATGATGAAGACCGTAGCTGCAAGGCAAGTGGTATTCCACCAGCCATTGCAATGCAAATCAGAATCACACCTAGTGCGATAACTATCTTACGTCCCCTGGACGACGAACCCTTGCTGCGCTTCGATTCATAGTCCATTGCTTCCTTTTTGCACGAGGATATACTCCCGTTTCTTATTTTTTCTGTGGTGAACTTACTCATTTCCGGAGGCAGTTCAATATCAGCAATTTCTGTGAAGACAAAGCATTGTTGTTTACAATGCGGCTGATGCTGGTGGACAGTGTGAACTTCTAAGAACTCATGATTGGGTACCGTGTTCATAGTTAGATGGATTTTAGTATCTTTTGTGAGTGCAAATAAGGTTTTATTGGATTAAATTTTATTTACCAACAAATTAAAGGTTTAGCTTTTGATTTTTCTGATTTATTGATTTGCTGTCAAAGGATTCATGCGCAAAACAATTTTTCGGTTTGTTGTTGAAATAATTAAGGGAAACTAGGACTTATGGTATCAAATCTTTATTATTTAGAAAAAAAGTATTTAGTAAAATGTAAGTAATTACGGTTATTTTAAAGAAAGGTTTATTGGACTTAATAACAAAAGAAAACAAAATTAAGAAAGAATTTATTTAGAAAAAAGGAAAAAAAAAATAATATTAAATAAAACAAAAATTCTGACAGTTTTATTTGCCTTATTTGTTTTCTCGTCTTTGTTGACCGATGAATCATTCCAAAATCAAAAATAAAATCATATGCGTGTGAACACAAAAATATAAAAACGGTAATAGGTACTTGGCATGGGAATTGACATCTCTTTTAATAAATCATACAGAAAATATAGAGACTGGTCATATACATACCTTTTTGTATTTCTAGCACTGGTTATTTTGCGGTATCCTTTTTCATAATTGGCGTGTACCGGAGCTTTGAGCCCATATATGTCAACTTGGACGGATGAGCGCCATGTCATCTTGCCTGGCACGACCGAAAACATTTTCAATGTTAAATGCGCAAAAACTTGAGGATCTGGCACTTATATTACACAGAAATTATGTTGTATATTGAGATCTGTACATACATTAAACACTTCAGAAACAGTAGGTACTCACTTTAGAGGAAATTTCTTCGTTAATATTATCAGCAAACAAAAATATTTGAGACCGAAATTTTTTTCGACGTTCCTGAACAAAAACAGATGACAACTGATAATATTGGCAATACACTGAATTTGGCCATTGTAAGGCTGTAAATTTGGGCGTAGTTTGTCCTGTATTGCTTATGGTTAAGAAGCAAATGCAAGTATGTCATCTTATCGCGGTATGTCATCTTAAGTAAAATTTCGATGCAATAAGGTTACACAACAAAATTTTATCTGAGCCGAATGAGATCGTTTTTCAACTGTCAATATTTCGATATTAATTATTGTATTTGAGACAGTGTTACGGGAACTTATAAATATACAGATAGAACATTATTAATGCAGACCCAAAAAAAACTCTGACTTTGAAGTTTAATTTTTTATTTAAATACATCCGTTTATTTTTCGCAAAAGATTACAACAAAACGAAGCTATCCAGATCGGTTTAGACACAACTGGTAAAAAAAAGATGCTAAAAATTTCAAAAATTAACTACTAGCTAAAATTTAACGAGTTCCTGAGCAGGCTAATTTTTGAGGCCTGTATTCACATCAGTATAATGTCAAATATTAGCAATGGGATCAAATTCAACATTACTTTTAACGAAAGTAATGTTGACCTTAAATATAAATTATAACGAATAAAGTAATAAGGAAATCCATTAGATTGGTGTTATCTTGATTCCAGTTGCGGGTCTTATTCGGTCGTTGTTGCGAGTTCTCCACCTATTTATTTAAAAATCGAGTAGGTTTTAAATTCGTTTTAAAGATGGGTAAGATGTTGAAAAATACGATTAAAGTAAGTTCCTTATTTATACCGGAATAGGCCGGAAAAACTTAGGTGTTCCTCTATATTTCTTTATTGACAAGCAATAAGGTAAGGTAACTCACAAGAAAAAAATATTTAAAATTTAGAAGCAAAGAAAACTTCTACCCCCAGTTTCATGGTTCACAGTGATCGTTTAACCTTAAACTGTAAATTAATATTATATTATTCACTCGTCAAATCCAGATGAAAAAACAAATCCAGATATACATAAATTATTATTTTACTCATATCGTAGCCAAATTAAATGTTGTTCGTTGACAGGAAATAATACATATTAGTCTGAGAGTTAGCGACCGATTTTGTGACATTATTTTTGCGCGACCGAATTTTTGTCCTGTAATTGCTTGAATGTCACTTGTTAATGAATGACAATTATGACTACCTGAAATGGCTCAAAACCAAAGCTACAGCTTTCGAAAGTGCTGAAAAAATGACACAAAAAATCCAAAAATTCAATAAATTTCTTTTCTTAAGTGTTTTTGTATTCTTTTTATAGTTGCTCTGGCAACCCTTTTCTGGCATGATAATGTTAAGGCAGTTATATGCTATGCATGATTATTCTAAACGTTTCAAACTAAATTTTAGTGAATATCTTACATCTGGATTTAAGTTTTAAACTACTGAATAATATGGCCGGTGTCTGAATTGAGCATTAGCATTTTAGACACCGTTAATCACATCACTTATATAAAATAAAAAATTCAATAAATTTCTTTTTAAAAATGTTTTTTATATTGTTTTTTGAGTTTCTCCTTTGACAACCGTCTTCATTATGTTATGGCAGTTATACATTAACATTTTAAACATTTCACTCTAAACATGAAAAAAAAATGTTCGAGCCAAAATAACTTACCAAAGATATTGGTTAATTTTGTCCGTACTTTGGAGGGCTGTATCTTTGGTTTCCGGCCATTTCCGGTATAGCCATAAATGTTATTCATTTAACGGTGACACTGAAGCAATACTTAAACAAACATTCAAGAGAGGCAAAATAAAGTCCGAAAATAGGTCGCTAGCTCTCCTACTATTAGATATCCTGAAATAAGTTGCGATTTCATTGTTTACCTTAGTTTAAATAATTTTGCAAACAAAAAAAAAACACAATAATTGCCAATAATTTCTTTATCGCGTTATTCAATATTTACGACTATCTGCTTTAAAAATACAAGATATATAAAAAAATAACACTAAATAAATTATTTTTAACAAAACTGTATAATAAGCACATATAATATTATGTAATAAAAATGAATTAATACTTTTATTAGAATAATTTACAAATAAAAATATTTATATTAAAACTACATCATCATTATCGAGATATAAAATATCTAAAACTATATACAGATAACAACTTAATTTAATTCATCTCAATTAATAAATCATAAAGTATACATAAAGGTAAATGTTAATATATGTAAATAACTAAATATTGCACGACATAAATGTATTTATTTTTTTTATTTAATCTTAATATTATTCACCCTGTCACGTAAAATATTAGAAACAAAAATTATTTCATTATCGATATTAAATGTAAGTTTTTGTTATTAATTAAGATACATAAGTGTTTTGAATGGACGGGCATTTATAGATAAAAATCAAAAAATTTGCTTATAAATGTTAACTTATTTTAAGAACAAATATATACTTATTTAATTTAATGTATGGTTTTACTTCAAACGTTGTGTAACATTTGCTAAAGCGACAGCAAAAGCTTGGACAGCAGAAAATGGGTACTGAAAATCCAAAGTGTAGGCGTTTCCATCTATTCGGCCGAATTGCATAACCTGAAAATGATTTGAAAAATTCAGCAGTATTAAATTTGTAGCTTCGTTTTTATGGAAAAAAGTATTCCTTCTCGATGGAAATTTTCCTCAGCACTTACTTGCTTTCCTCTAAACTCAATTTGAAAGTTTTTCGCCGATTCTTGCGTGACACGTCCTCCAAAATCCAACTGGTATACTTGGCTCATTTCATTCCACATTGGTGCCTTGTTGTGCATGACAAATTCACGTCTCAGCGGAGCTGGACTAAAACAGGCTGAACTTCCATTGGGCTCAATTTTTCCTCGTTTCAACTGCAAACGAGAATCCTAAGTTTTACCTTGCGTTACAATGCTTAGACTTTATCTCACCTTTTGACGTAGTTGTGCTTTTTGGAATGTTTCCAAGTCTCTATATTGCTTGCTGTATGTAACGTTCTCTTCACCCGATGCATTTGTAAAGTTACTTTCATCGTCTGAGCTTTCTATTATCTGTTTCTTCCGCTGACGCCTATTAAGCAGTGGCGAATTAAGAATATTTCTAATTGGCGAAGAACTCTGATACCGTTTAGCCTTTTTACTAACTGCCGGTGACGCTGGAGAACTTCGTGGTAGGCGTTGTGGTGAAGATGGTGGCGTTAGCCTACCTTCATCCAAATCTCGAAGTCGGCTTATTATATTTTCAAGTGTAGTCAAAGCCTATAAAAAGAAAAATTAAAACATTGCATATTCAAAATAGAAACATATTAAACCTGTGTGTGCAACGAAACCGACGTTTTTGATTCAACTGGAGTCGCTTCTACTTGATTGTTGCTAACTGAGGTACTTTCCGCCTGGCTACTGGTTTGTGTTTCTTTTCGCTTCCAGCGTACCTCGGATAATTGTTTGACGAAGTTAAAACCATTATCTGCCTTACGTCTCACTGATGGAGAATCTGTTTCATTTTCTTTTTGACTTCTATGGAATCTATTGCCAAAGCGATGTTTTCTCGTAAATAGCGGACTATCTGTAAAGCTGGTTAATACTTCAGTCTTCTTTTTGATTGTACCAGCATTACGAATTTGTTGTTTTTGTTGTTGTTTACAAAAAGCATCAAAAAGCTGGCGGTTTGCTTTGGGCTTATTTGCCTTAACAATTTCTTCTTCTTCTTCGAACATACTGTCACTGTAAATATCTTCCAGACAATTTTCCTCAACTTTGAATTGAAGTCCTTTTTCACTTTCCTCACTATTCAAATCAAGAGGATGTCCTTCCGAAATTCCTTTGAATTTTGGTGTAGCCTTCTCATTTCTAGTGCTGCTTTTCATATCACTCGGTGACGGAAGAATGATACATGAATCCAAGCTTTTGGATTTTCCGCATTGATTAAGTTTTGGTTTTCGAAAATACTTGAAATAAAAACAAAATATTAAATTCCAAAAACAAAACTCTAAGAAGGTTCTAATATCAAATGAATTAAATAAATTAAATCATAGTTGAATCAGTGCAGACATTTGTGCTTTATTGAACCACAAACGTCCCAACAAACTTTTTAACAACTAAACAGGCCAAACACTTTGGAGTCATTTTGGCCAAATTGCTCCGGTCCAAAATCTGAGCCAACTTATTTGATTAGCAATAATTATAAACAAAACATTTTAAAATAGGTCTATTTGTGGATGGTCAAGCAGCATATTCGAGTAATTTTGACATGTGTTACAACATAAAAATTATATAATTATTTGGCAAAACATCGATTTTCACTTCTTTTAACTGTCATTTCCGCCTCTGGCTCGTTGGATTTTCACCTTTCCAACAATCCAACCGAGCCTGCGGAGACACTTGGAGCCATACACATAATATGTATACGCAATGGTAAATTTGGCTTGGCTCCGAGCCATTTGGACCGATGGCTCCATCGTGTAAGAGCAGCTTTAGAATATTGGTATATGTAGATACAAATTTGATAAATGTTCAAAGATACAAAATACAAACTTACTCCATTGTTATTCTTCTTTCTGCGAGTGGTTTTTTTACTGTCAACAAGAATTAGACGTTTATGTGGAGCTTCTTTGCGCAATGCTGACAGAGCTTCATCCGACGGAATTATTTCTACCGAATCTAAATAACCAACGCTACAACTTCTTGTTATGGAATCAGGGAGTTCAGGAGCAATAGAAATAACTGTTGGCGTCCTCTTCATGCGTAATTCTGTTCCCACAGGTGCACTTGGCGCTACGGGCGACTGGGAATCTTCATCAATGAATAAAAGATCTTTTCTCTTAGAGGAAGCAACCGATCGTTCTCTAATTCTGGGATCTATTCGCTCTAAGTTCAAATTAAGATTCAGTGGGACTGGGTTAACATGCGAATTTGGGCTACGTGTCATTTCGGGCATTAAGGCATTCTTTACATGAGCAACATTATTCGAATAATCATTATTGCTGGAATAGCTCATAAGAGTTGTTTGACCTGAGGCTGGTGGTCTTTCGAATATAATGTCACTGGGGGCTACGGCATTTTTTGGTGATTGAAGGGTCGGCACAGATCCTTCACAGCAGAGTGGAGATATAGCATGCCTGGATTGGCATGAGCTGTTTGATGATGATCGATTGTTTTGGCTTTTGAATCCTGAAAAAGATGTTCCTGCTCGCCCCCCAGCTATCACACTCCCAAGCGATGTATCAATGTGCTTAGGTCGTATGTGCTTATTATTACTTGTACTGCTAGATCCAGATGGAGCACTGTGGTTCTTACTAGCTAAATTATTACTGCTAGATTCTAGTGACTCATTCGAAGAGTCATCATCATACGATTCGGCTCTGGCCAATGGACTCATTCCTACAGCTGCGGCGGCGGTGGTGCTTGGACGTGAATTTTTACGTTTGGTAACTATACGATTTGGACGCGGGGTCATTGGGGCTATTGGAGGAGAATTGTCGTTGATTCGACGAGGAACAACGAATTTCGCATCTTTCCCATTATCTGTTCCTTGGTCGACTGCTGCCGAATCGTCTTCATCTTCAGAAAATACGTTTGGATTAAATGTTGGATCCGGACCAGGTGGATAGTCATCTCGGAGCTCGGTTATAACTAAAGTCATTTGTCGAGGTTGCAGGTGAAGCAAGGACGTTTTGTATGTTACTTGGCCTAAATTGGCCGGGACGGTTTTTGCGAGTCCATGAATTTTAAACTTCGTTCCCCAAATATTTGAAGTAACCTCCACCAACTTCACTTCCTGGAAACGAACAGCGAAAGTTTACTAAGAAGGGTTCGAAATATGCAAATACATATATGTACTCACCTCAGGAAGAGTGTCGATATATGCCAGTTCATCTAGGTTTTCTGAATCAACTGCATTCGTTCTTGTCTCAGAGCTATTTGCGTTGCGTTTTTTTGATCGAGTTTTGCGTTTTCTTGGAGTCCGTGGAGAGCCCCTAAAGCGATCTTCATATTCACTATCAGAGGAATCAGTTCGACCACTTATACCTGTTGTCGCTGAATGATGAGAACCAGAACCAGATGAACTTTTGGCATCCGAAGAATATTGCGAATATATCGAAGAATCTGAAAATAAATTCCAAGAGGTTTCCAAAGTGGACGCCAGTTATTGTTATACATTTAATTCAGCTTACCGTCTACTTGTGGATCAAAAATTACAAATTCGGGTCGAATTTTCGAAGTTCTCTTTCCTTTAAGCAAAGGCACAAGACCTCCCAAATACTCCAGATATAATGTGTAGCAATTTCCAGAGCTCAAATTGGAATCATCATCGTGTCTGATCATAGTACAATGCAACCTTGTTGAACAAATTGGTGGACGTGCAACAAATTCTCTCAAATATTTTAGATCAGGTACGCAGCACTGGAAAATATTCGAAAAACATTTGTCTTTCAGCTGAAGAAAACAACAAAAAAATTAAAATACGAACCCGTATTGTTTGAGCAAACAGATTCCCAATCAAAGACTTAATCCTCGATGGCAAAGGCAATAACGGCAATGATAATTCAGAACCAATGCTTGCTTGAATTTGTAGCCGGCATAATAACTGCAGAGATGCAACCCGTCGCGAGACCCAAGCTATATGAACTTGTGTTCCTGTCGCAATAAATAATCTTTTATCATTGTGACCCCAAGTTAGTGCCGAAACTGCTGTTGAAGTATTTGGTATTCGTGTCGTATATAAAAGATTTCCACTTTCAGTATAAAATTTTAAAATGTTTATAAAAATTGGTGAGCCCTGAGTATCTAATTTTGTGTGTTCGGGATTTTGTGTACCGGCTACAGCCAGTAGTTCCCGAGAATTACTCCATTCCATGACCAAACCTAGAGATCCATTCAAGCCAGTATTGATATGAACTGGGGAAACATCGTCGAAAGATTTCAACAAATAAATGTATCCATTTTGAAAACTAACCGCCAAAACGAATGATCTTTTGGCTTAAAATAAAAAAAAACATGATTACTAAAAAAATATTTTTCACGGTTGTAAAACATACCAGCATTGACTACGCCTGGTTCAGCTTCTTCACCTTCTTCCATTTTAAATTTTTCACATGACCACGACATTGCAGTTATTCCGACATCATTGCACAATTGAACTTGTGACACCATCGCTCCATGGACGTCCATCACTATAATCTGACCTTGTGTTGTTCCGAAATAAACTTGCTGATCATCTGGTGTCCATATACCGCAGGTTATTGTGGATTCCAGATTAAGCATTGAGGACCAATATCTTTGTCCTGCAACCGAACCCACCAAAACAAAGCCATCCTGATAGCAAATGAGTGCCATACGGCCATCATGTGACCATGAAAAATGTGTAACAGGAGTATTTCGATCGTTGATCAGCTCAATTGACCAACGACCTTCGTACTTGATCCACACAAAAATAATTCCGGAACTGTCACACGATGCCAGTTTCTGGTACGGTTCATTCCATTTAACTAATATAACATCCGATCTGTGTCCTCGCAGATTGTAATTTGTTCGTAATGGATATTCCACATTTTTTCTGCAATGTGACGTTGTGAACGTTACCCCAACGATTCCTCGAATATTTCCGGTAGCAAGCCATCCCTCTTGATAATAGTTTGTTCTGTTAAGCTTCCATCCTTCGTCCTGAAATGACATATAGTGAAACTTGTAGATATTAGAATAAGACAAAACCACGAATGAAGAACTAGCAATTCGATAAAAGAGTGTTAAATCTTATTTTTAAAATAAACTCTTGGTTTAAGTGACGATTTGGGGATGGTATGGCATGGGTACATTTGAAAATTCATGATTTCAGTAAAAATTCATCTCAGTCAGTATATTGGATTTTTTAAACTAAGTATTTCTGTCCATCTGCCTGATTTGTGGGGTCACAGTTCACACCGAAATTAAAATTTTTATTTCAGTTCTTAAAATAACGAAACCGATAACTCGAAAATGGTTCCAACGAGTTTGACAAATCAGTCTGTGACGAGAGCAAAAGTAAATCAAATAGTTAAAAAAAAATTAACAATAAAAGCCCTTTTTCCAATTTCGATTTTTCTCACATTAAACATTAAATAATAAAAGTTGAAAGTTTTTTATTTTTTAAATTTCATTGTTTTTATTAGTTTGATAACAAATTATTGTTTCGGTTAATTCCCTTAAAGGATTGAGATTTTTATCGAATTTCTTGAAAAGGGCTCTTAAAGACGAACTACATCCGTCTATAAACAAGACGGAACGCTCCGTACGACCACGTCCGTATATATGTATATGACCATAATAATTCTGTTTATCTAAGATTCACTTAGTTTTCTGTCACTTATGGTCACTTATAGTTCATCTAATAAACCAAACCCAATATTGGAATTGGCAGAAAGTCGAATTTGGTGCTAATCTTAAAGAAACTGTGAAAAGTCCCCATTGATATGAGGGCCACTGAAGAACGCTAAAGTCTCCACCGAAGAAACAGTAGAGGACTCAGTTCACTTCGTATATACGAATGTCCTAACCTAGAAAAGTACTCTTGGGAAAATATTTCATTGACGAAATTGATGACATAAACAATAGGCCACTTAGACCTGTATGCTTAAACGATATACTTAAGCATTTATGTTATACACAAATCCTTAAATGGCAGTTTATGCAGAGGAAAAAGTATTAGAATTTATGTCGAACATACATTTTTAAGTATCGTTTTAGCAAACGGGCCTTAATAAGGACTTACTAAACTACCCATGGCTCAGGATGGCTGAAGAAGGCAGTTTGTAATTCGCTAATGCATAAATAATAGTTTCGCTATTTCCACCATTATTGTGTATGAAAAGCGGAATGGATCCACGAGATCCGAGTAAGATGTTGCGGCCGGCTACAGTATCAGTACCTCTTTAAACAAAATCTAACCTAACTATAACTTGCACAGGGAAAAACGTAACAGGCAAACTTGTAGCTTAGAAAATTTAATACCAAAATTGATTTCTGATTTGTTCTCATCAAATCAACCGTTTTCAAAATTTGATTAGATCACTATAACGAAAGAGCTTTCTCATAAGCTTTATTCTTACTGAATATTTGACAGTCAACGGATAGCAACACTTCAGAAACAAAACGCTATATTTGTTTATTTTAAGTTGCTATAACTTGAGTCTCACTGAATTTTAATACTTGTATTATGTGTTTTTTTTTCCAATCCAAATAAACTTAATGGGGCATATTAGATAGAAACTGTTTAAACTGTTTTTAGAAAAACTCGAGTTTATCCTATTTAAATTACATTACTTAATCGCACGCTAAGCAAAACTGTAGTTTAAAAACAACTATGAATATGCCATAATATGTGAAGCAGAACGTTATCACTGTTGAGCGAATTACAGGTAAATACAACAACAATTTAAATCCATGTGGATTTCGTAAAGTCGTGTGTTACCATCATGAAAAATATGTTTGTTATCGATAGTTTATGTAGAAACCGAGGTAGAAACGTCAATTTTGTTTTTGTTCCGTAATGGAGTAGCTTACAAATCCCCAATGATCTAAAAATTTGAAAAAAATATTTTTAGATAAAATAGCTGTGTTGCTGTGCAGAAAAAAAAGAATTAAATTAAAAAAAAAAAATAACTTTGAAAATGTATTTCTTACAATCCATAGTTTTCCCAGAAAACTGTAGTACGCAATAAATTTTGATATATTGCAATATATTTCACAATTTATAATAATTACAATTTAAAAAAAAAATCAAATAAGGCAATAACCTAAAAAAAAAAAATATTTAAACAAAGACTAATTTAAAATTGAAGAAACATAAAATAATAATTACACTTCAAGCAGCACTAGCGGCAATCTTTGTTAATATATTTTGAGTATATAACTTGTAATTTAATCACTTTATAAGGACTAAAAGGATCATAAGAGCTCTTATGTTGTGGGCTGTCGCGCCTCAGCCTTACATACGAGTATAATAATAGAATAAGCTTTAAGTCAAACTGCCAATCAAACTATGAGTATGTATCTACATTCTACACACCTTTATGATTGGTTTTGAATGCAACAAGACAATGAATTCCCGACCACTTATAAAACTACTTAGTTTTATTAAAAGTTACATAAAAGCCATGGTCATATTTATAATAGTCTTCAATTTAAAATATTATTGACTTTAAATTATAGCACTTACCTCCGGTATGTCATCAGGTACTTTTCCCATCCATGACAAGGACAAAATTGTGCAATCGCATTTTGTAGTAACGTTACGTTCAAAATGCAGATGCATCACACTTAAACACTTTTATTGATGTAGTAATATTATGAGGACGAGTTTTCTCTCATGTGGGATTAACAACCTTTTTAGATTAAGACACACACAATTTATGACACAAAATAGATAACTAACCGATTTTTACTTAAAATTATCACTTTAAAAGTAAAATATGTACTTTTTCTTCGAAACTAAAACAAGACACGACAAATTGTCCTCAAAGGGTGGAAAATTTTTGAAGTTTCATCAACTGGTATGTGGTGAGTCTGACTATAATCTAGAGCTTTTCAAGTACACCCAAAAGCACCATTATTTTAAGGAAAGCAAGTGTTTCGTTTTGTTCTAGGATGACAGTCACTTCAAAAGAGATAAAATTATTGATTTTTCAACTATGAATATAATTTTTTTTTTTAAATGTAAATGATTTTAATTTTAATTATAAATAAATTAATTAAATGATTTTGGATCGAATACACACACATCCTCTTAATAGAGACTGAATATTTTGATTTTCTTTTAATTCACCCACTTTCAAACCTTGTATTGGACTTTAAAAGCGTATCTTTATTTTTGTATACGGTAAAAATGATTGGTTTCTAATAAAAAATCACAAGAATTAAGCAAATGCTTTTATTTATTTTACATTTGTTTAAGTATCTTTTTATTTTAATATATTTTAACGAATTGTTTAGAGTTTTCTAAAGCTATTAACTGCGAGTAAAATTATTTTCTAACAACTTGTCAATCCAATAAACGGGAATGTAAGAAGGGATGTAAGTATAAGAATGTTAATGTCAACGAATAGAGTTATGTTCAAAAGAGTGGATGAAACTAAGGCGCAACGTTGGGTGTTATGGACTTGATCACATTCATAACGTAACGGACAAAAGGAAATTAATTTTTACAATTATTTCTTATATTTCTTCAATGGCATGGATAAGAAATTATGGAAGTTATTGCTAGTATTAAATGAAGTACCACCGTTTAAGTTGTAAATTAAATTACGCTCGTTTTGAAGTGTAAATAAAATCTATTTAATAAATGCCGATTTTTTAAAAATCGTTGTTGTGACTGTCATTTTAAAAAAGTCGACATTATATTGGTCAGTTAAAATTGTTACACAGGTAAAACGAACAATCGACATATTTTCATATTTAACCGAACCCGAAAATAAAGAACTCCTTATGGTTGTCATTTTATATCTGCATGGAATTCGATATGAAATGTTTGGTCATTAAATATGAATCTGGCAATGGTGAATTATAAGAATGTATGAGCTGAATCTCATACAATAAATTATTTTTGAAAACGAAAAAAATTTGTTCTTTTAAAGTAAAAAGATATTTATCACGATGGTTTCTATGGATGGATTATAAAGCATAATGAATAACAACGTTAGAATTTTTCAGACAAAAAAAAACAAATTTTTTCGTACAACAAATAAATGCTCTTTAAGAAGATAATAAAAACAGATATAAATCAGAGAATGTTCACGCGCACCGATTTGTTAGTTTATCATGCATTGCTATTTATCTTCAGTCATCTCTTGTGATACGGTATTTTATTTAAAGCTTTTGGTAAAGAGTTTGAGCTTTTTTTAAGAATTCAACCTTCTTTAAAATATTTTCGAAGCAAGAGGCTAGTTCAGCCATTAGAGTTTTAACCTATAGTTTGATATTTTCTATTATTTTACTGTAACTTTGTTTGAATCATGATGTTTTAGAGAAATTGTCAAAATGTGGACCCTATGTGAAATACTTAATTTTTGATATCCTTCATTGATGAATTTAAATTTCTTGAAAAAAGAAAAAATACTCTTGATTAAAAGGTTAGGAAAACTAAGCAAGTCAAGTCATCTCGAAATCTAAAGAGCATGGTTGTTTAGGGCTGTGGTAATAAATTGCTGAAACTTCATATGAGAGGATCAAGTGCGTTGAATGGTGTCCCCGAAAACCAAATTGCAAGTCTGGGATGAAGTAGTTTTTACTACGGAATTTCTTGAGTTTTCTTAGAATTATTTCTTCCAAGAGCTTACTCAGGTTGTTGAGGAATGATGAGCGATGTTGTTGCTAGTAGTTGTTCACGATCAAGATACATAGTTTGCCAAAACCTCTTCTCTTCACTAGAAGGATTCGTGACGCTGAAGGCTTCATCAACTACTGTGTGTAGAATAGTTTGTTGGTAGATAACTTCATCTATAAAAACCCAATAACTTCATCTAGAAAAACTCGATCAGCCGATTGGGGTTGAAGTATCCTTCAAAATTTTACTCCATAAACTTAAACTTTTTTTGATAATAGCAAAAAGATTATTTCGATTCGCTGATCGCTGGAGACTTAGAAAATTTCTATCTTTCTGAAGCATATAACTTGTCACTATTTAACCCCTGAAATAAAGAAGGTATAAGCGTATTCAAAATCCAAATGAAGTTGAAAACATTTAAAATACATTTGCAAAAAAAATTGGTAAATTTGTCTAGTATAACTCGTGAAAGAAAGAATACAAGATTACGACACTTGGTTTTTGTTCAGCTTTTTGTTGTTGTGTTTTTGTCGCTTGTGAGGTAAGCACAAACAAAAAAACAATTAAATTTTTGAATCTTGTTATGACTTTGCAAGGGGCTTACGTCACGCACACAAGTGAAAATTACGTCACAGTGAAACAACATCAAAATGGAAATGCCAAAGTGTCGTAATCTTGTATTCTTTCATTCATGGGTTTATGTATTTAAATTCAAAAAAATAGGAAATAGCACATTTTCTGGAAATTAATTTTCGTCAAATTCATGAATAAGTTTACGAGAAAGTCGCGGTTGAAATAAACTGGTTCTATGGAAGTTTCCTATTATAACATTTTTTAAGTTTCCGATAAAAGAATTGAGCTTTGGCAACAAATCGCTCATACGAAATTTTATCAAAATTGATCGTATTTTTGATAAAAATTTAATTGACTGCAACGCTTTATATGGCAGGCACCTTGTTTATTTTCATACCTAGGATATAAGTCAAAAATATGCCTGGGACTCCAAAAATACAGAGTCCAAGGTTTGAGGAAAATCGGCTCAACCGTTTAGGCTGTATAGGTATTAAAGAATCCAGGCTGGCTGAAGGATACACGTTCAGAATAAACAACCAGAATTGCAGGACCTACTTTTTGTCTTTCTAACTTTTTAATCATCAAATTCAATAAATACTTTTTTTTTCTTGATTGAACAAAAATTTTGATTTTGTTTCAAACGAAAACACAACGTATACGTATCGTTTTCACTAATATGCTCTCACATGCATGATTAGATTTCTACCTTTGCATCTAAGGGTCTTAATCATAATTTTTGGTACATTTCCAATACAAGAGAAAGTAGCTGAAGATCATTTTAATAACTGATAACAACTTGTCACGTGTTGATAAACATAAATGAACAAATTAAATTTGGTGTAAAATGATTGACCGCAGAAGGGAAACGTCAGTTTACACGTAAACGAAATATGATTTATTATTGTTGTTATATTGTACTATTCGTACTAGAATGTCAGTTTTATTACTTGACCATTCTTTATTTCGTCAATTTTCATTGAATGATTGAACAACAAAAATAACTCAAAGGTGCTACCACCAATTTTTAATAGAATTTTATATATTGGTTTTTATAAATTTTTTTATTCGTTTTTATTTTTGGCAGGAGATAAAGCTATTTTAAGAATTGCCAATTCCTATCATCAGTCTCCGAGCTTTAATCCAATTTTACTATGAAAATCTTTTCACGTGAACATCATGAGATTCGAACCCACGCATTATGAGATTTGCTCAGTCTTCGAAGTCATATGCACTACGCATTCCACCGCTTATGACCAGTCACAGTTCGAGATGTTATGTTTGGAGCTTCAACCTTCAACATTTGGAGCTTCAACCTTTTCCTAAGCGCCTTTAAATATTTGATTTCAATCGTTTGTTCGTTTAAGGTTTGATTAATTGCCAAATCCAGCGCACCGGTGATTTTTTAGCTGATAAATTTAAACAGGGGCAAGAACTACCAAATATCAGTCTTTTTGTCACGACTATCGATGTAAAACGGATTCTTTCAAAGAAATTCGAGAAATATATCAGTACCAATTAAATTAAATAATATGTATAAATTGTTTAATATACTAAATTGTAATACGAGAACTTGCTTGATACAACTATACATACATCAAACAATTTTAAATGTAATTTCTTTAGAAATGCTTGGTAATTTTGTAAAATAATTATTAAACGTTAAATAAATTAAATAAATAAATAAAAATAATTATTGTTATTTAATTTTGAGTAAACACACATATTGTAATTATTTTTAAGAATCAGAAATAAAAAATTCAATACAATACAATACAATATCTCGTATCAGACAATAGAGCACAAAGCAACATACTTTTTGGGTAAACAATTATTTGTATATACATACCAAAGTTAATAATTTTTTATTTGTATTTTTTTAATTTTTCTTCGCTTTCGAAGAGATTAAATAGAAGCGATTCTTCTTCTCCTTTCTTCTTATTAAAAAAAAAAACATATTCTTTCATATTTCAGAATATTTTAAGTTTCTTTGTTTAACAACAATCGAAACGTGAGCATGAAACATTTCAATTTTTATTCAAGGATCAGATCGGGTTAAAACGTGCGAATGATCGTCGTTTTAAGGCTGCTCTCTATCACATCTTTATAGAAAGAAAAGGGGAAAAAACTACGGTGAAACAACCGCAAGTGAATATGTTTTTGACTTAAAAAAACTTGTATTTCTTTTTTTTTAACATTTAGTGCCAAACGAGAAAATTATAATTGCTAGCAATTTTTTAAACTTTTTTTATTAGACTTTTTTTCATTTTTGTGCAGTTGTTCTTGTTACTGATGATTAATGACTTAAGTAAAGCGAGCTTTACACGGTCAGTCATTTGACATCAATCTGTAATAGTGTTTGTCGATAATTTTAGATCTTGTATGTATGTACAATTTTATTTAGTAAATTTTACTATTATATTACAATTTCTTAAATTAAGTATGTATAAATTACAAAACTAATAACGATTTTATATATTATTATTTTTTTCTTTTCACGTGTTCTTATTTGTGGTCAATGAAGAAGAAATGGGATCCCATTATATTCTTTGATTCATGCTCATAGATAAGTGAGTTAAATAGATACGCGGCCGATCAAAGCTCTCTCACAAAGCAAACCCGCAGATTTTAAGAAACCAAATGAGCGGAAAGACTTTTATTTCACTTATAAATTAAATTGAAATGTACTGGAAACCACTACATATTTGAAAACAAAGGCATCGAGAAAATTTATGTTTTTGCTACTTGAAATCTTTTCATGCCAAATAAATTAACAAAAAAAAAAGCACTGAATACAGCCACACACAATTAGGAAAAAAGAATATAAAAAGTGGGATCTCTAACCTGAAATCAAAATGACATTTGGTTTTAATTTTCTTCAAGTTTTTCACCCTGTACTCATCTGCAAAGGTGTGTGTGTGTGTCAAACTATTTGCTGGCCTCAGCTGTACGTCGAAAACTTTCGTCCACACAAAAAAAAATGTTAAAAGTTATTTAATCCTATTTCCAATTTTACTCCTTAACAAATGCTTTACTCAATTATTAAACAATAGTTTGTCTTAAACAATTTTACAATAAAAAACAGCTTTCGTGTGTCACAAAACATGTTAACTTGAAAAAACTTCGCGTCCGCAGTCCGCACCCAGTAAACAATTATAATAATAAAAAAAAGATGTGATGGAATAAAAAGAAAATAAAAACAAAAGAAAACCACAATCAAATATATATAAGCAAAATTTAAAAATCGTAGTGAACAAAGAAAATAATTTAAAGCAAAAGAATTTTTTTCTTATTGGCAACAACAGCCGCCGCAGCACCTCAGAAATATGCTGTACGGAATGAAATCCCATTCAAAGATGATGTGCTGCGAATATTCCTCTACGGGCACCTTCAACGTGAAGTATCGCCGAAAAGTTTTCATCATCACTTTCATTCAAATGTTGGCGATCTGGATGTCGGTGTTGCAAACGATCGATGCATTCAACTGCACCTCGGACGAGAACTGCAAAAATGGAGGCATGTGCAGGAACAATGCGTGCATTTGTCCAGACGGATGGCAGGGATCCGATTGTCAGTTTTGCGGTGGCAAAGTGAGGTAAGTTTTTGCCATTTGGTTATTTTTTGGGTAACCTAGTTGGAGATCCAATTTGTGTCCGTTATTTATGTTAAATAAAGTGAAACTTTTCTGGGCCAGTGCCACAAACTGGTAGAATTCCCCGTGTGCCCTGCCCTCTTCTTTCGTTTACTTTTCGTTTAGATAAGATATCAGATTTAATCTTATTTCTTTTACTACAAACTTTGTGATTTTTTGTTGTTGTTTGTCTGTAATTTTCATACAAACTTCTGTAACTTGAATCATCAATATTTTTTCTTATGTCTGTCTCCTTGCAATAACAATAATATGGCGTCTGCTATTGGCATCCCTTGTGTGTAAATGTACACTTGTCGAATTTGTTTTTATGGATTTTCACTGGTCTTTATAGAAAAATGTATATTATGCTGTTCTGTCACTGGAATTTGTCTCTTTTATTATGCAAGTTCTTTTCATTCAAATTAATTCAATTTTACGGTGATTCTGTCTCAGAGACGAAAATGAAAATCAGTTACAAATCGCACTGCACTTCCTGTAAACCTGATACTATTTGTCGTATTCAGATATTTATTTGTTCTTGAATCTACGTACATATGACTTTGTAAAGCATTTCGGTCATCCCGAAGCCATAGATCGTTTCTTTGATTGATTTAATATTGAGTTTGTTTACTATTGCTAATTGTATTCATTAAGCACTTCAACTGTCCACTATAAACTCATGAGCCTTACTTAACTTTTGATACCGCTTACATATTAGGACTACGGCATCAACCAACATTTCAGCTCTGTCACTAACTATCCGCATCCAGTTTAACACAGTGATATCGTTCTTGACTTGTGTTTGCCAGCCATCTGTTGAGGCTGACAATATAATATCAAGAACTAATTCAACTTGGTTTTCTCAATGCTTTTCTAAGTAGTTTTCGTTTAAAAAACCTTACTCAAAACAAAATAGAGACCACTTAGTTTTTTGTCTTTCATTTGAAAAAAACTAGTGATTTTTTTGCCGGTAATATATTTGAGTTTAGGATTGGCAAATTGAGATAATCAATACGGAACATTTTTTTTATTTGTTTAAATTAAACAAACAAAATGTTAAATGAAAATTTACGCAAAATAAAGAAAAATCAAACTTTACAAATCATTATTTTTTCTTATGATAATTTTAAATGATGTTTTGCTTAGTAGCGAGTGGTCCTTAGTATCTTAGCCCATTTGGTACGCCAGAGATAAGTAAAATTTTGGTTGGACATGGCTCCAGAAAGGCTTTTAACGCGTTCTCTGAAAGGTTTTTTTTAAATTGATCTCATAAACGCTCGATTGAATTGAGGTCTAGTCCACGCTCTTTGCTGGGTAAAGTTGGCGTTAAAAAAAACTCATTGTTTAATATATATGCCATATGTATGAGAGCACTGTCTTGCATAAGAACATACTCATCGCCAACTTTTTGTAAAAACGGGACCCCAACTAATCTTATTGCGTATGGTTTGATCACTGACTAAAGTGCAAGTTTACTGTCGCAGTTGAGTTTGGTTTGTTAGGCCCGCGTGCTTAAGGTACTTTCCCAAAGTGCAATTCTTCAATTTTTCGGTCTCCTTATGGATTTGTGGCACTGGTTCTTCTTGACCTAGGCCTCCTTGCAGCACTCCCGGTTTCCAGAAAGCGTTCCCACACGTTTCCGCCATTTCGCCTCGATATATCTATACTAACTTGCAACAGTCCTTTGATACTCTCCCTGCAGAACCATATTTACCGCTCTTATTGCGTTTTCAGTATCCCAATTATTCCGAAAATCAGGCATCAAAAAGAAATAAAGAAAAATAGTAAAATCATGGAGCCATGAGATCCTGCCTTACAGAAGCAATGGAGGTAATCCTTCACTTAACACTCGAAACATGTAATATGAAGTACTAAGTGCAATCATGAGATTCGCCCAGGTAAAATTATAAGTCGTAAAGAGAGAGACACTCTTACTTAAGTGACTCATCAAGAGACGGTATGGTTAAAAAGTACAAGTTACGTCAAGTACACAAATTACAGTTAGGAGTTGAGTTACAAGAAAGAATGGGTTGACGAAGTAACCATAACTACACCGACACAACAATACTCATGCGCATTATATTTGCGCCTTAAGCCTACTAATATTCCCATATAAAAATTGACCGACTGCAGTGGCCTCTACATGTGCTTATTTATAATTTTGTTTCTAATTGGAACAGAGTGGATTTAAAAGTGGTATTTTATCTTTCGACGAACGTAAAATCTGCCTTTTTTTCATAGGTGGTTTGAAAACAGATTTTTACAATGAAATGACAAGATTCTTCCAATCCCTTCAGAAACACCTTTTCTGTATGGAAAGCTCGGTTTCTATTTTGATCTTGTGAAATCTATTTTAGTTTTGGACTTGGTTTCCAAGAGCGTGGTCTCGCGCTATATCCGTTTTTCAGAAGAGCGGCCACCACCAATATTTTTGGATACTCCTAAAAGATTACATCCAATCATAAAATTGGATGGAAAAAAAGTTTCTCCCAACTGGCATATATTGTGCCCCCATATAGAGAGGACTTAGGCTAGTTATGCATTGTAGGAACGAATTATAAAATGTGATTTTTTCTCCAATCTTAGGTTGTCTGAAGAATCAAATTTTGTTTGATTGATTGTTGAATTGTTTTATAGATTAACTGAACCCGAAGGTGTTATACACGATGGACTTGGCAATTATTCTGTTAGCGTAAAATGTAGCTGGCTTATTGACGCTCGTCATACCAACTGGAGTAATCGTTATCCCGGTGGAAACAAGAAACCAGCTAAAATTCGTTTACATTTGGAAGAGTTTGCCACGGAATGCGGATGGGATCATTTGTATATATACGATGGGGACAGTGTGGGATCTCCATTGTTGGCTGTTTACAGGTAATATCACCTGCATTTAGAAATTATTTAAAACATTATTTTATATGATGGCTCCTATTATTAGTGGACTGATGTACAGGAAGAATTTTTCAATACGGAAAGTACCCGAGATAGTAGCTCAATCGGGATCTGCTTTATTGCATTTTTTTAGTGACGACGCTTACAACATGTCAGGCTTCAATATTTCTTACAAAGTAAATGGATGTCCAACAAATAACTCAAGTGCGTATATTGAAATCTTCAATTGTGGTAGTAAGAGATTATTATTATACAAATTATTTTGACTATCAGGTTTAGACTGTTCTGGACATGGAAAGTGTCGATCAACAGACGCTACTTGCATCTGCGAAGCGCTTTATACGGGTGAAGCATGTCATATTCACACGTGCGCTAATGGCTGCTCCTTTCACTTGGGCCAAGGGGAATGTAAAAAATCGGAAGGACGGTAAAAAAATTAAGAAATTCTTTTACATTCGACGTAACCGTTGTTTTATTTCAGTTGTGAATGTCATACGGGATTTACCGGTCATGACTGCAGTCAGATTATATCGCTCGGAGTTTGGAGTGCGGTATCTGCTCAATACTCTCCACCACCACCAGGAAGCGCATCCCATGGAGCAGCCGTGTGGCGTGACACTCTGCACATAATTGGAGGCGAAAGCTACGATCGCGGTGAACTTTTAAACATGTATGACTTTAATGGCAACGTTTGGGAAGCAGTGCACATCGAAGGAGGAAGTAGTGTGCCAGAAATTCGCTATGGAGTCTCAACAGTGATGTACGGTGACAAGATTTTTATGTATGGTGGTGTAATAAAGCACAAGGGAATATGCGGTGAACTTTGGGCGTTTGACGTGAGCGCCAAAACCTGGGAAAACATTACCGTTAAAGCAGAGCCATGTAATGCAACTAGCTTTACAATGTGTGGGCCGCTAAGGGTAGTTGGACACACAGCTACACTGGTGCCTGGGTTCGGTGACAAGAGCACCTACCAGTATATGGTTGTTATCTTTGGGCATTCGCCTCAGTACGGGTATCTGAATACGGTTCAGGAGTACAATTTTGGATCGCGTGAATGGCGAATCGTCGAAACTAATGGATATGTTGTTAAGGGTGGCTACGGTCACAGTGCGTCGTACGATTTACTCACACAGAAAATATACGTCTATGGTGGCATTGTGTCGGAGAGTGAAAATAGCCAAGTGCTAAGCAGTAAACTTTACGCCTATGCCCCATCAACACGTACGTGGACTCTTTTAAAATCGGCCCCAAGTGCGAGGCTCCTTCATACCGCAGATTTTGTAACCCCGGGGCTAATGCTTGTGTTTGGTGGCAACACTCACAATGACACATCCCAAAGTTACGGTGCAAAGTGTTACAGCAAGGATCTCATGGTGTATGATGTCTTCTGCGATTCATGGCATATACAAGAAATACCAGCAGACCTCGTCTCAGATTTAGCTCGTTTCGGTCATAGCTCTGTTGTTTTTGAGGATTCGTTGTACATTTATGGCGGATTCGATGGACAGTTGTTGTCAGATATGCTTAAGTACACCCCTGGACATTGCAATTACTTTACAAAGCAAGAGAAATGTCTAAACTCGAGGCCGGGTGTTAAATGCATTTGGGATGTTCAAAAATCCCGCTGCATTTCAATTAATAAAGTTCAGAAAGCTTCTATTTTCGGTCGCGAACAATACGACTATATTCCTTGCCCTGTACAAAGTCGTCACGAAATGACTGCTGAGTTATTGAGCGATGTTAGTCGATGTCACGAACTGAACAACTGTGAATCTTGTATCTCCAACAGTTTTGGATGCAATTACTGTGGTAATGGATCTTGTTCGAAGGACAAGTGCCGAGAGATACCTTACGATGGTCGATCGGTGTCTATTAAGGAACTTGATGAGTGCCCCAAAGAAATCGGAACCCAATGTGAACACCTGCATTGTTGTCATGCATGTTCGTCCAATTCGAATTGCATTTGGGAATTGGAACATAATAGATGTCGTCCGTTTATAGGAAATCGAACTATCGATTCGGTAGATATTCAGTGCCCCCCACCATGCGCCAATCTTACCAGCTGCACCAACTGCACCGAAGACGATTGCATATGGTGCCAAAATGAACAGAGATGTGTCGACAGGAATGCCTACACTGCCAGTTTTCCCTATGGTCAATGCAGGGAATGGACGACGCATCCGTCCAAATGCCGCCCGGAAGTTTCAGGATCGCAATGTGGGTTCTACAAAACCTGCAACCAGTGTAGAGATGATCCTGCATGCGGTTGGTGCGATGATGGATCCAACACTGGGTTGGGTGAGTGCCTTCCAGGCGGTGCCAGTGGCCCGCAAGATTTAATGGAATGTTCTGCTACGCAGTGGTTCTTCACGTCCTGTCCTGATTGCCAGTGCAATGGGCACAGCGTCTGTCTAGATAAATACACATGTGACCAGCCCTGCTCGAACCTCACGACAGGTCGAAATTGTGAGAAGTGTAAATCGGGCTTCTGGGGCAACCCAGTCAACGGTGGAGCCTGTCAGAAATGTGAGTGCAACAACCAGGGCACATTTTGTAACTCGGATTCGGGAAAATGTTTCTGCCAGACAAAGGGGATCGTGGGAGATCACTGCGAGAAGTGCGACAGTCAAAACCATTACCATGGTGATCCGCTAAAATCTTCTTGCTACTACGATCTAACTATTGACTACCAGTTTACTTTTAATCTGTCCAAAAAAGAGGATCGCCACTTCACACAAATAAACTTCCGCAACTCACCCGGAAAACCAGACATAGATGCCGATTTCACCATAACTTGCAGTGTAGCGGCAAAAATGAACATAACAGTTCGTAAGGCAGGAGCCAATGAAAAGTACGCATTTAGTGGAATTAATTGTTCTACATTCCGACATCGTTTTCCAAAAACCGAATATCATTTCGGCGCCAACAGCGAAGACAATACAACCCTTACGACGTTCTACGTGTACGTGTACGACTTTCAACCACCGATTTGGATACAAATCGCTTTCTCCCAATACCCAAAGTTAAATTTGCAACAGTTTTTCATAACGTTTTCAACTTGTTTCCTGCTGCTTTTACTGATGGCAGCAATTTTGTGGAAAATAAAACAGAAATACGATATGTTCCGTAGGCGACAGCGGCTGTTTGTTGAAATGGAACAAATGGCATCCAGGCCATTTTCTCAGGTGGATGTTCTATTTATTCATTGTTGTTGAAAAGTTGCTCATATTTAATATGTATTCTCAGGTTCTAGTGGAAATCGAAAATAGGGAACACATAGATTTGACGCAGACAATTGAAAGTATATCGACTGTTTCTAGGAAACGCAAAAAGGTTCCTCTTGTTTTTTTTTATTTCGTAATTCCTTGTTCTACTTCTATTTATTTTAAGGATTGTCCAAGTCCCATAGCTCTAGAACCTTGTAATGGAAACCGAGCTGCAGTTTTATCTCTTCTAGTCCGGTTACCAACAGGTAACATACATTTGTCTACTTATGCATGCATAGCATATATTTATATTTTGTTTTGGATTATTAATATAGGTGGCCTGCAGCATGCTCCACCGGGTCAAGCAGCTGGTTTAGCTGTAGCAAGTGCATTAGTTACCCTTGGTAATCCCAGGAGACCATCTTTAGAACATCAAAAAGAACCGAAGACAAAACGAAAACAAAGCCAGCATCCAGATAGTTGTACATAATAATTTGTAAATAAATTGTAATTATTTACAAATCTTAAACACTGTTTAAACATTAAACGACATTATTATTAAATATTTAACAATACAGGATTAAAAGCAAATATATTATAAGATAAAATTCACTTATTAAAATTAATAAAAAAAGACAAATAAAAAATTATTAAAAATCGATCATTAAGTTTTGTTTGCATTTAGTTGAGAATTTTTGCTTCAGATTATTTTCTCGTACTGTTGTTTTTTCTTAAAGTATATAAGAGCCTTTTTATTGGAGAAAAATCAAGAAATTGTTTTCTCTAGAACCAGAAAAAAGCAAAATTACAATTAAGAATAAAATAATTAATAATACATCTCCTTCCAAACACCTTGCGCTGTTGTAAGACTATTAATAATAACCACAATTTTGACGATGAATATGAAATAAAGCTACGATGAAGGGTTTGTAGACCATTCCTTAGAGGAGACATTTAAATATCTCTTTAGCAACAAAAAAAAAACTGAACTTTTCAAAACATTATGAAAAATCTATTTTTTCTCAAAAATGGCTTCAACGATTTTTTTAAAAAAATACATAATGTGTATAATAAAGAAATCCAATATTTTGGAATAATGCTTACATTTTGCTAAAATATTTTTTTTTAAGTTATAAAAAAATTGTGTTATCATTCATCATAATATCGTCAGATAAAAAAAAAATAAAAGAAGACTATATGAGTTTTGCCTAAGTTTGTTCAAAATTGTTTTTAAATTAATGTATTAAAATATTTCAGATTTGTAATATGTATGTTGCAAGGCAAGCAATTTTAATTGAAACTTCAAAGGCATCTCTGTGGTTCAAGCTCTTATAACAACATCAAAAAGTTTTACATACATAAGAATTAAAATTAGGAAATAACTTTTTGTGTTGGAATAACAAGAAAATCCAAAAAACTTCATGGAATTTTAAGTCGTGATTTTTTTTTTGTAAATTAAATTGGATGAGAGTTGAGTATCAACTGTTTGAATAATTTTTCAAATATAATTCATGTGTTTAGAACAAATTTGGTTTCAAGGAGAATGTTTCCGTATAAGCATTACAATTGGTTAAATTTGATAATAGATAATGTAAACTATACGGAGAACATGTTAAAAGTTATACAGTACCCATTTATTTCCAGTAGGTGACTAGTATAGATTAAACATGATGTTGATATCTTGTATTAATTAACTTGATAGTATTGGTTAATTTCTGTTTCATTTCTCATGATAACTTATTCGAGTTTTCCCATACCATTTTTACTTGATAATTTTTGGCAAGTATTTATATCGTGTACAAAAATCGAGTCGATTTCCGATCTCCGAATCTGACAAAATCAATTTATTTTTCACAGAGACTTCATTTTATCACTCCAAGAACTCGTCTAAAGCAATTATCGCCTGTCATGTTTTACATCGCCTCCACAACAATTAAAATGAAAAGGTCGATTTGGGTTTTTGTCCATTAGACAGGGGCCCCAAAATGGTTACCTTATGGCAGCTTGAAACAAGGTTGCGCTTTTACTACCTTCGTCTACACATAATCTGCTCGCGTATGTTCTCCGGGCCAATCTTGGCAATTACCTATCATAATTTATTGATGTGATATGTGAAATAAATGAAAATAAAAAAATAGGTAATATCCTTATACCATTCTGAGACGTTTTAGTTTATCAAAATTAAGTGTACTTTCATAGACCAAAATGTTGTGTACGTTCTTTTATAAATGACTTTTCGTTTAGCTGCATTTTCAGAATATATTTTGATTGTATGCATAAAACCGTAGTAGTTAGCTACTTCAAGTAAGAAGTTTATTTAAGTAGAAGCTCACATTTTGAGTATTTGCTTGATCGTTTCGTATGAATGAAAAAAAGTGTTTTCTTGAATACAAATTAGAGCTCTTGAAACCCGGGTACCCGAATACCCAAAAATACCCGAGTACCCGTATACCCGAGTACCCAAAATACCCGGGTACCCGAAATTCTTAAAAGGAAGATTATGTGTGTTTATATATTTTAAATTTTTTGAATTTATGTTATTATTATTAAAGGCTAAAATTTCTTTTGTTAACTATTACATTAGCATTTTGAATTCGGGTTCCCGTGTAGTGGAATTACTTCTAGGGTACCCGTATGTCTCGGGTACCCGATTACTCGGGAAACACACGGGTATTTTTGGATCTGGATGCCCGGGTAAAATCAAGAGCTCTATTACAAATACTTTAAGTAAATACTGAATTCATTCAAGTAATAAACGCTTAACAACTTTATAATTGAGTTTATTTCTGTTTTATTTTTCATGATGATTTCCACGATACGATTTTTTCTTGTCTTGGCTTGACCTATGCATACGTTTTAGCTTTTTATTGGATCTTAAGCAAATCACCCTATATAACTTTCTAGTAGGAAAGTGAAATGCTGGATTTAGATTTCTAGCAATTTAAAGTTTAATTGTGATCTCAAGACTTGTACAAATTGCAATATCTTCCTTTGATCGCAAGTAATAATGCTATTTAACTATTCGTGTTTACTTTGCATTTTACTTTTACATCTGATATTTTACAAAGTTTAATCACTTCATAATTCAACATAATTCAAACCCATATTTAAAAGTAAAGTTCCTTTATGACTATCTTTGGTTTTGTTTTAGCTCAGCTTGAAGACATGTTCTTCAAACTGGGATTCCCAAAGTTATTAATTGCGTGTTACAAGTACCCCACCTATATACATTTCAAAACATCTAAATGTCAAAATGACATTGAGCACATTGCTTTCAAATGTTTATTCAATAAGATATTTTTCAAGCGAAGGCGAAGTTAACACTATAAGTCTATAACACATGTCCCCGGGGTCTACATTGACGAATTTGGATTTTCCTCAATTTCATAACACCTGTTATTATTAATGTGATGCAATTTAACATGCGTTAAGTCATTCATGCTATGAAAAATTACTCACTAGACTAGTCACCTCAGACCTCACCACCGAGCAATCGGGGGTAACAACCATCGACATCGTATCATTGAAGTGAAGTAGCGAAAGAAGTGCTAAAATGAAATCGAGAAGAGGGTTAGATTGCAGGTGGTATGGAATTTTAAGATGTGATCGAAATAAATGAACGGTTTCTGTTTCCGAAAAATCCAATGACTGAATTAAAAAAAGGTTTTGCTTTACCTTGGGGAATTGTTAGTGGGTATCTGTATGTTATTTTATTATGTTAGCGCCATCAGAGTGGTATGTATACAAATTGGAAGACTGCATTATAAAAGATTCCGGATCCTTTCCAAGATTTAAGATAGTATGTACATTTTACATAAGGTGTGTATGCGTTGGTATACTTCACCATTTTGCAAAGTTAGTATATACATATATGTAGATGTTGTCAAATTTAAGATGTCTCCAATGAAATTAGACTTTATATTAAAGTTTTAAGAATTTAAACTAACACATTGACTCGCCTAGATTCACATTAAATACACATACAACTAAGGACCAGTCTTATCAGCTCTGGTTAAATTTAATCATTTGCTGGTAATCATAGAAGCACATACAAAATCTATGGTTAAACACCGAAATAACCAATGGTTACCAATAACCAGAGCTGAAAAGACTGGCCCTAAGTCTGATAACGCAGCAACAATTTTTAGCTGTTGAATGGCTGAAACAATTTTTTTTAACAATTCCAATTCAAACAAATACAACTAAATGATAAATTTATTAATGAACTCTCTTTGAACATTAAAAAAGCGATAAAACTTCATTTTATTGACCTAAAACCTGCGTACAAAATCATTTTAGATAGAAAAAATAAAAGTAACCTCAAAGTAGTGAAGAGCTGAACTTGCAGGGCTATAATGATAGAACAAAAATATTTTCAATATGACTCCCTCGGCATAGCCAGGATTAGCTTGCCAGACTTTTCATCTCTCCAGGCTGAAAGCAATCCGGCCCTGTCCCATTTCTCGAAATGTCTATATCTCTTTACTCAACAGCACCTGTTGCCCCTGTTGGATCTAAAATACAAGCAAAATATCATCTATAATTACTCACTTATTTAAACTTTTACATTTGAAGTTCTTAACTGTCAAAGGACAAACATAACTGTATAGACTGTAGACTTATAGACTGTATCGCTATTGTGGAACAAACCGCTGATCATAATTGCATAGTCGTATCTGAACCACAATTTTCGTGTGAACATGTGTAATTATATATTATATATAAATAATAATATTTATACAAATTATTTATTATAAATACATAAGATTGAAACGCTTTGTATTTCAAATATTCCAATCTTATCGATATCGACTCCTTAATTCAATTTTCAAAATATTTGTCTCAACTTGAACTTTTAGACAAATTTTGTAAAACTATAAAATAATACTGTGAATTAGAATTGGAACATTTTTTGTCGTTTGATTGAGAATCTTTAAAAATTAAATAAATTAAGTGGCACTCTGACAGCTCTGAAGAACCGCGGCCTAGTGACTTACAACTCTCAACCAATACATTTGTGTGCGTTGTTAGCTCTACAGGATTGGATAGACATACAATTTTTTGGGGAATTTGTCACTTCCTCGCAAGAGGCAGTGCCCCTGAAAAAAACATTAGATGTTATCGAAGCTGGGAAGCTGGTCTTGAACCCAGACCTCCAGCTTGATAGTCCGAGAATCTTTATGTGAAATTAATTAAGACTGAATTTAATTGCGATCACTTCAACTTTGGTAAAGTTAAACAGCTGTATTTTATAACTTTGTTATATTACCTTTTGGGATAGGAAATAAAATCAACACACACATAAAACAAATATCAAAAATACTTTTCTATCAATAAAAGATCCAATTAATCCATATCCATTAAATCTTCTAATTAGATTCAAATAAATTAAAAAGAGCTAGAAAATGTACCTATACCTACCTAACTTAAATGAACTCGACGTTTAATTGCCCATCCATACCTCTCTAAACGCATTGCACTAACTCTTTAAATCCGTTAGATATAAAATCAGAATAATTAAGTGCATAGTTGTTTTTGGAGTTTCTTATTGCCAATATAAAACAACAAAAAAAAAGTTAAAAACAAACAGCATGTGGTGCACGGAAGAGCACATACCTATAACCACAACGAACGAGTTTCATTTTGCAGTTTATTGAGGTGTGATTAAGATACACCAACGTTGGATATACCTTCCAGCTCCATTGAGCTGCCGAAAGTCATACAAAACTTTGGAAACTTTTGCACATAAGCATTTGGATTCATTTACTTGCATGGAGGCCGCAACCAGAAATAAGCCCAGCACTCATTTAGTCCGTTTTAAGTCACCAAGCAAGTCGGTCTGTGTACAACCTACCTTCCGTTTCTGTACAACAAACCGTTCAACATTCGTGATCGTTCGTTGTTACTTTTAAAAAATTTCAACCCCACCATATCTAAAATTAACAGTGTATAGATAGGCAATTCAATCCTAAAGATGCTCGCATAGTTAGTCAGTTCGATTTCTTCATCACAAATAAAGTGAGAGTTTTGCAAAGTTTCGCCACAATTATTAAGCTCCGTTGCTATATTCTGCTATTCGCAATACGAATACCCTCGATAAAATAACGTCTATACTTTGAAGCCATAAGAAGTGAAAGAAATTACACGCTAATAAGAAGTTATAACGCTTATTTAAAAGGGAAATCGAAATTCAACGAAAAGTGTGTGAAGTGTGATCAAACTTGGGTGTGTAATAATTCACCAAGAAATAGTCTTGAAGAAAAAATATTTTTGGTGATTTTTGTGTGTCTTTTGAAAAGTGAATTTGTTTTATTCGTTACAATCAATAAGCGACAAACCGATGTTACAAGAGTAAAAGTTGTGGTTATTATATTTTTTTTTACGAACGAACAGTGTCATATAAGGTAAGTTAAATAAGAATGTGGTTTTACATTTTAATGTTTCTTATAATATTAATTGTCAATTAAATTGATAGGTCAAGACAGGTGTCGTGGTCTAACAAGTTGTATCTATAATTGTATCTGAATAACATGCAATCTGCGTAATTTGCAAATTGTATATGGAGTTGCTAACTTACGACGATGACGAACGAAGGTTCCTACATTATACTCGCTTTCACTTTGTGCTGCTATATACTACATTCAGCCAACTTTCATAGCACACACTCCCCACCAACTTGTTGATGCTGCACAGTGCCACTTTTGGCTCAACTGCCAAAGTTGCATTCAACTTATCGTAGAAAGTATTTTGTGGAGCGGGTTTGCATTTTTGGGACGTTAATTTCTCTTTCAAGTGTTTTTTTTTTTGCCATTGAAGACCATGTTGGAAAAAAATACTATGGACTAATGGGTGTCAGCTTGATACATTTGATGAGAATTGTCATATTTGCAATGTCCTTGAACTTATTTATACAAAACGAGTATTAGGTTAATTATTTTAACAAAATATTATTGATTGATGTTCTTCTTTAGATTGCACTTTCCAAAATTCTTGAATTGGTCTGAGAACAATCATCTCAATGCAAAATATTCTTCAAGATAATTTTCTTTGTTTAATTTTGAATATTTGATCTACATAATGATCAAAGACTTGGTTGTTGTTGTTACCAAAGTAAAAAGTTGAGAGATTTTTAATCTTAGTGTCGTTAGTTAGGGCCCGAAATTGGGCGCCAATTTTAATAGGATTTTTCGTAAGAATTTTGCAAATTGGAGAACTGTTTGAGTTGCAATGCTTTAAGGTTTTTTTTTGGTACAGTTTAAGTGTTTTTTGTTACAGGGAATTAGGGCAATAATAATTACTCGATATGTCTATTTAGCGATTCTACTTCTTTTGATTTCTCAATGTGTATAAACTCAATGATAATACATAGAGAAAATTATATTTTGAACAGACAATTTCAAAGTGAAGCAGTGATGGATGTCCCAAATGGAGGGCGCTGTTATTTTAGATGCAAAGTCGGCATTTATAAAAAAAAAAAACTAAAGATCGCTGCATCGAAAAATTTTGGACGGTGGGCGCTATCTCTAAATTGTAAACAAGGATGACCGACATTATTTAAAAATATAATAAGAATTATTTGTCTGATGTCTGATGACACTATCACAATCGTTATTTTGTATCTTTCTTAAATAGTTTGTTTAATGATCTTTTGCAACGGCTGGAAGGGTTGTTATTTGAAAAATAGCAAACAGAATCAAATTATTAACATTTAGCTCATTTTTAATAGCACGTTTGATATAAAGTATAGTGTTTCCTAAGTAAAGCCCTCTTGAACTTATACACATAGAGGATCAAGATAGTTTTGTAAATGTTTTTCTTTGTTTCGCTAGCCTTTAAATCAAAAACAAATGCCTTTAACTCAAAAATAATACTACGAGAAGTATTTGAAATTTATTTTTAAAAAAGATGATTTCTCTATGTGTATAAACTCAATGATAAAAGTTAGAAGGAGATGACTAACGTCCTCTGTATGACCATGTTACGGTCGCTTTAAGTTGATTGCCTTTCAAACAGCGATGGCCACCCCGGTTTTTAAAAAAAACTCATACCATACCAGCACATGGATGATCAATCGTGTGAGCCATTTGATTTAAGACATCCCACTTTGTATTGTACAACAATCAATAAGAGGAAAACTAAGTTCTTTGGAATAATGAATTGAAAGGATAAAAAATAACGCATGCCTTATCATTGTTATGAAAAACCAGATTGCTTTTCTCAAAAACTGCTCGTACGATTTTGATTAAATTTGACCTGACTGATACGGCATTAAAAGTCATTCAGATGGTTTAAGCCGGATTTCCTAGAGAAAAAGTTTAACGATACATGTTACATGAGGTTTGTTTTATTTTGAATTTCCCTTTAACAACCCAACGGATCTTAACCAAATTGTATTTCTAAAAGGGCGTAAATGGCCGGATGACCTACTTTATTTTTCAGATCTTAAAAACAAATAAACTATTAATTTTAATTTGGAAAATTCAATACTTTGAAAATAGATTCACGATTTTTTTTTAATTTTGTTTTAATTTGAAAATTATAAGGTTCTTAAATTTTGCAAACTCAATTTTATCATATAAATATGTATTTTCAAAAACGTTACTTACAAAAATTAATTTTCAAAGATTTTATTTTTGTTTATTTCATTATTATTTTTTACTTGCTACTTAATATGGCAAGTATTAGTTTCGTGTAGAAACAAAATTCAAGGTTTTAATGCATTTTGATGATAGAGAAGCCCAAAAAAGTAGATTTCGTCATGCCGTCCGTCGTTGTGCGGATGTGCGTAAGCTTATGTTTGTTTGTATGTGCACCGACCTAGAGCCTAAACGGTTTTGACGGATTTAGTTCAAATTTCAAATATAGCACGTTTTGGTGATTCCCTAGAGGAGAAATTCGAATTTTTTGTATAACGCGGTACCTTCCATATAACGGTTTTAGTTTTTGAATTTTTTTCAAAAACGGCTCTAACGATTTTAATAAAACTTGGTGTACGGTAGTCTTAATATAACTGTATTTCAGGTTTTTGGATAAAAATGCACATAACGTAGTTTTAGTGTTATCGGTTTTTACAAATTTGACCATAACTTTATAACGGCTGAGTCGATTCCTTTAAAATTCGGTATATATATTTTGAACATTTAGCAAAAGATGGCATTTACAGTTTTTTGCTAAGCAACCGTTTAATGACAGTTGCCATTCAACTTTGACCTCAAGTTTAGTCCATTTTTTGATAATTTTCTTCAGAATTTCATAAAGTTAAATTTTTTTAGTCCCATAGTTTGCTACAAGAGCAAGTTCGTGCGACCCAGTCGTGCATTATATTTCTATTATTAATTGAAAGAATTTTAGAAAATATTTTATTAATTTATTATAAAATAATTGCAATTATCAAGTACGTGTGACACAGTAGGGTCTTTTGTTTTAAGATCGATATGTTGCTGACATTAATTATTATTCTGTAGGTGTTTGTCTCACCCACTCTTTCTTTTAAATCAAAATGAAAAGTAAGTATATTTTAACTTTGAATCTATAGCATCACTGATCGCAATCACAACTTGGATTTACTTATTTTGAGTGTGTAAACAAAACAAATTCGTATATATATGTACATAATATGACATATCGACGATGACTAATAATTAAAATTAAATAATTGTGTTTACAAATTTTATTTCAAAGTATTATTTTAGCGGATCGATTCTGTGTCAGATAATCACACTTTTCACACAACGTTTTTTTTTTTCAGGAAATTGCTGTTTGGTCAAATATTTTTGAAGAATCAAGACCACTAAAATTTAAAAAAACAAATGCAACAAAATGCGTAGTCAATATATTTGGAACAACAAATACCACATAATATATGTTTTAATCATCGTGACAATTTTAAACAAAGTCAATGCCAAAAAAACAGGTAAGTTAAAAATTTATGGTATACAAATATTAAATACAAAAATATATTTTTTTATTTCTTTATCCTACTAAGATTTTTTAAAGAATTAAACCATACTTGCAATGAATGAACTTAGGTTAAAGAAATGTAATTGAAAACAAATTTTTATATTTATTTATGCCACCGAACCTGTGCATTTTTTAATTAAGTAATTTTATGTTTTAGGCATTTTTGGCTTCTAGAACATAAAATTATATTAAATGTATGAATGTAGGTATATGTAGTTTTTTTTTTTATTGTGTCATTGAGTGATTCAGTCGGTGGTGTTTTTGTTATACGGATTATACTGTTGTATCATCAGATGGCATAAATGAATAAATTAAAGCGTGCTCAGACCATGACGCGTGACCTGTAAAGGCGTTTCAACAAGGTATAAATAAAATGCTATTTCCGGAGTTTTGTCTGGAGAAAGTTAGTCAACACGAAACAAACAAATTCTTGAAAGTCCAAGACAGAAATTAATTTGTACTTTTTTATCTTTTTTTCTTGACGATATTATGATGTAATAATCTCGACTAGGCTAACAACTCTCCAACTTAACAGATTCACCCAAAGTTTGGTCTGTGTGGTTTATAGCATCAACCTCAGAAAATTTCGCGTTGGCAAGCTTCACGGTTTTTTATTGTTTCAAGTCTGAGGTTGGCTGATTTGAACACTATCGTCGTCGATACTGTATTTAGTAGGGCTCACTGTTCAGGAAGTATCTCCTTTGTTTCTTTTTTGACATAATTTGAACAAAAATGAATCATTGCTACTTTACTTTCAGATGCGAAATCGCAAAATAATTTGATTTGTAGATTCCGTAAATCATCCGAGGAAGAATGCGAAAATAATTCTGTTATGCAACACGAAAATACTTGTGTGCATAGACTTCAAAATTGCTTAATCGATTTCAATGATATTTCTAGAGAAACTGGTATTTGTTAGCGAAACGAATATAAAGTTCTTTTAACAACAATTTAAAACTAATTAAAAAAAATGATGTTGAAGAACTTTTTCTAAAAAAGTACTTTTAAAATAGTGCTAGTTTACCCACACGTTGGCTCTAAATCCAGTAAGTCACATCACCCACACATTTTTTTTTTATTGTTCTTTATAGGGTGAAAATGGGATCAAATAAGTTTTAAATAAAATAAAGTATTGAGTCACTCACGAATAAAAATAGTTAATATTTTTTCTTTTTAAAAGAACTTAAGCTTTGTCTTAAACTGAACGTTGTGATGGTCGGATTAATTCAAACTAATTTTGTTTAAAGGCAAAATAAAATGATGAAAATTTTGCCCACATACTTTTTAATTCATATCAATATTTACAACGGCTGATTCATGTCACGTAATCATATTTTTCCTTTTTTGTCAAAAATCATTGAAAAGTTTTGATTTTTGTTAAATTGTTGATACAAAGGAATGACTAATAATAATTATAATTTCAAAACTTTTCAAGAACAGCATGAGTGGTGTGGTATGCTATTCTTGTTCTTAAAAATTCGACATATAATTTTGATCTCAGATCGGGATGAAGTAAATATTTCTGATCAATTAACTAAAATGGGATTCGCCAATATGCGACGGTAAGGTGACCATATATTTTGCAGGGCCGAACACGTGATGGAAAAAAATTAAAGTTACAGCTCTAACGATTTTGATAAAACTTGCTGTACATAACTGCATTTCAGGTTTTTTAGCTATAAATTCACATAACTGAGGTTTGGTGTTAACGGTTTTTACAAATTTCGCCATAACTTTCCTTTTGAACTCGGTACATTATTTTAAACCTGACATTAAGCACAAGATGGCATTCAAAGTTTTTAGCAAAACAACTGTTTAATGATAGCTGCGCCATACAACATGATCTCACGTTAGGCCATTTATTGATATTTTTTTAACTTTCTTAATAAATTTAAATTTTTGTAGTACCACAGTTTGCTACAAAATTCGTGTGACCCAGTCGTGCATTTTATTTTGGTTGTAGAAGATGAATTTCTATAAGCCGTATCTCCCATTAAACAGTTCTAGTTTTTGCAAATTTTCTCAAAAATAGCTGAAATATTTTTGATAGAACTTATAGTAAAGATTATATTTGCAGTGCTGTTAATAAACCATATTTTCAATTTTTTTTTAATCATTTAAATATGAATGGAGTTGAAAAATGATACCGTTTCAAAGGGAGAGATGTTTTGTTGTGCAGAGAATAAATTTATTCCGGTCCATCAGTATGTAAAAATAAAAATACAAAATGTATTATTAATGCACATCAGTTGATCCTAACAATATTATATGGACATTCAGTTGTTAAATTTTAAAATGGAATTTATCTGTTACACGACCACTTTCTGTTTCAAAAGGTCCATCAATAAACTAGAGTCCAATAAATGTTGTTCCGAATAAATTTTAAGTGAAAGAACAGTTGGAATTCAAATATTCAAAATATAAGAAGAGAATGTTGAAAATTTTTGATTGATAGGATATATTTTTTTTCGTTGCTTGCGTTCGTGTGCACAACTATTGTGGTTCGCATATACTATACTGTTGTTGTAATTCCATGTTAAAACACAAATCTGATGGTATCCTAAAATTTTCAGTGTACTCGCATGAAACCCAAGGGAGGATTATGGCAATCAGCTGACTATACTAATATGTGTTTGTGTGTCAACTGGACACCAATCCAGTTTTGGTTGTTCATAAACTCATACGATACACACGTATCTAAAAAACTAATCTAGTGTGCACGGCGCGAACGTGCGCATTTACTGTAGTCTAGTCCAATGAAAGATCTCACGACGTGAATTATAACTTCACGGTTGGTATACATTTTGGTTTGTATTATGCCGATAACTTAAATGATTTTAAATGTTTTTGGTGCAACTGGACATAAATTAATTTATTTGAAACATCTTCCTTTAAATGTTTTTATTTATTCATAGCCCAAGTAAATTAGACAAAAAACAAAAATACGAAAAAACTCAGACAAAACTAAATTTTTGCTGTGATCTTTATTTTGACTTTCAAAAGTTGGTCTTATATTTCACTTTTGAAAAGTCATTTGTCGCGTTGAGGAAACGTATAGTAGATTTCTTGTATTCTCTTCTGAGATTATCAGAAAATGTTCAGCATAAGTATATGGGATAGGTACATATTCCTTACTTATGATATGGCTCCATCGTCAGCAAAGAATAACTGATTCACTTTCGATTCAATCACCTTAAAGTACAACCATTGAGTTTCTACACATAGAGGAATCAAGATGGTTTCAAACTCAACGAAGTAGATGTCGCTACATGAGCATATAGAGTAATTATTATTGCCCTAATTTCCTGTAACGAAAAACACTCAAACCGAACCGAACAAAATTCTTCTGCATACACTTGTATTTGTTTTTCTTTGTTTCTCTGGCCTTTTAACTCAAGAATAATTGCTACAAGAGTAAAACAAAAACAAGTCAACCAGTAACGACATCCTACGAGCAGTATTTGAAACTTACACATGATTTCTCTATGTGTATAAGCTCAATGGTACTACCTATTTTATAAATTTAGATACCGAATTTCATAAAGGTCAAGGATTTTTGAACATAACTATAAGAAACACTGACTAAATCATACAATCGTATCTGATCCTAATTAGACTTTATCTCCATTATAATATTTATAATGTTAGGTCAGTAACGGCGTTACACAAATAGGTATCATCTTTTAAGCAAAGAAAATAAATCCGATTTAAAATAAGTAAAATTGTGAAAATTCGTATGTGAAATATTTCGTAACTCAATTTTGCCTCAAGTAATACAAACAATACATTATACCAATAAATGACGAAATTTGTTTTTCAATTTTTACTTTGGCATTCATTGTGTTTACTTCACCATACAGAAAATAACTAGATATATACGCAATTTATTTTATATCTGTCTTTGTGTTCTATGACGTAGACCGAGATTAAGGAAGAGGGAAACCAATGAATAAAACCACATCAAACTAGTTATGCAAGTTTTACGCTCAGCTCTTTTGTTTTAAGTTTCTTCTTCTCTATTATAATAAAAACAAAATTGAAATTTCCCTTATAAAAAGTGACTCCCATGGTAGGTATAGGTACATGCTATGATGACCGACTGACACAGTGAAGTTCATTTGGAGAGTATACCATACCTACTCAGACTTTGTAACGGAAATGTGTATATGTAGACCATGTTATGATAGTCAACTTAAAGGGAACAATAAACAAATTATGGTAAAAGAAAATGTTGAGGAAGTTCTTGAAGAATAGTGTTCCTATTAGCAAATAGCTGATAATTATATGTCTGAGTTTATAAAAAAGGTTTATGAGGTGCAGAATTTTTGCAGGTAGTAGGTCGTGCGGGGTGATATTAGACCTTTTTTAATTATTTAAATTGTTTGTTATGTTAATGTTTGCGGTATATTTGAGTTATATTTGGGGAAGTATTTGGTTTGATTTTAAATTATTATGGTTAAGTTTTCGTTCCCTAATCCCTATTTGAATAAATTTACACTAAACAGATTATAAATTTTAATATTTACAATGAACTGGACAAATCGTATCTAATTCACAACTTTATGTTTGATAAGTGTAAGAATGGAGTTAGAATAAGAAGTTTGGTGAAAATGTTTTTTTTTTATTTTCTTTCATTTTCCAGAAAGAATATATGTGGAAGACAGGCCAAATAATAATAAATAAATAAATAATAAAAAATAATTGCAAATTGTAGAAAGTTAATTTTGTAAGCTCTATCCGTTGTCAATTTTGTTTTCTACGACACTCCGTTCTCGAGATACGCAGACTCAAATTTGGGAAGATACCTCCAAACCACGTCTTCAGAACCCGCGGTACCCCGATCACAGGGAATTTTGTATTGCAAGTACCCTCTCCCTTGTTGCTTTATTTGAGCTACCAAAATATAAATTCCATATAAATTTCAATCTTTGTAAAATTTCGTGAGTACAGCAAAAGTGGAACGTATTACCTTTTCTTTATCAAATGTAACTTCTTTTTTTGTTTAAAGTCATGTACAAAAAATCGTGATGTTCTCTTAAAAAAAAAATTAATCATTGCTCATTTAGGTTTGATATTTTTTTGATATAAATAAGATATCAGTTGAATGTGTGCACCCGTTTGGGTGCACATGCACACCTCTTTTGATTGTTTTAATCTCATGTAAAAACACATATAAGATGAACTATGAGGATGGGATAAGGAAATAAATCCTTACCAAAATCCAGTATGAGCAAGTTTCTCAAAACATCAGCTGACTACGAATACCTATGGTTTTAGGTGTCTTTTGACAACAATTGGTAAGTTGTTCACAAAACAAATAGGATACTAGACTTTATCAGATTGCTTACATGAAACACGACACCACCCGACCGCACGCATTTTGTTCTTCTCAAGGTCAGCTGTTCATTGAAATTTAATCAAGAGTTTATGTCATTTTCCATCAAACTTAAAAAAAAATAAACCGGTTGTTAGGAGTGATGTTTGGGAGTGCTAATTCGCCTTCCAGAATTGAATTGGGAGTGTTACACATACACAATTCAGGAAATTAAATAATAAGTGCAAATAGTAACAAGTATTGAAATAAATACTTTTTAATTCGTGTCTGCTTCCTTTGAGGTTACAAAAATTTAATTTAAACAATCTTTGATCACTACCAAATACACAATTGAAATAGGGAGGGTTTTTTTCCGTTCCATTGAAAACTAATTTCCTCTTCGGAGTGAAATGATTGGAAAATGACATTAAATTCAATTATCCTTTTTTTTTTTTAATAAAAGAAAAAACTTTGTTCGGGCAACACTTCCCATCGGCTGCACCTATTTGGCTAATTCTCATTTTGTGCTTATTTAAATGTCAGGGCAAGGTTTTTATGAAAGAATTTTTTTGGAAAATAGTAGTTGTGTTCGTTGAATTTTACCAATTTTACCCAGGGTCGACCCAGAGGTTTTCCTGACAGCCCCAAGAGCTGTCAAAAAAAAACTGGGTTTTTTGGTTCTCAAAAAACGCACAAGGGTAGGTTTTGTGTTGTTGACAAAAAAAAAGATCCCAGGGCGACCCCAGGGCTCAACGAACACAACTAGTATACATATATACGCAAAAATTAAAAAATCATATCGACAGACTGATTTTAATTTCTTCATAAGAAAATAGAGACGATGTCCGGTAACTAGGAATGCCAAACCGCCCCATGTACAATGGATTAAATCGAGAATTTGAACGGGAACGGCCGGAAATACAATACAGTTGCTTTGAGTCAAAAAAAAGATATGTTGGCTCAATCAGTTGGGTCCATCGGTTGGCACATTTCGAATTTAAGCGTTAACAACAGCCATATGGTTTTAGCATTTGTTGTACCTACGCTATATTCTGTTTCAGTTGGTTTCAGAACATTAGTAGGTAATACATGGATTAGTTTTATTGAAAATTGGACTTGAAACTATTTTTTATAAATTAAGGTAAATTAAGGCCGTAAACAATACAACAGATTTTTTTCATTTAAACATAATTTAATAATATTTTTTAATTTATATTTTTAGAAGAATTAACATCATGCCAGCATCTTCAAAAGGCCGAAACTCGACGTGCCAGAGCTCTGAATTCTTTAAACAAGACAGTACGCATACCACGTTGCACAAAAATAGGAGAATTCGAACCAATACAATGTAGCAATGAAGAGCTTGGTACAACCTGTTGGTGTGTGGACGAGTATGGCTTTGAAATTCCTGGAACTCGAAATCAAACTCGTCAGTCTGTTCAGTGTGTTGAACCTGACAGCTGTTCGCTCTCCAATTGCCGAATGTTTTGTGAATCAGGTTTTGATCGCGATGCCAGAAGTGGATGTTCAGTATGTCGCTGCCGAAATCCGTGTGATGGCTTGGAATGCCCTAATGGTGAAACATGCCAGATTCAAGAAGTCAAATGTAAAAATGAGCCTTGCCCACCGATACCAACGTGCAAAAAAGGGCGTTCAATCGAGAATTACTGCCCAGCTGGACTCCCCTTGTCCATTGAAGGCAGCGTTCGGCCATTTTTGTGTGGTTTAGAACCCGGGAAGCCTGACTGCCCTCCAATGTACCAATGTATGGTGGAGTCCGGAAATGACTATGGAGTTTGCTGTCCAAGTCCTTCGTTGATGCTTAAGAAACCTGGGTTATGTCCTGCTGTGGACTCATCCCCCTACACCGAGAAGACTGGTTACATGTGTGGAACACCTTGTACCCATGATATAGAGTGCAAGCAAATGGAAAAGTGCTGTCACACTAATGGCTGCAAGATGAGCTGCCAACAACCCGTAAATGTAACCAACTGCCATCAAGCAAAGGTGCTATCTGATTTACTAACAGTTAACGAACGTGAAGGGAGGGGCTATGTGCCGGATTGCAATGGACCCGGTGGTATTTTTTCTCCGAAACAATGCTCTCGTAATGGCTTGGTCTGTTGGTGTGTTGATCCAAGAACTGGCAACAAACTCAAAGGAACTATGGGTGCTGCTTCGAAAGTCAACTGCGATGGCTGGGAGAATATTATAAGTCGATCATTTGGACGAAGTTTCAGCGCGAACGATTGTGATTATAATATTTGCGCAGCTGTCTGTGAGTACGGATTTAAGGTAAATTCTTTAAATTGAATCTTTAATAGACATAAAGATAAAAGTAATTTTTTGTTTTCAGAATGATCACAATGGTTGTCCAACTTGTGAGTGCTCTGAGCCATGTGAAGGTTTTAAATGTCCTGGAGGTTCTCACTGTGAAGTGGCTACGGATCCTCTATGTGTGTCTGGATCTGCGTTATGCTCATCGTGGCCAGTATGTAAACCAGACCTGGTTTATTCTAATCCTTGTGAAGTAGATAGCCCTCTCCAGGACAACGTAACGGGGGAAATACTCTATTGCAGTGAAGGTTTTTATACTATATTATAGCATTAGCTATGTAATTTTGATGCTAATATAAAATTCTCTTAGAACGCCAATCCCGGGCAATAGAACCTGTACTCTTTTATGACGATGAGCCTTTAGTTTCGGAAAGCCGTTCAAAAAGCAATCAGATTGTATGTCCCTCAGATTACAAATGCACAAAGCTGCATGGGCAAACCCAACGAGTTTGTTGCCCTAATAGCGTACCCAAGATATCTGATGAAATCGACCTGGAAATTGAACCAAAACAGCAAACAAGTAACTTGTAGCTCTTCCGTTTAAATTATTGAATTGATTTCATTCTATCATTCTAGTGTGTGAATATCTACGGGACTTTTCCAAACGTATGGAGGGAACTGAAAAGGGTATGCAATTAGCGATTCCACCGCCAGTTTGTACCAACGAGGGTAACTTCCGGGAACGTCAATGCAAGCTGCGCCAAGTAATGGTAACACGGGCAGAACATCGCAAGATTTTGGAAGAGAATACAATTCGCAAAATGAGAATGCTTCTCCACGACAGATCAAAACGAGACGTAGAGAGCTTAAAGCTTTATCGAGTGGATGATAGCCTTTTGAACATTCAAGTAGCATCGCCTTCCGTGAGTGGCAGAAGTGCTAAACTAATCGAGGCTTCAGATGAGAACGATTTATTCCCACAGATTTTTAAGGCTAACACCCGAAAAAGTTCTTCAAGCCGATTAAAAACGAAGAGCAGTGAGGATTTGGTACCAATCGATATTGAAGAATGCTGGTGTGTGGACAATTTTGGAACAGAGATTCCTCAGTCAAGAGGACCAAATGTAACTGACGAATCTTGCATTAATTTGCGCGAATCCATCGATTGCCTAGAGCTGACATGTCGCATGGGATGTGATTATGGATTTGATTTGGAACCAAGCAGTAGATGTCCATCTTGTCATTGTCGTGATCCGTGCAATGGAATTTCTTGCGGTGATGATAAGGAATGCCGTATAATTGATGTTTCCTGTGACGATGAATATTGCCCACCTGTTCCGGCTTGTTTGCCAAGGAAACCCGGCCAGTGTCCATTCCTGGTACCACCAGGTTCAAATGGACATATGGATGGAAACGTTTGCTCCTACGAATGCCGAACGGATTCTCAGTGTGATGGATCGCGACGTTGTTGTTCTAATGGCTGTGGGACACAGTGTGTGGAGCCACAGATGAAGACAGCTTGTCAACATCTCCATGCCATTCAAATGCATCAGTTCTCTGAAATCGGTATACCAGCCAAGCAAATGCATGTGGCAATTTGCGACGACCAAACTGGCAAATGGAAGGATGTTCAGTGCGGTCCAGAAAACATCTGTTGGTGTGTGGACTCAAATGGGCAAGAAATAGATGGAACTCGTGTTAAGAACGCTTCTCCTATTTGCAAACCTAATTCTGCATTTAAATGTCCATCCGTGGAATGTCCTCCTTGCGAATTCGGCCATAAAATGGATGAAAACGGATGCACTACATGCACTTGTCGAAATTTGTGTGACGAAATTACTTGTTCATCAAACGAAGCTTGTGAGCTTATTAATGTTGAATGCGTTGATCGTCCATGCCCTAAAATGCCAATATGTGTACCTCTCCGTGACTCTGTTTGTCCTGAAGGAAGTCCACTTAAGCAAAATAACGTTGAACTTAGTTGTGGTCCACATAATGAGAACGATGTTTGCCCTACCACACACACCTGCCAACTGAATCCGGTCTCTCATAGAGGTGTTTGCTGCGCCAAGACAAGTAAGCTTAAACCCTTTATTCAAATCTTTTCTTTATCATTTTCTTCTGCAGGAGATGTCTGCTTTGAGTCCATAGACAGTGCATGTCAGGCTACTGAGGCAAGTGTCACTAATGTGACCTATTATAGATTCAGTCCGAGGTCAAACAAGTGTATCCCAATACCGGTTGATATGAACAAAGCCAGCTGCCAAACTAAGAACATATTCCGTAATGAACAAGCGTGTGTATCCGTGTGCCCAAGTTTGTACAGTAGAATCTATTAAAAATATATTTGTAACGAATTTTTTTGTAGTTCTCACTCCATGTGAAAGACTGAAGTTAAAGAACAACTTGGCCGCCAAACGAGCAAGGCAGGCAGTCTGGTTTGAGCCAAGGTGTGATCCTGCGACTGGTCACTGGAGTCCAGTGCAATGCCTAGGTCAGATGTCAGAAGAACCTCCGGTCTATATTCAAGGAACCAACTCTTTTGCGGACCCAAAGAGTCTAACTAAATCCTCTCTAAAAGGCTATGGTGTATGTTGGTGCGCCGACAAAAAAGGAGCCCCACTAAAGGGTACACTCACGCGTGACTTAGAACCAATTTGCAACAGTCGACAAGCGCGAAAGCAATCTCATACTGAGATGAATGATCCTCTTATGGAGCATCTCATTGAAAGAATGACTATGTTGGTATCCGAAGATGTCGTAGAAGAAGAAGACGATGACGATGACGATGATTCTACTATCCGCATCGAATCAATGGCACGTTCTAGTCCCTCAGCATCGGGATTAGACAATGTTTACGAAAATGTGAATTCAATTATGGACTCAAAGCTCTCAGTGGAAAACATGCAAAAATTAACACCAATGGCTTCTACTCCCACGAGATGCATTGGTATTGCCAAGACTGCTTCATTTCCCGTGATATGCGACGAGAACGGTTCATTTCTGCCAACCCAGTGCAATGTAAACAAGTGCTGGTGTGTTGACGCCGCTGGCAATCAAATATCTCAGAGCTCAACGTTTATTAAAGGTACACGAAAATGTGTATTCACGCCCATTGAGTCAATAGCTATTGAAATTTTCCTATATAATATCTCGTCGATATCTGTGAAGAACTTCTACGATGTTGTTAAAATGGATCTCCATCAGTACATTGGAGACCCTATTAATTTACGAGTTCAAGAGAACATAGATGGTACTGCAATCGTTAGTTTTGAGCTTCATGACGCTGAAAAAATTGATAAAGCATACCTCATCGAAGATGCCATACAAAACCAGAGATTATTCCTGGGTAGAGGACACTATGTGCCAGATATAACCCTCTCTAAATTCGACTATAGAAATCACCAAAATCCAGTTGCACAAACGTTCACCTCACCAGAGAGCACAATTCAAATTGTAGTCTTTATACTGGCTACATCTTCGGCATTTTTAGTGAGCTTGTTTGTGGTTTATGTCATGTTGAAACGTGGCAGACATGAGAAGTACCAACAAGACAACTATTCAATTCAATCAGATAACATCAACAGCGACAGGAAAATTGATTTTGGTTCTCCAATTTTTGTTCTGAGCGTTGAAGACAGCAAAAATACCAAATAAGCTTTATGATTGGCAACAAACTGCCGCCTGGACAAAGTGTACATTATTTCTAGGTCTATTTTTTTTTTTTTTTTTAAATCTATGGTTCTTTAATTTATAACCAAAAACTGTAATGTATTTGTGTATAATTTATAATAATTGTTAAAATTGAAATTGATTAAGATTATTTTTGACATAAATTAAAACTTGGCTAATGGGGGGTAATACATAATATATCCCATGCTTCTTCTTAAGATATATTAAATTATCTTAATAAGCTATTTAGTTACCTATATATATGTTTTTTTTTTGTTAATTATTGTAAATAAAAATAATTATAATCTTCATTTTTTTGACATTTATTAATTTGCATAATATTGAATACCTATATCTATAGCGGTTAATTTTACTCTTTTCCACATAGAAATATTTGGTCAAGAAGATCAACTCACATAAAGGCTAGATTGAGTCTTAATTTAAATCACAATAAAACCGAAAGCTAACAAAACTTGGTCAATGTCGGACTCTCATAACAGGTATAGATGCAAAAACACCCCTAAAAGTAATTTACAAAGCGGATGAAAACAAATGTTTTGAAAGAGAAAACTTAATTGTGACTAAGTAGATCCTTTCTTTCTAAAAAAAAGTTAATACTGAGACTATGGTTGAACATCAGTTATAACTAATAGTTTTGTGCATTTAAAGCAGAATCAGAAAAATGACAAATCTGTCAGTAAAGAAACGGGTTTCTTCGTCTGAACTATCGAATGTCTATAAACTTGCCCTATTAACTTGTTAAAAAAATGTTTTACATGTTAAAACATTAAAAGTTTACTTAAATCCCCACACACTGTAATTAAAAAACCAAGGTTGTTTTATGTAAATATCAATGAGCAATAATTTTATTTTAAAATTTCCTTTCTATTTTGTTAATACAATAATTTCAGAAGAGACTACAATATCTTAGAAAATACAATAAAAAATATATGTAAATAATTACGTTTTGCGAAAAAGGCGAAATTTCTTGAAAATTCGTATTAATATTTTGTTTATTAGGGGGAAGGAGATACATGACGACACAGTTGTTATCTTAAGTTTTATAAAATCATTCATGCTAAATGCACAATCCTCTGACAAATAGAGTTTATAGTATGTGAGTAATTGAAAATAAGATCTTGAAAGCAAGTTAAGTGCTTCTTTATTTGTTTGAATAATAAATTGCATTTATGGACAGTTTCAGGTTGCAAGAGCATTTTCACTTTCTAAAATATGTATTTTGTTCTCTGTTTTAACTAATACTATGATATATATATGTATAATATTAATAATTAAAAGAATACAATTTTAATTTGTTTAAATTTATTTTGGTGACTTGGAAGATCCTTGTAAATTGGAAGTGGGTCCACTACCATTGCTTTGAAGGCGACTGCTGGGTGCGAATGGAATCGCGGCTCTTTGGTCTTCCATGCGACCACTTTGAACTTTCATTATAAGGGAGAAAAAATCCTCATCTGGGACAGTTGCACCTGATGCTCCCCCTGGACGTCTTTGACGGTGTTGTTGGTCGATAGTCTCTGCGTCCATTGTGATTGTTGGAATCGGTAGCTCTGACCGTTGCTCTTCGATGCGGGAGCCCTGACAACGCATTAACATGTCCAGGAAAGCGTCATCTGGCTGTGAGGAAGCAGTTTGAGGGCTTGCAATATCTACAGAGCTTCCCGAAGGTTTCAGACCCCCGTGTTCTTTTGGCGAAATGGAGGAAGATAATGAATTCTGTTGGGTCAACGGTTTTCGTGACTGCATTTGCATTTCTTTTTTTGTTATTTTAATAGAGCATCTTTGGTCGTCCATTCGCTTGGATTGCGAGCGCGACAACATCTCGAAGAAGTCATCTTCGTTTGTTTTCTTAGGGAGCTTTTGACCTTCGATGGGTTGCTGAGTAACACCACCAGGTTGTCCTGCGCGCTTGCCATCAGGTGTGATTTTTATAAGATCCAATTGTTCCATGCTTTGTCGTCGTACTCGAATCATGCGGGAATTCGTTCCGTTTACTTGTGTGTTTTCAGAATCTGTAGAATTTTCAGCATCCGAAGCAAGTATGTGTTCTTCATCGTCACTTAGCCGGGGCAAACCAAGTAATTTCCGCAAATCAGCTATGTTTACTTTCGCTGTGGATTCTCCAACAGGGTCGTTGAGTTCTTTGGCCAAACTGAAGTGCGATTCCGCAAAGTGTAAAGCTTTTTCGTGATTGCCAATAGCTGAATGGGCATTACCTAAACTCCAGCAAGCTCTAGCTTCACCCACTCTGTCTCCCAACTCCTGGGCGATAGCTAAATGCCTGTGATGGTACTCAATTGCAGTGGGGAAGTCCCTGAGAAGAGTGTACGTGTTGCCGAGACTATAACACGACTGTGCCTCAACTTCACGTTCACCCAGTTCGATGGCAAGTGCAAGAGTTCGCTTATAATGTTCAGCTGCTTCCTCGAATTGCCCCAAGAATATATGAGAGTTTCCTAGGTTGCTGTTTGCTCTGCGTTCAGCTGCTTTGTCGCCAAATTCTCTAGCAATCCTAAGTCTCTCTTGGTGATGCTCAATTGCTGCTTGGAAGTCACCTAGCAGGTAGTAGGTATTTCCCAAATTACCACAAGCTCTTCCTTGCGCCCCACGATCACCAAGCTCGTACATGAGCTTCAGATTTTCTTGGTAAAACTCAACGGCTTTGGTGAGAGCTTCCTTTACTTCGTCGGAAAAATCTCCAGGATTTCGTTGACCCATATGCTTCCCCTTGGCGTGGTATACATTTCCTAGATTGTAGAGTGCCCTGCCTTCAGATAGTCTATCTCCCAATTGGCGTGCTAATGTGAGATGACGGTCACAACAGATCACCGCTTCATCGAAGCGACCCATGACTTTCAGAGTATTTCCAAGATTTCCAGACGACTTTGCCTCACCCAGTTTGTCATTCATCGAACGAGCCAGTGTCAAATCGAGTTTGTGATATTGCATGGCTTTGGAGTAGTCACCCAGGTAGAAATATGCATTCCCCAACTGGCTATATATGGCACTAAGAGTTCGCAAATCATCAGTTCCAGCTTGGACTGCTGCTAGAAAAAAAGCAACCCCAGCTCTGCAATCGCCAGCCTTACACAATCGCTCACCTTCCAACGCTAGTTCGAGACACATAGACGAAGCATCGTTTGTTGTTTGTTGAGGGTCGCACGAAATGTTTTCTGCGCTTGCCGACAATGAGGCCATGATTAAAGGATTCACAGCAGTTTGTTGTTATAATGACGAATATTTTTTTTACTTTTGTTTGTGAACTTCTTCGTGATCGAGATGAAAATTTTTTCCACTAAACTATTGTAGTTCTGCAAATGTAAATTTATTGACAAATTTGAAGAACCATTAAATATTACACTTATTGACCTTTTATTAACAATTAAAGGCGTTTCTTTAATTTTTAGTAAGAAAAATTTAAGGAAAGTATAAAAACGCATACGATACGAAGCTGTCAAAAAAATGATTCACTCGTTAAAAATGGTGCATAAGAGACAGGGTTGTTATTTATTTGTGTTTTTTTTTTTGTGTTATTTAAATTGCTCAATTAAAATACCCGTTATCTTATTTGCTTAGCTTGAAAAAAAATAAAAAATTCATAAAACACAAAATAAACTATACAAATCCTTTACTACATTGATGATATTGTGTTACTAATAAGCGTGTTTCATTGAAAACAATTATTTTACTTTATATAAATGGGTACAACTTGCATGCACTACAGAAACAACAGTTACTTTATAACTCTTATGCGGCCCTTATGGTAGATTTGCACCTGCAGAACTGCAGAAAACTAAAGAGAGAAAAAAAATACGCAATGGAAATGGTCTAGAAAGACTGACAAATACATCAACTCTATACAATCAACTACAGATCCTGATGGTCAAAGACGAAATCGAGATGAACATGGTTACCCATATCCACAAAATTACCAAATCATTAATTCATACAAATACTACCTTAAGAGAAAGAAATAGCCACAAACAAAAGATTTATATATTTCCTGGTTCAAAATTATTTGCTGCTACTAACTGCAAAATTATGTTTTGGTTTCGGACCAATGGTTTTGTAGTGTGTGTTTTTTTTTTTTCTTAATCTGGTCTGAAATGAAAATATAGTTATGCAATTAGTAGCATTGATGAATTTAGAACCAGGAAATGTATTCATGTTTTGTATCGTCCAAACATTTTTTAACTGGCAGCAAAAAAAGTCAAACTTATTTTGGTGCCATTTGGAAAAAGTTTGACTTTGAGACATTAATAATATATCTCCTTGCTCCAAATTGATTATTGCTGCTAATTGCATTTATATATTTAAATTTTAGACCAGATTGAGAAAAAAATGTTATACCTAAAGTATATAAATTTACAGGTAGGTACTGAAAAAAAAAGAAAAACAACCTGGGAAGATACATAATGGTATTGTAGTGTATTTTTTTTAATATGGTCTGAAATCTAAATATAATAAATGCAATTAGTAGCATTGAACAATTAAGAAGCAGGAAATGTATTAATATTTTGTGTCGTCCAAATATTTTGCACCTAGCAGCAAAAGAAGTCGAACTACCTAACTCCCAGTTTCTCACAGTTTTTCTGAAAAAAATGGAATAATATTGAACTTATTTTGGCAGCTCCAGAGTCGACCAAGTATATGCAGGGACTTCTGACATTACGAGTTAAGACAACACATTCAATTCTATGAATAAAAAAATAATTTTCTTCATTTTATCAATTTTGTTTAACCACAAATGATTGGCAGCAAATAAGCAAAACCATATGTTGGTGACAGCTGCCAAAATGTATAGCAAACTCAAACGTGTCGCTATTGTGTACTCTTTTTGTATTTAATGCTGAGATTTATATGCATCCTACTTTAGTTTTCTGCAGTTCTGCAGATGCAGAGACATGTAAATCCACCATAAAGCGACCAACCAGGCAATATTGTTGTGCAAAATATTGATCAAAAATATTGCGTGAAAATGGTTTGGCCTCACACGCTGCAATATTATTTCCCAGTATTAAACTGTGTAGAATGTTAGGTGTGTTTCATTGAGAAAGTTTCTAGAAAAATTTAAGTAGAGTAAGAAATTTTCAATAAAACAATGCAGTATAACATCGGCAATAAGCATAATGTGTGGCAACGTTCACAGATAAGACAGAGAACTATTGTGAATGATTTATTCCCAGTAAGAATTACTAGGGATACAAGTAGAAGTTAGAGTTACTCGCTATAAATTAATTTTTGTTTTTGTAGTGCATGGAAATTTAACTCTGCTTTATATAAAGTAAAATAATTTTTTCAATAAAACACGCCTATAATTATTATTTGTTTACTGCTTTCTGACTGTGTTCAATATTATTTTTTTTAATGTTTTTATTTTACATTTATAGTTTTATTTTGAATAAAAATGCTCTTTCTTCTTTCGTTTTGCTTCGGTCATTTTCGCAAATAGTAAATAGTTTACCATCCGAATTATAACCTAAGTATAAACAGATTGGTATTGAAGAAGTCGCCTTTACACGACACTGATTGTACCTACACGTTTTTTCTGTTTACAAAAAAGGCGCAATTGATCTTCGTTTGGCTCTCTGATTTTAAATGTTTCGTTAATTCAATACCCCACCATGTTTGGATTTTTAAATTTGTTTTGTTTGGCGGCTACATGTGCACCCATACGTGAAAAGATAGTAAATGTAATCATGAACGTCGCGTACTTGTTTTTAATTTATTGTTTTCTTCTATTGAAATATAATTTAAAACTAGGAAGTAATCTGAAAATCGATGCAATATATGTGTCCTGCTCAAAATATCTTCATTTGCGAGTTCAAATGAAAATTAACTAGATCGCAGACTGAACTTATCTCTTTCACACTTTATTAAAATATCTTTGCATCTCATTTTGATCTTTTCTCTCAATGCACCAATGTAACCAGGAGCTTACATATAGAATTCCGCAGTCGGATAAAATCTACTACTTGAATTTCGTGTGTGCCCAATCGGAAAACAAGATGGCTACCGAACAAATTTTCACACATATCCAATCCAAAAAATAGCTCAAAAGTATTCCATTTGTAAATCGAGTGAATGAAATTTTTGAAGAAAAAGTCGCCGCTACGTTACGCTCGGAGCAAAAATTGCAAAATTCTTTATTAATTTCCAATAGAAAAGTCGGCCGACCGTATAAAAATAAACTAATAAACATCATTTTCCGTATACGGTAGTGAATTTTCCAAAACTTCGGTAAAATAAAGAAAGAAAATATAAATGAAAAGTACCAATTATTGTTCTTGTTCATCGCTGCAATCGTCGCCATCGTAGACGTTCGTCGGATTTTTTTCTGTTGGACTAAGAAGATACTTATATTTAACTATTAACTAATTATTCTAGTTCCCATGATTTGAAGTTAAAAGAATTTATATCTAATTAATATCGTGTAATCGGATTAAAGAAAAGAAACGAACTCAACGTTGTGCAAGCATATTAAGTAGTGTGAAAAATTTTCTCAAGACGGACGGGCTGGGTTAATAAAACAAAATTTGTGCGTAAACTTGACGAAAACGAACGATTTTTTTTTATTTTGATTAACCCAATACTTTCTTTTAGTTTAATATCAGAAAATTTCAATATTCATTTTTGCGGTGATTGTAGTTGGAGTGGAGTTGAAGGAAAAAGAACATTTATCGAAATACCTACATATATATTTTCTTACATCCTCGCCCCTCGGTAAGTTTTTTTTTTATAGAACCAGAAATAGTGTGTATGTAGAATAATTTTGTAGAGAATGTGTGGTCTTCGAGTGTTATTGTTGTTGGGGTCGAGCTAATAAGAATTTTCATAAATTTTGTATTAATTTTGCTGAATATGTTGGTGAAAAGCAAATTATAGCGAAGAGGTTTTCTTTTTTTTTTTTATAAATATAAAAACCTATTGGGGAGAGAGGAGCAGTAAAAAAACAGAAGATTTTCTTCTACTCCCTTAACATATTTTTGTTAGTGGCGTGCGGTCGTTGAAGTAGGTGGTGTAGACGTAGAGCTGGTCTGGTCTTTTACTTTGCAATTGGAATCCCTCGTCTCAGCTACTCTGTTTGTTTCTTTTGTACAACCAAAGACGGATAGGCATTTTACTCCTCCATTTCAAATTTCGGCCACTCTTCCATAGTTCTGTCTCGGTCTTGTTCTCTCATCGCCGCCGTCACCTTGTTAATCAGCGCCGTCGTTTTTATTTGAATCCAGGATCGTACTTTTTGAATATAATATGCATGTGGAAAATTTAAAGACGATTTCATGTGTCAATTATTTGTTTGTTGACGACAATAAAAAGTCAATAATATTAGCTTGCTTTTCAAGTAAGTAAAGAAAAAATCCAGTGCTACGTCGAATTCGTTCTACCCGGCCAGTGCCAAAATCCAGTGTCAAAATGACGCTCAGTACACTTAGTTGAGCAATATTTTGGGTAGAACAAACGGATTGAGTGTCGTTGTGTTGTTTTTCATTTTTTTTGAAAGTATTGCATGTTTTCAGTAAGAACTTCTTGATTTTTTTAAAAGAAACTAAACTTTTTATATACTTTGTTTGTTTAAATTTAATTTTCTTGAACTCGGATCAGTTTTTGTTATTTTTATTTTGTTAACCCATTGTTATTAATCACAATTTTATTTTCTGAGCTAAATACCAAACAATATTTGCGAGTAAGAAACCAAAGTAAATAATTGCCCAATTACATTTCTAAGATCTCCCAGATCTCCGTTTGCTCAAAAATATAAACAAAATTTCTCAGTAAAATTTTATACTATTGCTGTCAAAAAATTAAGTGGAAATTTTTCGATTCGTTTGCTCAGGTGAGCGCTTAGAAATATAAGCTTGTCTAATGCTTTGTGTGAACTGTGCACTCATTGTTACACTTACTTTATGTCGAATTCGTACTACACAGCCAGTGTAGAACTCAGTGTTGCACTAACGTTGTCCTCGGTACTCAAAATTGACAGTTCTAGCTACACCACGATAAACAGATTATATGATAAGATCACGTCGTTGCGTAACGTCACTATCATCTGTTTATGTCTAAAAATGAAAAAAATATTTCATTCCATTTAATTGTTTTTATTATTTTTTCTTTTCTCGTAGTCATTAACACTCAAAATTAATTGATTTGAATGCTTTACTTTTTGATAGTCATCACATAAAACGTAAAAAATTAGTCAAAGATGATTGTGACGTCACTATCATCTGCGAAATCGACAAAATGGCGATTCGACTATCTTGAGTGAGCTGAGCATACCTTCTATTTCTTTTTGAATCTATAAACAACATGGCCGTCAAACTTGATTTTTTCAAAAGATCTTCAAGAATTAAAAAATCTATTTAAAACTGTTCACTTTTTTATAAAAATAAGTTCTTAAATATTTTGCACACAATTTATCACAATTGAAATAAATAAAACACAAATAAAACCCATTTACCAAATCGACAGCTGATTATTGCATTGGGCGTACAAGGAGGGGTAAATCTGCCGAAAAATCCAGATCTGCAAAATTGATGGGAATTCAAAATTAAATTAATTTATTTGCCCAATAGAACGCGTTAACTGTCAACAATTGATCTCCGATCAAAAATAAATTGATTTATTTTACCAATGTAAAGTCCCATAAGTGTCATTTGCTGCATTCACTCCCAGTTTCACAGTGATCGTTTAACCAACTTCAGTGCCTGTAAATTCTGTAGGTAGGTATGTATGTAGTTTAAACTAACATTTTAGTTTAAACTCTGACTGTGAAACTGGGGTTCAGTGTCGTTTTGCCAACATTCGTTTTAAAGCGAGTGTAGAAATGAGTGCACAGGGCACACATCTATTTTAACTCACACAAAAGTATTTGACATTTCTGCCATTATTTACTTTAATTTTTACTTGCGAATTTTGTTTAGTAGTTTGCTAAGAAAATAAAATAATGGATTAAACAAATTAAACACAACAAAAACTAATCCTAGTTCAAGAATATTAAATTTAAACAAATAAAGTTGATAAAATAAGAGACCAAAAGTTCATTTTCTTTTAAAAAATTATACTTTCAATCAAATGAAAAATAACACTAAAACGACACTCATTTCGTTCGTTCTGCCCAAATATTTCTGAACTGAGTGTCATTTACAACTACTGCCAAATTTGTACAAAACGATCAATGAGAGGAGCTACACTGACACTGAGTGCTACACTGGCCGAGCAAAACGAAGTTCACATAAATCGAGTGAGAAATTTCATTAGTTGTAGGTATGTATTGTTGATACATTTCGAAATGAAAAATTTTCCGTGTTATAGATAAATATTTGAATTATTTTAAAATTTTTAAAAAGCATTTTAGTGCTATTTTGAAATGTAATTCAAAAGTTAAAAATATGTAAAAAATTATTTGAATTTTTTATCTCAAATAGGATTAATAATTTTGTTAAGATTCCAAAAACATAATTTAACTTAACTTTTTTTTGATTTTAACACGGGAGAAATTTGCATTCCAAAATGTACCAGCAATGCAATTTTATGCTATTTCTCATCCGGTTTACGTCATCCTTTTTTTGTTGAGCAATTGCCAAAAGTAACTCTTATAGGTGATTACGTTATCTTGTTTTCTTATATCACGGTTTATTCTTGGTCACTTGGACTGTAATAAATCTTGAGCCGAATAATGAGAGCCTTACAGGAGTCGGTTTTCTTTGTGGGGTGATGCAAAGATCGAATGAAATTGAGAAGCTGCATGGCCTGCAATGTGACTTAAATCAAATGCCCCCAAGTAGACGAGCAAACGTCTTTTACCTAGTGGCTACAGCCATCATAAAACAATAATACCAAAGTTTTCGGTTGTAAGAGAGGTTTTCCTAGTCATCCTTCGATAGATTTGGACAGTGGCGGATAGAATTGTCACCGAAAACACTTCACAAGTTTACGTTTCTCAGATGTCGCAATCTACTTTTTCATCCCTAAGGCAAAATTCTGTTAAATTGTTTGCTTTGTGTGGAACAAATTGACTGAAAGAAGTTTGAAAGTTTGATTGGAACTTATTAGTGATGCTCTAACGGTCTTCTCAGTCAAGCCGTTCATACTCTCCTATGAACCGAATATTTAATGAAATCGATGTCTGTTAGTGTTGCTTGAAATCTCTGTTGCCATCGACCTTGCAATAATTTGTCAACTATCATTTTTCTGCATCGCATTTTGATGTTATTATTTTGCAATTAAGTTTAATAGAAAAATATTGTTTAAAAACTTACCAAAATGAATACAAATAATATTGAAAATATTCTTATAAATGTTCCGCGAACAATTTGTTTGTACCGTCTTCATCGTCAAGTGATGAAGATGATGTAGTTAATAGTTTATTTTTTTGTTTAGGGAACTATTCGTATGAAAAGAGATTTATTTGCAGCTGCTACATTTCCAAATATTTAATGCGTATTATATACCCACATACAGTTTACTGATTATTACTGATTACAGTATTATACAAAAATAAATTGTCAATAATAAATAGCAGTGTTCAACAAAAAAAAAAAAACATTTTGGAATGGCATAGAAGCGAAGAGCGCCATCTAAAGTTTACTTTACTTTAGTAAGTATAGAAGCGAAAAGACATTTCTGTTCTGAATTTGTCGGACTTAAATATTTATAAAATAAACCCCAGAATTTCGATTCCTGGCGGCAAACAAATTATCCAAAAAACTAATTACCTACTTCAATAGCATTGCCTTTTCTCATAGAAATTTTACTGTGTTTGCTGTTAAAACTAATATGTTTAGAATTTCTTCACTTGCAAACAGTTCTATGTAGCCTAGTTGAACGCAGATAATTTAAGCTCATATAATTATGATGTTTACTCATACAACCATGCAAAACGTCAAACTGGTTTTTAAGGTCCTTTACGAATTTGATAAGGCTAGTAAAAATTGATATTATTAATATTTCTTTTTAACTTGGTATAGGGTACCATACCTATTGTTGTTTGAAGCTAGAAATGCCAATGATCGTTTTTATTATATCGATCGTTTTATGTAGAATGAACTATTTTAAGTGAACAAACTAGAAACAACATACCTACCTAATATAGGTATGTTGTTTCTAGTTTGTAATTGTTTTTTTTTATTATTAGGTTTATGGCCATAATGCGTTTTGACCAAGAACAGTACATCCTACATACCGTGTACAGTAAACTTTAGTTCTAATAAAATAGAAAGCTGAATTTTACTCATAACAACTGTTGTGCATGCCATATATGTATAGAAAATCTCGTACATGTACAATGTACATACCTGTTTTGGGGGTTCGTCCACACGGGTTACCTTTACTTGGTTGGGTAACCTTAAGTTTTGAATATGATTAGATTAGATATTTCTAAATCTTTTCAGTTTTTTTCTAAATAATAAGAAACTTATTGAAAAATAATTGAACCGATTATTAATCGTGGACTTAAGTTGTTGATTTTACGTGTAAACTGATGTCGTTGTTTTCACACAAGTCATATAGTCTGGCAAAAAAAAAAAAAAAAACGCGGCTATTATTTAAAAATTATTTCGCAAAATATGGTTGGTGAATTAGAGGACAAAGCGTATACATACTTAAAAACATTTTCAAATAAAATAAAAGCGGATAAAAATCATGTGTTCTCAACCACTAAACCAAAATCTTTTGAATTAATTTAAAAATAACTCCACTAGTTTTAATGAGTAGCAATAAAAAACGAAATCGTTAAAAATACAGCACGGCCGACTCCTCGGGATTGATATTTACAAAGAAGCCTCTGATAACCCCGTTCAATAGACATAATACGGATATCGAACTTTCGTTGAGGTGAACGGGCGAGAATTGGTCCCTTTGAAGGTTTTTTTTTCATTCTTTTTCTAATACTCTGGAATTCTGCAATACATCTGTGATTGACCGACCACACTGTTAATCAGTTAAGCGCATTATACTTCGCAAACGGCTACTCGCTCAATGACCATGGTAATATTTGACATCAGCTTGATTGAACAGTTAATTTTCGCGGTTTCGTGAATTCTTTCGTAAATTCAAAAGTTGATTAGGCAACCATTATTTAAAACTAATGGGCCCAATTTTTTGTTCCGAAACTTATACTTTGATCACAGTTTAATTTCCGAACGGAACTCCTGCCTAACGGATACCTCAATAGGGCTTACTCATTTCTCAAAAGATATTTTTTTAAATTTGTTGTAAGATGCTTATCCAATTGTTTTTCTAGAAACTTATGTTTCCGATTCTGACAGTACATAGAACAACTTTTTATTATAGGAGTAAAATGCTACTTTAGTACAATAGTAGCTTTGATTCTCGTAGCCTCCGTCCGAAGCTCCGAAGAGGGGAACTCAAATCTTTTTCTCGTGCGGTTAACTGAGAGCGCAGAGCACAGAACAGGGGAACAGTTGCGGCTTTCCGTGTTTTTTTTTCTATCCAACTTGCATACGCGAATAATAATCAAATGGAACTTAATAGGCAAAGGCATACATTTGACCATCAGACAGTCCTCATAAAATTTTTTTCAACAAATACGTTCCGCAATACATTGTGCGAGTAGTCCGGTAATTATTTTGGAGAACACACAAAAATAGGAAAGAGTTTGCATATAATGATTTCAAAAATATAAATATAATAGATATTGAAGGCGAAGGAGTACACGACAAAAACGTGTGTATTGGGAGAACGTTGGTGTTGTTCATTTTTCATGTGCAATAAATTTTGTGCGACTCGGTTCGTCGGTAGTGTGCGTGAGTTAGCGGCTGGGGTTTATTTTTTTGTTCGCTTTGTTCGTCATCTTTTTAAAATATAACACTGTTTCTTTTTTATGTATAACAATTTACTTTCTCCTGTTTTCTTTAACTTATTAAACATTATGCAATCAAATTATATTAAAATTGTAGAAAGAAAATGTATTTCATGATTTATTTCATCTCTTATTTGATTGAAGTTCTTATTTGTCATTTTTGCTGCCTTGCGCTCGTACTTTTCTGTTCTCCTGTGCATGTCTGACTCTGAGTGAACTGTGGTTCTTTGGAGTGAAGCTGGAGGTGTATCAGAATTTGTTATAAATTTTTTTATGAGGGGAATTCCAATGCAAGTGTCACTTTACTTCACTTGATAATCACCATAACTAGAAGTTTGAACTGTGGGACTGTCGCACCCCTTCGATATTTTCTTTTCAATTTTCTAGAGTAAAGTGAATTTTTTCCCCCTTAAATTACGCATACCTACCGTACATGAAAAAGCTTTTAAATTTTATTTGTTTTGTATTTTTGGCTTTTTAAATGTGCTTTTAATTTACAAAAAAAAAAAACATTTATTTCCATTTTCACAATGACACAAAAATGACAGCCTGAGAGTTAAGTTCTAATAAACAAATACACAAATCTACATTATACCTACACAAAGAGAAATATCGCGACAAGTACCTACCTACTTCTTTCTATTCTTCCTAATTGAATATTTCTCTTCTATTTTTTTAAAGATACACAGTGTATCTTTTATGTGTGTGATAATACATCTGTCACTTTCTGATACATGATGTAGCTAATAAAAAAAAAATAAAATAAAGAAATGTATAATAAGGTGTACCTAGCAGTTATTTTTTTCTACTTTGGTTATGTATCAAGTTCTACTCTAATGTCAATAGTGTTTTTGTTGACTAAAAATCTTGAACTTAATTCTTGAAGATAAGATCATACAACTAGCAGGATTCATTGTAAACTATCACCTGACAATAAATTAAATGTGTGCCTACTTATAACTAACGTCAAGTGGTAAGCTGAATGGTGACAGTGATTGTATTGATTTAGACATTCTGTGGTGAGAGGTTGCAATGTTCCACTAAATCCAGCAGGTTTTAAACATTTTATTTTTTATTGAAAATTCTAATTTGCAAAAAAAAATTGGTATACAACTAGGTATATGAATTGTTTTTGTCGAGTAAAGTGAGGAGAAAATTGCTTTTTTTCTTTCAAAGCAGAAAAAAATGCTATTTTAGGGAAATTTCGATGACATTTTGTTTTTTTTTTTGTCTTCCAGTAGTCATTTTATTTTTGTCTTATAAATTACTTGACCTAGACAATATTTAGCTGTTGAGCAGGTCCATAGGTACTTAGAATATTATTTGAAGATAGGTATGTTTTCTGCAAAAAAGTGTTATACTTCAAAACACCGACTGCCGAGCTATGTGGGTAGAAATTACCGATTTGCATCATCCTCAACCAATAAATTCGACAAAATTCATTGCCTATCGACAGATTCGAAGTTATCACCTAACATTGAATGTTACTAGTTATAAAGTGTATTTATAAACGTCATAGGTAGGTAGGTACCCACATACTAACAAAGATCTTCGATCAGAAAAATGAATGAAAAACACTTTCATAGAGGCAAGCATTTTGTTAATTTTTATTTTAAAAAAATTTTCTAAAATAAGAATCGTGAACAAATTCGGTTTACGGTTTGGCTGCTTGGCTTGCCAAATTATGTATCTCTTAATCTTATGAACTGGGCTGTTGTTTGAGCTGAGCTGTTTTCTGAGATGAAATGACCTAAAATATGTTAATTTAATGAGAATTATTAAATATGAATACAACTTTACATGTGTACAGTAACAGACAAATAAGAAAAGTTGTATTTATTGATTTTCTTAAAGCTACAGAATCCCGAATTACAAACTCCGAATGATAGATAGATATACATTATGTACTGTCCTCCTAAGCCAAAAGTTTCTATCTCAAGAAACAAACTTTTTAATTTTCCCCATAGGGTGGTTGCACTTGAGGTCGGCCATCACTAGTAGTCGGCCACTAAGCCAGAAAATGATGGTTAATAGAGAAAATATTTAAACAATTTAAGTGACATTTTTTTTTTCTAAAGGCTTAACGTTCTTTCTAACGGCACACACAAATTGGGAAAATGTGGCTTCAGGTTTTTTGTTTAAAAATTCAAATTTGGTGTAAAGTTTTTGCAAGAGGTAGAAGTGTAAGTTTTGCTAAGAAAAAAATAGTGATAGAGATTTACAAAGTCTTGTAACTATGAAATTTTTGACGCCAAGTACATTTTTTTCAGTGTTTTTATGTTATTTATTGTTTGTTTTTAATGGTTTTTGCATAAAAATATCAAAAAATTATCAAGTTTTCAATAAATTGAGGGGGCCGTTCTTAGGGGACATTTTTTGTATAGTTCTTAATTAGTCGGCCCCCCTGGCCAACTACTGATGAATATGATTTTTATTTGTTTTGCTTGTTTTTATATGAAAATCTAAAGCAAACTTCAGTTTCTCTTAATTTTAAGCAAGATTTCTGAGTATATTTTCCTAAATCCAGTAGTCGGCCCCTACTTTGGCTATGGGAAATGAGATAACCGGCTATAAAAACGTGGGCTTTTTGTATCGGCTGTATATAAGGTGAAAAAGAACAAAAATAATATGGAAAATGAACAAAAATTATATGGAAATACATAATTATAAAGAACTAGCTGTTACCCAGCGCGTTGCTGCCAAAGAAATAAGGTTTGCTTGGTCATGGAACATCGAAGAGGTGTGGCATGATAACGTAGAAGTATTTTATATATTTTTTCTTGAATTGGAGTCCGATCGTTTTGATCGCTTTTAGTCGATTTTTGAGGGTTTGAATATTTCTTTCGGCAAGTCCGTTTGTTGCAGGATGTTTAGGTGCAATAAATTTTTGAAATATTCCGTGACTTGAACAAAAAGAATAGAATTGTTCACTTTTGAAAATTGAAGCATTGTCGGATACCATGACTTGAGGATATCCTTGAAATAAGAAAATATTTGCAAGCTTTTGAATGGTACGTGATTTGGCATCTATGCAAACAAGAAAACAATGATTTTAAAACGGTCCAGCGTAGTCAATATGCACTCGTTCCCAGTTGTCTTGAGGCGGATCCCACGGGTGCACTGGAGCTTTTGGTGGATTTGATCTATTGACTGCACAGTTTTCGCAATTTCTTACTAACCGCTCGATGTCTTTATCAATATTATGCCAATATACGTATCGTCGGGCAAGTTGTTTCATCTAAGTGATACCCAAGTGAGTTTCATGAAGTACCGAAAGAATTGTTGAACGCAGGGTTTGTGGAATAAGTATTCTGTCTTTTCGGAAAATAATACCATATTTGAGTGTTAAGTCCGAATCTGTTGAATTGTTTTGTAGGTCATTTGTAGTTTTTTGAAGCTCAGCATCTTTTTCTGTTTCTTCTTTGATGATTCGAGATGTGATTTCTTGGCTTGAAATTTGGAATATTGTTTCAGCATACAAAATGTTTACTTCATCACCAATTATTTGGTCAGTTGAAATTTTAATATGTTGAACTGGTGCACGAGACAAACAGTTAACTGGGGTAAGGCTTTGTGAGGATGTTAAATTCTTGATAAGGGTTGATTATCTGTGACAAGTAGGAAATGTCTACCGAAAAGATATTTGAAAAAATGAGTGACACCAAAAATTATTGCAATTGCTTCATGATCTAACTGGCTATAATTTTGTTCAAATTTCGTTAGAGAACGGGAAGCGTATGCAATCGGTTTTTCAAGCAACAAGATTTTGAAGACATTCATGGCGTGAAGTCACCAGCAGCATTCCTTCCTTGAAGCAATTTAGCGGTACATAATACTCTTCGTTCAAGAAAGCTCATCATTTAACACTAGATCCTTCGGATTTATAATAAGAACGAGTAGCCGCACAACACGAATATGGAATGTCTGTCAGATATTCAAAACCAATGTTCATAGGTATATCCTTAAATAAAGGCGGGCATGTGTTAAATTATATTAAGGGTATTAATAATTCCTTGGAGCGCAGTTATTTTAAACATAGGACATCATAAAGATCAAAAAAATATTTTTATGTTGGTCAAAAGAATGAAAAATTAAGAACACAAAAATGGGACCGACTACTGAAGAACCATGTGGCCGAACACTGGAGTTTAGAGGCCGACTTCACCAGGATCACACATTTTTGAAATTTTTTGCAATTTTGAATAATGGTAAATCAACTAACTAAATTTAGTGATTAATGGTAAATCAACTAACTAAAAAAAATTATTTATTCAAAATTTAGAAAACACACTAGATATTCAAAATTCAAACATAAATAGTTTTAAAGAACAGTCAAACGTAAAAAAAAAGTTAAATGGCCGACTACTAGCTCCATCACCCTAGTCTCTTCTTATTTTTTGCACACAATTAATTGCCCGTTCACAAATTTGTGCAGTACCGTAACGCTAGCTTTTCGTCTGTGTTTTTGAAGACAACGAAAAATTTCCTTTCACATTAAGGCTGGATTCACACCAAATTATCCAGAAAAACAAAGCAAAGCGTTTTTTTTTTTTTTTTTTTCATATGCTTAACTTGGTATGAAATATTTTTAGTCATGCTTTTCCGAAAATTTCTTTCTATTTAAGACATTTTTTTTATACTTCTTAAAGACAGGCGAACTATATAATATAATCATAAAATTGGATATAGTCTGTTGCAAGAAAAAAGTTGGCTAATTGGCCTACTAAGTATAACCTTTGTATCTGAGAAGAATAAAAATATAATATCTTAACATATTAACTTTTTTTAACGAATCAATCTTACTATTTGCAGATTGCCTCGAGGATCAACATGATGGCAGTTAATAGTTTGCATTCTTTTTAAAATTCAACTTATAAAGTGGATCAACAATTTTTCTCAATGTCAATAAAGTACAGATTCAAAACCATTGCTCTACATAATCTAAAACAATTTAGTGTTTTTTTTAACTGAACAAAGTCAGTCTTATGCTACCAACCAAATAAATTAACGAACCTGCGATTAATAACATTAATGTGCCATCAACACTTGCATCCGAAGAAAAATTATAGAACAAAACAAGTCAAATATAAAATAATGTAAACACAAGAAGAGTAAAATATATATACTACATATATGATAAGTAAGGATAATTATTAAAATATAAATAAAAAGAGTCCCTCCAGTAGCATTTTGTTACAATTGGTAAGTTAAAGTTTTATTTCAAAATTCAAATACAATTTATTTTAATTTTCAGTATTCTGCTCTACACTAAGCGAAAAGTCGCAACAACATTATACAAAATAAATCATTCTTTCCAACTATGAATTAAATAAGCCCGCTTGAGAGTTTTTCTGTTCTTAGCGGCTGTGGCATTCAATAAGATAGTTACTAGACCCAACTGTTATTCTATCTGGTATAGTATTGAGACGAACACTTACGTTGAACACAAGGCGATCCAGTTTCCATACATAACTGATAACTTCGAGGAAAAAGGTATGTTTATCTTTAGTATCAATTTTATTTCATTTTTAGCATAATAATTAAGTTAATTTATAATTAAAGCAAACATTTGACACTATACTCTCAATTTTGTCGGTGAATTTAATTTTGTAGTTTGCTGTTTAAAATAAAAACAGTGTTAAGCCAATACTGGGTATCTCTAAAGAATGTTATTATGATTCATATGATATGAAGGGTCTAGGGGGAAAACGGATAAGTGTACTCAAAATGATTTCGAAAAAATTGAATTTATAAGCTAATTTACGTTCTATTAATTGACATACCTAATTACAGTTCTTCCCTAGGCATTTAGGTGGTAACTGTTGTCAAATATAAACTTTCTTTTGAAACAACCCCTCTATTTGTAAGTATAGACGGAGAGCCAGCGACAAAAATACTTACGTCATTTGATAACGAAAATAATCAGCCTTAATATCATTTCTAGAGTTGTTTCGGATATCCAGTTCAGTTAGCATTTGGTATCCGGCCTATCCGGCATCTTTTAATATCCGGCCGCCGGAGCCGAATAGTCTTTTGATATCCGACCGAACCGAATAGTCGTTTTTTTTTCAGTAAAAAGTATAAATTAGTAGTACCATCATTGAGTTTATACACATAGAGGAATCAAGATCTACTCACCGAAGTAGATGTCGCTAAACGAGTATATCGAGTAATTATTATTGCAATTATACCCTGCAACGAAAATTCCTCAAACAGAACCGAAAAAAATTTTTCTGCATACATTTGTATTTATTTTACTTTATTTCTTTTGCCTTTTAACTCAAGAATAGCTGCTACAAGAGTAAAAAAAATTATGTCGATAGTAACGACATCCTACAAGCAAAGTTTGAAACTTTTACATGATTTCTCTATGTGTATAAGCTTAATGGTACCATTGAGTTTATACACATACAGCCTTATTGTGAAGTTCGCTCGGATTACATTCCACCCGGAAAAATTGAAATTTTCCTTTCCGCCTATTGTGAATTCTAGATAAAATTATTGACCAATCGAATAATTTAATTAAAAATGTTAAAAAGAAGATAAAATCTTCTTTTTTCTTCGACTGTTAGGTCACGATGAGTTTATAAATGAAACAAATATGTTGCCATTTACTTTTCCCGACGTTTCGGCAGGGGTTGCTACCTTCTTCAGGGGAACTTTATTGTGAAACATAAAAAAACAGAATATATAACACTTGTATTATGACAACTCAAAATAAAAACTTACGTTATGTAAAAACAAGAGAAACTTTAAATTAACAATTTGTTACATGAATAAAATTGAAATTACTTTTGAAATAAATAAATGAAAAATCTTTTATAAACAAAACAAAAATTGACATTTAGTCAGAGACTAGTGAGCAATATACAGCCGATATGTTTTGTGTGTCAATTTTCCGATTCATGTTATTACTGTTGTTAATGATGTGCAAAGTTTCCAGTGTATATCGTTTTAATGCGTGCCGTTCAGTCTGCAGAACCTTCACGTCGTCTAAATCTGGGAAGTGGACACTTTCAATTGCATGGCTGGCTAAAGCTGTTTTACCAGGGTTGTTGGATTTAATGTCCGATTTATGGTTAGACATGCGTTGGCGAAGAAACTGTTTAGTGGTACCAATATAACACAAATCGCAGGGGTCATCCGGTTTTTCTTTACAATTAATTTTGTATATTACATCCGTCGCTTTACCCTCGTCTGGCGTAACAAAAAGTACGCTAAAAGTACGTCTTTGGATTTACTGACAACAAGTTTTTTGAAATTTTCAGTTAGATTAGCTACATAAACTACACTTTTATAAAAGCCAATAGGACAATCCGCTTTTAGGGCTTGAGAAACTTTATTTTTCTGTCTTCGTATGAGGCTTCTTATAACAGAAGAAGGGAACCCGTTGTTCTGCAAAATTTTCATAATTTTTTTATTTGTGTTATGAAATTATTCGTCGCTTATTGTAAAAACCTTATTTATAAAGTTGGAAGCTGTGTTGATGATGATGTGTTTGGCTTTGTTGGAATAAAAATTAATTAATTCCACCCGAAAAATGTTTAAACTTCGAAAAATTCCCCCTATTGTGGTCACCTTTTTCGGGCGAAATGCAAATGTCATTACAGCTAAAATGTTCACTTATATTTTGAAGGCGAACAAGTGAAAAAGTTGTGAATTGCAAGGCATTTGTTTATTTTTCGTCAGCTCAAGTATAACAAAACGCAAATTTGTATTATTGTTTAATCTGTAAAACGGAAATGTATTGATATATTTTCACAAACATGAGTTGTTTCAAAACATTTAACACCAAATCATCCCTCAAAATTGTCTCCGAACTGTTACCTTTTGGAACTCTTCGTTTTGACTGCACTTTTGAAAACAAAACGGTATTTCTTTTAAATAAATATAATTTTCTACTAAAACATATATGTATTTATATTTAAATATCGTAGGTATAACAAAAAAATAAAATTAATAATGATACAAATTCTATATACTAATATGAAAATTAATTTAAAAAGTTTATTTTTTATATTAAGAATATTCAACCAAGTAGAAGACTTAGCATCAGTTTATTTTAAGTGGACTTTTCTGAATTATTATTCAAAATTAATGCATTTAGCGGCCTATAGTCCAAGAAAACATTGCGTTTCGCCCGGTGCTAGCTTTGTGGGCTCGTCAGATGACGTCCAGCAAAAGGTATATATATATATTCCTTTAATTTTGTCAGGATTGATCGGAAGAGTTTACTTTTTTCATTTCATGGATCAACGAAGTAGCTTTTTTTTTGTGGTTTATTGTTGATTTGATTATTTAACTTTTAACAATTTACTATGATTTACTTTATTCACAAGTTGCAATATTCACAACAAATACTCGTCCAAAAGATTGTTTAAACAATTTAATTTTGCAATCTCTTTGAAAAACAACACACAATCATCGCTCTTCTTTGGATCTGTCAAATCAGAAACTTAGGTGTGTTCATTTATTATTTCAAGTAAATTTTTGAACTTGAAGGAGTAGAAAATATTCTCTTAGAGAATGCATTTTTTACAAAAAAAAAAAAAAAAAAATGATAGAAAATATTTTAGAAAGTTGTAGTAGCTATTTAATTATAAAAATGTAAAATTCAAACCGAGATTTGAAAATCAAGATAAATGATAATTTTTTGTTAGAAATGAAAAACAAAACTGTCACACTTTGTTCGGGATTAAATTGATATTACTTTAACCACGCCTCGCTTATCCGAAATGTCACTGTTGATCCGAAGTGAAAAATCGTTCGGGCGGAATCCCCAAAAGCTTTTAAAACTCCGGGGGAACAGATTTTCGCCAGGCGAAATGTATTCCGGGTGAACTTCACAATAAGGCTGATAGAGAAATCATGTGCAAGTTTAAAATACAAAGCTCAATGATACCATTGAGTTTATACACATAGAGAAATCATGTGCAAGTTTTAAATACTGCTCGTAGAATGTCGTAACTATCGACTTGTTTTTTTTACTCTTGTAGCAATTCTTCTTGAGTTAAAAAGCAAGAGAAATAAAGAAAAACAAATACAAATGTAATGCAGAAGAATTTAAAACTCAATAATAGTACTTACTGGCAATATTTTTTTAAATATCAAACAAGTAATAAACTTCTCTTCTGTACTACTAGTCTCAGTCTTTATCCAGTAAATTAAATGATGCAACATTTCCAGGTCCAGGTAACTGGACAAAAGATTTGTCTAAGCCTTTTGAAAATTGTTTTTCTTCTAACGCTTGCACGTGTTTGAGATGATTTTCTCTTTCTTTTAATCTTCGTCTTCTCAGTATACGTAGTAGGTACTAAAATATAATGATACATAATGTTAGCGTAAGAAAAAAACCATGATGAAATAGGCTAGAAAATATTTTATTTCGATGTTTGCTTATATATGCGCTTATATTACGAACTTGCTCTTGCAGAAAACTATTGGACTACAAAATATTAATTTATTAAATTATATTAAAAGGCGCACATTTCACAAAATGGCCTAAACGTGAAATCAAGTTGTAAAGTCTGTCCAATCTCAGTAATGGGTATACTGGAGGCTGGGCAGACTTCCGGATTATTTATTACACGTGCTGGGTGATGATAATAAGACTTACTAGTTATTTTCGTTATCAAATAACGTAAGTATTTTTGTCGCTAGTTCTTAGACTAGTAAAGGAAATCATTAATTTTTAAGTAATTAAGTTAAATGACTTTTCGATATGTAAAATGAAAAAATCGTGTGTTCATACCAGGCGTTTGAGAGTAGATTAACGCCGATGTTGTAGGCTTCTTTTATTACTATTCTGTTTAACACTGAAGTTGATTCGTTTAACATTGAAGTTGATTCACTTAACACTAAACTAAAAAGGATTATTTTTAATTTGTAATGTGCATAATAAATATATTCGTGCAAAATTATAGTCAACCTATATTTAAGGAATTAACGTGACACCACTTAACACTTTTTTTTTTACTTCCAGTTATTTGTTCCACTGAAAAGGGTTGTTGATGAATTTATGCAGTGTTTGTGTGTAGTCACATTCCACAAAAACGATTTCAAGAGAGTGAGCTGTCATTCTCAGCGATTTTAGTGTGTTGCATTAAAAATATAATGCGATCGTATGAAAGTGGAAAATCGATACCGTTAAAAATTACCTACAAAATCGTCATTTTTATTGAATAATTCGTTTTTTTAGTTTCCAAATAAAATATTTTTTACGAGTTTGGATATCCTCCAGATTTTATCTTTTTTTATTCTCATATAATACGAAAATTTAAGACCCAATAACACTTGATGTGATTAAACAGAAATGTACAGTCTGGGGTAGACCATTGCCTTAACCAAAATGTATCTCCAGACCTCGATAGACGACCAAACTTTTTTAAATATTCTTCTTCTTGGCCTTCATCATATGTGAACACCCACTTGTGTGGCTTTGAAGATATTTCGGGATAGAGCATTTGCCATCGGACCATCGGAATGCGTACCTATTACTTCTGGTTAGATCGATAACACGATATAACCCGAAAATCTCGTTTTTAAACCTTCTTCGCCACACATTATATTATTAAGGATTGTTCGTTCAAAGGGGTTAATAACTTCCTCATCCGAACTAGACGTCTCCGCGTCCGCAACATAGAGATTTCTTAGAGCTCATCTAAATAAGCTCTAAGCAGCCTTGAAGTCGATGTTATTATTTTTTTCCAATTTCAGTAGTAATGCGGATATTTGGTCGATGATAAACTTTCCTTCTCTAAAATCAAACTGTGAAACTGAACACACAAAACGACAGATCAGATCTCATATGTGATAGCCTGAAGACTGTATGGTCTATAAGTGGTGCAAACAAGATGGTTTAAGTGCCTCTCATCGACCACATTATGTTAATTGATCTGGTGTAACCCTTGTGCCATAAAATGGGAAAATCTCGTGTTTGCCACTACGATGTTTCCCTCACCGAAAAGTCAATCAGTACAGCATGTGTCCGTTCTTTGGTGTGCTCTTAAAGGCTATATTCTGAAACAGTTTTAACATAAGTGTTTTTGTTACGAAGACGTTGAAATTTGTTTTTTGGTTTTTGTTTTTTTCCTCTATGGCAGTGCGTCAATGCGAATTATATTTACACGTTTGCTTACTTCATCGCCGCTTAAAACGTCTTTCCCTATTCTTTTTCCAATAAAGAAGCCATATCTGAACAGTTACTGGCTTTACTCGAACTCATGAGTGCATATTCCTTCTTTTTTGCAGGAAAATGTCATCGGGCACATTTGTTGATCGAATTGACCCGTTCGCTAAACGTTCATTGAAAAAGAAGAGCAAAAAGAGTCAAGGTTCCTCTCGGTACAGAAACTCACAGGATGTGGAACTGCAGCAGCTGCCACCCTTGAAAGGTATATTTATTGAATTCTATTCAACAAAATTAAAACGATTTTTTGTGTTTGACAGCTGATTGCTCTAGCTTGGAACAAGAAGAACTATTTATTCGAAAATTACGTCAGTGCTGTGTTTCTTTTGACTTTATGGATCCAGTTTCGGATTTGAAGGGTAAAGAAATCAAGCGGGCTGCTCTTAACGACCTATCCACCTACATAACACATGGCAGAGGAGTTCTCACGGAACCGGTTTACCCGGAAATTATCAGAATGGTAATCATCATTCAAAGGGTTTTAATTGTGTTTACGAATAAAGTCAATGTGTAATTTTAGATATCGTGCAATCTATTTCGCACGCTTCCTCCAAGTGAAAATCCAGACTTTGATCCCGAAGAAGATGATCCAACACTGGAAGCGTCATGGCCACATCTTCAATTGGTGTATGAGGTGTTCTTACGATTTTTAGAATCGCAAGACTTTCAAGCAACCATCGGCAAACGGGTTATCGACCAAAAATTTGTTTTACAGGTAAGTTATTTATTTTATTTTATTTATTTTATTTATGATTGATTTTTTTTTTTTTTAGTTATTAGAGCTATTTGATTCAGAAGATCCTAGGGAAAGAGACTTTTTAAAAACTGTTTTGCATCGTATTTATGGAAAATTTCTAGGACTACGCGCTTTCATTCGAAAACAAATAAATAATATATTCTTACGCTTCATATACGAAACTGAACATTTCAATGGTGTTGGTGAACTCCTCGAAATTCTCGGCAGGTAAGTTTATATTAAAAAAAAATTTATATATTAAGTATGTATGTATAAGAAATTGTTTGAGAAATTGTTTTTTTTTTCTTGTTTTAACAGCATAATAAACGGCTTTGCATTGCCACTTAAGGCTGAGCATAAACAGTTTTTGGTTAAAGTTCTATTGCCATTGCACAAAGTGAAATGCTTGTCACTCTATCATGCTCAGTTGGCGTACTGTATTGTACAATTTCTCGAAAAGGATGCATTTCTCACAGAGCCAGTCGTACGAGGACTTTTAAAGTTCTGGCCAAAAACTTGTTCACAAAAAGAAGTCATGTTCTTGGGCGAAATTGAAGAAATCCTTGATGTAATTGATCCACCACAATTTGTGAAAATCCAGGAACCACTATTTCGACAAATAGCCAAATGTGTATCCAGTCCTCATTTTCAGGTAAGGTTTATTACTTATTAAACTATCTTGTAAATAGCTAGACCGCTTTTAACAAAATTTGATATATCTATAGTCCTGCTATGCCTTATAAATACTGCAAGAAAAAATCAAAAAAAATTTGATTTCTGTTTAATGTAAAATCCGGGCGAACAATTAAGCCTCATAAAGCATTCCACATTCGTGTAGTGCGGCTAAAGAAAGAATCTTTGTGCTTCGGAAGTTATGTTCAAGGGTTAATTGATAGATTGCAGTGCTCGTTTTACGGTTGGATTAAATTCCACCCGCTAAGGCCCATTTGCATGAAACTTTTTTGACAGTGGTAACCACTGATTTGTGCATGCATAGGCACTAGCTGTCAGTTGCTGTGTTGTTGTCAGTGAAGTTCGCCTTTATGTGTGCAACACATTTTGTTGTTGATTTGTGAATGTTTTCTGTTTCGTTCCTGTTTATATTTTTTTATCTTTGGCTATCTGTGTTTTCATTCGTGCAACGTAAAAATAAAAAAAAATGTAACTAAGATTTTATAAATGTATCCTTTGTTTTCGTGCAATTGGCACTCAAGTAATTCCGCCTTGGAACACTAACGATCGGAATTTCTCACCAGTTCCACATCACGAAAAAATTTTGCCACATGATACTCTAACGCTTATCTTAAAGGTTTCGAATTCGAACCTATTTGCTTTAAAAAGACGTACTGCCAAACATTTAGAAACTTTCGTTATTCAAAATATTTTTTAAGCTGATAAGTAGTCAGCATTTCTATTACCTCGAAAAGATGTGTAATCGGGCAATAGTCTGAGGTCAAAGAAGATTCACATTTGAACAAAAAGGACAATTTTTATAAAACGGCATTTTATTGAATCTTACGTGGAGACACCGGGTAACTATATTCTTCAGGTATTTCATAATTCAGCATCGATAACACAGGTGCACAGGTGTTATCTTTGTGTTCGTGGCAAACTAAAACAGTAAAAAACAGCCCAATTTCCTCCTAAAGTTTGCTTTTGTAGTAATAGAATCAGCTATACAATTTTTATATTCTGCGGATATCTCGAGCTTATATGGGCTGTAGAGCAAGAACCGTAGGTTGCATGAAAATACGGTAAGAGCAAAAAATGTAGAATATTTGAAGCTCTACAACTTTTTTCCATTTAAATGATAAGAAACAAACATAAGATTATTTTCAACAAATCAAACCTAATTGTTTAAACAAAATGCACTGTAACTTTTGAACGATAGGGATGAGCGGAATAATGTACATAAACTATATTGTAAAGAATTAAATTTGCTACAAGACTGCGCTATTTTTTTTTTTACAAGATCAATAATACGTGAGTAAATCAATAAAGAAGATGGATTCACTCGTATATTGAAAAATGGTCTCTTGGCTACAAAATCCAACCCAAAAAATATTTTGTTTTCTAATTAATGTCAGTATACATATCGTAATTGTATAGTCGCATCTCAAACACAATTTTGGAGGGTATCTGTGTAATTAGTGATGATCGTCCATCCTTATCTTTAAACAAAACATATATAAGTATCTAGTAGAACTCTGTTAGGAGAACAGGCTTCCATTGGAGAAGAACAGGCTCCCATTACAGAAACGTTGAAGACCCAAGTTTAATTTTTTAAACAAATAATTCATTTTATTTCTAGGTCGCTGAGCGAGCCTTATATTTATGGAATAATGAATATGCAATGTCCTTAATAGAAGAAAATAATGCTGTTATAATGCCAATAATGTTCCCAGCCCTTTACCGTATTAGCAAAGAACACTGGAATCAAACAATTGTAGCGCTGGTGTATAATGTTCTGAAAACTTTTATGGAAATGAATTCTAAATTATTTGATGAATTAACAGCTAGTTATAAAGCCGAACGACAAAAGTGAGTTATTTTTTTTTACTGTTTTAGTATCATAATCTTAAATTCTCAATTGTAGAGAAAAAAAACGAGAGCGAGATCGCGAAGAGTTGTGGAAGAAACTGCATGAACTTGAAATAAGTCGATCTAAAAATAATCCAATAAACAGTGCTTTGGCAGCACCACTAAATACATCATCATCATCAGCGGGCGGTGGTGGTGCGCAGCAGAACGCAAACTCCCTGCATCAGTCACAGAACAATCAACTTCATCAATCGAACAACACCGCAAATCTGCTTCAGCAGTCGCCTGGTCTAAATGCTGCTGGCAGCGCCTCTGGTGCGCCAGCTGCTGCCGTGGCACACACAAATTCTGCAATGACTGCGGGCTCAGGAGCTGGAGTTGCGATTTGCGATTTAAGCAAGTGATGTACTACAGATTAATAACATTATTTTTGTTAATGCAAAACAGAAAATATAAAAAAAAAATAAAATGAAAAAAAAAATAAATACAACTATACTGCAAGTGAATTAAAAAAAAACACGCTCGGAAAATTTAACAAACATAAATTACTGATTACTACCGTAATGAATATAAAAAGTCAAATAAAAACAACAATATTAAATTAAAATCACTAACAGCTGAACTTAGATCAAGCAATTATAAATAGTAGACTAAAACAAAGCAAAAATGTTCTTTTAATGTAGAAGTTAAAATGTAAAAAAAAAATAAAAAAAAAATAATAATAATAACAAAAGAGCATTACCTGCATATGCAAGCAAAATGATGAACAAGGAGGAATCGTGTCTCTTAAGTCACATTTCTCCTAGTTACCCCTCCATCACGCACACTGCTTTTCTCATACAATCTCTCCAACTCACTGTTCTTCATCTCTCATAATTTTTCATCCCTCCTCTAACCATGATCATGAACTTAGGAAACAATAAGAAATAATTGTAATAGCGCATGTTCGATATAATTAAAAAAAAACAAAAATATTACTAAACTATTAATATTATGCAAAAAAAAATACGTTAAAAGTGGGATAATGCTGTACTAAAACTACATGAATATATTATATATTGAATATATTATATATATTTTAAATTTCGGTTCACTAAAGCAGCATAAAGTATGATTTTTTTTTTAACGGGAAATGTATGCAAACTTATCATAAAATAAAGACGTGTCATTCTACAGTGGAACATAATCAACAAAATTAGGCATAATTTATTAACAATTTTGCTAAGTCGTAATTTTAGTGGAAATGACAGTTACTGTTATACAAAAAATAAAAATAAATACAAAAAAAAAACCTAAAAAATAAGCATAAACTGAACAACAACACCCTATACACACACGCCACCACAAAACACTATCACACACTATTTATAGAAGACAGCTTCTTGAATTTTCCCTTTTGTTAAAAACAAATTAAATAATAATGATCATTAAAAAAAACGTATAAACAATTAGTATAACTTGTATAAAGAGAAAGTAATTATTCACATTAAGAAGCATTGTTTTGTTGAATTTAAGTTGATATTTAACATAAAAAAAAAAAAAATTACAGAAATGAAAGAAAACAAAATCGTATGTTACGTTCATAAACATACAATACATATATGTTATATATGCATTATATATATGTAAAACTTTAAAACAAAACTACTTAATACATATTCATTTCTAATCTTGTTTACATATTGTAATTGTTTTATTATGTTCGTTTTCTCTTTATTATTGTAAATTTTTTTTACCGCCAGTCCTTGTTTCAGCTTTAAGCTTTAATCATCCTATTCCCAAAGTCCTCTCTTTATTCTTTAAAACTGTGTGAATGGGAATAGTTTAAAAAACAAAAGGTAGTACGTAGATGATGTGCTGAATATGATTGTCACTTCACGGCATGGCTCAATATACAATATACAACGCCTAAATCACTCGGACAAATGGGAATAGGTGATGGATAAATAATGGAATCACACTCATTATAAACTTTAACTCTCAATTTTACACACACACTCTTACGACACAAAGTTAGTAAAGAATGAAAGAAGTACGGTAGAATTTTGAATGCATTCGTATCTAATCAAAATAAAAAAAGAATATTTTCTTTTAAAATTTAAGAGTTTTTTTCTTGTTTATTTTTAAAATGTATATTTTATTAGATTATTATTATTATAAATGAAAAGGAAATATCCATATTTTGTTTTAAAATTACACAAAACAAAAAAAGTATATATATAATTATATTGATTCAGATAAAAAAAAAATATATTAATAATGAAATAAAAATTAGTAACGTATATATACGAAATTATTAATACTACTATTATTAAATTACAACAAATATTTTAAATACAAGGTGTATCATTTGTCTGTGCTGAATAATATTGAAAGATCAATCAAGAATAAAATAAATATTAAAAATTTAATTGAACTTAGAATTTATTTCGTAAAATTATGTCGAATTAAGTTTTCTAACGTCTTCGGGTCACTTTCGAATGCAAACGGCGCGGTGTCGAAATAATCATTCCAGTGCTTTTCAAACGGTTCCTTCCATTCTGACTTCCAATTTTCTATTCTCCCAAAAATTTAACAACTTACAACCTAATGTTAAGAAAAGAAGAAGTGTTCCCAAATCCCAGTTGAAAGAAACATCTGCAGCGGCTGCTGATGTACATTGCACTTATCTTCAAAATTGCCCCTCGCAAACCGCTCAAAAGTCAAATCAGTCCTATCACAAAATAATTCAGTGATTTCACCGAATAGAACTCTAGGCTACGAACTAGAGAAAGTATTTCTGTTTTTGGTTGGTCGCCCAGAAGCGTCCGGAAGCATCCAGAAGAGTTTTGTCTTCTGAATTTCAATTCAGAATCAAAACTAGAAGCACTTACATATTCATGTTTTTAACTTCATTTGTCATTTTTCGGTTTGCGGATTTGAATTTCAACAAATTTGTTGAAATTTGATGAAAATCCAAAAGATTTGTAAAAAAAAACACAAAGTTTATTAAGTGAAAAAGATAATAGTTTTAAGAATATATTCGATGCATTTTTCAATTCATTTGTGTTCGGATGTTTTAAAAGTGAATGAAAAATTGCGTTGATGTTTACCACTACAATGAAACATATATTTCAGAATCGAATCATCCGTGAATCCCGGATCGGAGAGCTCTTCGGGATTGCCACCCGAAAACGACATTAGTGTTTTTGATTCTTTCAAATGTTTGTAATTTTTATTCAGTGAATTGTTTTTATTTTATTTCAAATATAACGTTGTATTAAGAATGTGGATTCATTTGCTTTCGCAATTTTTACTGCAGATGAAGAGACTCAGATGAATGAAAGATTTTCCAATTCATAGAAAAGAAATACCTTATTCCAATTTTCAAGGGAAATGTGATACGCGAAATTGCGATTGTTATACCGTTCAATAAAATGAAGATTGTTGAGTTGCTGAATTTAAAAAAAAAAATCGATGATACGACATTAACCAGATGGGATATGGGTTGAGCCACATTAACGAGGAGTTCCGATAATCTATGTGCGGATGATCATTGATATGTACGAGGAAGTCAAATAAAGGTAAGATACACTGTAAGAGTTACACAACAAATAAATTCCCAATCGCTGTTGGTGTACGCCACCACCAAAAATACGTCCTGAATCCTTTGTTATTGATTCAGTCCTTGATTATCTACTTGAAGATAGAAAGATGCATAGATACATAGGTATTCAGTTTCAGTTTTGGTGTTTGAAAGTGTATCTATAGAAGATTAGCAATTTAATAGGTCTGAGCTTGCCTTTATAATAGCCGTTTATGTTTGCAAAAAGGAGTAGATACATATTTTTTTGATAATAATTTTTGGTATACCTACGTCCTACATACCAAACAACAAATCCGCGAGTGTCATCTAGTATAAGTTATAATAACAGCTAAACAAATCGTCTGATTACAGGATTCCTTTTTTTGTATGTGAACCTTCGTATATATATATTTGAATAGTAATCGCATAACTCAATTTCCCCCGTGGTCATCTATCGGTGACACTTAATCACTGCCTTGAGAAGCTTGGAATATTTCGTAGAATTGAAGAATTTGGAAAACAAAAGAGACCAACCAGTTGGAAAAAAAGAACGAGAACAATGTATACGAAATTTCAAAGAGTGACAGTTACTAAGGAAAATATTATCGGCTCTCTCTCAAACATTTTCAATTTTTAAATATAATATCTTTCTTGTCTATTGCATTATTGTTGTCAGAACCTCCCTTTCCAGACAATTATCTTCATTCTTTCATTATACATGAAATATCCCACGTCAAATAAATTCAATGCTAGCTCCGCAAACGGTGAAACTCGATCCAACAATTTTCGAGTTCCAATATTACTATTAATTTAATATATATGTATGTTCAATGATTTAAACCATTTATTTAAAAAAAAAATATAAAAACCATTCTCTCACTTTATTTTTTTTTTTTTTTTATATAATGCACACGCGCTCAAGGAGGAAAGGAGGTGTCGATGAACATTGATCTTGAATATCAAAGGCAAGGAAAAATTGTGCCAGGCAATTCATTCCACATTCGTGTTGTACGGCTAAAGAAAGAATCTCTATATTACGGTTTTCAAAACCAATTATTGTTTGATGCACGATAACATTTATCAATCGGGTTTATCCAAACAAAAAATGGCTTAACAAAAATTATTTGCTTATAGACCACGTTTTTGTGTTTTCGCCATTTAAATAACAAAAAGTCTAGGTGTCATGTTTACCAAATTTCACCATATAAAATAACTAAATTTTGAAAAAAAATGCGTTAAAACAATCCTTTAAAAATAACATTTCAAAAATTTGAGATCGGACCCTTTCCATTTCATTCTTATAGACTTTGTATATAAACAAATTTCATCCATTACCATATAGAGGCCATATAACAACTTAACTGCTTTACAAATGCTGAACACTTTTGAATTGTTATTCGGTTGAAAGCACTTAGTTTTCATATTATCGTTAACAATTCTACCAAGCTTGGAATTTGATTTTGATAATACTTAATTCAATCTACTCAACGACAACTCCCATTTAATGCAATATATACCATTATGTACGTTTACTGGACTAATGAAGTTGTTCATCTCATATTTGAATAAATAAAAATGTTATCAATACTGATAATTCTTCTAATTATTTAGTCAATAATTCTTCTAATTATTTAGTCATAACTTTTATGTAATGTTAGTTTGACAATATGCATTACTGACACCTTGTTCACTGGGGCGTATATGGAATATTTTTCTATATATGAGATTCTTGTGGTGTAATTTTTTTCAAGTTAAAACTCATAGACCTCGACTGTTTTCTGCACATGCACGAGTATTCTAAAATGTTTACCCTTGTTAATTATAGACTGCACGTTAAGTTGCGAAAGCTTTTCAGCTCTATCTTGTCATGGATCGCTTTTAGTGCTATGTTTTTACTCAAGGCGTTCAGTTTTCTCACTATGTTTGAACGAATAAATTCAAATCTTTTCGTGTTGTACTAAAATAAAATCAAAATCATTATTATGAAGTGGGAATATTGTTCCGATTTCATTGCCGGCTCCTTTGCAGGTAAGTTATGACGTGAACGTGAAAGTATTAAAATCCAAACAGTGGTCGTATGGCGACAGTGACATTACATATAAAAAAAAGAACTAAAAAAATCACAGAGAATGACGTAATACACTTTCTGCAAGCTACAATAAATTCAAGTTTATTCAACTCAAACGAAAATGAAACATATTCGTGAGTGTAGGGCAAGGTTGTACAAGTTAAACTTGACATTTTGTTCCTTTAGGATTCATAAATAAAATATACATTATTGCATGCAAAGATGGTGTTTAATGTGTATAGTTTTTTAGTAAAAAAAAAACGAATTATGATGATCATATTAATAAAGATTATAAAGTGGTTTAATATTTCGAATCACTTTTATCGGTAAACATTTGAATGTAAAAATAATGAACGAAACTATTTTAAACAATAACAATATTCAAACATGAACTAGTGCCAATGAACAACCTATATGTATGTATATCTATTATTTAACAGAAACAGAAAGTGAATTTAATTAAAAATATTTTTAATTAGATTGTGGACGTAAGCCTGTCAGGAAAAGCGTCTGATCTTTTCTCTTATAATATATAAGAAACGAAATACCTAGTTTGTTTATTGAATGGATGATAAATTAAGTGTCTGTGATCTTCAATATTTTTAATTTATAAAAGAAAAATCAGTGTTGTTTTGGTTAATTTTGTTTGTATTCGGTTGTTTATTCAAATGACTTTTGCTCCTCCTACACATATTATGAAATTAAAACCATTTAAAACTAAAAGTTTTTGCAAAAAGAAAAGCTTTATACGGGTTGGTCCTCAGTTATTTGTTTGTTCAACTATTACTCATTAGTTGATAGTGAAAACATAATATATATGTGTTAAAGGCTTAAATCGAAATAATGAATTTATTTTTAATTTTAAGAAGGTTTGAATGTAATATTTTGAATCATGGTTGTTAAAGTTGTTATTCTTATTCTAAGAAGAATCCGAAAAATTAAATTCCGTCATTTAAAAGCTTGATCGCAGTAGTTCTATAGAATCCTCCAACCATTTTTACTATTCAAGAACTCTTTGAGAAGTAAAGTCGTCATTATTTTTGCATACTTGGACATACAAATGTTTCGTTGATGTTAATTTTGTTTCATTGTTGTTGCATTTTATTTTAAATTTTGCGCCATTTTTCCACCGTTGTGGAGCTAGCATCGAATGTGTTTGGCGTTGAATTGAAAAAAAAATAGGTTCAAATCAAACAATTATCTGGATAATAACAGTAGCTTTATGTGATTTTTAACTAAAGGTTGTTTTTGTCCCGCCTAACTCTTCATCATAAAGGTATACGGAATACGTATCCGTATTGTGTTAGTGACCTCAGGTGTTACCTTAATTTGGGCCAAACATCGCTTTGGGCTATTCTCCAAAAGTAACAACAGGTGCGAAAAACATCATTCCATTCTTCATTTTAAAAGTCAGCTGTTTCTCGGGAGTTTCTATTCTTATTTCTCTCTCCCAAGTAATTTTATTTTTTTTTTATAAAATGGCAGGAGGAAAGCAGCAAATAGCTTTTGAGAGTAGAAAACATATAATTCTGCAACAAAAAAGTGTCGCCCCGTTATCATTTTTGTTCGCCCCAAGCAGTTGTATTGCATTGCATGGCTGGGTAATGTGTCGTACAGCCCTATATTTTGCATCCGATCCGATCGAATCTTTCACTTCACGTGAATATTTTACTTGATTGTTTGACTATTGTTTTCAAAAGTCTTCTATCTTTTGAGTTAAAAGCTTTTTGCTTTTAGGATTCTTAAGAGATGATAATTGTTAAAATTTATGCTTTTTGGATCAGTCCGTTTTTCCGTCGGATAGCATAATACAAATATTCAATACTTTTAAACCAATAGGGCTGATACTTTCATTAGCAACATAGAATAATAAATAAATAGAACATCAACTCAGGAGGTTCCACCCACTTTTGCCTACAAACTTTCAAAACTGCAGTGATTTAACTCTGTATGCGTGCCCGTGCATTCAAATGGGACGGTCAAATTTGACTAGACAATACATTCTTAGAATTTTGCATTTAGCTGCTCACACGTATTCACGTATAGAGAAGCGCGTGTAAAATTTGTTTTCTACGGGAGGAGACGGACAAGTTGATGACCTGTGATTAGCAAGTAATTCCATAATGCTTGAAATTTGGCATGTTGGTGTTATTTACTTATCATGAATGAAAGAATACAAGATTAGGACACTTTTTCATTTTTTCTTTGTGTTATTTCACTTGTTACGTAATTGTCAGATCTAAGAAACATTTCAAGAAACATTGTTTAAAAAACGTTTCTTAAATGTTTCCCATTGGTTTAAAAAACATTTCAGAAATGTTTCCTTTGGTGGGGCCGTTTGAAGAAAGATATCTGAAATGTTTCTGAAATATTTCTTGTTTCCCATTTTGTCATCCAAGTGACAATTTCAGAAGTTCACACTACAAACCAATATTTTTGTTTGTTTGTGACATTTGCGAAACATGAATGTTTCCCATTGCGTATGGGAAACAGAGACACATTTCAGAAAAGTTTATCAAGCGTCTAGACCTAAGAAACATTTCAGAAACATTTAATAAACATTCCTTAACCATTTCAGAAATGTTTCCCTAGTTTGATTAATGTTTTTGAAATGTTGATGAAATGTTTTTTAGGTCTGGACACACCTTAGTGCTTTACAAAAATCTATGAGTGACATAGATTTGTGTAAAGCACTGATCTCTATATTATATAGAAATTAGTGTGTTGTAAAGTCATTACAAGATTCCGCTATTCAATTGTTTTTCTATTTGTGCTTACGTCAAAAGTGACAAAAAACAACAACAAAAGCTTAAAAAAACTAATCATCGTAATTTATTGTCATATTCGAGTGGACGTTCATGTTTAGGTTAGGTACTTATGAATCTTTTGATACACGAGCCAAAAAGATCTGCTCAACTCCGACTGTAGCCTGATTATTGAAAATATTATTATTATTTTAAGCTTTCAAAAACATCTAAAATGGGTATTTAACAAAAATTAAAAAAAAACGTTTTTATTTAAGGGGCCTGTGGGGTTTTGGTTGGACATCCCCTAGACACCATAAAAACATGGCAGCAAGCATCAAATTCGTCAGTTTTCACTGCAATTCATCAGATACATCATCGCAATAATGGGGTAAACTTATATCTTGTTTTATAATATTTCAAATACAAATTATATTATTCGATGAAGTTAAATGGTTTTTACAGAGGAATGCTCTTCCCTTTTGTTACGACTGGAGCCATTAATTCCATTTTATTCGGAATATATGGCAACCACATGCGTCAACTCAAGAAGGTCTGCCACAGTGATTACCAACGTGAACAATTAGAATACAGACACATGTTTGCGGCTGGTTCAATAGCTGGTTTTGTACAATCGTTCATAGCTTGTCCAATCGAATTGATAAAGGTTCGCCTACAAACACATAATTGTAAGTTATTAGCACTTTATTAATTGTTATTATTTCATTTTTAATTGTCATAATTTGAAGACTACAATGACTACATATATGGACAAAAGAGGACTCCTTTAAAACTATTTAAAAAAATTCTTAAAAGTGATGGTGTGTCTGGACTTTACAGAGGACTTTTGCCAATGATGTGCAGGTAAAAATAATTCAAAGTGAAAGTTTTAGGAGTTAACTTTTATAATATTCAGAGATGTCCTTCCGTACGGTATATACATGTTGACTTATCGCCTGACTATGGAACAGCTCGAAAAAGCTGAATTCATGAAGAGAAGAAAGCAAAGGCTTAGAAATAAAGACGACACGCCGAAGATAGACATTTTAGTAACAACATTAGCAGGAGCTTTTGCTGGTATACTTTCATGGGTTTGTGTTATTCCATTTGACGTTGTGAAAACTATAATGCAAGCAGAAGAGAATGCTAGGTACAAAAGCATAACGCATTGCATAGTCGTTAACTTCAAGGTTTGTTATAAAAAAGACTGAAATTTTAAATGTAATTAAAAATAAAATTTCTTTGTAGCGTTATGGATGGCGTAGTCTGTTTCGAGGAAGTTGGATGTTGGTTGTGCGAGCAGTACCAGTTAATGCAGCAACTTTTCTTGCATACGAATATGCTCTGCAATGGTGTAGTATTGGGCCAGAACAACTTAAATATCAGTAGATAACTTAGTACCTATTTTGTTGACCTCATAATTAAAAAGCATATTTGAAAAAATTGGATACGCACCCAAGATTCTAATAAGCAAGCTCTAATCAATTTGTTTTCATTATTTTAAGGGGCAAGATATAATGTGAGCATGTTGTACTTCAGCATTCCATACCTAAGAAAGTCGTCCTTTTTTAACACAAATCACAGTACCTAGTGCAGATCGGTTGACCAATTCTTGCCATTCACATTTGAATCAATGGTTGTTAAAACAACATAAGTGGTACTCATTTTTTTTTTATAAAAGAACCTTTATTTTTGTAAATCTTAGACGTACATACTAGGTACCGCCTTTATCAGAAGTAAAAATTATCAAAGCAGCAGCGTAGCGTTGTCAAAAATATAAGGTCTGTTTTTCTTTTTTTTTTCAAATGCTACTTATGTTGTTTTTACAATCACCGATTCATTTAACATTCTGATTCTAGGACAGAAGAAGGAGGTATTAACTTACTTGGCCTTGAATAGTTAGCCTACTCCACTAAATTAAAAAGTTGTGCAGCATGTGGAACTAATTTAGGCAAAGGAGAGAAGTTCATGATTCTACATTAAGTAGAATAATAATTTCCCTTGATAAAACAATTTTAAAAATTGTTAAATATAGACTAGAGCAGATTAAGAAATGAGGCAAAGAGGAGGAAAAAAAAGAAGTCCTGCGAGCACTTTTGCGCAAATACAAAAATATTTTTATGGTTGAGGGCAATAACTAGTACACATGCAGTAGTCTAGCTAGCGACAAAAATACTTACGTCATGTGATAACGAAAATAATTAGTCTTATTATCATCTCACAGGACGTGTGATAAATAATCCGGAAGTCTGCCAAGCCCCCAGTGGTGGGTCTGGCCACCACGCACCCTTAAAGGTGTTTAAAATTGTATGGGACTTGTATCCTTGTATGGGAAAGTTTTTTCGTTGGAAACTAATAGTAGGATCTTAAAAAGGGATAAAATACAAGCATATATCACCATATAGGGAGGGAGATCTATCTCCCCCGTTTATCCAGAAGGTGCAATTTTCTTAAAATAAAATAAATTTAATTTTTTTTAGAAAATTTTCCCTACCGCTAAAATGGAGGTAAAAGATCCAATTATTAGTTTGCAGCGAAAAAAATGTCCCTATACATTTATTAACTTTAACAGTACATGGTGGCATGATGCTGGCCAAACCCACCAACGAAGGGTTGGCAGACTACCCAATTCATTATTCCACTCTTGTTGGAAGATGATATTAAGCTGATATTTCGTTATCAAATGACGTAAGTATTTTTGTCGCTGCCTCTCCGTCTACAGTATGTTCAAAAGAGATAAATTAATCGGAGCTTCATTCGTGTTCATCATGATAAATAATTTTTCGTTTTTTATGCACCATGACGACCAATTTTCATGGATTGCGAAAGGTAGAGTACGAGTCGATGTGCACATTTATAAAACTATGAAAATAAAAATGAAGAATTTTGGCAGCACTGTACACTATTCCCCACTTTTGACAACCATCGAGTTGTGAAAAAAAATTTTGAGCAGTGTATTCGTGTTGAAAAGTGACAGCAGCAAAAGCAAAATAATTTTCATTTATTCGTGCGTTAAAGTACAAGAAGTTGTGTATTATTTTCTTCGTAACAATTTTGCTATTTTATTTGTTTAGCTTTGCTTCCAAATCGATTATTTATTTGCTACATTTATCACCAAAGTGTTTGGTTATCTAAATAAAGTAAAAAGTTTTTAAAAAACAATTAAAAAACTGCAAATGTCTGAACAAACTGCTTCAACTCTATTTGGTGCTGAAGTCGTCTATAAATGTGCCTTCTATTTTTTTGTCCAGCACATCACTGAAGATTGTGGTCTTATCGGAGTGTAAAATAAAAAAAAATTAAACAAAAGAGTCACCCGAGTTATATTTTGATTATTTTCAAAACAAACTAATATTTCATTATGTCCTCACTTAAAGTTGCTGTTCGGGTTCGCCCTTTCAATGCCAGGTGAGTGTACTTTTAAGTTAAATTCTTGTTTCAATTTGCCGTTTTAGTATAATAATTACGTCAACAACATTAAAAATTATAATTACCAATGAATAACGATGGCTATGTAGGTAAGTAGGTACATACTTTTTGAGACTCATTCATGATCTAACACAATTTTGTCGGAACAAAAAAGATGAAGAAATAAAAATGGTTATAATTACCTAAAAAAGTAATGAGTTGCATTAGATCTAGCACACTGCGTACAGATATAATTTTGTTTTTTGTTAGAAGTAATAGATGCACAGTGGTTTCATTTTGCATTTGCATTTTTTTGTTCACAGAGAAAGAAAACTGTTTCTTTGGGTTTGGGTAGGGACTTTGTTGTCTCATCAATTGGTTTGAACGAAAATCTTGGTACCTAATGTATTTGATTTTAAGATTCATTTGTAAACATGATTGTGTCTTGAAAAACTTTCCAATAAGAACAACGACATACCTAGTGCGTTTGCTACTTTCTATTCCACTAAAATTAGAAAAAGAATAATAAACAGCACCGACTGGGTTTGGATTCGGAGTGTGTAGTAAACGAGAAGAATTGTATTAAGTATAATTATTTAAAAATAAAAATACCGTCACGCAATGTAAGCAGCTGTTATTATCTTAATAATACAATTTTTTTTGTTTTTGACGAATCTCGTTAAGTAAACATTGTAATTTTAAATTTTTATAGCTAGTAAGAACCTAAATTATAATCAATTTTAAATGAATGTTCCACAATTTGTTTTCAATAAATTTTTCTTAGGGCTTGTTTCACAATATCTAAGATATGTAAACATTTAAATTTTATAGGTACATTCTAAATAAAAGAGCCTTTTAGTAGTTTTTATTAATGCAATGCTTGGACCTATTGGCGTTACAATGCGACCTGAAAAGTCCTTTGTATTGCAGGTAAAAATAATCATCAAATATCATCTTTGTAATGAAGGGAATAGCGGCCATTGGTTATTTACAATTATGTTATGAATATCAATATTAAATTTTTTTTTCTTTTTAAATAAAGTTGTGGTTTTTGTAAAATTAATTTTCAAATTGTTATTTTGATTTTTTTTTATGTTCATACTATTTTTTTATATTTTATGTAATTAAGTATAGTTTTTGTTTTCAAAATTCAATGCTCTTATTCATTTTTAGCCCAAAACAGAAAACCGAATGCAAAAATGTCTTAGAAAATTAAAAAAATAATAAAAATCATTCTACGTTATATAACCGTTATTAAAAAGCTTGTTTTTCAAGAAATCAGTTCTAAACAATTTTATGTAATTACATTATGTATTTAAACCAACTTAAAAAGAAAATAGAATTTACGGTAACTGCAATGTAACGTTTTTTTCATTTTTTCAAAGTTAATTACAGATCTTAATCAAAGTTTATAGGTACCAAAAAGTATAAATATACTATAATGGTATCCTTTAGTTTTGCATAATTTGCTTTTATGTTAATATATTAAAGTTTGATAAAACTTTTTAAACCAGTAACGAAATTGTAAAATATAAATCCATATTATAACAAGTTTTTTCTTAAAAATAAAGTTCTTATAAATTGAATGTTGAAATAGAAACTCCAAAAACATGGCTGAGTTCCTAAACATCGAAAAACTGCGCATCATGAAGAAATTGTGATCTTATTAGGCTTTGCAGCAATAGCTTTCTACTGCAACGAATCGTTGGTTGCTTTTATTTGGGCATCAGATGAGGTAGGACTGCGTTAAGATACGACGATCCGTTGTAGGTACGTTGCGTCGCATTCAGCCCATCTCTTGCCTTGCACATAAAAAAGGCCAGAATTAGTCAAAAAATTAAGAACTATATCGCATTCCTACCACTAAAAGTGTTTGTAGGAAATTATTTTCCTGACTCATCACAAGATCTCACCTTGAAAAAATTAACACTTCTTCTTATTTCAAGAGCAATAAGAGCAGTTGAGCCGGACATTTAAAACATAATTGAGTTTAAATGTTATATAATATATATAACAAATAATGCAAGCTAACACAATTGTCAACCGATAGGACAGCATGTACCCGCAATATGAATCGGAACTCTGACTATAATCAAGTATATGTTCAACCTAGCTGTGTGCCATTATATTATAACAGATGCATTACTATTTATGTAATCAACAGTTTTTGTTTATCTACGTGACTTTTTTTATAATTTAAGTAGAACGATGCGAACTTAAACACGTTCGAAATAATTTTATATCTTTCCAACTTCAACTTGCCTCAACTAAAATTTTTAAATAATCTTTTATTATTATTTACAGAGAAATTGATATGGATGCTCTTTCAATTGTAGAAATTGAAGGTAGCAAAACACGACTGTATAAGCCAAGGAGTGAGAATTACACTGATTTTACATTCGATTATTCATATTGGTCATTTAATCAGAAAGACAGCCATTTCGCAACACAAGAACAAGTGTATAAGGATCTGGGAACAGATGTTGTCGACTGCGCATTTGAAGGTATGTATGTTAATTATATAATATGTACATGCTTATTATTTATCAATTCTAAATTTTATTTATATTTTGACTTTAGAAGTACCTATGCTTTTGTGTTAAGATTTTTATCCCGGAAATATAGTGCTGGTTTCTCCCTTTCAAAATTAAATTAAGAATTGTTTCCATAAATTTCAAAGAAAACCCTTTTTCGAATCCCTGCATTTTCAAAATGAAATAAATTGTTTTTTTTAATAAGCAAGAGATTATGATAGATCAACAACAGCCGTCAAATATCTGTAATTCCTGCCAAATTAGCGATCGTGCACACAGGTTATTTTTAGATTGTTGACACTCTCCTCAATATAAATTGAATTTCGGAAAAACCATTTATCTACTTCTTCATAGTAATTTTGAAAGCAAATAAATGTTCATGCAAGCTTTTCATTTTAGTTTCTACTGACATTTGTCAGAACTAATCGCTTTGTGCTAAATCCAAATACCCAAGACACATTAAATACTGAATGTGAAGAAAAAACACATTGTCAATATATAAAATAAATACTTTTTTATCTGCAAAGTCAAAGTAAATGAAAGTTTCTCCCTTGTTGCGAAGTTGGGCCCAATAGCTTTAAAAATATCGATACCCTGACCTGTAACTGAAAAAGAAACGTATTAACTCATATTTTATTTGGTTAAAAAAAAAACTTAAAAATGTCCATACGGTTTTTTACATTTAAATGATATTCCTGTCTTTCTGCCTTTATGTTTATAATAAAAACATTCAATAGGTAGTTGAGTATCCAACTAATCACAACATTTCAAATAAAATGTAATCCTAAGGGGAGATACGTGCAATCTCAATGTTATGAAAATACAACTACAAAACTTGATCGATTTATATGTTCAACTTGTAATTAAGAATGAAGACCAGACAATTCTTAGATAAAATATGCAAAATTACATTAAAGTAGCCTAAAGAAACGTATTATGTATCTCTGGCTTTACATATTTGCAACGTTAAAACTATTCTATGCGATAAAACCATTTACTTTTAGATTGGACGACTATGAAGAAGTAAAACAACAACTTAATGTATTTCACACATTTTAATTACTGCCCTTTTCTTTTTGATTGTAACAAGATATCATCTTTTTGTTCGGTCTGTTTAATTTTACAATGCTCACACGCATTTACCCGCGGAATGCTATAAAGATAAACAAAGTTTATCACATCACTTTTAATATAAAATTCTTTGACGCAAATGTGTTGCGTTAAGAGATTGTATTTAGAAAGGGAAAGTAATGTCGAAAGAAAGCTGGCTTAACCATACTTTCATTTTCCTAATTTATTAGATGCATTTTAAGTCCCTGCAAACAAAAACAACCAATATTTTTTTTAACTTTACTCTCTAGGATACAATGCTTGTGTTTTTGCTTATGGACAAACAGGCAGTGGAAAAACATTTACAATGATGGGAAGTCGCGATAATCCAGGACTCATACCCAGAATTTGTGAAGAGCTCTTTCTTCGTATAAAAGTAGGCCAAGAATCTGGATTAGGATATAAAACTCAAGCTAGCTATTTAGAAATTTATAATGAACAAGTTAAGGATTTGCTTGGACGACATACAAGAGGCCAAGGATTAAAAATACGCGAACATCCAAACATCGGACCATATGTTGACAATTTATCACAACATGCTGTGTCAGACTTTGATGAAATTCTGGTAATTTTTTCTGAATAGTTTTCGCACCTTGAATTGAAAATCTAATTGAAATCCATTCAAGGAATGCATTACTCGGGGAAATGTACAACGAACTACAGCTAGTACTAACATGAATGATACTAGTAGTCGCAGTCATGCAATATTTACTATAACTTTTGTCCAAGCTGTCTTTATGAATGATATGCCAAGCGAAACTGTTTCAAAGATTCACTTGGTAGATTTAGCTGGCAGGTAAAATAATGTGTAGTTATTTTGATAGCAATTAATTTATGCAGTTCAATTTATTTTGGTAATTTTGTGCAGTGAACGAGCAGTTGCAACTGGAGCAACTGGGCAGCGGCTTAAAGAAGGTGCTCACATAAACAAATCATTGGTTACTCTGGGCAAAGTTATTTCATTGTTGGCTGAGCAAACAAACAAAAGTAACAGCTCAAAACGAGTTCTCTACATTCCCTATCGCGATTCGAATTTGACTTGGTTACTTAAAGACAGTTTAGGTGGTAACAGCAAAACAATCATGATTGCCGCATTATCACCGGCTGACTGCAACTATAGCGAAACTTTGGGCACTTTGCGGTATGCAAATAGTGCAAAGAATATTATTAACAAGCCAACAATAAATGAAGACACTAATGTAAAACTGATTCGAGAACTAAGGGAAGAGATTAATAAGCTAAAGTCGATGTTAAGTGAAGATGTTGTAAGTTTAAGCCTTGACTATGACAATTAACTTGTTCAACATACTAAGTATTTCATAGAACTCTTTAACACCTTCATCGAAAATGCTGGAAGACCTCCTAAAGAAAGAAGCACAAGAAAAGGTTTTGACTGAAGAATGGACCGAGAAGTGGAAAGAGGCCCAATCCATATTGCAGGAACAAAAATCATTGGGATTACGCAAATCTGGTGTTGGCGTGGTTTTGGACTCTGAAATGCCTCATTTGATTTTAATACATAATGACGTAACAACTGGTGTTACGTTATATAGCTTAAGGGTGTGTGTGATTGACTATTACTTTTCGTTCTATCATTTTATTTGCATTTTCTATTTTCATGCAGGAAGGAGAAACTCTTATTGGAACTGTTGATTGTGAAGTTCCTCAGGATATTGTACTTACAGGTGATGGTATTCAACCGCAGCATTGCTGTATTATTTTACGTGATGGCGATGTGTGGCTTCACCCACGGCCGTTTTCTCAATGTTGGTTAAATGCTAGCCTTATTGATCAACCAACAAGTATTTCACAGGGTGATATAATCCTACTTGGGCGAACGAATATGTTCCGCTTTAATAATCCAGCAGAAGCAGCCAAGCTTAGAAACAATTTATCTCGGTCTCATGTAGACATCTCAAGACTGAAGTTATCAACTGTCCTGTGCAAGTCTTGTGAAAATATTCCTGCTGATATGGATTTGCGAAATAGTTTAACATCTACTCCAAACAAAAGGAACAAACAATACCAACCAACTACATTGACACCTCGAGATGATCCAGAACTACAGGATGAAAATAGAAAAATTCTTGAAACAATTGAGAATGCTTTGAAACAGCTCAATATAGTGAGTTATAAATATTTCTTTGGTCACTTTGTTCTAGTTTTTGTTTTCTTATTTAGGAACGTGTGCAAATGTACGAACAATATAAGACAAAAGTTCGTAAGCTCACCGACGAATTACGTCAACTTGAAAAAGAAGATAGGGACGGCTCTGAATTGCTTCTTTGTCGTGAAAGAGAGCTATTAGCCCGTAAAGATATGCTTACATGGGAAAAGAACAACGAGAAGGTTATGGTAAGCTTTTGTGTAAACGATTAATTGGGAACGTATAGTTTAATTTGTTTCGTTTTTAAAATGTATTTTTGTTTCGAATTTTGACGTTATATACTTTGTTTATTTTATTTTGTTCAGATTGATATCGTTTGTAGACAAATTTCTGCATTTCAAACACAGCTTGACTCAAAGAAAAGTGATTTTTCTGAGTATGTAGCTAAAGAATTACAAGAATTGCAAGACTGTGGCAAACTAGACGAGGTTTGTTTCAATATGTTTTATTTACTAATTTTTGTTTTGTTTTGTTAAGTTTTCTCTGTTTGTTTGCTTTAATCTAATGGTGATTTATTGTCTAATGTTAATAATTTTGTTTTGTTAATTGCAGGTTGGAATTAAAATAACAGAATGCACACAACTGTCTGATGATCTGCTATTGCAAGCTGTTGAATCTTTAGATTCAGCTCAGTTTACCAAGGACACAATAAAGAAAAATGTAAGTCAAATTAAACGTGCACATTGCCAAAGAAAGCATCACAAAGCTAACGCCCAAAATATATTTGAATTGTCATAAAGACCAAATTAGAAAATAAGATGAGATAAGTATACATTAGTCACTCATAACTGAATGACAATTATGGTGGTCACATATCACATGTTATTAATTACCTCCATAAATATCTGAAAAAATTGTACTTAACTTTTCATTTCCTTGCAGAAACATGATATCAAAAAATTTGAAGAACAAATATCAGATAAAGAAAAAATTTTAAATGTTGGCACAAACAAGATTGCAATGATTGATGAGGAAATAATGCAGTTGGACGAAGAATTGCATGTGTTAAATTCACAAGAAAAAGACAAAACTGAAATTAAATCGAAAAAGTCGTCGTAAGTTTGTTGCAAGCTATTTAGTTATTTTTAATTGTTGGATTAATTGTTGTTTTTCTCAGCATGAAGCTTAACTTGACTAAAATGACTGACAGTGATGTTCAAACTGACCAAGAAGAACTCTCAAAATCCGATACTTATGAAACTTGTGATACATTCCATACAATAAGCTCTGTTTCGCCCATTCGAAATGATCTTCCAACATCGTCATCTTCATCATCGAATTTTCCCGACAAAGTTCTTTCGTCAAGTAGTACAATTGGCAATATCAGCGAAAGTAATTGCCTAGCGCCTTCCAATCCCTTAATGAGTGACAGTGGTGTATGCTTGGAATCAATGAGAATTCCTATAGTTGTGACCAGCCTCACCAACTCCAGGGGACGTACAAGAAGTGTTAGTGACGAAGATACAGCTTCATGTTCGTCTTGCGAAACGGGTAGAACTTCAGATTTTACAAAGTCCTACTGCTCAATGCATGCGTTGCAAAGAAAAATTGCTGCTCAAAAAGCTCTTATCATGAAGAACTTGGAAATGGATGCAGATAAGTCCAAATTGGATGCACAAATTGCACAGCTGCAAGAATTGCAGAGGCGGTATGTAAGAATGGAAAAAGAACTTTGTTTGAGTGGTCGAAGTCATTTGGAGTGCTGTAACTATGAAGAGATAATTTATGATGAAGGAAATTCTTCTAATGTTATGACCCAATCAATGGAAACTACCTCGTGTATACCTAGCATGACGTTGTCATGTCCTTCAATGAGAGATTATCGTAAGTACATTACATACTTATCAATTTCGTTTCGAAAAAAAATCATACAATTCTTTCCTATCTTTCTACTCCTTCTAACTAATGTCGTAACACCCATTGCATTTAAAAGGCAATGTGCCTTACAGACACATATTTAAAATATTATTGTAATGTTAATATTACTTCATACTTTGCAGGTTTCGAATTAAATGCTTGATTCCTTGCAATGTTTGTGCCTGAAGATTGTAGGATTGTTTATTCTTCTCCGTAATTCAATGTTGCCTACTGAATGGCTTTATTAGGATTTTTACTTTAATTATTGACTATGCATCTTTCTAATAATAGCTTCTTTTTATTTACGTGTCACAAAACATTCTGAATTTGGCGTAGGAGAGGCGTAGATGCACGATTTCTGTAAAAAAAAAGTTTTGCCTCACTTAACAGCAATGCGAAATGCATTTGAAATTCGATGGGTCGCATTAATCTTACCTCGCATAAATCGATTTCCGGCTTTACACGGTGATTGATGTGAACATAAAAATTATGTTGCTTCTTAGTTATTATTATTAATAATTCACCAATATACATTTTGCATTTTGTTGCATTGAAATAAATGTCTGGAATGTGCATGTGAAGTACAATTTTCTAAAATGTTTATCTTTGTTGAACTATAATAGTGCTTATATCGCAGCAGCTTCACTCTCCTGTGACCACACATTCAATCACGTGTCTTTTTTGAAATATATCTTCACAAACTTCAATGGAAGTTGTCTGTTTTAAGCGCTCTCTTTTTTCACAGTAACTTATTTTAATTGTTAAGTTGAGTGACTAATTTTTCGAATATAATATTAGAAAACTAAAGCCGAGATCTTATAAAGACAAGTTATTAAAACATAAATATATTCAAATTATCTCTATATTTTGTTAAGTTTTAAAATAAAGATTTTTTACTGAGTATGTTTTTCATTAATTCAAAACATTTTATATTTGTAGCGGATGAACCAGATCAGCTCATTTCAATACCCAGTTTTGTGATCAGAGGTGCCGGTAAACAAACACACTACGAATACGAAATTCGAATTATTCTTCCAGATGGAAAATTAAACATACTTAGGCGCTATAGTCGCTTTAGAGAGTTGCACTTAACAATGAAACATTGTTATGGTTCAAAGGTAAATTATTGATAATTATTTATTATTAAAAAAAAAATACATGACTTCTTAACAGATTGGTGCTCTTTCCTTTCCTCGTCGAGAAATATTTTCCTCGAACAGTGAATCAGTTGCCAAATATCGCAGACGTTTGCTGGAACTCTACATCCGCAGACTGATAATTGTTTGCGCACGCATTCCGCAAAGCCCAATATACGATGGACCCGATGGGCCTGGTATATCTCGAGTCACATTAGCTAATCTCTCGCCGTTCTTTAAGAAAGGTCTGTTCGAGAACGGAAAGCATGGGACTGGATAATAATTACTTTGATTTTGAATTATTTTGTACCAATTCTGTCCTTTTTGATATTTGCCTTTTTCATTCTTAGCCTTAGTAACTATTACGAATCAGAGTGATTGTGTAGTGATTCCTTGACTATTATGGTCTGATTTTTTTTTTACATTAGAACTATCACTTAATATTCAGTTACAAATCTTGTGTCTCATTTTTTTTTTGTTTTTGGTTTGTTGAAGTTTATTGTTAATTTATACTTATATATTTAAAAAAAAAAATAAACTCATCCCAAGTGACTATATTATTCAAAATCTTATTTTACACACACTTAAATAAGAATTTCAAAATCTGTGATGATTTTATCGAAAAAAAAACCGTTACATATTATGTAAATGTAACTTACAAAAAATTGTTACAGCCTCTCAAACAGACATAAAAGTTTTTTAAAACACTACGAGCTTATATAAACAAATAGTGATAAGTACAATAATTTATTTTAAAATAAGAACAAAACAAAAAAAGTATTATTCCAAAATAGGCATTAAGACTATTATCTGACTTTTATAAAAATTGTTTCAAAAAGAAGATGTTTGGATTAAAAACAGCAAAACGGACGGACAACCATGGGATTTAGCAGGTACAATTTGTTCATTATAACGAATGGTACTCGACAGAAATACAATGATTAATTATAAAAAGTAACCGCACAAGTGACTAAAGTTATGACGATGTAAAAGGGTCTGGCATGAATCCATCTCGTTCCGATGAAATAATTTGTTTAAGTAATTTTTGTAGTTGTGACCAATAGTAAATATACTTATTGCAGATATTGTTAAATGTTTTATCGTTGATCGAGAGAGAATATTGATACTCTGTTGCTTGTCAGTAAAATAATGTTTAATGAACTTTTTTTTAATGTATAAGAAATGACTACCTTATTTCTGGTTTCTTTGAAAATACATACAAATTATTAAAAGATAGCAACACAAATTCTTTAAAAAAAAACTGTAATTGAAATCTGTAGGTGGTAGGTAATAAAAAATAAATCTACCTTTAGCATAAATAGTGATTAAACTAATATTTTCTCCCATTATAAACTTTTCATAATTTTAAGAACTCAAATAATTATACAAAAACGTTTCAAAAAACATATATACCTAAACCTCCTTGTAAATAAAAAAAAAAATAAGTACTCAGATTAAAACCTGCCCGACAACACAAATCATATTGTTAAACAAATGTTGCAATTTAGGTAAAATACAAAAATATAATATAATGCATCTTAATTGAATGGTAGGTTAGTCTAAAATATTGAAAAAATATATATATTTTTTTATTTGTTCTAAAACTCCAACTCTATATAGCAATGTTAGATTTGATCTATAAACTTCTTCTGATGATATTTTGTTGTGTCTTTTAGCAAATACATATGTTGTAACTAGTGATGTTTCTTTTTGAGATGTTAGAAATGATATTAAAAATATCAAATAGAAATAAAATTAATATTGATTTGTATTGTTTTTTAAATCAAAAAGGCATTCTACTTTAGTAAAGTAAATGGAAATTTGTATGTAATATTTAATTTTAAAATACAATTAGAAACACTTTTTCTTCCATTTCCTATCTTCTAAAACAAACTTATAAAATAAAAATAAATTATATAAAAGAATTAAATCTCATTGGTTTTATTTCAAAAACAGTCATTAATTGGCTGTTTTATTCAAAACTGACTTAGTTAAAAAAAAAAACAAATGTATGGGCTAAGCTAGCCCGATTAGGGAATACGAAGCGAGTCGTTTTTATAGGCGAAATGAAGTTTTGTATGACAAACTATTTTTTATTTTATCTCTTTCGATTTGTATTTTCGTGAAAATCAGCTACCAATTGGAAGGTTTGAAAGGAGTCGCTTTGAATTAAATAATTAAACAACTCTAGGTGGGTTAAAAAGCAGATATCGAATTGAAAACGACTCGCTTCGTTTTTAGGGGCCTGACATGATTCAGAGATCTCAAACCAGTCATAGTTTTTGGCCAACTGCGTCCAGTTCGAGATCATTATGCCGAATTACAAATAATTAAGTGTTATTATTTTTAGTGCCGGACTTGAATTTTCTTATTTTTAATAGAGTTGCTCTCCTTGACACTTCTGAAGGGCTGTGGGCAAATACCTTACATGACTGTTCGCTTTTTGAAGCTTGTCAATTTCATGCCGATTTAATTAATATCGGCCAAAATTATTTGAAATAAATTTGTGTCTTCTCTATGAAATTCGCTTTATTGTCTCAAGCGAAACACGGTCAACTCACCAATTTTGCTTTTATAAAATGAATATTACATCTGTAAAACAAAAAAAAAACTATTTCATTCAAACTTTTTGAACTTGTTGCAAATTTAGTAGGTAAAATTGCCTTCTTTCAAAAATAACTGCTATTTGTCTACATTTTGCAAGATAAAACGAACGGTCGGAAGCTCTCAAACTGTTTTTGTTTGTTTGTGGATTCGTAAAGTTGGAATGCGCGGCGGGTAGTGAAAATTGGCACTTGTGTGAAAAAAATCGACATTGGGAATGTCTGTATCATTGACGTATTAGGTATGGACCGCCAGTAGCCAACTTCACGCGTGTTCCAACATAACTAGGGGCGCCATCAACTACTAGCAGGGAGTCTGCGTAGCAGTGATATGATTTTTTTAATTCATTATTTACTATTGAAATATTTTGGTGGAAATTATTATCAAACGACTTTTATTTTACAAAACACATCCACTCCTTATGCCATGAGTTACTTACAGATGAATATATTATCGTTTTCATTTAAATTCTAATGGCGAAATTAGTACACGTATTTAACACTAAAAGATGATGGCGTTTTTAGGCTGTTTTTAGCTGGAACAACTTTTTTTGGCGGTTTGTATGAAAATTTCAACCGACTGGCGGTCCATATCTAGTACGTCAATGGTCTGTATGGACTTTATGGGCTTACCTAAGTCCCGATAATTATCGTGGGTTAGCTAAGTCTATATGGACTTATGTTGTTGTTGTATTTGCGTGTTGTTGTATTATTAAAGATAACAGTAATATTTGTTACGTGTGGCGCTGCTGTACTCAAGTTTGTACTAAAGAGCAAAGATAACTTATTGCTAATTTCGACAACCCGTTGCGCTTTTCAACTTTACCAATCCTCAATTAAGTTAAAAAGTTGACTGCTGCTTGGGTATGGTTATCAGACTTGTAGTTATGTGTAAACAATACTTTTGACAGCAAATGTCAGCAGGTTGTGTGTCACACAAGAGGCATTTTTTCTGGGTTAGACTGTAATTATAAAATTCATTCGCGTTGTTTGTTGCGCTTTTTTATATTCGTCAATAATAATAATTATCATAGTTTTTTTGTTTGTGAATATATTATTAATATTATGGCGTTAACCGAAAATTTAATCAGATTAGTAAAAATGAACCCTATTTTATATGATTTATCACATGAAGACCACAAAAACTCTAGAAAGAGGGACCAAGTATGGGAACATATTGCTGAAGAATTAGGAGAAGATAGTAAGTATTTATTATTAATTTACAAGTTACTAACTTTATAGAACAATGAACAAAAAAATTCTATATCTATGCCTGTGTTCCTTTTTCACTATAGGTCTTTTGGTCTTTATAGTCTGCAATGAAACACGGATAAGACGTTCTCATAAATGTAAAACTAGTTGTGTTCGTTGAATTTTACCCAGGGTCGACCCAGGTTTTCTTGACAGCCCCAAGAGCTGTAAAAAAACCTAGTTTTTTGGTTCTCAAAAAACGCAAAAGGGTATGTGTTGTTGACAAAAAGAAAGAAACAAAAAATATTTGTTTCCGAAATTAAAACTTGAATTTTTTTGCTTTTGGTACATTCAAAAACTTAAAACAATTACATTTTGTTTTATTTGTATGTTTTCTATTAATTTTCATTAAAATAAATCTATAATTTCTTTTCTTTGCATTGCAAAAGCAAAATAAAACTCGCCACAGCAAAATACCTAGATCTACTTCAGGTCGAGTTGAGGGCGACCCCAGGTCTCAAAAAACCAAGAATTTGTTACCCAGGGCGAGTTGAGGTTTTTCAAAAAACGCTTTGGAGCGACTTCAAGGCGACCCCAGTGCTCAACGAACATATCTACTAGCAGGCAAGCACGGTTTTTGTTAATATTTGCATTTGTATACACAAATTAAGCGTGAGCCTGCTGTAGTTTTGAAAACACGTATACTCTGTGTCTGGATCCCTAACATAGGTATGTAGATAGACAAGAAATATTATACAAAATAAAAGGCTCAAAAGCAAGACTTCTGCTTATTGTACACGAACTGAACCCGAACATAATATTACCAATTTCTGACTTACCTACTCTTACAGATCCAATATCCATGATAATCCCCACGTAAAATTTTGGAACTCTGTTGCCATCCATATCAGATAAAGTATGATTTCTATAAAATGCTTTTTCAAAATCAACAAGACAATTATTATGTTCATTTCATTCTTATACCCTGGATTTCTGGATGATCTGCTAATAGTCCAGTCAATGAGTTCGTGAGCAGGGACCTAAGCCATTCCTTCGGAATATTGCTCAGGGTACTTAAGTAGTTAACATAACAAAAGTCCTAACATCTGGTAGGTGAGCCAGAGCAGGGGAAGGGGTATAAAGATCCCTTTTTTGGGACTTACGCTTATATCACGGAAATGGTACGTCGCACATAGGAGTATTTGACCAATCTAGGTGGCCAAAATTATGTATGTGGCTTTTTCACCCTAAAACGGGTTATTCTGTTCATTGATATTATTAAAAAGGTATTTTAAAGTCTCCGAATAATATTTGTCGTTCATACGAATGTTTTACTTGGTACTCGTACCTATACGCACGGAAGGAAATTTTTTTTTTTTGCTGTCCAGTGGAAATCTTCAAAAGACAAATAGTAATACTCGGTACTAAATAGTGTGGGGCTCTTACCTTACTAAAATAATCGGTAATCATTATCGATTACTTATTAAAATATTGACTTAACGAAAAAGTAAAAGTCAAGGATTTTAGCTTCGTAAAGTTGTCTATAAATCTGTATTCAACATTTTTGTATGTAAAATGAAAAACAAAAAAATTGACTCCAAAAAAATTAAAAGCATATTTTGATTTGTATTTATTTATAACTTTTGTATATAAAAAAGATAAACAATTTAATTTCCTACAAATTTGTATTTGGCTAATTTCCTGTAATACTAACGGTTTTCTTCTTTTTGATGTGGGAATAGTTTTGCCTTTTTTCTTTTTTATGTTTTTATAACAGTTATATATTGAGGTTTAATAAATTTTTTGTTGTTATCACGTGAAGGAAATATTGAAATTAAATAATTCATACATAAATAAATATGAACAAAAAAAATTTTAACAGTAATACAATTTTATTGAAGAAATATAATAGCCATACAAAAATCATTGTGCAAATAATTTTGTCAAGAACTGCATATGATTTGTTATCGTTATCCAAATTCATTAGTCAGGGGACGAATGCCGAGTTTCTTCATCAAATATGCCATTAGTATCATGAGACGAAGACTCGTCAGTCGTCAGATTGCGTTTTATTGATTTGATTCATAGTTTTCACATATAGGTTAATCTCTACGTAATCTGACTTTTCGTTAAAAGTCATCGAATCTTCCTGTTGCATTAATGTTTACTTAAAACTCGTATATAACTTTAATCGTGATGAGCTCGCACCTGAAAAAACGAAACGAAACCAATTTTTCAGCGATATGCAGGTAATAAAGGGTCTTGGAATCTTTTAGGTGGAAGGATGTGAAAAAATTTTTAATTTGGTTATGAGAGAAAATATGTAGCTTTCCATTTAATTAAAAATGTTAAAAAGATAAGATAAAATCTTCTCTTTTTTTCGTCTTTTAGGTCACGATGATTTCATAAATGAAACAAATATGTTGCCATTTACTTTTCCCGACGTTTCGGCAGCGGTTGCTACCTTCTTCAGGGGAACTTTATTGTGAAACATAAAAAAACAGAATATATAACACTTGTATTATGACAACTCAAAATAAAAACTTACGTTATGTAAAAACAAGAGAAACTTTAAATTAACAATTTGTTACATGAATAAAATTGAAATTATTTTTGAAATAAATAAATGTAAAATTTATGAACTTTAAAATGAAGTTTAGTCTTTTATAAATAGAACAAAAATTGACATTTAGTCAGAGACAAGTGAGCAATATACAGCCGATATGTTTTGTGTGTCAATTTTCCGATTCATGTTATTACTGTTGTTAATGATGTGCAAAGTTTCCAGTGTATATCGTTTTGATGCGTGCCGTTCAGTCTGTAGAACCTTCACGTCAAAATCTGGAAAGTGGCCACTTTCCATTAATGACTGGCTAAAGCTGTTTTACCAGGGTTGTTGGATTTAATGTCTGATTTATGGTTAGACATGCATTGGCGAAGAAACTGTTTAGTGGTACCAATATAACACAAATCGCAGGGGTCATCCGGTTTTCCTTTACAGTTAATTTTATATATTAAGAAGATTTTATTTTATCTTTTTGACATTTTTACTTGAATTATAAAATTGGTCAATAATTTTGTCTGAAAGCTTTCCATTAAGCCCAAAATTATTGCTCGGACGGACAAGGAAATATAACAAAACTCTTAAAAAACGATGAATATAAACCGAATAAATTTTTTTTTATACATTTTCTATACTTGATTTATAACACTTTAAGGTTATAAAAAAACAAAAATTTAAATGCAATAAATTCTCACTTATCGTCTTCAATATTATCAATTTTTTGTTTTTTTTTTTCAAAGCACAAAATAAAATATTCACCTTTAAAGTTGACACAAAAAGTATTAACACGTTTTAAGTTCAACAGTTTGTGAATTTTCTTCAATAATTACATGCCTCGTGACCAAAAAACGGTTCGGAGAGTTGTCAATAACATTATTCTGTCTCTGCAGACATTTTATCTATTTAAGAGAGCGATACATATTGACTTACATGATGTTTTATAAAATTGGTTTTTGGCCAGCTAGATTAGCCAAATACCCCTATGTGCGTCGTAGGGAAAAATTCTCTGAGACTACATTGAATTCCATAAAATTTTCTACAAGTTTTTTCGTATTTATTTTTTCTTTTCAATTCCCTACCGTTCCCGAGCTGCAAGCATCTCAAAAAAGGGAAATTACAAAAAATTGTGTGTCATAGTTTCCGAACTGTGAATCTGACAAAAAAAAAACCATTGGAGCAAGTTATAGAGAATTAAATTTTCTCTAAAAAAATAATTCTTGAAAATGGGTTTTTTGATTGCATCAGATCAAAATCACCTTTTTTTTGTAAAATGAAAGTCATAATTTTACAAGTAAAAAAATAAATTCAGATACACTCATTCAAGGTGTATAAGGGACTGTAGAGGGCGTTAGCTGGGACCTCAGCCTTTTCTATAGAAACTTGTTCAGTGTAATTCAAGAGTTACCATACTAAAAGTTCTAACTTCTGGGAGGTTAGCCGGGGGGAGGGGTACGAAGTTCCCCTTTTTAGTATTTACCCTTATATTTCGGAAAGGGTAAGTCTTAGACAAAATTCTTTGTAGTAATATTAGATATATAGATAGATAGATAGATAGATGTTTTTTTTATTAATATAAAATATACTTTAAAAAAAAATTTAAATATTTTTCTTAAAAAAAATTTCATAATTGTTATGAAGGGTATTTATCTAACGACGAAAATTGACATTTGATGTAAAAAACGTTTTCATGAACACCCCATGAAAGCTGTTGAAGTAAATTGGCATAAATCGTATTATGACGTCACTATCATCTTCAAACTGAGCAAAGTGGCGATTAGGGTATATTGAGTGAGCTACTTTGTATTTTTGTTTATCATTTGTTTTTATATAATTTTTTTTTATTCTCACTTTCTTAATATTTTGAAAATTTATAAAATTAGATTTGTCCTACTGTAAAGCGCTCATAAAGGGTAAGATTTGCAATTTTAGTTTCCCGCCTTTGTGAAATGTAAACAAAAATGGCGACTTTACTTCTTTACGTCTTTACATCGTCGCTTTCCGCATCGAATTCGTGATGAAAGTTTATATGTTCCGAGGGAAAACTCTCCCATACAAAATTTGACAGCTCGTTGACGGCGGAAATGTATATCGTTTCCGTCGTTTTATGACGTTAGATGAGTACCCTTATTATATTAAAGGCCATAAAATTCTATAACTTTTGTCAATTGATTTCCCAACCGTTTCCGAGCTACATGCATCACAAAAGAAAAAAATGTTTACCTCACATTTTTTCTCAAAGTGTTTATCTTAACAAAATATCCTTTAAAGTAGGTTACAGAGCATTAAATTTGGTTTAAGAAAATCAAGTGTCGAAATCGGGTTATTGAGTGCATAATAATAAAAATCATCCTATATGAAAAAACTAAATTTTTTATATGTATATTTTTTATATTTTTCATATAGGATGATTTTTACCCCCCAAAATTTTATTCTAAGACTTACCCTTCCCAAATATAAACTCTTGAATCACACTGAACAAGTTTCTATAGAAATGGCTGAGGTCCCAGCTCACGCCCTCTACAATCCCTTATACACCTTTAATGAGTGTACTATGTGAATTTATTTTTAACTTTCATTTTACAAAATAAGGTGACTTTGGTCTGATGCATTCAAGAACCCAATTTCAAGAATTATTTTTTTAAAGAAAATTTAATTCTCTATAACTTGCTCTAATGATTCTTTTGTCAGATTAATAGTTCGGAAAATATGACGGAATATGTTTGATTAAAAATATGGGCAAAACACATTTTTTTATAATTTCCTTTTTTTGCGATGCGTGGAGCTCAGGAACAGTTGAGAATTGAAAAGAAATGAATATACAAAACTTGTAGAAAATTTTATGAGCTTTAATGTAGTCTCAGAAATTTTTTTTTCTACGACGTACCATTTCCGTGATATAAGCGTAAGTCCCAAAAAGGGGATTTTTATACCCCTTCCCCCTCCTCTGGCTCATCTCACAGTTGTCAGGACTTTTGGTATGTTAACTACCTAAGTACACTGAGCAATATTCCGAAGGAATGGCAACCACTTTATTGACTGGACTACTACACGAAATAAAATCGTATGTACTGTTAATCTAGTTTCTGCCCCATAGGGAACGATATAAACCTTTTTCAATTATAACTTCATTTTAAAACAAATTAACACAAACATTGTTGGATAATTTACATTAAAATTGGAAAAGAACACTTTCAATAATAGATTTCAATTATAGCTATAACTGGCCGGCCCCTAAGATAAAAAATCGTTCACGTTGTTTGTTTTGGCTTTTAACCTTAAAATATTTTTTTTTTCCAGTTGATGAACTAAAAAAGAAATGGAAGAATCTACGAGACATTTTTTTGCGATACATAAAAAACAGAAAAAGAGGAAAATGTGCCAAAAAATGGCATTGGGCTTCACAAATGGAATCATTTAATCCTTCTTTGACATTCGTAAAAACAGATGCCACTGAAATTCCATCGAAATACAGAGTTTCACATAGTTATAAAAAAAAGTTAAAAGTTGAACCTGATCCTATTGAAACAGATACAGAATTTATAGAGGAATTTTTACCGGAACCAGTTTTCGTCGATTTTTCAAAAACATCAAAATTAAAGGACACAGTTTTTGACGATTTTCCAAAAAAATCGAAAACACAACTACCAGCAGAAAGTTGTTCAACTAAACCCGAGTCACCATTATCATTAAAGAGAAAACAATTGACTTCATCGGTGAACTCTTTACTCAAAACCTTCAACAATATTAAAACGGACGACTTTGATGATATTGATATGCTGTTTCTGGCTCATGCCCGAACTATTAAAAAGTTATCAAAAAAAAGACAAGTAGTAGCAAAAATGAAAATTTCACAGGTCATCATGGAACAGGAACTTCAAAATCTCGAAGAAGAATCATCTACAAATTTGAATCATCATGAATGTTTTCGAGATCATAACGGTTGTTGCTCTGTCGAGCAAAGTCGATCTGATTCTAATTGCGAGTTAGAAGGCGTTTTAGAATATAATTCTAGTTAGGATATTAAGTTATTATGAATATATACAATTATTTTAAGTTTATTATGAGTGCAACAACTTGATTCTCAATGGTTAAATTGGATGGAAAATGGACACCGACATGTACAAATGAAATGTCTGTATATAGTGAAAATAATCAAATATTCGAGCATATCTATAAATTATTACTGTTGATTTAACTCAGTACCACCCTTTGTTCCCTTTGTTATTTGACTAACCTTGTAGCCGCTAAAAGCCGTTTCCAGTTTTGGCAGTCTATACTAGTGAAGCGCATAGCTTTTTTTCTTTCTTTGTGCATAAATTGAAAATGAATATCGATTTCCCAATATTGTAAAAACAGTAATGCTGCATAGATTGCGCTCCTTTATTTAATTAACAATATGAAATTTTTCAAAGAAACAATAAAAACCTCTGTGAGCGACCACCATCAGACTGTTTTAGTGATGCAGCTTTATTAATTTCAAGTTTATTCTAAAAAAAACATTTAATTTTTTTTTTTGCTTGATGCAATGAATGAACCTCTTTGCCTTGTATATAATCTAACAGCATTTTCTTTACTATTCTTTGTGCTATACAATTCTATCACAGCGACAAAATAAGCTTGTATCAATGCGCTTATTAACTGTATTGAAAAGGCAGCATTTTTATTAGTGAAACTTTCGGCCTAATTATTTTTTTGCATTCGATTTATCTTTCAACAATTTTTTGAATGGATAAAAAAGAAAATATATATAAGTGAACGACAGGGGCTATTAATTCATTAGAATTTGCGCATACCACATCATTCTTAAAAAGTGGCAGTGAAATGAAGCTGGCGAACAGTCATGTACCGGCTTACAAGGCATAATTCAAATTAACATTGAGAGATGAATTGAGATGCAAAAAATTGAGATGCATAATAATGTGTTTAAATTATTTCGCTTTATTTTTATATTTTACATTTAACAACATCAAAATTCTTACAAAATTATAAAATCATTTGTAAATTTAGTTGTTTTTATCTTTGATATTAATTAATGTTTTTTTTTTAATAATCGTGATCAACAGTTTTTGTTTCATTTCATTGTTGGTTTATTATTAATATCCAGTTTAACGACTTTTACATTTATTATGTTAGATTATATAATTAAAAGAGTTACATAAAAATAATAATAAATCATCTAACAAATTCGTTTTGAAATGGAGTTTTTAAATCCACTTACTCATACGTATAATTATGTGCTTTTCTTAATTAGTTTTGATTAATATGTAAACTATTGATTTTCTTACATTTAAAAAAATAAAACAAATATTTTTTATTCGTCCGTTTTTATATAAAAACATAAAACGATGTATGTGTGACTTATTAGTTCAAGGCAATGGATTTAAAGCGTTTTTTTGAATTTTAGTCCTGTGGTTTAGAAACAACACCCCAACAATTTTACATTAAACACTTAAATTTCCCACAAACTGTAGATGAAAATATTTATGTAATTTTGTGGGTTGATTTTTTTGTATAAAGATAAAATATTATATTAAACAATGGGTTACATATATACACAACATATCAAATGAGCAAAAAAGGGCATCTATCTAGTTTATAGGACAATAAGTTATTTGCAATAAAAAGACAGAGAAACGTGCGCTGGGTAGACTCCTCCATGAGGATTAGTTGTTGGTTTTCTTTTTACAGCCATCCTCCCGTAAGCTTGTGGAACATTTCTTCGTTGAGCGTTTGGTTTGTTTCCTTTGAACGCATTGACATGAAGATATAACCCCCAATAAATTCGTGCACAACTTTGCAATCGGACGAAAGGCAAGAGAAGACGACATTTTCATTTTGGAACTGAATCATCATGCATTTGATACCCCAATTCACATTCCATGCCTGGAAAAATAAATAAATTAAACTGAAAGCGAAATTGACGAGTTTAATAAACCTACTTTCATGGTATTGTATCGCCATGTTTTGATATGATCACCAGTGTTGATATCCATTCGCATGATACGATTGTTTGCAACACCCAGAAATTCCTCTTTTTTGTGACCATCGAATTTGATAATAAACAATGTCACACCAAAGTCGGGTAGGCTCTGCCACGCTTCAATAAATTTTAGTTTGGCTTCGATGAGGGGCAATTTTTTAACATTAGCGTGTGCTTCCAAGATCCTTTGTACAGCCTTGCTTCGAAGTTTTTTATACATTTTTGGCGAGAGGTAGTCAACGGGCTCAATAGATCCTGGATTCACACTAACGGTCGATTCGAGAGCTGGTTTCTGCATGCTCAGGAATGACTTTATACTGGCCACTTCACTATCGTACGAGCTGTCGGCAAGAGATCGACCTTTCGATGCTAGTCGACAGGCAGCCATCCATTTGGCGTATTGTTCTTCATTTTCGCATCGTATCCACATTTCGTTGTTGGGTCCGTTGCGACCTTCTGGTGGCACTTCAAGGCGTATGCTGAATTTACCATGAGCGATATTGACATCGGGTGTTACTTCACAGCCACGCAAATTGATAACATGTGTTGGCTGAACGCGTCTTGATTCCTCTGCAGTTTTGTACAGATGCAGTTGCAAATCACGATATGTAAAGAAATAACGTTTGTAGCCCTTCATTGTAAACTTTTTTGGTCTGCAAAAGAAAGCTCTTGTTAAAATTAAATTTCATAAAAAAAACACTATGATAAACTTACTTTAAAAATCTCAAGTAATCGGTCAATTCGGGGATTTTGGTGATGTTACTGACATGTGAGTTTGCATTTGGTCCTTCCAGGGTTATTTGAAGCTCACTCAGGGCTGAATCTATATCGTCATCAGTGCCGTTTTCAACACTTGATGTATCGATTCCTGAATCGGGTTGTTGCAAGTCGTTTTGTTGATTAATTTGAAACTAAAATGTAAATTGGAAGGCATAAACTATTTTAAATCCAATGGACTTTATCGTATCAAAATTACCTGTAGTGCTGCAAACATCAGCATTTCTTCTTCTGTACAATCAATTTCTTCGTTTAAAATTGACCATTTCGCCTGTTCGTACAATTGGTTAATTCTAACCTGATCATATTTGGGATTTAGGTCGAAGAAAGTAAAGTACTTGAACCTCAAACATAATGTGTCGTATTCACGGATTCCTTGTTCCATAATAGATAGGGATGAATCTAGCCAGCCGATGTTCATGCGAGCTTTCTCCAACAGAGATTTCGGTCTTATGAGGCGAGAACGCACATCCGGACTTGGTGCCCTCGGGCTAGCTGCAAGGTTCTCTTGGAAGTCTCCGAGGCTAGACAATGAGTCAAATGTTGTATATCCATTTGTGCTATGTTTCCATGTCTGCAAACAAGAAAAAATATATAAGATTAGTGAATTTGACAAAATAAATAAATTTTTGATTACTCACTCCAGTAGGTGAACTTATGGGCGTGCCAGATTGGTTGAGACGCTTTGGGGTCGTGTGGTGCATAGGTGCGCATAAGAATGTACCATTTTGTGGATTGTCAAGGCTATTGCAGCTTCCATTATAGGAATTAATTGGTATAAAAGAATTTGTATCTGGTGCTGGCTGCAAATATGTGGTTCCATTTGATTCTGCAATAGGAATCTTCTTTTTGGGAAACTGTGAATAGTTTTTCTTTAAATGATCTTGTTCCAATGGCTTGCACAGTGAGAGTTCTTCTGGATGTCTTATATCTAAATCTTTGCATAGATTGACAACTGCTGGAAATGTTTTTATCGAGAAATCAAGGCGACAGTCCAAGTAACGAAGATCGGGAAGCTAAACATAAAGTAAGATGAAATAAGTATTAAAAAATTAAATGTAGTTTCAAACGCTTGCGGTTCCGAAAAACCAACAATCCTCGGATACGGATGATTTTGATGTTGACGACCCCAGCAAACGAAACAAGGACAACGAATTTCGGATATGTACGTGAAATATACGGTCGTTGTACAGACCACGTAAGCCGAACAACTAGTGGAGACCCTGGATAGGCAAAGGGCTGATAAAACAGCTATCCAGGAAGTGCGATGGGATGGAGAGGGAATACGAAGAATGACATCGTTTGACATCTACCACGGATCGTGCTATAAGGAACAGAGTCAGCGGCTATTTGGGTGAAGTTTTGTGATACGAGGAAGACTTAGGCAAGAAGTCTTAGGCTTTCGCAGTTTCAGCGAGCGATTGGTCACAATCCGCATCAAAGCTAAATTTAAAAACATAACGCTGATATGTGTCCTCGCCCCCCACGAAAAGAAGGATGAACCAACCAAGACGAGTTCTACGACCTCCTAGAGAGCACGTACGGTATCTGCCCGAAGTACGACGTCAAAATCATTTTGGGTGTCTTTAATGCCAGATTCGGAAAGGAGGGCACTTTTGGTGCAACCGCCGGAGGACACAGCCTGCACGATGACACTTCCGTCAACGGATACAAGATGGTATACTTCCCGGTGGGGCGAAACGTCATCATATCGAGCACCCATTTCCCGCACCTTGATATACGCAAAGGTACTTGGCGAAGAAGTGATCAAAAGATCATCAACCAAATTGATCACATCGCGATAGACGCCAGACATACTTCCAGTATCCTGGATGTTCGAACATTCCGTGGGGCAAACATAGACTCTGACCACTACTTGGTAGTATCTCGAGTAAGAATGCGGATATCCACGGCGACGCAGCGCCGAGCTGATGCTTGATATCGCGAAGCTAAAATCGCAAGAGACCGCTAGCCAAAATAATTTCATCTAATGTGGACGATGATGGACAACATTTTCGTCCACCCGACCTGAATGAAGTGCGGCTAGCGGTTGCCAAACTCAAATCAAATAAAGCTGCTGGTGCAGACGGCTTACCAGCTGAATTGTTTAAAGCAGCAAGAGATGTGTTGGTAGGGAGCATGCACCAACTCATCTGTAAAATTTGGTCGGAAGAAAGTATGCCCGATAAATGGAACCTTGGCATAGTGTGCCCCATCCACACAAAAGGAGACGCTCTGACATGCGCTTACTACAGAGGAATTAGTCTCCTAAATGTCCGTTATAAAATCTTTTCTGCTATCCTGTGTAATCGCTTAAAACCCCTTGTAAATGATCTGAGTGGCCCCTATCAGTGTGGCTTTAGGACAGGCAAGTCAACCGCCGATCAAATGTACACACTTCGACAGATTTAAAAAAAAAAACAGGAATTCCAGATCGATACACACCACCTCTTTATCGATTTCAAAGTCGCATATGATAGCGTGGATAGAGCTGTTAATGAAGACAAAACTAAATATATGCTATCAACGAAAAAGGAATCTCAACATCGTCGACTCGGGCAAAACATTACCATGGATGGATATAATTTTGAAGTAGTCAAGGACCTTGTCTACCTGGGATCCACTATAACAACGCAAAACGACATCAGTGCAGAGATCAAACGAAGAATTAGATGGCGTACACAAGTGGAAAATGACCTCATTCAACTTGCGGTGCAAAATTGGAAGCGTCTAACCTCCTGAGAAAAGCTTAACAGGAAATATTAAGAGAGGCACTGCATAGAATAAAGAGCATAAGAAAAAAACGACCGAAAGGGATGTTAGTATGTTACACTAATGATTTGCAGTAATTGGTTAAAACCTTTTGGTATTGATGTTTTAAAATGTCCGAACCAAAGCTTGCAAATCGCAGTTGGTAATGAGGATATGGAAATATCATCTCTGCAATCTTTATAAGCAAAGACCTTGTCAAAAAAGAAAGTAAATTTTAAACGATTGGAAATAGCTGAGTCATGAACGGTGCAGTAGAAGAATAACGGAGGTGACGCTGCAAAGACAGCTTTATTTATGGACCGAGCTGGGTTGCGAATACTTGTTGGTTGAGGCCCGGCTTCGCAACGTACTTAGCGCAACCTTAACAAAGTAAACAAAAGCTATTAAAACGGTAAAAAAAATGTCAACCTTTATCAGTGATTTTAAAACAACATTTATTGATAGGAGTATTTGTTTGGTAGGTTTTTAATATAGCCCCACGTTTACAAATGACAGCAGAATAATTTTCACGCATAGGAAAACCATTGTTTCCGGAATAATAAAATCTTCCTTCTCGAAGGAAGCAGTGCACGCTACAATGTTTAGCTGGAATCGACTATGGGATTCAATCCTTTACCTGCGTTATAAATCGCCAAAGTTTTTATTTATTAATCTACACAGATGGGCGCTGCATCAACAACTAAACTTAAAACATACCCAATTAATTAGTTTACATCTGAATGAAAAAGAAAAATTTATAGGTATAAGCACATCTAACGGAAGCTCTCAATAAATTTTTCTAATCACACACGAATTCAAGAAAAAGAAAGAAAAATTGTTTACAAATCACAAATCATCAAGCAAATAATGTACAAGTAGCTTGATTCAATTGAACCAATGACTTGCCGTTGCCGCTACAAAGTGTCGAGTTAGCCGCCCGGCACCGACACCAACATGATTCAAATTTATTATCAACTCAAGTCACTCTAATTTCACTTTCAAACGAAAGTGTTGTTGCGGCGAAAGTTGTTGCCTAGAGCTTAAGCTGAAACTATACAAACAACGTTTCAAACACGTTGTTGCATTGCACTCATGCTGCGCCATGAATTGTCGTCGTGGAGTGTGCATAGGCGAAAGGTGAAGTATCAATCTGAGGCCCTATGATAAATTAATGCGGCACGTGGCACGGGGAAATTTTAATTTGTTCTTCTTCACTAAACGTTGAGTTATGCAATAATAATTCAGTAACTATACTGGATAACGATGAGCACATGAGCGGCCACCAATTGGGATATTGTTATCATGAACACCAAGCGTTAATCGAATAAAGTAGGGCACGCGGCAGCTATGTGAATTTTTGGTTTAATATGCAAGTGGGAGTGCTAAGATCGTTCGTTGAACTGTGGCCTGACTCACAGGTTCACAGGTGATAGTCAGGTCATAAAAAATGATTAACGGGATGCTTTTTTTTAAAGAATGCTGGGACTGGGAGGTATTAAAAAACAAACAAAAACTTAATTCTTTTGTTTTTAATGTAGAACCGCAATTAATTCGAACTAATAGACCCGAGGAGACATTGCACAATTTATGGACGAATCAAAACGACTAAGACAAGATACACTTTATTAAAACAAATTATACTCTAGGGAAATTTATCCTCACAAAACCAAGAAGCAGTGCAGCAGAGATTGTTGTGAATGCAATCAATTACGATATTATCGTTGAATAACCACTAGATTTTACTTCTGAGCCTCTTCAGTATTACAGTTCTTTTTTCTAGGTACAATAATACCATTGTATATAAATTTCTATAGTTCAACCATAGAGCAGCGCCATCTAAAGAAAGTTGTGAACCGCACATTTGGAGGTTCTTATATTTATTAAGTGTCTATTCTATTACCCTAACATTAGTCGTCAACAAAACAAATTAATAATATAAAATGTATTTTATTGGCTCTAAAATCCATATTTCCTTGACAAGAGTCGTAAACAAAACAAAAATCATATATGTTTACGACTGTTGTCAGAGTTACAGATGAGACAACTAGTAAATGCACGAACCTTGTGTTATTCACAAGTTTCTTAAGACGGCCAGGCGGTGATTATTCAGCAAGAAAATACTATAGAAATGTATATGCAATGATAATACTTACAAAAAATGTTGAAAATCAAAAGCTTTATATTAAAACTGAATTTAAGCAAGTTTTCGAAACGGTCAATAAAATTGTCAGCTAAATGTCAACTAACTTTTGAAGGGATCTGGCCAATCAGAGCTCGTCGACTAACTTTTAGTCGGCGCATTGAACGTACCCAATGCTTGAACTCAGATAATGAAGACTAAAACTTATCTCTTTTAAATAAACAATCATCATTTAGTTTTTAAATAGAATAAAATAAAAGGAGATACACCCGCAGATGTTTTCATAAAATTTCAGTCGAAGTTATCATAATAAGTTCCAGATTTTATTATAGTGAATGCACAATATCAGGTTCCTTTGTCTCACTAAAGAGACAATGCAATGCGCTTACCCATTCGAAGAAATGTCTTTTATATGTTTGTATACTTCTGCATCACCGATCGTGGCTGAAGATCATGATCGGTATACTGCACGGATGACCCAATGGACACAGGTCTCGGTCTTAGGTGCGGCATTTCTCTTTCTCCTTATTTTATTTCTCAATCGAGTGGAATAGGCATTACCTTCAATGCAGTGCAGCAGTGAATATGAAACATAAACAATGACGGTTGTGAGCCACGGTGTAGATAGGTACGAGCAAGTACCTATATGAAAATAAATAATTTTTTTTTTCTTTTTTTTATTCAAAAATGTTTAGTGATTCATTGAGTTGGCTAACACAACCAGTAATATTATGTTTATCAAGACTTTTGGTTTTTGTCGGCAGGAAGTCTTTCAATAAGATGGCTCGTTACACTGCTGGCATGAACTAAATGTTTTAAGAGAGGGCTGCCAGGTCGAAGCTTATCACCAAATTATTCTTAAATACGAGAAGTCTTAACTATTTATCTGGCTAATTTATACAACTTGATAGAGGAATTGTGGATTCAGACTCTATTCAACTAAAAAGTACCAACAGTTATTAGGGAAACCATACGATAACACAGTTAAACAATCCCTCAAATGGCCGACTGTATTGGTGGGTGGCAGGTTTAAGCACTTTCGAACTTGATGGAAATTCGTTGTTGAGAGATCACAGTTAATAGAATTAATTGAATAAAAAATAATTTCTTCCATATGTGAGAGCTATACAACTTACACTTAAGATTTGCTACAACAATGTGTAAAGAGCTCCATCAAGACTTGACTAAGAGATTGCCAATTAATATTAGGAATGGATTGAGCATCAACGTAATTTTTGGTTCAAATTGAATCGATGATGACACCAAAAAAATATACAGGGGTATGCAGAATTATGCTAGTATATCAAATTCATTAAAACGATTTTAACCCCGGAAACTTTTCGATCACTTTTCACAGACAGATCAGAAGAAGAAATTAAAAAAAAGAGTGGACTTTAATTTTGCATCGTTGCGTTATCAAAAAAATGAAGAATATAGGTAGGTACTTGTACTTAACAAATATTTTAACAAGTTGACTTTTATTAAATTTACCTGAACTCTTAAAGTTTTGTGCATGGGTGTAAAATGCAACAAGCAATCTGCATGTACTCCAACCTGATCCAACGTAGAACGAGTTCTAGTAAGCCAAATGTTCTTCATTGGCCACCAAAGCGCATGATCTGACCAATCTTTTGGATTTTCTGCAAAGAAGAAAAAAATATTGTTTAAATTAGAATAGGTAACATTTTTAATGCACCAAACAGCTTTTACAAACATCTTTTAATTCTATTAACAGCTTTACAGAAAGAATTTAATTATACCCATTCAAATATGACTATCTTAATAAAATTAATAAATAAATAATTGTTTGACACAACAAGAGGCTTTAGGTACAAATATACATACATACATTATATTACTTTCCCAGACGCTTTTCAAAACTACACAATTCTGATCTATTCTGCCTAAACTCATATCATTTTAGTGAAAGAAATTAACTTCAAAATTTTATTGGGAAGTTTAGTTTTGGAAATTTCTGTAATATACCTAATATTAGCACTGAGATTTAGGCTGAACAGAATAGCAAAACCAAAGCAAATCTGACCAAGTAGGAAACTTCATCCTATGATCCACGGCAAGATAACTTTCGAAATAACGAGTTAACCTAGCTTTAGAACATTTGAATACATATATTCTCCAACCCATTTCAATACAATCGTCTTTGAATAAAATACAACTATGCAAAACTCGATCAGGAACTTTATTTTCTAAACACAGGAGGTCGTATGGTTAAGTTTCCTCTCCATTTTGTATGTACCGCGTAACTTAGGCTATTTTAATTACTAGGTGGCGTTCAGGTCCCTTTTTTAAAATTGTGCATAATTTTTTTTTCAAATAATGAACTTCCAAATAAAAAAAATTATAAAATACTGCATGAAGTCTGAATAAATTGCATTAAATTTTTTATAAAAAAAAAATAGATAAAAATTTAATCTAAAAAAGGAGACCGGTAACCCTATATTATTCTATCAGTTTAAAATGCTTACTGCGGCAACCCTAAAAGAGCTTTTAGAAGAGTAGTAATTTATGGCAAACAAAAGAGTGCGAATGAGAGAATAACATATTTATCTTCCCTGTACTCATAGAATAATAAATAATAATGTACTTTATATTCAAAAAGGTCAAAGTATATTTTAAACATAATTAATTATGTATCTACATAAAAGAAAATAAAAATATTTTTATGAGATATAGTTAAGTACCTACCTATTTTCCATTTATGGTAGGTTACCTACTAAACTTCGAGCTCTAGCTCTAACAGCGTTTCTGAGCTAGACTTTTTCTGATAAAGAAGAACCCATTAATTATTGACTTTTTATTTATCTGTGTAGGGTTTTTGCCAGAGGGGTGCATTTACCAATCCAGTTTTTTAATCAAACCAATAATATATAAAATATCGAAAAATCGACTTCTTTTTCATATCTGTGATTGAAAACTTCCGTAAAGTTTTGACAGCTCTCAGCTTTTGACACCTACCGAGTTGGACACGAGTTTTTGTTTTTTGTCTCCGGGAAACTAAAGTAATAAGGTAAATAACCTTCGTAAATTTTATTGTGTTTTTTTTAGTTAAACAACGGTTCAATGCAAATATCTTTTGTAAAAGTATTTCCTGTTATGTGTAGAAGTGAATTATATTAGTTTCTAACAAATTAAAAATTTATTAAAAGATTTGCAAAAGAACACCCTGTGGGAGCTTTCGGCATATTTTTGTGGGGAGACTTTTGCCTGGCAAAACCACACAATGGAGTATTTTTACCAATGATTAATTCAACCCATGGTTTACATTTACTAATGGGTAAACCACCTCAGGGGTGAGTTTTTGAATTAAATTTTATGTTTAGGTACCTGGAAATCCTTCCCCCACACCCATGGCAAATTATATACACCAGGAAGACTTTGCCACTTGACTTTTCTTATTTTTCATTTAATCACAAAAAAAATTATTAAGGTGTAGGTATCAAGACGACATGTCCTTTCAAACGAGGATAATAAAGTCGCATAAGATATTAAGAAAATTTAAACTACGGAAGAGCTATGGTGTAGGTTCAATTTTATTAATCCTGGCAAATCCAACCCCTTCTACCCTACATATGTAGTTCCATGATTATCAAAATATATGTAATGTTTTTAATTACAATCAAATCAAAAATTACTGTTCATACCAAGTCAGTTCATGAACAAATATGCAAACTGAACGAAAAAAAATTGCTGTTCTAATAAGAATAAACAATATTATTTCCGACAACGATGAGTGCTTTCACGTGACAAGACAACTGCTTGCTTTTTGAAGTGTTCAAAGAACCCATCCATATTTAAAACACGCAAGTGCAACAATTAAACTGTACAACGTACACACGTCCTCAATTCCAATGGCGCCTAATAAAATTTATTATTTTTAAACGGAACCCAGTCCAGTGTTCCTCGCTCGTAATAAGTTTAAAAAAAAAACATTGGCGTCCGCCAGTCGGATGGGTGTCTCCTGTGCCAAAGCAATTATCATTTGCATGCGCGTGATGCAAAATTTATGCTCATAAATACTGCGGCTTGCTTCATTCCAAATTGCCTGATTTGCCTCGTATTTTGGCATTCGGAAGTCCATTTATTTTACAGTAGGTGTAGATACTTATATAGAAAAAGAGCATACCTAATTGATTCCCAGTGAATGAACAGTCACTCCATTCCATGCATATTTTCTTAACGTTTTTAAATAAAAAAATATTGTGCCAAAATAATGTCCATTAACGTAAATATTAAAAATTGCGTAAGCAATACGATTTGCATTTTCAAGTCAAGCTACAAACAACAATTTTAACTGGAAGAGCACGTGCCTTCGAGTTCCATAAATAGACCTTGGTAATTATTTCTCCTTCCTTTTGAAATTTATAATGTATACATACCTACTCGTAAGTCGTAACTACATCTGCAGTTAATGCAGGAGCACCTTAAAACATCTGGTGCGCGTCGAAGTGAAGATATTATGAATTTCATTATTCCGTTTTCGAGATGGAATCTATTCTTGAAAAAAATAAACCACAAAAAACATGTTCCGATGCGGTAGGAAAATTATCCATTCCATTTGCTCATTTCTTTTACGAATTTTTTTTTTGTTTCTTAAAAAATACTCTAGATTTGATTTTCATTGGCACAGCTTTTAAATCATTATGCTATTCTGGTTTGCGTTTTAGTATTTTTAATTTGCAACGGAATGCAACTTTTTCAAAAAAAATTGCAAATGGCGACAACTGTCAGTTAGTTTTGACGTTTGTAAAGTATCACGCGATTTGACAATACAATTTCGTCTCTGCAAGCGTTTTTCTTTTTTAGCTCTGAGCAGAGCGCATCAGAGTAGAGCCTGAGCTTATCGAGTAAGCTCTGAGCAGAGAACGCGGCTGGCGCTCTAATTTAATTATAAAACACACTTCATGAGTACTTCAATGTCATATCAGTAGAAATCAACTCACTATAAAATAACATGAAAACTACATAAAGTTGGGTGCACTCTACTTCGTGCTCCTACTCCATCATTTTATCCGAGCTCATAGAGCGCGCTCTGAGCAATCTCTCTCTGATCGAAAAAAGAAACACAAGTTAAACGCTTTGAGCGGTCGGATATCTTAATAAAAGAAACACAGATCTATTTTTGACAGCTCAGTGCACTACTCCGAGCTTAAAAAGAAAAACGCCTTTCTGAAGGACTTCAAGATGTTCTCTTGCAAAGGTGTTGACACTTCACCATAGCTATTATCTGAGACAGTATCGCGTGTTAACTCTTTAATGTTCTTCTCCTAAAATTCAAATACACGCAATAGATGATTTTCTCAAGATTGAGTACACGAATCATTCACTAAAAGCCATTTTTACATTAACTCGAAGTTACATCGTGGGTTGTCCACTTTGGTGTTCAGAAAACCAATGATTTTTTTAAGATGAGATGCAAACGCACCCAGAGCCCAGAAACCCTGATCATTTGTCCTTTTGTTTAAATTGATTTCTAATAACCTCAATAACGTTTGTCTATTTTCACGAATATTTGCTAATCCTGACCCCACACTGCCTCACACTTGCATTGCTAAACGTTGCAATATTTGCTGTTCGAAATTTAATCTAAATATAAATATAAAAATAATTAAAAATGCAGGGCACACATATAATTGCATAAACGACAACGACATCTTTGGCGACTTCAGCATTCGAGTAATTCCAAACACGTCTTACCCACTAATTGTGTTACAATAGAGTCTCTCCGGAAATGAGACTGTGCAGTGCGGTGATGACTAAGTGATTCTTGCTGGTCACTTGTTGGCGAATTTATAGCGTCTCCCTTTAATGACGCATTGCAATTTGTGCTTAATTAGTATTATCAATAAATTGTGGGCGTTGAAAATATTTACCATCATAATAGTTTTTCCCTTGGGGCAATTCTTCGAATAAACATAGTATGTATACTGTCAAAAGACAGGCGTGTCCAACAAACAATGATAATACACGGACCACTTTTAAGATAAGAGAAAATACTACCAGAAGCATCTTCAATGATGAGAAAGAAAAGAAAGATTTTTGGATTTACATAATGGCCTTTTTTAAATCAAAGAATTCAAAAATTTATTCAGAATTCAGAAATTGAGAGGGACTGAATTCAAAATGCATTGGACTTAAGTACAACAAACTCTGAAGTAATTTTGAATTCATTGACTACAAGTCACTGAGTTCAAACTAATGCAAACATTTTTCGTTCCGTCTGCATTCAAATGAATGCAATCACCAAATGATTTAGTTCTTGTACAGCTCTGCTACCGAGCAACCAACAGCGGGTGTCTGTAGTTTCAATAAATGTTTCCATAATTGTATTCGTATTTCGCATCAAAAAAAAAGCAAACAATTTAAGCCAATTTATTATATTTTATTCAAAATTGTTAACAAATTCCAAGTGAATTTTTTAACATCTGAACGACACTCCTTTCCGTCCGTATAAAAGATTAACTTCTATTTTGTAAAGAATAACTGTATGCTATACAACCAAATTGGTATTGAACATAAAATGAAACTGACTTTTAAAATGTAACTTGAGTCCAAAAAGTAGGCCTTGCACTAATCAAAAGGGCTCTTCCACAGCTATAAGAACGAAATATTCCTCACTTGAAAGGATCAACATTTCATCATAGTATCGCTGTGGTTCCGGAGTTATCTATCTTCATCTTTTTTTAAAGCTTGATGTTATCGATATGCAATTAGGGAAAATTTAAAGATCATATGTATAAGCGCGATGTTTTGTTTTGCATCATCCTTTTCAACATAATGTTTTGATCTATTCGGAAATTTCATTGGTATTGACATACATACATTCGTATGAAGTTCGCACATAAATGTATAATTCAGAAATGTATATGTCAGAAGATGGAATTCTGAAAACATTTATCGACAGCTAATTGCAACTTTTCCACAAGATCGAGTGGAGTGCCATCAGTTAATATTACAGATACTGTGAGTGGAAGCAAAAAAATCTTCCAAAATTGCCATACCACGAACTCAAAAATTTAGACACAATTTGTAATTTTTTAAACTCGACATTGACTTATCCAAGCTTCAAAACCGATTTGAAGTTCGAAATCGTACATACAAAATCAGATTTATTTCAAAACACCCTTGGGGATCCGTTAGTACGGTTGATAAGTCTCATGCTTGTGTGTTGTTGAAAATACATTGAATCATTGTATATAAATTTCTATAGTACAACCATAAAGCAGGGTAACAGAATAGAGAACTATTAAATGCACGAACCTAAAAATGTGCTATTCACAAGTTTCTTAAGATGGCCAGGCAGTAATTATTCAGCATGAAAATACTATAGAAATGTATATACAATGATTGAATACAAAATATATCTTCAGTGGAAGATTTGCTCATGCGCACTGCATCGTAAAATTAAGTTTTCGAATAAATATAAGAATATGAATAGGCGAGCACAATGACCACATTTGGTCCGGGGTTAGTGCTTTGGACAGCCCTGACATATATGATGCTGACGCCATCTGTGCTATATTTTCATTGTTTGAACTTTTCTTCTATATTGAAGCACAAGTGAAACTGAACATTGCACAGTATTTTATAAGAATAAATGGACCCTTTTAAACACTTTTTTACTTGTGTAATACTAAGTACTAAGGGGCAAGTTATATTTTTGTAAAAAAAAATTTAAGGTCGTGTTTTAATTAAAAATGACTTGCGACATAAACTGCTGGATTTATAGTATTTTCATATAAACATTTTCTGAGGTATTTTTCGTTATTTAAAATTCTTTGCTATGGATGGAAGAAATTTTATCCAATGACTTTCTTGATGTTGGGTAAAATAGTCCTAGAAAGATATAGGTACCAATAAAAAAAACAAAAACATTTTTACCTAATTTCATACAATTTTCTTTTATTAGATAATTTCTAAAAGTGTCTCTAATTGTTGTTACAGGATATGCACCTTATTTGAATATTTCGCATTTTTGAACTAAAAACCGGTTGCTTAGTTTAGTAGGTACTCACTTATATTGAAACATGGAAAAATATTTTAGTTCTAAGTTGCGAAGCAGTGTCGGTTTAACTATAGAAAGATCTATATTTTTAGTGCTTCCCCTGAATTGTTGAAACTCGAGTTCAAAACCAGTGCCACATGCAACCTTTTTGAAACCTTGTATGTACGTGTGTTCTGAGAAGCGAACAGCTTGTAAGCGAGTTCATATTAGCAATGAAATGTTAGCTTTCCTTGATTTCATCTATGAATCTGGCTTTTATTTAAATCAGTTGCGGACAATGCAAAGTATAAGACTGGACTAATTGTATTAACAATACCATTAATAAATAGTATAAGCTTTGAAATTAAGTAACTAAGCAAGTATGTTTGACATACCAGTCTTGCACTTTATTTTTTAAGTATAGTCTTTAAGATTTGTTTTATTATTTTACATTTCTCATCAAGTTCTCGAAGTCACTTGGCATTCCTGTCCTGTTAGAACAACTACTTAGCTATTTATTTAAACTCAAAGAGACGGGTCTCAGCTATGTTATCTGATGATATTGCAATGCACTAGATGTCAGCACCAATTCATGTCCTCATTTCTAAAAAGAGAATTAACGTGTGCGTATATAGATTGAGTTAATTTGGAAAGACATTGCTGTAGGGTGAGGATACCTTTGCTTTGCATTTTATGCGATGAGGGAGATATTTTTAGACTCAGACATAAAAATTGTTTTTTTTTTTTCTTGTTTAACTTCCTCTCACTCGATTAATGTTAACTTTTTTGAATTAAATACATGTAAATATGTACAAACAATTATTAGGTATGTGTAAACCAGATTTGGCACTGGTTTTGTGTCATAAATAAAGATAATTTTGCTGGTTATTCATACCGTTTTACCTTTAGTACCAAAGTTTAGCTACTTTTCCTGCTTTATCTTTGTAAAGTTATGACCAAGCTGTTGGCAGAATGGAATGCCATTCCCATTAGCAAGATAAGATAAGGTATGAAATCATTTGTTTAACACACACACTGATGTACTTCATATAAATATAAACCATGACAGCAGAAATATAAAATGTTATTAACTTGATAGCGAGGCCAATTGTGTGTTATTGCGTTTTAGTCAAAATGTTGTTTTGTTATTAAAACATTAATATAAATTGTGTCATAAAATTTATATATTTTCTGTATCAACAAAATTGAGAAAAATATAAAATTGCCAAGCTTATTAGACGAAAGATGGGTGTGTATAGAAGTGGAGGTACTGAAAAATCTATCTTCTTTTCCGAATACGATAAAATGATCTCGAAGTGGAACACAACGGTTCTTTAGGATTTTCCTGTGGGGTTAAACTAACATAACGTGGCGAAAACCTACCGATTTTTTTATCTGATGCCAACTGAATGCTTGCTGGGAAGGAGATGACACCTTCCACGCAAGATGTGTAGGTATCGTTTTGATTCTATAAATCATGTGCACAAACCTGAAATTACTATGATCGAGAAGCCAAAAAAAGCAGGTTTCGTTATGCCGTCCGTCAATCTTTCTGGGCGGGTGTGCGGTTGTCTGTTCACCGAGCTACCTACAGCCTAAATGTTTGGCAAATTTGCTTCAAACTTCGTGTGTAGTACTTTTTGGTGATTCCCTATAACCTAGAGAAGAAATTCGAATTTTTGTACCTCTTGGTTTTAATTTTTTACTAATTTTCTGAAAACTATTCTATAACGAGTTTTATAAAACTTTGTGAACGTTATATTTCTAATGCACTTAACATATAAGCATTTCAGGTATTTGGCTAAAAATGCACATAAAGAAAAGGGTTGCCAAATGTTTTCAAAATGGTAAGAAAAAAATAAAAAAAAAAAAAAAAAAAAAAAAAAAACAGCGCAATAAGAGTTTATTCTTATACGGTACTTTCCTTCTTCAAACTATTCTAAGCCGAAAGCATCACATATAGCGTTTCCAAATGTTGTATACGTAAGTGGAGTCTGTAGAAAGTTAGAGAGTGAATAAGGTACGACTTTATTTAAGATATCTCTTACTGAAAGTTAAAAAGTGTTTATTGAGTAAAGGTTAGACTGTTCTCAAGTGAAAATATTGCTAAGAGACGTTAATTCCATAAACATAATCTACGTTGACTATAATGTTGCTTAGACCAGTTTGCTCATACTCGACATAAGCCCTTTAATATTACAACTTAAATTTTTAAGTTCCACTTAATGGTTTGCACGAACTTTAAAGTTAATCATAAATCTTCTTAGGTTGAACTTAATGTAAGGGGAAGAAAAAGTAGATCATAAAACTTTATATTTTTGGATTGAATAAACTCAAAATAACTCTTCAAATTCCATTTCCAAAAACGAATATAAAAATATTTTGTAGCTTTATCGCCATTTTATTCAAACTAAAAAAAAACTAAACACACACATTAACAATCGCAAACACAAAAACAAAACAATAAAAAGTCACTTTTTGGATGAATTTAGATTAAGAATTCAGAAGGAAAAATTCCTTTTATCACATCCAAAAGGTAAATTTCACTAAAATAAGAAAACAAAAAAAAAAAAACAAAAATATTTGTTAAACTTCAAATAATATAAACAAATGAAAAACAATAAAACAAATTTGACTGTTCGTGCAAAATTGACATTTTGACTGAGATTTCTACCATGAAACTAAATCATAGCTAAAAAGAACATAATTTTTTTTGTAACAACGTAGAATTATTTAAGTCGAACATAAGAATTAAGTTTAACCTAGTTATGTTGTAGATTTATGAAGAGAATGAGCAAACGGGCCTTAGACGTATACAAGCAAAACGAAATAAACCAATAAATAAACAGATCGATTTTCAAAGAATTAACTATAAATTTTAAACATAGGCAGAGTTTTGTGCCAACGCATCAAACCGTTTGTCTACAAGCTTAAAAAATATTCACATTAGTGCGACTTTAAGAACAGAAAATTAATCTATAAAGGCCAAACCCAAGTAACTATTTAGATCCTGGAAAATTGAAAATCGATTAAGTAATTTATTTAAAGCGGTTTAAGAGTGTTACTTTCATACAAAAACCGGAATAAGAACATATTCATTAAGCAAAAACAAACATTGGCACTGGATTTTGTAAAATAAAACGATTGAACGATATCGTTTTCAATGTTCTTTTATCTATCATACTATTACTATACCTATATGATAGAGCCAGTATCTAAGAAACAATTATCGTTCGATCACTTTCATTTTACGGAATAAGGCCCCTTATATTTCCTTTTTATAAATAATTTTCATTTCTTTTTTTTTTTTGTGCAAAATACTTTTAATTTAAAGTAAAATTTTATTTTAATATGCAAACTGTTCTCCAAAAAATTGAAAGAAAGCCAACTTTGTTCTAATAGTACCTATTTTTTCCCTTAAATACCTCTGGGAAGAAAATATAAAGAAGTCCAGACACACCTTCTATCGGCGAGACAACTTGTTTACATTCTTTGCATTTTATTTTTAATATCTTTTTTCTTTTTGCATTTCAAATCTTTTGTTTTATGGTTTGTATATTATTCTTTCATTTTTGCGTTCTGAGCTCATATCTTCTTGTTCGAGTTAATAAATCACTCATCAGAGCACCAGCCCGCAGCAGATTTGCATAAATTAATTTTTCTGCTGCTCCACTTACAATGGAACAAGAACAGACATTCGCCTCATATGCCCAGAAGCTGATAAATTAGCGACCTTAACAAAGAATCCCTCTGCGTACAAGATATTTTCCAAATTAATAAAAGTATTTACATATGTATGTATGTATGTGTATGTATGTATATCTCTTTTTCGACTTACCGCTTGCTGTTGGAGCGGAATTTTAGGTTGCGAAAATTCCAATATGGGAACATCACATGGTCGCGTCGTGCCTCGCCGTCGTCGTGACATAAATAAATTAGCAATTTATGATCACGCGGGTGATGTCAGAAATTATTTTTAGATACACACGTTTGACAAAAGCAAATTTCTGTCGAAGTGAAGGAAAAAAAGGGAAATTAATTTCAACTCCATAACAAATCATTTGTCACATTCCTCGCGTGCCATCTGACAGTTGCCTCTGCCTGATTCTAGATACGAGCGATGTAACACATTATTGTCAGCAGTCAGCAGCACCCATCATCGCTTCGGTCTCTGTCTGATCTTGAGTTCAGCTTAGGTTAGACAACTTCATTTTGCAGATTTTTACTGATCGGGGCTATTTTTCATCAGTTCTGCACGCCCTAATTCACTGTGCCATGAAAGTGCGAAATAGATTCTTTTACATCTTATCCTAGATGATGTACCCGGGCTGTTTGTATATAATGCTATTCATCAGATAGACACATCAGTGCGGCATCAACAAAGCTTTGATAGGCGGCGATATGCAGATCGGACGCGGTCCGTCATTAATGGGGCCATTAGAGAGACGAAGAAAATTTATGCGATAAACACGGAAGCTGCATTGCACTGTGTTATGAAGTTTATAGCGATTTTAATGTCGTTGTCGTGGCTTGTGAGCACGCAGCTCAATTGACCTAAATATTTGTGCAGACATTTTTCTTAGCCTTGCTTGTATGGTCGTGGTGTCGTCGTTTGACGTATACAGTTGTTTTTCTGAATGAAATTCACTCAGAGGTGTATCTATGTTGTGTTTTCACTTTTTTGGATAGAACGTGTTAACATTGAGTTATGTTCTGGCAACATTTTTTGTAGCTGATTTAAGTGTTATATGGACTTGAAAAGAAAATTAATATAGATTGAAAAGTGGGTATACGTTGTCTGTGGCAATAGGTAAACCAGATTGTTTTATTCATGGCACACTTCTAAAAAAAAAAACAACCATAGACCTAGCTCTAAATAATGACAATCATACATAAGCTTGGTTTGTTAAAAAAAAGCTACTTATTTACAATGCTTTACACGAACAAGACTGTCGGTAAGCTTAGAATCCATACTCAATCTCATACTTATAATGACTTCTGGTAGCAGAAAAGCGATGCCAGAAAAAGCCTATTGGAATTCTGAATATCCAGTTTGATAGGACATTTTGAAATTCTCAATATTTACCGTGGAATAAGTAAAGAGTTTGACTTACATTGAAATGAAATAAAATTATATTAGACCAAACAATTCTCAAATAGTTTTGTGGTTGTTACCTTCTCTCTTTTGTGCAACTGAATTGGCCGAATAGTCCATCTACACGTTCCAGCCCGCCAACAAAGTGTTGCATTAGCATCGCTGTCGTTTAAATTATATTTAGGACGCACGTATTTAAAGCTACGACTCACAATGAAGTCCAATCGCTTTTTTATCATGACTTTCAGCCTTCACTAAGTGCCAAACAACGAAAAGTAAAATTCAAACTCAGTGATGTCATATAAAATATGAAAAAAATGCGCATTGCCAAAACGTTAATAATTAAAAAAATCGGTTAGTGATCTCATTCTTCAATCGCAATAGCAGCTGCTAACAAATTCTTATTACGATCTTTTAACAAATTAGCAATTTTGTTTGAATTCCAATTTCCGCATCTTCTTCAATAATTATGAACTGGAAATCTTATACGTATAGAAACGGCAGTCCCAAGCAGTCTATTTCAGTGACTGAATCAGTGTTAGAGTGCACCGTTTCGATAGTACTATACGTTACCTTCTACATTTTAATTTTTAAAAGAAACATAATACCTCATCACAGCTGTTATACGATAGCAGCACTTCGCCACATCAGATTTTAATCGCATGGCTGCATTTCATTGTTAAGACCCTGATCTTATTTCAGATATGTTTATATTGGCATTGGCACATGTGATGTGAGCAAATTCGCCAACCTACACGTGAGTTAAGTCGAAAATCACACAGATCGAATGGTTATCTGGTACAAACGTAACTCTGACGCTAATTGAAAAATAATACACCTTAATATTTAATTAAATAGCACCTTTGTTCACATAATCAAAATATCTTATTGTGAGTCTATTTGTGTTAAACAAATAAACTAATAGCCTTTGGCAGGGATAATAAAAACACGATTAAACACCATATTGCACTTAAAAAGTACTCAAATTTCCAATTAAACTGCAATGAAGAATCTATTTCACAACAAACGCATTCCCTGGGAGATAACTTTCTGACCTCACCACCAACCGTCCGCCAGTCATTGCTTCAGCAGCCTCCCGTAATTGCTCTCGATCAGATTACTAGTGTGTGTGTTTTTTTTATAGGAACAGTGTCATCGTCTTATTAGAGTCGATTGTTCATTTTGAAATTCTACGGGTGTTGATTGAATTCACGGACAAGGCAAGTTATAGTATACCTATTTAGTTCAATTTTAACAGTCCCATTTTTATATAAACATTCAATTTGTTGACAATATTCCCTGCACCGTATTTAGTTGTGCAACCGATTTATTGCCTCCCCATTATAGACAGTCCCTGTGGATAAAAGTGTTTTTTAAGTACGCACTCAAAGAGGCCATTTTGATTTATATTGTTTATTGATTGAGTGAGTTTGTTTTCAATTTGTTATGTTGTTCAATTGGACGAGTGGTGATGAAGAATGTGGAATGTTGCAAGTAGTTTTGTTTCACATATAGAGCGAGAAAGATTGGACGGACGGGTGTGGCATGATTGATAAATTATTTTTCAAGAAGCAAATAAAAAAAATAAAAATGATAAGATCTTCTCTTGACCGATCATTGAACACTATCGATTCCATTTGATAATTAGGTTAATAGTTAGTTACCCTGGATTGATCAACTTGTATTTAATGAAAATGATGCAAAGCGTTTGAAATATGTAACTATCCTGAATTTGAATGTCGAAATTTGAAGTAGTCAGGAACCAAAATAGATTGGATGTTTAAAGAACATTCCGGCAGATTTTTATTCGAAAACATTTTTCTGCAATCGTTTTGAAATGTGTGAGCATTTTTCCAAACTCCGGCACCAATAACGAAGAAATATTGAACTTATTGGTATATTTACATTGTTTGAACACGAAAAAGTTGAGAGTTTATAACTGGCTAACAAAGTTCTGACCAGCGTCAATCTTGTAGCTTGCGGAGTGTAGAACGAAATTCACAACACAACCATCAAGTCCTCCGCATAAATGATTCTTATTAGAAAACTTAAGTAATCTTAACATGTCTTTTTTCTGAAGACGAAATGATCTTTTCCAGGAGGTGGAAAAAATCGCTTTCGTCAAACAGTCGTTGCTAATATGGGTACCTAACGATTGAAATGATTCCAGATTTGAAGACCTGAAGCTTGAGTGCAAGTGGCAGGTGCTCTAAGAACTTGTCTGACATTACTGGATGTACCTTAGTCAACGAGCTTAAATGTAAAAATGTAATTAAAATTTGTTAAATGATTTATGTCGTTTGACCACTGTCCTAATGCGTTTGTTTTGCTTTATGCATATCTAACTGCATTCCTATCCTAAAATACCTATAACTCAATACTTAATTGTAATACTCGCGCTGCAAGAAATGCTCATCATTTTTCCCTTTAATCAAATTTTGGACTTAGTCAAACACAGAGATTTTTTCTTTAGCCAGAAAACACGGGCACTAATTCTACCCTCCCATCCTACGTTTAAAACCATTGTATCTCCTTCTATTTTCTATTCTATTTTCCGAATTAATTGCACTGTGTTTTAAATTTAACATACTAAAGAAATTTACAACCCCTCGAGTGCAACAGAAGTCATAATTAATCTGTTTCGAGTAAGAATTATTTATTATTTTAAATTATATTGCTTATGTCATGCAATGGGATACAAATTTATTATTAGATCATCAAAAGCGCAAAATAAAAAAAAAAAAAACAAACTGGCCCACCCTAAAATCGAAATTAGTTTTTTTTTGGCAAGAACAGTGGAAGTGGTTTAATTTTGCATCTTGTTTGTTGCAAATTTGTCACACTATTACGTACGTCTGGTTTGATCAGAACGGAAATTGGCTCAACAACAACTCGGTCAAGAAAACTTTCCTCATAATTCAAATTAAACAGTCATCTTTTTATAATTATGTTTTATTTTAATTATTGTACATTTTTCATATTTTTCATTTTCAGATTTTAAATCTCTTGATGTTGTTTGAGTTTCAACTCAAGGTAATGAGCTTTTTTCTAAATATAAATTGACGAACAACAGATAGTTCCATTAATTACGATTATTTTTCTTCATCAAAATGTTTTGATTGAAAATAAAAATACATTTGCAAAAAAAAAAAAAAAATCTAAGAAAAATGAAAACAAAGTAGTCGCCAACAAAAGTTCAACTGAGATCACTGTGATCACTTTTATAAATTTTATACAATTATTTGTCTTGAATGAAGTCAGATTGTGATTGATTTATGCTTTGTCTAGGAATTATTTAAATGAGCTTAACTTTAATTGTAAAAATAATTACAGATTTAGAGTGCTTTGTTATCGGATTAGGATTTATGAATGATTTCTACTATAATAGAAGTGTACATTGTACACCTCGGTACGTGTGCTATTGTTTTAAAATTTTAAATATTTGTATGATCCCAGAGTAGTTTACCTTGAATATTTTATTGTTATTTATCAAACATTGTCTCAATATGATGAATTGGTACCTACTTCACTATGATTTAATGTATTTTTTTAGTTTCAGAGCATTAATGTAGAACTAAACTTACTACTACGCGCATTAATATTTAGAATAGTAAAATTTTTTTCGCAGAGGCGGCAGAAAACAGTTATTCGACGAATTCGAACAAAGTATTTTCTCAGTCTTTTAATTTTAATGAAAAGCAAAAGTCGAAGAGTTAGCCTGTAGAAAAAAAGTGGTGAATGTGACTATTTGGCATTACCATTCGCAACACGCCCCTAATTTGTTCGACTTTATTATGTCAAAAGTTTTGCAAATACAAAATGGCGAACGTTCCACTTTAACTGTCAAAATCACTTTAAGAGTCGAACTAGGTATTATTTCTGGTGAAAAAAACGTTTCTGTTTTGGTTCTGGAAACAAATATTAACGTGGATATTTTTATTAAGTTCATTAGTGAATAAATAGTCTAAATAGAACAACGTTTGCCCAAAGCCAAACGCCAACTATAGAATGAATATGTAAAAGAGAAGATATGGTTTTTAATAAGACGAAAAGAGATGGACTGATGAAATAAAAAATGGCAAGAATCGTACCTATATTTTATCATGAATTCTTATATCGCTTCACTTTTGTCAAGAAAAGGGGATATTTCAATCTTTTGCTATTTTCTGTGAAATTTGTGTTCTCAATTTTAAATATTTGACATGCAGGGTTCCTAGTTATATATTTATTACTAATAGAATGAAAGTCATTCACATGAACGCTATATCGCCATACACATAGAAAAAAGTGTCAGGCCTTTGGAATTAAAACCATTATTTTGACAAATTAATGAGAACATTGAAATTTTAAAGAAACAATTGTATGGTTCCTTTGTTTACATTCTGACTATTTGACAGGAGAACACAATGGAGACGTTGACGCAAGTGGATTTGCAGCAGGAGTTGATGTCAAAATATTGAATACACACTAATTAAATAGCTGCATTTTATTATCCCCTCTGATGATCTGATACGGATCGGATTTGCATCACGAAATACGTTCATATAATAACAACACAAGTTCCAGCTTTGTTTCAATATCTTGCAAGATTCCAATCCGTTCCCCATTTAGAAGGAATATTAAAATACATCTATTAACGCGAAAATATGTTCCAAATGCTGTTAAACTTAATTAAAAAACAAAAATTATTTAAACAAACGAAAAAAAAATCCAGAAATCTGTCTAGATACAACACTGGTACCATCACTATCAATGTCTCATTAGAAATTATTCCGAATAAAAAACAAGATTTCTCTCTAATGTAAGACGCCTCTGCAGACCCAAACATGTTGATGTTGACGTCTCGTCGCGTAGTTGTCATTGGTATCTCGTTTGAAAAGTAAAAATATTGATAAAAAATTAATAATTGTAATAACAAATTCCGCTAAGTAGTTGGGCGTAGGAGAAACTTCTATTACGTCTGTCGTCTATAAAACAGGTAGAGAGAAGATCGTTTAAAAATGTCAATCATGCGATATGTTTACAAAGCCCAATTGGATATTTTTTACAACTTTAACTAGGTGTAGTTTTATTTATTTGGAAATTATTATTATTTTTTAGAGTGGTATTTCAAATTGAAAAAGAATGACCTATTGGCTGTGTAGTGTGTAGACGTGTAGGTAAAATATATTTCAATTGAATAGAAATCTGGTAACTGAAATCTCTCTGTACATAAGTACACAAAAAAAGACGAATCAAGAAGATTGACTTATTGAGCTACTTATATCATCTTAATACGTTGATTGACAAATAATACGATAGAGAAATTTGGATTATTTTTTTTTTTATGAAGATGAATATAATTTTATTGTGATCTTTAAGCAGCAAAACAAAAATATATTAGATATTAAATAACATCGAAGTTCAGCAAAACAAGAATTAAGATATTATGTACCTTACCTATAAGATAATATTATTAATAATTTGGACAATTTTTCATATCACTTTTACATAACCATACACGTTACATTTGACGGATGTTCTAATCAAGCTTTAACAAGTCAAACTAGTAAGGCAGAATTCACACCAAATTAGGCGGAAAGGAACAAAGTAAAGCCGCCTATATATTATTCACACCGAATAAAGCAAAACAAAACGGGTTTTTTTACTTGCTTTACTTGGTGTAAATAGTTTCTACTCCTCATGCTTTATATACTTCCTCCAACTAAAGAGCAAAGAATTCCAGTTAGGTTTAAGAAAAATTATTACTCTAACATAAAAAACCCTTTTTTTAATTTAAATTAATATTTTAGCTCCTAATTTTCAATCGAAAATTATAATTTTTCTAGGTCACACATGATAAAATGCTGTTGTTGCCTTCCTTCACAGAAAATGTATGAATGAACATCAAATCCCAATAAAAGGCATCGCTCACATGTGTGAGCTTAGTATAATCTATTCCTACTGTATTTAACGATTTATTCGCCTTATTTCAAATAAATGAAATGGCTCCATTAAAGACGTGGAATATTTGACGTACGGCGATTAAGCGAAAACGTTTTGGTTTTTTTAATTTTAAGCATTATTTGGTGTGAATCTCCCATTAAAACGTGTGTATAAAAAAGTATAGTATAAAAGAACAGTTTTGCTTTTTTCTATCACTTTGGTTCTAAGTGGCGTGAATCCATCCTTAGAAGTTAGAAAGTCTTAAAAAAAAGAACAGTAAATCCTTTTAATTTTCTGTATTCATTTTAAATTTTGTCCATACCTCCAAAAACGAAAACAAGAAAACACCAAGTGACAACACTATTCTTCTTTGGAGTAGAGGAAAGACAGCGGCTGTAAAAGTTTAAATCCTGAAAGCTCTACAGCAAATACCAAAGAAAAAATCATAAACATTTCAATTTCCATTTCCGCATTAACTGCAGAATGGCAACTCTGATTCAAATTGTCAGGTACTCTGATAGTCCGATACTCAGCAGATGAGGGAATGACTCAATGAGGTGAGGGTTGTTTCTTGTTTCTATATGCATTGGCAAATTGACGATTGGCGATTGATCAGTCTTCACAATCAATTTCAAAGCAATCAAATTTGGGTGTCTGTATCGTTTTTAGTGTCAATCTGTTAATTTGATTACCGTGCATCGTGAAAACTATGTCACACCGCTGTTTTGGAGAAGTTTTTCCATAAGGTCTGTGGTTTAAATAAAGTATTATAGGCGTTCTCTTTACCAAAAAACCTTAATATGGAATATTGATTATTTTTCGTAATCATACAAGCAAAGACGTAATCCATGACCGTTAACCACAAATCAAAGCACAAATTTGAGGATGCGAATTTTTCGTTTGCCGATGTGGACTACATCCCTATGTTGTGGAGTCATTTTACAGTTGCTGATAGATGTTTGTTTGTAAAAATATTAAAATCAACATGTTTTTAATTTTAATTAATTTAATAATAATAACAACAATAGGTATTTTAATTTAATTAATTTTTCGTTTTTTCTGTCAATATTCTGTTTTCTGTCAATGTTTTAACAATTGAATCACCTTTTGTAAAAAGGGAAATAAATGCCCATTTTGATCGAAAGGTTGTAGATCAAAACAGCTCAGAAACATTTTAAAGCCACCATTTATATGCAACCAAAAACTAAGTTTATTATTTTTTACTGTCTGGCAACGATTTGTCGTTTTAGATTAAGATCTCATTCAACTTCCAATTAACACATCCACCTGTTAATGCAGGCAATTAATCATATTTTTTCTCAAGAAATTAAAAATGAAATAAACCATATGGGCGGCAGTTGTTCACATTTCGCCAATATCCATATTTGGCTTATACAGATTCCATTTTTGGATAAAATTAACCTCTCCCAGCACACCAATGCAATTATTGTGATTATTTCTGTCTTCGCTGATTTCCAGGTGTCCAAAGTTTGAAGTTAATAAATCTTTTTTTCTTTTATTTTTGTTATGCTGACACAATTTTATTCAACAAAACAAAAACGTGATGTCAGTTTTGTTGTATGAGAAAATTGCAATTGCGAATTTTATATTGTATGGTAACCCCCGATGCCTCTTTCGATAGTAATTGACAGCCACCTACATAACCAAAAAGAGGACTGTCAATAGAATTACTATTCGTATTCGATATTATATTGAATGCGTGGGACGTTTCATTGATAACTATAAGCTAGCCTTAATATGAGTCTGCCTGACGTAGGCTTTAATTATGTGATTATGAACATGGAATATTATTAGAGGCATTGGGAGTAATGAAGCGTAGGCAGTGTACTACTAACAATGTTGATGTAAATGGAACCGCAAAATACCAAACGCCAACACTGTACTTCATTCACTTTTGTTTGTACTTATCGTATCGTATTTAAATACATATAGATAACTTCCATAGAAGGATAAAATTACTGGACATACTGCAGGGAAATCAACAATCTATATATATTTTTCATCACAAGTTTCGTTATACAGACGTAAACATGTATTTTCATTATAAAATGTGATTTCAATCAAGTTTCTAATTAAAAATGAAGTCAACAGCACCTTATCTGATATACACCCACACCCTCTCCAAACTGTGGAAATTCTAACATTTCGCACCTGTGCGTAGGATTCGCAATATTACCTTCTACACGAAATAAAGTTAATAAGAGATCTTTTTTGGTGTTTGGCTCGAATAAATTCCAAACCGTGTTCGGGCAAAGATTAAAGGTAGGTATTTATTTTTTCGCGTGATCAACATGTTTGGAGCTATGGCAACTATCAAGTCACCAACGCCTCCATTCAAACGCCGGATATCGCATTTCAAATGTTCCAGGCACAAGCTGTTAAAACTAGTCACGCCAAACTTATATGTACGAGGTTCTGCTCACAGTGGCCAACAGGTAGACGCATGCTTTTTAGTCTCCATCTCTGTCCTATAGGTAGCTTATACATATGTCTCAGGTGCATTCGTGTCAAATAACCTTTGGATTTATTTTCACTGCAATTGACTTTCAATATTTGCTCCAAATTGAAGTGTGCAGCTTTGCGGAGTACGCGACGCGTTAATGTAAAGTGGTTCTGCCCACTTGTAAGGTGGATGAATGCACACATACATATACCTACTCTTGATTTTGAGGTTGTGGTATATATTCACCGAGGTTCGGTGTGTCAGTCATTGACTTTTATTAAAAAAAAAAACATTTGAATGACAAAATGCAAATCGTGATTGAGTTTGGCTTTAAGTTCTATCGGAATGGAAGGGGGGTATGAAGTCTAAAATGTTGTTAGATAAGTATACAAATTAATTGATCCTACTTGGTAGGTAAAACTTGTCTGATATTTATTAAGGTACTGCCCACACTTTGTGATTTATGTTGAAAAGAACTGTTTGTTGAAATATTTGCTTTTCTGCTCGCTATTAATAAATCACGAGAAGATAACGACATTATGCTTTTCCGAATGACAAAAAAATTATTGTTGGTTTAAGTAATTCATTGCCAGTTCACACTCACACTTTATAAATATTTATTATGGGTTTTTAACTCTTAAAGTGGCATTTTTCAATTGCTCCAACCACTTTCAGTTTTAAAAGAACCAATAAACTAAATTCCTATTTTGTTCCAAATAAATGTTAAGCGACCTTTACACGGTCAGTCATTTGACATCAAATCTGTAATATAGTGTTTGTGAAAATAAGTCTGTATGCGTGCATTTGTTTGTCGAAATATCAAAACCCTTTTGATTTTGCCTGATGACTGATTATATGTGTATATGAATGACGTCCTCTGACTGACCGTTTAAAGGTGGCTTTACCTTAAGGGGTCTCAAAAATGCAAGACAAAGAGAACGTTGAAATATTTCGATTATGCTCTTCCAAATATTGTGAATAAAAATCCGGGGTTGGCACCAAGTTTCCTTAATTTTAAAAATTCACCTCCTAATTTGGTGCAACACATTTTAAATTAAAATGTCAATAAATTTAATTTATTTATATTATTTTATTACTCCGTTACTAAAATGCTTTTTAAGTGCATTTTTGTGCAACTGGGCATCAATTTGATAAAAGAAACTTCGTTCGACGTAAATAAAAAGATACTTTTTTTTTCTAAAAAAGGTACCTGCCCTAATTTTTTGAACGGGGGCTTTTATTCAAAACTTTCCCTCAAAACGGTGTTTCGTTGCTAAAATTCATGTGAACTCATACTTTTGGCACATCGTGAGTCGTGACATCGTCCATGTTTTCTCTTTACCTCAACAACATCATCAGCAAGAATACTGGCCTTTACAGTTCTTTTCATCACTAACTTAAGTTCCATCAAAAATTCATTTCGAATTATCGTCGAAAATGCAATGAGACTTTAAAAATTACTTCACAGCAAAATTCATTTACTTTTTCTGCAGCGATCTCAATTACATAATCTATCTAAATTGCATTGTGATAGCAATATAGCATCATTTAACGCGATTTGAATTAAAATGTTGACCTTCACACAATCTGCCTGGCGAGCAATGTTTTAACAGCATCACATTCAACATTTCGATTGATTGCATCCTCTCTATGCGCGCGCAAATATAAACCACGCTTAGTTGCAATCGAATGCAAAATAATACACAAAGATGAACTAGCATCCCCTCACTCTGTCAAAACAGTCAACATCACATCACACATTGCAATTTGAAGCAAACGTTATAATACGGTCAAATGAGTCCGCACAGTGGGTCTAAAGAGGTGTATGACGACATCACTGTTCAGTGTTCACGACTCTATTGGCCACCAACACAATTTTTAAAAGAGCACATGAATTCCATAATGTGCACCATAGTTGGATTATGCTGTATGGACTGACGTATTGAAGCGTGCAGCAGCACACCGTCGATGCTGGGTACAATAGCAGCGTCCCGTCAATCTTAGTCAGTGCGATTTGTTTAAAAGACCCCCTCGAAAGGTCATGCGCTTCCTTGGAAGCCCAAACTTCTTTCCTCCCTCCAAACAACCATGACGACGACGACAACGACAACACGGTCGACTATATAAACTCAAACACAAGCCATAAATGGAGATTTGCTGCGATTTAGTACGACAGAAAATGTTTGCATCCAATATGATTACAGTTTAAAGTATTAAGAGTTAATGACGGCCATTGCGACATTTTTCGTGAAACAGCTTATATGGAAATGACGGAGGTTCTCTAGTTCCCCATTCCTCCTTCACTAACATGTTTAATCCGACAAACGTAAACAAGCGTATAAATTTGCAAATCAAAAGTGTCATTGACCACGCAAGTATAGAGAACGGTTGCGGATAACGTATACCAACCCAACCATCAAATGAAAATGATTGTTAAGATGATCACATCAACAAAAGATTTCCATCCAAAACTTTGTTAAGTTTGTTGGAGAGCAACGAACACCAACGAACTTGATGGGAATAAACAGCTCAATTAAACAATAAAAGGCGTTTAAAAAGATAAACATACCATTTAGGTGGTTAGCTACACTTGTGTTATTTTATTCCATGTATTTCTGCCCACAATATTTACCTGGAAATAAGAAAAAAAAAAATTAAGTTAATAAGATTGAATACATATTTAAACTTGTATTAAAAAATTGATGTTAATGTTTATAACAAAATACAATGGAGATGTAGAACAACAAAATCAATATTAACTACATTATTGCCCTGGTGGCAGTGCCAGTACTAGGACCGTTTGATATTTAATACTTAATTTTAAAATGTTCTCTTTGAATATCGTAGTGGGGAAGTTGGCAGCACTGCACAAGCTAATTAAGGACTTTGGTGCTTTGGTCTAAAGACACTTTTGGTGTTGCTGTTCTACCTGCATAAAACATACTTGAAAATATGCTTGAATTTTTAATTAAGTCGACAGTGCTATTTTCAATCTACAAATGCTAATCTATGATGACGAGAACGTCGAGAATCAAGGGCAAGATCTAGAGACAGTGAGTTATACTTCCTCTCAATTTTCCACGACACTCCGACCGAGGTTTGAATAATATTTTTTTTTACGAAACTTACCGAATCGAATCTCGGAGTTGGAACTGGCCTTAATTAAGGCCCAACCATAATAGTGGAAAGCAATAAAGTACCGTCAATTCATTGGAATCGCCAATAATGGTCGGATAAGCAAATGTCACATGTAAAACTCTATATGCACCTTTTGGGCTATTATATGGTGGAGCTTTTAAGATGTACCAAAACGAACATGACATAGCGACAGAGACACTTTCAAGTGTCAAATTTTAATTACACAGCTACATATGAGAGTACCGAGACCGACATATTGAAAAAATATTGGCAGCAACCAAAATGTTCATTTGAGGTCACACACTGCTAAAAATAAAATATTTATCGAAGTTTATTAATTGTCCTTGCTGCGATCAACACTTTATTAATTTGACATTTAGTTTTTTTCTCTTTTTCGCATTTAATGATTGATGATACATGATTACAATGCAAAATGAACGCCAAAAAACACTCTATACCCATGCAAATGATTACAAAAAGACTTGCAACCTGAAAATGGCCGTGAAGTTCGAGTAGATTTTCGCAGCAATTATGAATTCTTTTTATTCGCTAAGTCCACTTTAAAAGTTAAGAAAATTCATATGAACTGTCATTATATTTTCTGTATGATATGAACTGTCATTTCATGACAAGTAATAGGTACAGTTTTGAGATCTTCTTTCTTCTTTTTTCAAATAAAATTAGCAACAATCTTGATGTAGGTACCTATAGTCATTAGACCTAGTCATTAGACCTTGATTACACCAGTCATTTTTTTCGTAAGTGACGTATTTCGTCCTTCTGATGGGTACGTACTATGCTGATTAGACAGTTCGTTGTTATTTGCCTGTTTCCATTCGTCATTTCAACGCCGCAAAGCGAAATTGTCGTATTTTTTTTTGTTGAAAAAACATTTATTATTGTTAAATATTATTGCTAATAGTTTCTTGTTCAATTGTCGTTTTCAGTGGCAATATTTAATATTCTATATATAATTCAAATTCGCTTCCCGGCGTCAAACAAGAAACGTCAAAGTTCAACCAGAAAAAATCTTAATATTTCAATACGTGCTTTCATTACTTCATTCCTCCTTCGTTTCTACACCCCTCACCGAAAATGTCAAAAAGACATATATGACGAAACGTTTGGAAAAAGGACTGGTCTATTCAGGGTCATAATTGTTTTTATTTTGATAAGTCTTATGAGTAAAATGGGTGCGTTCAAACGATTTAATTTAATTTTTGACAAGTTTTCAAAGTCATAATTCGAGTATGACTTTTCTGATTGCGGTTAATTTTTGTTAGTTTCGTACGTTGTCATTTCTTCCATTTAGCACTTTAAAGTTATCCACAAAACCATTTTCCTTTTTTCTAATTTAAAATATGTTCAAAACAAATTATGCCCAACTTCTAACCACTGGTACAACATCAAACCTTTATTTACAAAATATATGTAGAGTACCTTCTTGGGATTATTTCTCTTCAAATTTCTTAATTGTACGGTCAATATAACCGCAATCAAGATTGTTAGCATAACTAATAGTTAAAAACACCATCTTCAGTGAATCATTATGATAACAATCAATGCCACACATCTAACACCATCAAATAGACACTACTACACCATCTTACCAGACACTACTCAGACAACATTCTAAGAAGTGCAGGCTAGGTTCCGGCTTTCTTTGTCAATGCAAAGGTGTGTTACAATTACAGTTTAAACATCGGTTTGGGACATATACATACATTCAGTTCTACATCTTAACATGCATCAGTAAGTGTTCCCACTTTAACCAAAGTACAGTAGTCCCGCGATAATGTGAATTAATTAAAACAAGGCGTTTTAGGATTTTTAGAGGTGTTCACATTACTGGAACATGTTCTTTAGTTCTTATTAACGGTTTAAAACAACTTTCGTATACATTTATAACAACATATATAAATTTAAATCACAGTTTTAACATTAATTAATTAAGTTCAAAAAATAAAATAAATACATTCATTGCATGTACTAATAACGCAAGCAATTCATTTTAAAAGCAAACAGAAAACATTTTAATACTGCCCTCAAATTGAGTAAATTGGAGATCGTTTCTGCGTCCAATACATAACAAAATAAAATAAACCTTTAGCTAGCTGCATTCAAATGTTCAAAATGTGTCTAGACAAATGACAGCTAGTCCCTTACATAATATAAACTATCAAGAGAAAAAAAAAAGAAATATGTATTTACAAGAACTTAAAAAAGAAATTCACATTTTAGAGTTCAAAAATTTCGGGAGTTCACATTATAGAAATGTCAATAAAAAGTTTTGGCGATTCACATTTTGGAGAAATTCACATTATCGGTGATTCAAATTATCGAGGGACTTCTGTACTATGAAGGTACTAATAAAATAATATGTAAATTGTTTATAAAATAATGACATTTTATATGATACTAATATTATTCGTTAATTTTTATCGAATAAGAAAAGAAAGTATTCAAGAAGATTTCTAATAAAAAATACCTAGAAATTCTTTCGTTTGATTCAATTGCGATCTCTGTAAAATGCTGCTGCATTCACACTATAGAAAGACACTCTTATTTCTGGAACAGTTAGCACCAACTGGTACGAATTGTTTCTCATTTTCTTTTCTTTTTGTTCGTTTTTTTTTCTAAATTTCTCTCAATGATTTATCATAGTTTATGTGCTCCTAGCTTCTGTTTGTAATATCTCGCAACTTTACAGATTTTATGAGTAACTTTTAATGTCAATTAATCCACTTCAGCATCAACCGAAGAAGCGTGTACTTTTATGTTGCAGACAGAACAGACTGTGTATTGTTGCATTGTAAAGATGAATAACCCTGACAGACGAAAGAAGACACACGGAACTATGACTATGAATAAAATGTGCAAAGTAGGTATACTTGTTATTTTTGCTGTTGTTGTTGTTAGTTTCTCAAAACAGCTCATAAAGTTTCATTTTCAATTTTATGGGTTCGTTGATCGCAAAACCACAAATCGAAGGACAGCAATAAGATTGATGGAAATTGTAGCCTTAAGACAGATTTTATCTTTTTTTTTTTTAATTCGTCTTGTCATCAAGAAATTATTTCTTAAAAGGTTGACTAAAAATAATTCACATTAATGGGGAAACTTTTCGTCTTCAGAAATAAAAAAAAACTACCTACAGTTTGATGTATTCGAAATGGGGGTCAAAGAGAAGTCAGAAACCAAAGTTTACTAAACAATAAATAACAGGTTTGCATGACGGGCAAAGCGACGGATTAACAAATTGCTCCAGTTTTTGATTTCAAGTAAACAACTTCAAACAAAAACTGGGTTTATAAAATAAAATGTTATTTTGGTTGGTTTTAATTCAAGTTTTGTTTTTTAATTCTAAAAAGGGCTGCAGTAAGGATACCCATTATTTATAAGAATTCATCATTTTAATTGTAAAAAATCTTAAGGTAAAAATCTTTAATGAGATAGATGTTTAATTAGATCTGTTGTTTTAACATTAAATCGATGTGGTACATGATCTGGTTTGTTTAAAAATAGAAAAGATTACTTTAGAAAAAGATAAGTTAAAGATTCCACGAGATTTAGTAATTTTTACCTACTTTATGTAAAAAAAATGTTGGTGATCGATTTCAAATGATTTCTTGCAATCATTAAAAATATTCACTTAATTTTTTTGCAAGCATGCAATCAAAAGTGCTATAGTGAAATCACGAATTGAAATCATAATGAAATCACTTGAACTAATGTGTAATCATTTGAAATCAGTAAATTTATTTGAAATCAATGCAATCACAAAATTTTTAAATCGTTTTAAATACTGCTTGAAATCACCTGAAATCATATTATGAAGTCTTTTGAAATATTGCAATCATTTAACCACTACATTGGCTAGTGACAAACCCCTCGGAGAAGAATAAATAACAGTTGTATATGCAGCTGCTACGGGTTGATCTTAAGTGGTCAGATCATGTCATCTAATGTCATCAAGCCAATCGTGAAAACAAAAACCAACATCTGTTTGATTAGAAAGAACTAAAGTCTAATGCTATATATTTGCGAAAATAGGGTCACTCTCAAACAATTTTATACACACAAAAAAAAAAAACAATATACCTTAGGTATTCAAAAGAATAAATAATACAAACAGTGAAAGTCAACCTAGTTATTCATTATAATAATAACCGTAAAAGGGATTAAGTCATCAAAAATAATGATAAATGGTCGCAACCATCATCCGAATACAGCAGTCAGTTGACATCTATTGTTCAACCAAATAATAATAAATGAATGGATTGTAATTGTGTGGGTTCCCGCACATTAAGGTTTTGACCATTGATTGTTTATCTTTTGATAGATATTTCTACAGAGCAAATGTGAAGGGTATGTATATAATTATCATGCTTTATACAAAAGTATAGAAAACTAGGTATTCATAGAAATGGTTATTTATATTACAAGACCCTCTTTTGCCAAAACCAGGTGTGTGTAGGCAGATTTTTGTTCTGCGGAAGTTAAAGGTGTTAAATGTTTAAACTTGATAAAAAAACGTATTTCTGCGGTTACGGTTTTGTTTACAATACAATTTTCTAATGAATGAAACAATATTTTTTTGAGTGTGAAATTCCGTATAACTTACCTTGTTATGGTACTTCATGGAACTTAAGTGATCTCAAGAGGGTGAAACATTTTTTTTAATTTTTGCTATAAAAACCTTCGAGCATAAGCTCTTACCTATAATAATGAGTTTGTGTATTCAGTTGTTAGCGATATATGTACCTACTGTAGGTACAATCAAGCATTTTATTTTAATTGTACGATGAAATCATAGAGAAACTAGGCTATAATGGCTTACCAAAGTGAGTATTGTTTATCTATAGATATACCTACCTATTTCGGATCTAAAAACTAAAAAAAATACGCAGTTACGTAGGCACCTACCTATGATCCAAGCCAAATTTATCAGTGACACTCAACAAAAACATTTGTAATATTCACTTCACTTTCTTATTGGAATTCGAGTTATGTACAATTTTGAAATTCCCACAACTGGCAGTTGCTTTCAACTTCGGTACACACCTTTTGCTTAGTGCTGCTATAATCGCGGTTGTCAGAAAAAAAAGTACACTACATCGAGTCCAAAGGAAAGCTGTTTCAAATATTAATAATAAATATAAATGACAAATGACAGTTTAACCTCAATTTTATAGAAAAAACAACTTTATTACTTTTTGAAAAAAATCTTCAGGAAGATTGACGAAATGACAGGAGACAAACATAAGAGATTCGATAAAATAAATAAAAACACAAGGTCAAACGAAAAAAAACCAAGATTTTTGAAGGTGGGGCGAACAACCACAACGACCCACATCAAAATAAGTTGCCACAAATAAAGCTTTAAGGATGACATCATACAATATTCCCGCCGAAAAACAAACAAAAATGAAAATTTTAATTTTAAGTGAACATTTACAGAACTTATGAAGTATACAGTGTGGGTCACTTTATTAGACACACTCGATTTTTTTTTTATAAAATTAAAGATTCCCAAATTGGATACCTACACCAATTATGATTTTCTGTAGTAGGTATCTAGACTTGTAATAAGCGGCCATATCAAGGTTTTTCCAATAGGGACTAACAAACTTTGACAGGTAATTGCAGTTATATTTTTGAAGCTACATCTGTCGAATTGGCTGTTTTGTCAAATTAACATAATGAGTTATAACGTTCAACAATGTGTGCAAATTATAAAATTGTTTTATGAAAATGAGTTTCCTGTTTGAGGAAGTTCTTTAGAAAAATCGTTTTCAGCGACGAGTTTCATTAATTGTCCACAAACAAAATTGTCGCATTTCGGACGATACAAGACTTGAGATTTAAGAGCGTCTAATCTCTAATGCATCCCGAAAAAGTCATTGGTTGGTGGCAATTTTAATATGGCGCCGTCATCGGTCCATATTTTGTTGAGAACGACGTTGGTCAGGAATTCACCGTCAACGGCGAGCGCTATTAAGAAACATTGTTGTAAAAATGTTTCTAAAATGATTTCAAACCTCAAAATATTTCCGAAACTTTTCAGAAATGTTTCTATTGGTGTGGACGTTTAAAGAAACAGTTATCTTTAAACGTAAACGTTCCCGTGTGATTTTCGAAACATTGAATGTTTCCCATCGCAAATAAGAAACAGATAAATATTTCGCAAACATTTCGGAAATTTTTATCACGGGCCAGGACAAAAAAAAAACATTATAAAAACATTTAAGAAACAGGTCAACGCACGCAAAACGTTCTATGAGTGTGACCCTTCAGAACAAATGTGTGTCACAAAAGGTGTCTTATAATCGGCTAGGGCGCTAGGCTATCTTCGAGTTGGCGGAATAGAAAAATAAAATTAGAATTTAACACCCCTATTACTATTGTCATTTATATACAAATTGACAATTGCTTAAATTTATCAATAAGTTGATAGTTTGGTATTGTGTAACTTGATTGATAAAAGTTTCGATCATTGTAAATTATATTGACAGTTGTGAATTGATCACAATTTGTTTGACATTTTCAAGCATGAAGGGAAAGTCAACCAAAAATATCCCTTTTTCCGAATCTGCCAAACCAACCAAAGTTTTATTGAAAGAAAACTTGACTGACGACAATAAGGCTTTTTAACAAGTGGCTTTATTTTCATATTTCCGTACAGCTGGCTCTTTCACACTACAAGAGTTCTGACGGGTAAAATTCTGTTTGCCTCCAATTGCCTCCAATTTTTTTGGGTGATATTCTTGGTTTGACAGATTCGTTAAAAGTTCTATAAAGTTGGTGCCAGTTGTTTTAAAAGTGGCGCTGCGATCGACAGCATGGTGAATAGTATACCACGACAAATCGCTTATTCTTTTGTGATTCTGTCATCCAGGGTTGCGAGTTTATGAATTAAAAAATCACTAAGCCTTAAGCTAACCATTGACTTATGATTTGGAAAAAAATTAATTCATAAGCTAGTTGGTGAATTATGAATCAAACTTTTATTTGGAAACTCATATATTTAATATAGAAAATTTTTTGCATACTTCGATTTTGATCTTTGTATACATGGATTTAGAACTTTAAATAAAATTTCATACGGTTTTTTAGTATATTCCGTTTGTACTTAAAACCCTCAGGTATAACTTGCCACAAGAGCAAGTTTGTGCGACCCAGTCCTGTTCATTATTTATTTGGTCTTTGTTTAAAAAAATTAGAGCATGTCAAACAGAAGTTATTATACACAATGTATTTGTTATTTTGTATAGTATTTCAGCCCGAAGAAGTGTTTTAGAGTGAAATACGATGCAAATTGAAATAATTTTTATGAAAATAACAAAAAAAATCTTATACCAATTGCTGTTATATTAATTTTTTTTAAACAAAGACTAAATAAAAAAGTAAAAACGAGGATCTGTTTGTTATAAAATGGTCTACTACTTTGACCCTAACATTTTTTATGTAATATGAAAAACAATTTTTATTCGCTATGTGCGCATTGCTCCTCACACTAACAGTCAGCGCTATCAGTGTTGAAAAATATAATTTATTGTGAACAAATTTCCATACAAACACATAGAAACTAACACTAACAAATTGAATCTGTTTTGCAAAATAGTCAATTTGGTTTGCAAAAATATGAAATTGTTCTACTAAAACGCGAATTTGATTTTTTTTCAATTCATTATTCACCAACTAGCTTATGAATTGAATTTTTTTCAAATCATAATTTATCAGCTAGCTTATGAATTGAATATTTTTTAATTAATAATTCACCAAATAGCTTGTGAATTAAAAGCCAAGCTTAAGCTAGAAATGAATTAAGCTTTTGCAACCCAGCTTTTATCTTAGAGTGAACCTAACCAAGTGAACCGTACTGTATGTATGTATGTGCTCCGACTCCGGTATCGCTAGAGGTCAGACTTGTTTACTTTAAATTAAACTCGCTTCTCTTGCCGAATATATGTATAATTATTTTTGTATTCTTCATATCACGGCGACAAAAATAAAAGCACGTCTGACTCACCAAACAAATTTAGCTAGCGTAGTCGTTCAATTTTGGTGATTTTTCTTATTTTTCATTTTCAAAATTTAATTTAAAAACACTAACCAAAACCACTTCTATACGATATTGAAAAGTAAAATGGCACAATGCCAAGAAAAACAAGTTGCTGTGCCTTAATGTCGGCCGGGAAGCAACATAGATAGAAAATGGAACTAAAAAATGATTTAGGTATATGAAGAAGTTATGATGTAGGAGTTGAATAAGAATAAACAAGCATAATATTATTCCTCAGAATTTCAATGCACAATGTGACTCATCGTGTAAATTCATTGACATTTTAGGTTTCGTTCTTTGATAACTCGTTAAAAATTGATAAAACCTTATGCTTGGTTCGGTTAAGCTTGCAGCTCGCACTTAAACGCAAATATTTGTTGAAGGCACAGCACATTCCTCTTATTATAAAATAAATTGCTTTATGCAAACAAAATAAAATGCTATCAAAACAAGTCGAGGGAAAGGGGTATATTTAGCGATTTTTTTTTTTTATTTTTTAGATTGAAGAAATATTGAATGTTTGTGTGTTGTTGAATGTTGGTGGACACGCCAGGAAACCGGAATGACGTCATGTAAACGAAACTTGAATGAAATAGCATTGATTGACTGCTGAACATTTTGTTTACATACCTACCTATTAACAAAAAAAAGATAAGACTCGTCGTCAGCAAGCTAAAAATATACAGCAAAAAAGGATTAAATAAAAACAAGGAAAAACACACGTCGTCAAACTACCGGATATGCTGATGGTTGACATTGGGTTTGCTTTAATTTTTTTTCAGTCACGTTCTTCAACAGACGATATCTACCAGATTGTTTTTTTGTTTAGCTAGGAAAAGTCCCTTTTTAAGAATCTACCTACATACGTGCGCCGGCGACAGTTACTGCCTCCAGTTGTTCTTCTTGAGCATGACAAACAGGGGAAATGAAGAAGTATGATATCTTTATGCACTCACAGTCTCACAAGGACCTTTGTGTTTTGTTCTTTGAATGAAGGGCAAGTATTGGGAGGAGTAGCGAATATATGTTAATGAATTTCATGGTAGATTTAACATGCATTCACTTGTAAATGGTAGTGTAACATTTGATGTAATTCCGCGTTTGAACATTACTTTTTATTAAATTGACCGGACTACGAAACGTTCGGCAATACCGGAAAATTGAAAGTTACGCGACTTTGTGATGCGTGAGCCAAAAGTCTATATAAAATAATGTGAACGAATTATTGTTTAGTTTATGTTAAGAAATGCATTGAGTGTAAATCATTGACCGATAATAATAATCGTTTTTCTGCATTCTGTTATGTAATTTTCAGTGTACCTATTGCATGCTGCTGTAATACAAGTGCTGTATTAAAAAGCATGCTAAAATGTTTAACCGTGTTTACTTATAAAATAATAATTTCTATTTTTTAAATTGAGATTGAGATTTGATTAAAATTAACAATGAAGATGTATTAGCAAGAAATCGAACTTCTATCAACACTGTAGTCCGTCATTTTCGTATAAAGAGAGTTACTGTGCACTTTTGGCGGAATTCCTCTGAGCATCAGATGATGATCTAATCCGTTTTTCATTGTGAATTTTATAGTACAACTATGACTTATAGATAGATAAGTACCATTCTATTATGCGACGCCACCAGATACTATTGTATCTAAAAATGACCTAATACATCGTAATCAGCAGTGCAGCTGTTATAGAACAATTCTTGCTCAATTAAACTTCACTATATAGATTTATAAATGCGCAAAAAAATAAATTATTGTACATCATACAATGTGTACTGCGGCATTCCACATGTGTGTTGCGTAACACATTGTTGCGTGATGATATCTAGATCATTTGCTTATTAGCACATTTTGCTGACACGATACTATAGGAATTTTCATCAAATATTTTAAACTGGAACATGAAGAGGAACATTTTCTGATTAACAAAAGGCAACACATTGTAAAAAAGCGGAATGGTTTTTAATTTATTTTAAGTCACGACAACAGAAAGTTTGTATGTTAATTTTCAGAAAATAAGTTGTCACTCAGAATACATTCCACTTGATGTTTGCAAAAACAAACATTTTGCTTTAATTAAACTGCGCCTTTTGTATAAATAAAGGGGCAAGATTGGGTTGCAAGAAAATTGGTGCTTAAAATATTGTTGATATAATGTAACTTTATTTATATAAAAAAAAATTAATTAATGTTGGAAGCCTATAGCAATGGCTGAAAGGCGTTTATGTTTAAAAGTTTTAATTTTTATTTTTAAGGTGAAACATAATCGGTTACCAGAATAATTGCTGTAAAAATATTCAATACGTCCATGAAATACAACCTTCGATCTGCAACTGACTACAGGCTAGGCTAGGGAGATGTACCTACCTAACTTGAGCAGCACACAAAACTCTGTGATGTACCGTGGATTGTGACAGTCTGCCCACTGCCATCAAAAATGAAACAAACTTTTACTGATTTAAAAAACTAAAGTTACACAATTTGTAAAATCCCAATAATGCTAACTAAAAAGTTGTTAAATTGTAAATTTATAAAGTTATTTTATAGCTAATAATAAAGATAATAATTGTATTCAGCAGCAGAAAAAAAGTCTTCTTTAAGTAATACATGTATTTATCCATGTAAATTAAATTCTTTATTGTATTGTTAATACGCCACCACCCACCAATTAATGTTCTTAAAAGAGAATTGTGTCAATTTATTTGGAGGAAGCTTATCTAAGCTGTGCCGGATTGAAGGGAACACCTTGCCAATGTCTTGCCGGCTGCAATTTTCAAGTTGTGTTATAGTCCCCACCATTGACGTACTAGATATTGACCGCCAGTCGGTTGAAATTTTCATACAAACGGCCAAAAAATGTTGTTCCAGCTAAAAGCGTCCAAAATACGCCATCATCTTTTAGTGTTAAATACGTGTACCTACTAATTTCGTGTTTAAAATTTAAATAAAACGACGACATATTCATATGCAAGTAACTCAATGCGATGTAGAGTGTATTTGTTTTGTAAAATAAAACTAGTTTGATTACAATTTCCACCTAAATATATTAAAATTAAATGATTAGTTAAAACAAGCGTAGCACTGCTACGCAGATTCCCTGCTTGAAGTTGATGGCGCCCTTAGTTATGTTGGAACTTTATCTTCGACAATTTTAAATGTGTCTTGAAAGAAAAAATGTGCTTTCTAACCTTGCAGAAACCTATTGAGACCTACTTCAATGATACCTACAAGAACATGAAACAAAAATCCATAACACATCAAAAATTTAATTTTCTTTCTACAAGAGGGAATAGTCTTTTATAAAAAAAAAAATATTTATAACTCACAAAAATAAAACTAATGCATTGATACAAATTTATAAATAGAAAAAAAAACATTTAAAAAAATAAATTCTGATGGCGCCAACTTAATTTGATTCTTCAACCCTGAGAATAAATTTAACAAGACTTGCGTGGCAGATTGCAAATTTTATAAAAAAAAATAATGACTTTTTATTTGAATTTGATAACCTCGATCTACGTCCAGCAATTCTATAGATCGTTTGTCTCTTTTATAGCAACAAAAAGTGGATATCAATAGCATACCTATTAAATGGAGTAATGGACTTAGATTGAGTAACCAACTTTAGTGATGGAAATATGTGTCGCATCCCATTCTCATCTCGATAGAAATTTTTGTTCTTTTATTCGAAGTTTGCGTTGTTGTGTTGGTATTATAGGTACACTGAGAGAAAAAAAAGGAGGTTAAAGTGGGAGAGGAAAGTTATTATCCAAAGATAGCCGTCATCATTTAGAGCATGATGTCATCAGTGACCGAGACAAGGAGTATATAAAATTATATTTTAATATAAAACCGATTTCTTCTGAGGGTCATAAACTTGTGAGGAAAACATAATTTTCTATTCCTTTATTCATCGCTATTCGAGGTTGATTTCAGCGGTGTTTAAATAAGCCATGTTACCTCGTAACTTCAACAACAAACTAGCATAGTTAATATTCCTATTATCTTCAGTTCAATAGAGTTGCAAGTATTTCGAAACAATTGAAGTATTTGAAGTACGCGACTAGCAAAAAATGTTTGACATTAGCATCGGGTGATATAAATATGTAGTAAGTTTCGAAAATCAAAAAGATATAGCTCTGACAATGATACTCGAATCAGCTAAATTAAAAAAATATCAATTTCGTTTATGTGGCATGTACATTATAGAGAATTGTTAACGCACTGACTTTCTTCGACCTTTCAAAATATTATACTTTGCACTCATTTGGGTTAAATGCTAGAACATTGAACACATCTAATCTCGGGCGGGGGAATACCTAGACGAACGAACGTTACCCCTCTCACCGGACAGACTCGTAAAGTTAAAGACATTGAAAAAGCGGACACTCTTTTATTTCGCTCTTGATTTCATTTTCATAAGTAGGTACATGAGATATGCGAAATTTTCATAACTGTAATTTTATCCATCAAACCATATTTTTAATGCACAGAATATATTTTCATATACGAAATATGGGTTTACAGAAGGGATGCAGCTGAAAGGATTAGAAAAAAGCACCACTTCAGTAAACTATTGAAGAATATATTTCTTACATTATTCCAATTTTTCGTTGTCATTATTTTTTTTTTCTCTCTGTGTACTAAAGAAGCAGTTTGTTGTTGTGCAGCAAGGTTGCATTACGCATATTTTCCAAAGCAATGCTATAATATGATGCACTCGGCAGGTTTTAGTGTGCATCACACTTTTCTTATACTCGTAGCTGTATTGTGCTGAGGTGGACAAACAGCAAAGAGAACCATTTATGGAAATTTTCATACACCTTTTTGGACAGTGCGAGGTTTGTAGGAATGCTACTGGTTTCTTCGACTGTAATTATTATCTGTGCTGTGCGGACATTGCAGCAAATATTGAAGGCTGTCTCACTCTCTTTGTATTATACTGCTATATAGTGAAAATATGTTGAACTATTTTCTTTCAAATAATTATAATGTCAGCAGTCGATTCGAAGTATTTTATTAATGTGTAAAAATGTAAAATTCATAAGTAAGTATTTAGTTAAGTTACTTAAAATGTGTTTTGTATGAGGAAATTTAAACGAACGAGCTATTTGCAATTTTTCTTAGCAAAATATTTTGATGGGATGAAGGAAAGCAACACAAAGCGGTTATTCTATAATTGCAGTTTAATTTTCTATAATTTTTGTTTTCAGAGTTCTACCGGTACCTACAATAAATTACAATACAGTAAATTTAAGGTAGGTATATTTTTATACGGTAACTTAGGTTAGTTAAAATGTTGTCCTTTGTTGGGGACGAAATTTCTCGCGAAATTTAAAATATTTTGTATTTTTTTAAACGTAATTGGAAATATGTATATGGTATGCTGATGCATCTATTGACATTGGAAAATAAAGTCAAAACTTTGATAACGATGTTCAAGTACAACGACATCTAGGATATACTACGGTAGCCTGCTCTTTAAATATGAGAATCATGCTCTAGTACACCAATCACGACATTGTTACCATAATTTGCGATAAATAAGATTCTTCGGAAAAAAATTCAGATGAAAAACATAACCGTTGGCAACAAATCAATAATATAAAATTTTATCAAAATCGATCGACTTTTTATCGAGAAATATGGAATTATCGGTAACTTGAAGAAAATCATACAAACCTCTTAAGAAAGTAGGGGTCGACACAGACAGATACAGGATTGCCAAACCAGTTTTTTTATGTTCTCCATATTTGTAATTTCATATGTTTGATTGTGATATTTCTGATGTTCGGTCAACGGATGGCAAGGATCAACAAAATTCTGAAATATTACTCTTGTGCGTGATGTCTGTTGTGTTGTGACTTTCTAGAGATTAAGTGTTAACTAAAATCCTTTATACCACCTAATTATCCCATACCAACTTGTGTTTAAATGCATAATTATCTTAAAAAAAAAAACACTTTTCCCACTTTCACTTGCGATTAAGGATTAAAATTTGTCATTCTGGGTAGAATCCCAACTACACACTTTAGTTAACGACCGCCAAACTAAAAACACGCATCAAAATTAGTTTATTAAAACTTAGCCTAAATTAAGAAGTAAACTATCTTAATTAATTTTATCACGTAGGCATGCTTTGTTTTATTCATTTGCGTGTGATGACAAAAGTGTTTTCAGGTCTTCTAATCCAAATCCTTGGAGTAAAATAAATTCATGACTTGGACAAACATGAAAGTGGTCATTAAATGTACCTAACTACGCCTGCAAAAAACAAACCAACTTTATTGTTATACTTTGATGCGTATCTCTAATTAATTTAGTCAGTAAAAACGTTATAGCATCATTTATTTCCAAGTCAAAACTTAGTGAGTTCTTACTTCATTTTTGCACGCACACAATATCCTTTTGACCATGACCAGGTCTAAGGTCTTTCCTTACTTTAAGTGAGACATTTAATGAAGGTATCCTGAAACTTAAAATGTTGTGGTGATACGTAATGGGTTCATCGATTTTTCAAACGTCATTAAATCATTGCCAGGAAATGATGAAGTCATCTGTTCGAATGTTTACACATTTCTATTATAGAAGGCCTGGCATATCATCCCTAACTTTTTTTTTTATTTCTTTTTATTTTTATATGTGGGTGCTATTAAGACGGAAAATGGCTGCGTATAGTTAAGGAATGTTTTTGAGGGTTCGTGGAAGAAAAACTAGGGCACTAGGGAAAGCAAAACAAACAAAGTCTTATAGTTCTGGCAGACAACTATAAAAGCAAAGCATGTTTATTTAAACTAAAGGTTGTCCTTAATGGAAACGGTGTGGGTTGCATTTTAAATTACTTGGCCATTCTATACAATTATGTGGGTGCGCATTCATGTTTTCCTGAGAATTAAGTTGTAGTTATTTTTTCTGATGCATTTTTTCTTGACAAGAAGTCATGAATAACAATATATTATATTTATATTTATTAATATTATACCTACACTAGCGTTGCCACAGCAAAAAAAATAATTGCGGAAATATCTTTTTAAAAGAGTTATCTTGTTTGGACAGATGCTATAATTTTTGCAAATGTCAAAATATAAAATCGACATTTGCCCCCATTTGCAAAGAATAATAGGATGTTCCGAAAGGATGATGATGATGTTTTACTTCACTGATAATTTGATTTGATGTTTACTTCTAAAATGTCAAAGTAGAATTGAGATAAGTGTCTATTTGCAAAAATTATAGCATCTCTTGACGTGATGAAATTTACGACACCTTGTGCATATGGCGTAATTTTGAGTTAAATAGGTCCATAAATAAGAATTTGGAAAAAAGTGAGACCATCGCCATCTAGAGGTGAATTAAAATAGCCCTTCTTACAACATCAGCTATATGTCAGTGAAAGTAGGTACCTTCAAAATCAGTCCAGCAGTTTTACATCAATCAGTATTATTTTCGAAAAAAAACTGTAATTAAAATAGCGGTAATTAAAATAGCGTAAGTTATGTGAACAACAAAATTTTAAAAATCGTATAAATATACCTACAAACATACATAGGTACCTACTTTCATATAGGTACATCTATTTTTATATGTTTACTCATATAGTCTCTTCTCCTTGTTCCCGAATTTCTTTAGTTACCTAATACGTTAGGTTGGTTAAATTGCAGTTCTTTGAACGACTGTTTCCAAAAAACTCTATCTCTATAAACTGTTTCTAATAACTCTAAAATGATCTTTTCTGATACAATAGCTCCTTAGACTTATAGGTTAGGTAATCATTCAAATCTGCATTGGGGAGTCGGTTCACAATTCACAAACCTAAGGAGATATTAAGCTTACACTGTGTGCTCGGTGGCTCCATGAGGTCTGTGATCCGGCCAGACAAAACCTACAAAGTGCTTAACAATTTTTAGAACTAAACCAAAGAAAGTTTAGTCTTTTTTTACGTATAGTTCTTGGCGATGTGCATTTATTACCACCAGATAATTCAGAAGTGCTGTATTTTGTTCACGAAGATATTTTTGACGTGAAACTTCGGATATCCTTTTGCCACAAACTTCGTTCTAAATCATAATAAAAATATGTATAGAGAATTCGTACATATTTCAATAAATTTTGTCATCAACCATAAACACAGGAAATCAAAAAAAAAAAAAACAAGCAGGAAACCAAAAATAAAGATAGGTAGGTAACTGGTTTCAAAATCTCGTCACCTACCTACTGCACGATTCAAATTTTCTTTATCTCAATCAGGGTGAATTTGTATTGTCATCACATCCACATCCCCTTGAATTTATGTTTAGCGCAGCTAACCCTCTACAATGCAACAAATGATATCTGTGTAGTGTAACCTGATCCTTTCTCCCATATGTGTTATTGGATATCCCCTTTGAGCATGACACCCGTATTCGATGTGATTCGTTTCAAAACAAAATAAGTCACTCGCTGTCTTGATGGAACTACTTCCTCGACCTCCAATAAGTTGACACCACACACAAACACAACAACAACACAAAAGGGTTCGTTTTTCGTTCAGTCAGCGACTAGCGTACTCATTTTTTTCACGGTCGAAACCTTGGCGTGTTCAAAACCAATCCATTAACAAAACTAAACGAGATGGCTGTGTCATAACTTTTCTTTCTTGTCAATGGTCAAGTAAGAGAGAGCCTACCTTTATTTTATTTAAGGTGGAGCATTCGTGTTTTCTGTTTGCTTTATGTGATGTAATCAAACGTTTATTAGGTTAGTTTCAATTCTCAGGCATATGAAAATTGTTAAACCTCTGCCTTACCTTAACGAGTAACAGAAAATCTTCAACTCAATAGGAACAAATTGTTTACAGAAATGATATGCGGGTAATTTACAGCGTCTATTGTTAAAGACTAATAAATTCTTATTGCTCCTTATTCTTATTTTGGTAAAAGATTATTGAACACATAAAATCTGATACATAAATTTTAGGTTAGGTTAAGGGGTGTGTAGACTATTTTTGTGTATTTGCAGTTGCGAAATGTATCTTTTGTTTAAAAGACAAAATAAATAAAGAAGTCAATGGGTATCCAGACAGACATAATAAAAACGTCTGACGATGAAATAAATAGCAGAGTCGAAGTCATTGATTTAAATCAATTTAATAGCTGATTTGCTGATTCAATACAAGAGTCGACTTTCGTAAGGTATTTTTAGCAAAGTGCGATTAGTAACCAGTACCACTTGACTTTTATAGGCTTACAAACCTTGTTTAACATCTTAAGATGCTTTTAACAGTGTTTACAATGGAATAATTGGCTTTAAGTTGAAGTATTTTTGAATTGTTAATTTATGAAGTTGAATTCTTGTCCTTGTTATGAATATTTTCAGTTCCAAAGCTTCTTTTAGCGGAATCAAAGATTTATTTCAACACTGTTTATAATTCTCAAAATACTCTCTACTTTCACAATTTTAATTTACAATACATTAAGCATAATTCATAAACATTATCACCTCATGTAAACACAATAATTCACTATTTCGTAAAGAAATATATCAACAGAGTTAATACTGTTTACATAATAAATTTATAAAGCGACATGCACTGCACATGGTGCTCCACATTATTGTAAGGTAAACATTTTCCTATCGTATGCTTTTAAAGGGTGTCTTTCTTTAGGTTTTTTTTCCGAATAGAGTGGCAGATTTGTGCTTTATTTGATTTTTTTTTGTCATTAATTTTGAATAGACTTACCCCAGAACAACGTTTGCAACTTCTGCTAATTTACATTAAACTTATCGCGGATAAATTTGAGGAACTTATCGTATAGCTATAAAGTTGGCAGCAAAATTTCTGTATGTTTCAAAATTTTTTTGTTTCAAAGTAAGAACACCCGTTATGATATGCGTTTTCGGTAGTCAAGGTGATAAATACAGTTTACATTATTTATCGTAGATGATCTCAAAAAGATAAAAAGTTTTCAAGTGAAAAATAAGAAATCGTGCTGTGATTCTATATGAAGATTCTAATTCAGTTACCGCGAAAGGTAAACACTGAATTCATTATGTTTTTCTTTTTTAATTCAAGTGCAGCGTGCATAATTTGTTGGTTTTTTGTCGTTTCGCGTATGTAAATGGACCGATCAGATTCAATTCCCACGTCGTTTGAGTTCAGCTGTCGTTTTTTTTAGATTTTTTATACGTACAATTGACGTAGAAAAAGATTTCTTTCAAAAGGTGAATCGAAAATTTTTTTGTGCCTACGCGAAAAATATCCTCTTTAGTAAGGGGTGCATACAACTAAATTCTTTTTTTATCTTAATTAGAAAGTTGGAGGTACTGTTTTATTTTTAACTGGGCAATTACCATCAACCGGACTTTATTGCTTTGTTTTAAAATAAACCAGCATAATATGCAAATCCTTCAAGATTTAAGAAAAGTCATCAAAAATGGGTATCAGATTCCAAAATTTGCATTTCGATCTGGTTTGAAGGTGGGCTCATCAGTTAGATGACATCAAACTATGTCTGGTACGCAATAATTGTCGATAATTACCGACTGCTACATAAAATTTTGTGAAATTCAATGAAATAGACACGGTAGAAACCTTCAATATACTTCCGACTCTGAACGTACTTTAAAAAATACTATTAAGAACCAATCATCGTAGAAATTGAACCCACACGTCTTCAGTATGGGGTGCTGACACAGCTACCACTTCGGCACGAACAATGATTTCATATTCCGATAAAATAATCGTAGAAAGTTTTATAGCCCAGGAAAATTTGAATCTTACTTCGAAAAAAATCCGGACAAAGCTGAATTTTGCTGGAAACCTTTGTTTTTATGTCTTGAGCAAATCCTCAAAAGTACCCATGATTTGGCCCGGAGCAAATTTTTTTTGGGGGGAAAGGGGTGGAAATTCAGTTTTTTGCAAATTTCTAGGAAACTATGAATTTTATGCAAATATTTGGTATCACACATAATTTAAATATGAAGCACAAGATGGCATTTAAAGTTTTTAGCTAAACAAAATAAAACCAAAAATAAGATGGTACATATTTTCATGATTCAAAATCTGTGTAGTTCCCTAGTTTGCAACAAGAGCAAGTTCAGCGACCCAGTCATGCATGTTTTTTTTCTTTGGACTAAGCTCAATAGGAAAACCTTTTTTTTTTAATTTGTTTATTTGCCACTCATAATATTAACAATTAGGTACTTAGGTTAAATAAACTTAAAAGCTAAATTTTAACATTTGTATTTTGGTAAATGACCATTAATCAATAGGAAAACCACAAACAAATAAATAAAGCAAAAAAGCGCCAAATACTAGTGAAAAAGTGCAATTTTGTCTAAAAACAGACTTTGTAACAATTTAACACTTTTTTTTCGAAATTGGTTGATGGTACGATGAAAAGTCACAAGACATTTTTTGCATAAAATTCATAGTTTCCGAGAAATTTGCAAAAAACTGAATTTCCACCCCTTTCCCCAAAAAAAAATTTAGGTCCGGGTCAAATCATTGGTACTTTTGAGGATTTGCTCAAGACATAAAAACAAATAGTCCCAGTCAAAGCGTAGTTAAAATCGCCCTCATGTTACAAAAAATATACAAATGGATTTTTTTGAACTACCATTTGACTGGGCTAAAAGATCTCCAGCAAAATTCGGCTTTGTCCGAATTATTTCGTAATGTTGCCTTTTTTTTTGTCTAATTTTCCTGGGCTATAAAGAAATAATTAAAAAAAATAAATTACTGTAATACAACAAAAAATATATATTTATTGCTTGACTGCAGAAAAACTCGTCGTCGGAATCGCCACATCCGTCTGTCGCCCACAATTTGTCAAAAAACTAAATTTTAAATTGAAAAAATTTCTAAATACTACATGCTTGTTAAACTTGAAATAAATTTGTATAATTTTGATAAATATGTGACGAAAATAAACTAGCCAAGGTCAAACATCAATTGTATTTATTTTTGTTTATGTTTTCCACGGTTTTTCAAATAAAAAATACAAACTTCTTAAATTTTCAAAAACACATTGCCGCATATTCGTAGTATAAACTGTGTAATAGTAGGTAGGAATATACTGTGGGTGAATCGCAAATGTTTAGGTATGTAGATTGATTTCAAAATTTCTTCAATATGCAGAAACCCCATTAGATGTATACCTAATTGCAGTAGATGTTTTCCACAAACTCCATTTTATCTAAACACACCAAATAAATTAACTACATGAATGTCAACTGTTTTTATTTATTTTCTTAGCCAAAATTATGAACTTAAAAGATAGGTACGACTTTAGTATATCCTTATGAATATGCCCCATTGATTACTAACATGATTCCAATGAAACATACCTTCGGTGGATGTGGTAATGTCGATGAGCGATTCTCCTCATATTACTCATTGATGGGGTACTTTAAACCTTTGTTGAATGAATCAGTGGATTGCGTGTATATGAAAAAAAATGTAAGCTATGAGTCACATCAGCCGGCAGAGAGTCGTAGGTAGACTTTTCTTTTGTTTACATACTACGAGTACAATATTATAATGATTAATGAAATCAAAATATGATTAAATTTATATTTAAACGTTTTTATGAACTTATACTCTGGGTCTGGGTTATAGTAGAAACAAAAAAAAACAAAACAAAATGACATCAACTTAATAAGATAAAAGTGCCTGGTTGTATGTTTATAAATGAAATAAAGACACGTTCTATGTCCCAGTCACCTACTGACAGGTTGCTTCTTTAATATTTTTATAATAATTTGTTTTACTATTATTGCTAATATTACTTGCAGATATATGTACCTAGTCCCCGAACTTCTATTACTTTTCTGCATCTGTAAACACAATACTTATTTCGCCGCACCATTGTATATTAAATTAATAGTACCTACCTAATATTGGATCTCGAAAATTGTTTGATCGGGTTCCACCGTTCGCGGAGCTAGCATCGAATTTATTTGACGTGTGATATTTCAAGTAGGATAATGAAAGAACGAAGATAATTGTTTGGAAAGAGAGGTTCTGACAACAATAATGCGATAGACAAGAAAGATAATTACCTATATTAGAAAATTGAAATTGTTTGAGAGAGAGCCGATAATCTTTCGTATCCTTAGTGGCCCTCCACACACGAGAATACCCTCCACACACGGAAAACCGATTTTCTAGAAGAGGGAAGCGAAGTGTTTGAAGTGGTTGAACGAAAGTGGAAAACTAATACACACACAACTTTCTACATTTTGAGGCCTTCAAAATTATTATTTTCAGCCCTTTTCTGTTAGACGGCCGGCGGGGGGACCGTTTCCCAAAAATCAGTTCAGCTCTATTCTGTTAAACGGCAGAAGAACACAAATAACACAAATAGCAGAGGTTCATGTATACATTTATTCCCCCGTGTGTGATTGTAACTAACAGTGAAACCGGTTTTTCACCAGCATGAATTAATCTCGTGTGTGGAGGCCCAATAACTGTATTCAATAATTTACACTTCCAACATTTTGCGATCATAACTTTTTTTTTCTCAAAAAAAAAAAATACATTTTGATAAAATTTTATATGAGTGCTTTGTTCTCGACGGTGAAAAGTTGAAGATCACGATAAGGCTACTTGCCAGAAGAGCAAGTTCATGCGACCCAGTCGTGACCTTTATTTTTTATTCTTAAGGAACCACTTTATTCTAAATTAAATAAGAAATTATTATAATATTAATAGGTACCTGTTCCTTTCTCTATTTATACAAGAAAATCTAGTTCTTTTCTTTAATTCTGCGCAGTTGGTAAACAAAAGCATATTCTTTATCTAAAATTAAATGCTCATTAAAATACTTCTTGTTTCTTTGTTTTGATTAGAACTCATGTAATATCTAACAAAAGCCTTGAGCTACAAATAAAATTACACAACGTCCGTCCTCTTATTGTATATTATATCGCAGCGCGCAATGGCAGCTATCATTCATAAGGTATACTTAAATAAACGTATAAGTTTTGATCTTCGTACCTAACTACCTGGGTTATTATCTGAAAAGCGGTTTGTACTGATCTAACCGCACACACATGACAATTATGTTCTCTCTTTTGTGTTGTTGTTGTTTGTTATAAAATTCGATGTTTGATCGGTAATGAGCCCAATTTCATTGAAAAAAAAAACAACTGTCACAATAATTGTGGAAGACACACCAGAACACCATGTAAACGCCTCAAGCATGAAATTCCAACAAAAATTCAATAGACAATTTGAATTACTTTGTAGTAGGCAGAAATAGGCCCGAGTTAATGTTTCCGGTCGATAGCACTTTAAAAAAAAAATAGGATGTTCATACAATCTTCACGCGTGTATCTAAATTATGAAAAATTCCATATGAATTGCTCTAAATATGAAAATAATAATAAATGTACGTCAAGTATCAGAAGCAGAACCCATTAAGAATCCAAAACGGCAAAAACAAGGGATGAGCTCATTTTCAACTTGAAAACGAGAACCCCATAGTATTTTAATTTCAGCGATCCAATCCGAATAGATGTGTGTTTTTAGATCGCTTTATTCGTATATAAGCCATGGTAACAGATAAATAATTGTATTTCGATTCTGAACACACATATCGGTTTCATATAAATAATTATGTCCACCCACACATCTGGACTGAATTGTGTTTTTAGAATTCCAAATTAAAATGTTGGTATGTACTTGAAAAAAAAAACCAATGCTGATCTTAGAAATTAGAAATCAATTTATGGGGAGAGTATTTCTTTGTATAAAGTTGTGTGTTTAATATGAAATGTGTGTAGGATTTCTTCCAATTTATTTACAAGTCTCATGACGTTTGGTTACCATTTTGGAATTTATTTATTGTATTAAAGAATAAAAAGAATAAGCCACAAATCAATTTTATTTATTTTTATGACAAAATAGTTTATCAATCTGTAATATAGTGTTTGTAAAAATAAGTCTGTATGCGTGTTTTTTTTTTTTTTTGACGAAAAGTCAAAACCCATTGACGTACTAGATATGGACCGCCAGTCGGTTGAAATTTTCATACAAACAGCCAAGAAAAGTTGTTCCAGCTAAAAACAGTCTAAAAACGCCATCATCTTTTAGTGTTAAATACGTGTACTAATTTCGCTATTAGAATTTAAATGAAATCGATAATATATTCATCTGTAAGTAGCTCATGTCATAAGGAGTGGATGTGTTTTGTAAAATAAAAGTCGTTTGATAATAATTTCCACCAAAATATTTCAATAGTAAATAATTAATTAAATAAATCATATCACTACTACGCAGATTTCCTGCTAGTAGTTTATGGCGCCCCTAGTTATGTTGGAACACGCGTGAAGTTGGCTACTGGATGTCCATACTTAATACGCCAATGTCAAAACCCTTTTGAAAAATAAAAAAATGATAGATATAATGAGTTTTTTCCTAATTTTCTTATTTTTAAGTAATAAATTAATTTTGATAATATTTAAGCTAGGTACGCCGAAAGGCAATAATTTTAAGTTGGTTATGGTATAATTTAGAGCGCTCGCATAGGGCCAGTAAGTTAGTTAAGTTAATATGTAAGCTAGTTGTTAAGGTTTTTGTCTAGCAAGTAAGTAGTTATAAGAAAATTGAAATATAAAAACTGAATATACAAAAAACCCTTTTGATTTTGCTTTTTGACTGATTATATGTGTAGATGACTGACGTCCTCCGACTGACCGTGTAAAGGTCGCTTAAAGGTTAGTTTTTTTTGACATTTGACAATCTGTCATGAACTTATTTGGTAGTTCGGAGTCGTTCGGAACTACTCTGGACGATTCTGTTTACGTTCATTTGGCACTAAATGACAGTTCGAGTTCTGAAGAGAGGAGAAACTCGATTCTGGACTTGAAGTCAGAATCAAAAACAGTCGTGAAATGTCGTTATTTTGTTATTTGTTCTGTAAGAGTGATAGAAAAATATTTTGCTTCTTGAAATAAATAAATTATAAGGCCAATATAGAACATCAATGGATATCTCACATAATTTAAGTTGCATACACATTATCACTCCTCATTACCGACATTTTCCTCATATAAAAAAAAGCATTTGAAGTTTCACACATACAATGATATGCAAATTATAGAATCACAAAAGTATCTTTACGTGTTCATTTGGTGCCCGGAATCGAAAAGTTCTGCTGATCGATTCCGGACAACCAAATGAAAACGCTATTAAGCGGGAGAAACGTTTGCGAAATGTTTTAATTGAATTTGAACGATTAAAAGGTTTTGAAAAAAATTATTTCATGAAAAAGACAGACCGGCCAACCCGTCTCTCAACCTTCTAACTAAAAACTTGAAAAATTCTGATACAATTATGTACAAGTAATCTACATACATAAATGCAACGAACAATTCCAATTCGGGAAGCTTTTCGAATTTTTCTGAGCTCAAAGCGGCGAACCCCCATACGAATTAAGCCCATGATTAGACCAGTTTTTTTTCCGTACGTTTCGTCATACGTCTTTTTGACATTTTGGGTGAGGGGTGTAGAAACGAAGAAGGAATGAGTTAACGAAAGCATTTTTTGTGGTTGAACTTTGACGTTTCTTGTTTGACGCCGGAAAGCGAAATCGAATTATTAAGAATATTAGGTAAATATTGTAACTGTTTTAATATAATTTTGTTGAAAATGAGAACAAAAATTGAAAAAGAATCTATTAGCAATGATATTTTACAAATATATTTGTTTTTCCAACATAAAAACTACCACAACTTCGCTTTTCGGCGTCAAAATGACGAATCTGAAACAGGCAAATAACAACGAACTGTCTAATCACAATAGACCGTGTTAAGACTGGGAAATTTGAGTCTGGCGTGGTGAGTACTCTCGTGATTACACAGGTCGCCAAGTCAGGACGGAAGCGGGTGGAATTTTTGTGAAGTGAGACAGTTGTACGACGCGAATTGTTTGCATTTTATAAAAGAAAATAACATCCATAAATTATTATTAATGCTTCCGTTTGTTTCCTTTTCCAAGAGTTTATTTTCTATAACTCTGCATCTAGCTAAATTACTTCGACAAATCCGACAACAAAATATTTATACACAAACAAAAACTTCGAAGTTGGTAACACTACTCCTCATCCCACTCAAGTTAAAACCTTGACTCGATCCAGAAATGGCGAACACATTCAGCACTCAGCAGTCAACGCAACAAAACAGACGAAACAATCAACCGATGAACCGAACTCGAACACCAACTTTTTCTTGAGCTGTTTCATTCACTTGTTTCTTTCATCTTTAATAGTTTCTTCTATTTCTTTTTTTCTACTATAATCAACATTCACTAACCCACACAACAAAACAGAAAACACGAGACGATCGCTGCAGAACAAATACAGCTGTGATGTAGCCGTTTTGTTGTTTTTTTTTTAACTTCTTACAAATTTATTTTTCTCCTTTTCATTTCATTCTTAATCTCAACTCGCTTGATCTTTTCTGAGAAAAAAAAAATTAAAAAAATTACATTTTGCAGTGTTGGTTAATTACTTTTAACCATCAAGTCGTTTATATTTCGCATTTACACACACACATTTTTTTCATTATTCTTTGTGGTTTTAAGATGATTTCTATTTTCCTGGTTAAAAAAAAATTTCACTCACCTGGATCGACCAATTTGAGCATAACTCCACCGATGTGCTGATCTCCCCGTACTCTTAGTACCTTCGATACCTGAAGGTCTGTGATGAAAACCCTCAAATTCCATGTATTATCGCCGACGTGAATCATTTTTATTTTTTTTTATTCACACAATAGGTACAAAAAATATTTAACACTTTTTTTTACACAAAATTATGTATTTTATTATGATTTCCTTTATTTTAATAAAAAATAACATACATATATATTTGTTTCACTCACACCCTCACTTCACTTTATATAGAAAGCAATCACTTTTTTGATAATATGCGAAACATGATAAGGCACAACAACACACTGTTTCGGTTGATGCTCGAATTGCAACAAATTATCGTATAAAAAGAAAATTAATTTACAAAACGTAGGGGTGGCACGTTGGTTCGTATCTGCGATTTAAAGGAAAAATTATAATGCAAAAATAAAAAGAGCGATTTACAAAATTATCGCTGCTGACGGACGAAAACACTTCTTCACCCTACAACAGATTAAACTCAACTAATTTAAAACTCTCTGCTGGCTGCTTGAAGTGAAGAATAAAATTTGCTTTAAGATTTTTAAGAGAAAATGAGTCAATTTACAATAATTCTCCTAAAAGAGTGTATCCAAGAACAGAACCATATTACTAGGATAAAATAAAAGTGGATAAAATGTTGGACAGTAAAATATTCGAAGACCACCACCAATGGTTTTTGTATGTGAAGTTAAATATTTTTTTAGAATGAGTTAACGCACAAACCATGTTCTCCGAAAAGTGTATGAGCTCAAACCTATTTATATTAAAGGGTGTTTTGAAAAGTCTGGAAAAAATTGAAACAATTGAAAAATAAAATTGTTTGGTAATTTAATTTAAGGCAATAAACCGCTGAGCCAGTCTTTGTAGAGCTCACAATTATTTTAATATTTAAATGAAATAAACGGGTTCTTATTTGAAAATTATTGGGCTAAATATTTAGTTCTATATTGCATAATATGATTGAAAAAAAATAAATATGTGAAAAATTAATAAATAAATTAAATAATTACGTCCCGAAAGCACAGAAGAAATATTAATAAGCAAATACTTTTTGTTTTATAATTTTAGCTTGCTTAAGGACATGACTGAGTTGCAACTAACAAGTACTTGTTCTTAAATGCTTTCACTTTCAAATCAAAGCATTTGATTTACATAAAACTAGCTGTCCCAACCCGACAAGTGGTTCAAGTTTTTAACCCACCGATTTTGGCAGATTATCTATGGAAATCAGTGATTTAAGAATATGAACTACCTTGAACCACAACTGGCCTTAGGAAAACTTTGAAAATAATAAAATAGTTCTGATCTACTAATTCCAGTGTATTTGAGATATTGTCATTTGTCCTTCTCACCGTATAATTGTTCTACTCTTCTTTGGTGGGAATAAGCACATTGAAACATTTTTCAAAGCTAAGAAAGGGGGATTGGTAGTCAAAATATATTGATACGCCACCGAACGAAAGCTATCTTAACATTCATCCACTTAATATGTCAAAAACTAAATAAATATTAATAAAAAAAAAAAAAAACTAAATACATTTGGTGTTAACGGACTTTTTAAAATTTAGAACGGATTTCATATAAATTTGGTATGATATTAAAGTTAAACATTTGACACAAAATGTAACTGAATGTTTTTAGCAAAACAACATAAAAAGTAAAATACGATGATAAATAATTTCATGAACAAAAATGTTTGCAGTCCTATAGTTTGCGACAAGAGCAAGTTCGTGTTGTCAAAAAATGTAAAAATTTAACACTTTTTCTCGAAAAAGGTTGATGGTATGACGAAAAGTAGAAAATAATAAGCTACAATTTTTACTTCAACATATTTTAAAAAAAAGTAGATAGTTTCCGAGAAAATAGCAAAAAAAAAAAACAGAATTTCAAACCCTCCCCCTTCAAACAAAATTTAGCTCCCGGCCAGATCATGGGTACTTTTTAGGATTAACTGAAGTAGAAGGGTTACAAAATTAGTCTTTTATTTATATTTGTTTTAATTATGAAAGATATACTTAATGTTCGTCCTATTGATTGTAGGTTCAATGCACAAAAGAATCTTTCTTTTGGCGGGTTGGTTTGGCATTTTAAGATGTCAAACCTTAAAATGTCGTTGTTTTGACGTTCAGAAATGCCGGTTATATTTCCGCTGTTAAGCTAAAAGGTGCATGTGCAATACTGCGGTTGTTATGTGAGCAGGCGCACGGGCAACACTGACATAACGATGATATAGAAGACAAAAAAGTGGATCCGAAAATGATGTCTGTCTGTCAGTCTAGTTGTATCAGCAATTACAGCCTAAACGGTTTGTAGACAGCAGAAATTGATTTTTTTTATAAGTCAAAAAAGAACGGTAGGAACTTTCCATATAACCTTTATAATGAAATTTATTTTCTCTAAAACGACTCAAGTTTAGTTGCAAAAACAAAAAAAAAGTCCAATAACGGTACCTCCGATCTTAGAACCGGTTCTTTTTCTTGAGCTACCTCATGAATGGATTAATCGATTTTAACCAAAACGAAATTCTAAAAAAGCTCGAAATGATTTGAACAAAATTCTGAAACAAAATTTAGCGAAAGTGCTTAATTTTAATTTTAATTAATTTTTTAAACATTTTTTCTTTGAATACATAAAATGAAAATTATTTAGCATTTTAAATTGGCGTAAAAATGTATTTATTTAAAAACTCCTCTAATGATTTTGGAATATTTTTTTGATAAACTTATGTTTATAGAACAAAGTTGTCTGCATACTATAATTTTGAATTGAAACATTGTAAAAAGTAGTTTTAGCACTTTTAATTAACATTTATATAATTTTTTTTTATTTTTCATTTATATTTAAAAAAAAAATTCCAGCAAAAATTGTTAAATTTATTTTTATTAAATTTTATTTTATTTCAAGTTCGTGCGACACCTAGCACTTTATGTTTAATTGTTTTTTTTTTCCTTTTTCTCTCGTAAATTTTGAAAAATAAACTTTCCTCCACTGATTTGGCATTTGGTCACCTCTCTCTGATATGTTTGAAGAGATGTTACTGTGCTGGGGGGCTTTTTTGAAAGAAATGCCTTTTACCAGTACTAAAATTCCTTTTTTTTCCCACAAATTATTTCATTTATCCCTTTTTATTTTACTCAGAAAAAAAAAAGTGAAAATAAATATAAATTTATATGTACAGCTCCAGTTTTTTAAAATTTTTATCAAATTTATTTAAAATATTAAGTGTAGAATTAGAAAAAAAATAAAAAAGTGAATAAATGGATTTAGAATTTAGTTTCAAATATTTTTGTAGATGAAAGTGGTTCTAAAAATTTATGTAGTAAAGATTGTTTAAATATTTTATTTTTATTTATATTTTTCAAATTCGTTCATATAATAAACATTATTTAGTGTATATGATATCGTTTGTAAATAGTGGTAAATAGCCTGAAGTGGCTATCACTGACTTCATAGTCTACATAATGCTTTATTTTTATTGGCTAAAGCAGATCGAAAAACGAAAATTGAGTTTATTGTAGGTACTATTATTCATATAAATTCGATTTTCTGTTGTTTTATAATCTGTGAGAATGCTGAAATTAATGTGAACCCTACTTTTTTTTTATTTGGGTAAACAAATTCACCGTCCATGTCTTAAATGTAAATTTTGTATTTTGACTCTTTAATATTAAATGGAAACAGCCTTTGCTTCTCATTGAAATAACAAAAAAGAAGTTGAGGGCCATATCAGGATTTAAAAACTAAAGTAAAGCATCTTGGATAGAAAATCTTTTTTTCATTTTTACAATTATTTTTCACTTCGGTTAAAAGTTTGTCAATTTTGTCAATTGAATTTTCTTCAAATAATACTTGATTAGAATTTATATCTTCAACAGGTATAATGTTATAATTAATATTACATTGATCTTCGTAAATTATCTTGTATAACTTGTAAGGTCTTATGAAATTTTATCCTAGTGAAAACATAAACTTTCTACATTCATCTGCTAAAGCACGAATCAAACGCGAATTAAACAATTTTTACTTCGAAATAAAGCACTAAATTTATTGAAATATAAAAGTGAATAATTTAAAAAGTGTAAATAAATTCCAATGTCATTTCATTGGCTTTGTTTCGCCATCTTTCGAACGATTCTAGTTCGGCTAGGGCTTTTTAACAGGCGGCTATACTTTCATAATTTTGTTTATATGACTCTTTCACACCTGAAGGACTGGGCTTGGTTTGACAGATTCGTAAAAAGTGTTAATCGAACAATTAGATAGAAGTAAACCTAAGTCACTAGCACAATGAGTTGAAACTAATAGGAACATTGATGTCACAGGTACAAACAATTATATTATATTATATTGGAACTGACTAGAATTTTTGCAAAAATATATTTTTTTTTGGAAAAGAAGAAATTCCCACAAAACCAGTCGGTTTTCCCTTTGTCCCTTTTGAGGTTCCCACAAAAAGGGATTTTTCCCACGATCCCCCAAAACCCTATACTGCATGAATTATTGTTTAAAGAGAAAAAAAATAAAAAAACCTTTTAAAAAGCTTCTTTGGGATGTTTTGAGACATCTTTTAAAAAAAAAAAAATATTATTTTAAATAATAATAATCAGAAAATGTGTGATTTTCAAACCCTCGTTTCACACGAAGCCAAATATGGCTTGTGCAGTTTTACCTCTCAAAAGAGCAGGATAATAATTTTTGTAATACAAATTTATTCATGGCACATGACAAATAAATATTTTATCACAAAATAGATTTTATGGCCACATAACTCACCTTACAACAAAGTTATAATTTTTTTTAAATCAGAAAATTTTTCACACGTCTGTTTTCAACGAAAACATGCAAATCACTGACCTACAAGCTGGAATATCTTCCTTATTGTTCGTTGCACTCACACAAAAACTACCACTATGTGTTCTCACAAATACATAGAAAAGAACTATGTTGCGTAAAAAAATTTTTTTTGTGAGAGTTAGGGCAAAAAGCACATAAAAATGAAAAGCCAAATTTGGCTTCGTGTGCAGTAGAGGGCCCCTTGTCCGATTTAACTTAAATTTGGTTTCGATTGTAAACATTCAATTGTTGTTACATTCAACACAATATGGTTCTTCAAATTTTTGTTTTTATTTTCGAAGCTCATAGAGAAATCAAATATCCCAATCAAGTGTTGCATTTTATTTAAATACATTTTCCGTAATGTATACTATGTTTTACCCGTCTTTGCCTTTCATTTTAACTTAATATTTCGATTAAATTAGATCATACCTCTTATAATGATGACACTGATAGTCATAATAACGAAAAACTCATATTATTGTCTATAGATCTCGATACTATTTTCACAGCTTATCGTCATTGAATAACTCAAGAATGCCTTGATCCTTTCATACTCCAAAAATTGTGATAAGAAAACAAATTATTAATATTATTATTATTATTAGATAATCACGGTCGTTTCTTAATACGATAACCGCAATAATGGCGTTTACGTTTAGTTTCAATGTTTAGTTGTGCTGTGACCATATTGAATACGGTCAGCGACAGTGATTCAGACGTGCGCATAATATTAGTCAAACCTTCTACATTACTACGTGAGCAACATACTTAGTGTTTATACTACCCCCAGACGGGCCTGACGCTGTGATTTGCATGTGACACGATATTAATTCTATTTCGGAAAGCTTAAACCCGAGTTAGCAAAGCTTATTTGTAATTTGTGATATGAGACGCAGTGTTAAACTACTTCTCATGACGATGGTTCTACTTATACTGTCGGCTTTAATTGCACTCGGTATGCGATCTGTCCTAGGCGAGAGTTCAATACCGGTTAGCATTATTTTATCTAAGCTGTAATGAGTCCTTATACATGTGTTATATGATTCTTCAATTGGGTGTGCCAATGTCATCTTTTTGTTTTCTATAAATTATAACGAAGTTTTAAAATTTATAATAAGCTTACAATGCAAAACGAGCTATTAATCAATGCTGCACCTGGCACATTATTCATTTATATTTAAACAAGAGTGAAGTGAAGTGTTAAAAATTTCTCAAAAATATAAAGAGATGCAATTAATAAAAACAATAGAGTGACGATCTATACGACTACGACTAGATGATTGTCTGATTTGAGTATAAAAATCAGACACATATTTACCTAGCCTAGAATATTTAATTTTATTTAATATTATCGAAACATGCATGTAGATACATTTTGGGATATATCAGCAATAATAGTTTGGGCCTTTCAGCAAATAAGAGAGGTTTGAAACAACATGTGATTATAGTTAAAAAAAATATTGAACGGAATAAACTACTTCTAAATCTTTAGTAAAAACACTTCTTTATAATATGATAGTTAGTGTATCTTTTTCAATAGATTGGTTTCATATTTATTTACAGCATTGGCCAGTGGCATTAATGCAATGAAAACAATCACATGACGACATGGCCTAGAGCACAAATATAATAAGAGCATTTTCAAAGTGCAATAAAAAAGATATTGCCATAAATAGTGATTACCTAACTAATTTTAATGATTAATAATTTAATGATTGTGACAGAATAATGTTCTATTAAACAAGCATATTATTTTTCAAAGATGTTAAGTCCATCGTGTTTAATCATTCCCTTAAGGTGACCCAAAAAAACATTTCAAGCAATATTGTTTAAAAAAAGTTTCTTAAATGTTTGCCATTTGTTTAAGAAAACATTTTAGAAATAAAAATAAAATAAATATTAAAGAAATGTTTCTCTTGGTGTGCACGCTTGAAGAAACATTTTTTATATGTTTCAGATATGTTTCTTGTTTCCCACTATAACTAAATTAATAACAACAATCAATCACTTAATTGAAAGATAGTTTTTTTTAATCTTATTTCTATAATTATTTTTTTTTTTTTTTGATTTGATAAAAAACCGTAAAAAACATTCAACACCTGTTACGACCTTTCATAGATTTGCATCTCATCTTGCTAAAAAGATACGAGTATAAATATTTACTTATACAAGTTGTCATCTTATCTTATAAGCTGGACAAGTTTTAATTTGATTTAAATACATATATAAGCACTATTTCGTAATCTTTTATTTAGCTGAATTCTGAAGGTGAAGGTTTCATACTTATAGAGCTTATCAGTTCTTGTTTCCAAGTATTGTTCTTCTTCTTTTAACTTATAAGATTCTATTATTTACGAGCTTTCATTTATCCAAATGAAAGATATGATCTAAATTTGTTGATATAACCACCCTCTGCTTCACTGCTGCACAAATATAGTGATCTATCTATGGAGATTTTTGAGTTGAACTCAGAAAACGTCGGTGAGTGTCCGTGATTATTCAACGTCTGAGACTAACAATACATTTTAAAATTGATGCACATATTTGTTTACAATAGTTGTTGTCAATTAGTGGGGCTGTGACTTGTGATTGTGAAACAGATTGATTGTGTTGCTCTTAAGCGACCCTTACACGCGGCCAGTCTTTTGACATAAATCTATAATATACAGCCCTATTCTGCTATTCATTGGGGGGGGAATTTCGCTTGAATTTTTACTTGTTTCTATTCTGCTATTCATGCGGTGTGAATGTCGACTAACATCAATAATATTAGTAACACATTCTCTTATTCACGTAAACGCACTCACTCCATACAATTCAAATCCGCTAATAAAATTTTGCGGATCTGTTCAATTGTTGATTTATCTTTTAAGGTAGTGCTTCGAAAAATGTTAGTAAAAACAAATGTATTGCTTAGTTTAGAATGTTTGATTATAAATAATAGATTATTAACATTTTTACCCCTAAAACAACAATCGATATATATACCTATCAACTCACACTTCTTCCGGCAGCTCAATAACATTTTTTTTTTATTTTCTTATGTTTTTTTTCGAATTTTCCTGTTTGAGTTTTCTCTTATTCTATTTGGAAGTGGAAAAAAAGTACAATTTATTTCAATTTTTTGGATTTCAGAAATAAACCAAAATATTTGTTGAAACTTCGAATTTCACAGAAAACAGCTGTCAAACTAATTTGGAATTGAATGGATGAGATGAATTTACAATCCACGTGAGTAAAATAGGGCTGTATTTGTGTTTTTAATGACTGACGTGCGTCACTTGACTGACCGTGTAAGGTTCCCTTTAGAGCTTCATATATACAGATATTTTCTATTGTGATACCTATATTTCGCTTAGAAGCCGGTGCAATGCTAATTTCCTTTCGACGATGTTCACATTGGACGTACTCACCCCGTCACCCGACGCATTTTGACGTCTATATGTTTTGTTCCCTTCCCACTTCGTTGTAAAAAAGAGACGGGGTTTTGCGTTCGGATTTTTAAATTTTTTAAAATTCTTATGGGAGCATTTTGACATTCGCTATTCTGACATTTTTAATTTATTATTTTTTCGCTTTTTGCACCAATATTTTAAAATTTTTCGCAAAGTTTGGTCACTTTAGACTGGAAATTTCAATTAAACAGCATATAAAAAATATTGTAAACATCTAGGCTCAATTCACATATTTTGATTTTTTTTTGTTCCTTGTGGGTTCGTTAATCCTTTGTGTTCACACTATACTTTGTGTCTGAACACGGCGGACTGGACGTACGTCAAAATGCGTCGGACAAGTACGTCCAATGTGAACATCATCTTCTTTAGTGTTAATTATTAATTTACCATGGAGCAAAAAATAAAGCTAACAAAATATCCTACAATTTCCTATTGCACATTATTTAAGATAATAATATGCTCTCTTAAATATGAAACATTTTTCGAAAAACTATTTTCTTCATCTATCAGAAAATGGAAACAAAACTTTCTGAAAGTCAGCCATTAACTTTTTTTTTTATATTTCGACCTACTCGATAACGGCTGAAGCGATCTTAAAAAAAAGTTATACCTTCTGAAATTGAACTACGAGTATAGCTTCTAGAAACTAGATTATCAATTTTTTTATTAAATTTTTCTTAAACTGTTTTTGTTAGATACTTGCATTTTTTGGTTTTTGTTTGTTAACAAGTTTTTTTAATTTACTTACATTGGTTTACATTGGTTATTTCAGGTATTTTATTAATTTATCTAATAAAATAAGAATTGTATAAATGACATATAATGATTCACTCTATCTATCGTTTCTTTTGTTGTTAAATGAAAAACATTCTTTAGATATATAAAGCTAATTATAATATGAAACTGGGTGCACAATCAATCTAAATATATGTATGGGAAAACCCATATGTCATTCATTACGAACTAGAATGAGGGCTGCGGTTACGATTTCTAGGGGCTGATAAATTTGTGTATGTTTTTTGAATTAATTACTTAAATTAAACCAAGCAGGTAATATTTTATGTTCTTATATCATGCTCGGAAAACGATATAGTTTAAGCTAGACATCTTCAGAAAAGAAAACCATTTTGGCATTGTGAATGCAAACAAAAATCGAAAACAAGAATACTTGGTTCAATTTGATTGAGACTAACTATCGTAATCAAGTCTAAGAAGTGCCTGTCCTGTGAATGTTTTGCTTATAAAAAGGGGACTGACCTATCTTTAAAGATCGGAATGAAGTTGTTTCGCCAAAAACACTGCGAAATAGTCTGGGAGATCGCGTTAAATTAGAACGATTGAACGATCGTCGTTTCGCCGTTGATCTCTCATTTAAACATATGATATAGAGACAACATCTGTAAAACGATGATCGTTAAATCGTTTAATTTTAGGCTATAAGGCTAGAGCCCTGGTTTCTTAAGAAATCCATATTCCCCCATGGTCTGGCTTGCAGTTATAAGCCGCAGGTACATTTGTTCAAAGACAAACTTTTACTTAATTTCCTGGATGGATTCCAGAAAGAACTTTGGAAATGCAATTAGAAGTATAAGGAAACTTTTTGCATCTTTTTAATTTATCGATGGAAGTGTGCTCTAAGAAAATTGCGAAATAGTCAGTGTGGTATTTCTCCCCTGTAAAAATTTACCCATAATACTCGTACTATTATGAATAACGCATGACAGTTTACCCTTAAACCCCCATCATATGGACCTACTGGGAGTACAGAGATTATTTCTTAAGCCGCACAACATGAATGTATAGAAATCTTTATCGGGGGAAATTTGTTCTCCCTCTTCGTTATATTCAAGCATTAAAAATAAATTTTCATGTATATATCTCTTTTCAAATTCTTTTAAAATCACTCGTACAATGCGAAAACATTTTTAGGGTAGTCATAACTCCTTTAATGTGTTCCGAATTAAGAGATAAACGTTTTTTTTTTAATTTTCTACTTAGACAAAAATAAATGTAGTTTTAGTCAATTCAACGAGAATATTAGAAAATTCAAACCACAAGTATACTGTACACAAAACAAAAAATATATTTAAATTAATGTTGGTGTAAGCCAGGAAAGGGTATTGGCCTTTACTCTTTATTACTTACTTTATTTAAACCTAGCACCAGATAAGTGTATAAGATAATATAAAAAAAAAATATCCAAACTAAACACCCTGTATTCAAAAAAGAATACCATCTTTAAAGCTTATATAATATATCAAGGTCAGAACTTCAAAACAAGCCCAAAAAGCTTTAGCTAAATTCATATGCATATAACCAAATCAAACAAACAACCATCATCACTTTCGTTTTTGTTTTGAACAGTTGCAATGGTTGTTGGCTTATCACACAAATTGTTTTATCAATAAAAATGATTATTTTATTTTTTTGTTTATTTCCAGCCTTTACAACATTTTAAACCCAAATTTACTGTCGACTACGATCAAAATGTCTTCCTTATGGATTCAAAGCCTTTCCGGTATGTATCCGGATCTTTTCATTACTTTCGAGCAGTTCCAGAAGTGTGGCGCGATCGGCTTAGGACTATGCGTGCCTGTGGATTAAATGCAGTTGATACGTGAGTTTGATTGATTTTGTTGATAAATAAATTACTAATATTTTGTTATGTTTGCAAAGGTATATAGAATGGTCTTTGCATAATCCGAAGGATGGAGAATATACATTTGATGGCATGGCAAACGTAGAGGAATTTATAAAAATTGCACAAGAGGAAGACTTGTATGTTATTTTAAGACCAGGTCCATATATTTGCGCTGAACGTGATAATGTAACATATAGAAAGAGACCATTTTCTTATCCCTTTAAAATTCGTTAACCATTATGTATCTTTAAGGGTGGCTTGCCATATTGGTTGTTTACAAAGTATCCCGGTATAAAACCACGAACAAATGACGCCAATTATACCTCTGAAGTTTCTGTATGGTATGGCAATGTCATGAAACGTATGCAGAAATATCTTTACGGTAATGGCGGGCCAATTATTATGGTACAAGTCGAAAACGAATATGGATCTTTCGATGCTTGTGACAAGGACTATCTAATTTGGCTACGTGATGAAACAAAAAAGTACGTGCGCAATGATGCTGTGCTGTTTACAACAGACATTCCAAATGATCGTATTAGTTGTGGCAAGATCGATGATGTATTTGCTACAACAGACTTTGGTCTTGAAAGATGTATGTATGAGTTCTTATCTTTTGAATTTCAAAGGAAACATTATGTATTTTGATTTTGATATTTAGCTCAAGAAATCGATGAAGTCTGGTCAACTCTAAGATCAGTTCAACCAAATGGACCACTGGTTAACTCGGAGTTCTACCCGGGATGGCTGACTCATTGGCAGGAGCAAAATGAACGTAGGGATGGTGCTGAGGTTGCGGAAGCATTGAGGTTTGTAAAAATAACGATATTTCCAAATATGATCAATCACTTTAGCTAAACGCCTTAAGTCACCCTGGCGAGGTGTCCGTCGGAGCGGAACATTCTCCGATTTTACATAAATTTGAGTTTTTTTTACATTGAAATATTTTTCCGGTGTTCCATTTTTATGGAACGGACATAAGCATAATGTTACGTGGCAGTTCGATCAAGTAGACTTTTAGTGAAATTTCTGACAATTTTATATTATAAATTGTATATAAAATCGGAGAATATTCCGTTCCGACGGATACATCTCTAGGGCAGAGTAAACGGTGATCAGAATGGGCCATTCCGATGACACACTGACGTCATATAGAAGTGTCGTAAAATAATGTATATTTATTTATCAAAATTTCTTCTACATTCTCTTCCAGAAATATTTTATCATATGGTGCAAATGTGAACATTTACATGTTCTTTGGTGGAACAAACTTTGGATTCTCAGCTGGAGCTAATGATTGGGGTTTTGGAAACTATACCCCTGACATAACTTCATATGATTATGATGCTGTAATGGATGAGGCAGGAGATATTACTCCCAAATATATGCTGATTCGAGATGTCTTGAAAGATTATATGCCAATGCCTGACATGGAAGTACCTGTTAAATCTCCAAAAACAGCATATGGTTCCATTGAACTGAAGGCAATGGGAGACGTTCTTTCGCCAAATGGTCTTGAAGCACTTACAACAAAACAAGTTACAGAAAAGTTACCTAAGTCCTTCGAAGAGCTGAATCAATATTCTGGTCTGGTTCTTTATGAGATAGTTCTTCCAAAACAGGAAATAGATCCAACTTTGTTGACAGTTAATGAACTGCGCGATCGAGCTTTAGTTTATATTGATCAAATATTTGTTGGTACCTTGTCACGTCAAAATAATATACATTCACTTGGAATCAATGCTGGTGGTGTTGGTAAAAAGCTACAAATTCTTGTAGAAAACCAAGGTCGCATTAACTTCAACATTGCAAACGATACCAAAGGTATCCTTGGTCCCGTCACAATTCAGCAACTTAATGGAACCAAAATAGAACTCTTTAATTGGTCTTCGAAATCCTTGCCATTAGAAAACGAACAGATTCAAAAGTTTTTGGAAATTCAAAAAAATTCTGGAAACTTTTCGGAACAGAGTGGTATTCTTGTAAACGGACCTGCAATTTTTTACGGTGAATTGGATATACAAACAGAACCAACAGATTCCTACCTCGATACTCAAGGCTGGGGAAAAGGTGTTGTTTATATAAATGGCTTCAATTTGGGAAGATACTGGCCTTTGGTTGGCCCACAGTTAACAATCTATGTTCCAAAACCAATCCTTCGAATCGGTATAAATCAAATTATTCTTTTGGAGTACCAAAAGACATCTTCGGATTTACTTATTAACTTTACTGACACTGCTCGCTTGGACTAAATATAAATTGATCTTATTTAAAATTTTAAGAGTTTAATAAAAAGCTATAAATATACTTTGTGAAAATAATGCACTTTTCAATTGTGACAACCGTATTTTCTTTATGAATGAATTTAGGACTTTGTTCGAATGTTTTGTTAATTTGATAACCAGTCAAATGATTACGACTCTGCTACACATAATATGTCCAAACACTCCAAACCATTAAAAAAAATTTTGTAAATTTTAAGAAAAAATTAAAAGTTAAAATCGGTTGTTTTCTATTTGTTGTCCTTTTTTTACAATTGTTGGCGAAATTTCCTATTGCAGGAAATATAACCCAACTGTGAATGTTAAGTATTTTTGGGACGAAATTTTCACTAAAATGAAGTTTGAAACATTTAAAATAACATTATCGATCAAGAAAAGGGTTGCCAGAGCTACCCAAATAAAGTGCACGACTGTATCGCATGAGCTTGCTCTTGTGGTGCACGAAAATCAAAGTATGCAGAAAAATTTGTTGCCTAAATGCGAGTTTATCAAAAAAATAATTCCTTAATAATTTTTATAATTTTTTTTCACGAATTTAAAAAACGCCATTTTAAAGTGCTAAATAGTTTGCATTTTACGCACAAAAAATAATTTTTTTCGTAAAGCCATTTTCAAAACATTAAATTTACAAAAAAATAATTTAAAAAACTAATTAAAACTAAAATTAAGCATTTTTGCAAAATTTTGGTATCGAAGTTTTATCAAGTCATCTTGGTCTTTCTCAAAGTTTTTTTTTAAATTAAAATCGATTTACTCGTTCACGAGATAGCTAAAGAAGAAAATAACGGTTCTATGGGAGGTACCGTTAGTAAGCTTGCAAAGACAATAAAAATCATCTGTAATTGTTTTAAAGAAAATCATTGAAACCGTTTTAAAGAAAATTAAGCTTTTTCAAAACAGTTATATGGCAGGTACCGTTATTTTTTGAGCTAAAAAAATTTCAATTTCTCCTCTGAGGAATGGTCTACAAACCATTCATACCAAATTTGAAGCAAATCAGTTAAGCCGTTTAGGCTCTAGTAACTTATACAACCAGACTGACATACAGACAGACTTAATTTACGTACCCACTTTTGTCATGTCATGTTTGATTGTTATCTCAAAACTTTTTTTTGCATGAATTCATATTTTGTCTTATAGTATCTATGATCGCAAAATAAGAAGAGTATAAAAACACTTTAAAAAGAAATTTATTGAATTTTGTGAGATGCTCTGGCCACCCTTTTCCGGCTTGATAATGTTATGTCAGTTATACATTATTAATTTAAACGTTTAACTTCATTATAGTGAAAAAAAATTTCGTGCCAAAATTAATTACCATAGGTAATTGGGTTATTTTTGCTACACTTTGACCATTTCCGGCCATTTCCGGTAGCCATAATTGTCATTCATTAATGAGCGGCCCTGAAGCAATAACTGGACAAAAATTCAGGCGTCAAAATAATTTCCCAAATCAATCGCTAGCTCTCGGGCTATTGAGTTTATACATGCACATAGAGAAATCAAGATGGTTTCAAACTCACCGAAGTAGATGTCGCTAAATGATCATATCGATACATTATAATTCCCTGTAACGAAAAACACTCAACCCGAACCGAACAATATTCTTCTCATACATTATTTTTTATTTTTTTATTTCTCTTTCCTTTTAACTCAAGAATAATTGCTCTGTGTGTGTATAAACTCAATGATGATAATATTAATCAGGCATGAATTACGAACCCGACAACAAGCCTCGGAAACGGACTGATCTCACGACGACAACCAACGCAACGAAAACGGCAAAACGATTTACGAATTTTCTTATGGAACGTACGATCGCTCTATAGAGCTCGAGCTGCTCAGCAGCTAGCCGATGCCCTGTCAAAATATAGAGCTGACATAACAGCACTACAAGAAATCAGATGGACAGGGAATGGTGTTTTACAGAAGAAAGAATATGACGTATACTACAGCTGTCATACAAAACACCATGTGCTCGGGGTAGGCTTCCTAGTCAGCGAAAAAATGAAGTCTACCATCATCGGCTTTAACGCTATAAGCGAAAGGCTATGCACCCTTCGCGTGCGAGGCAAATTTACGAACATTAGCCTCATTAACGTTCACGGACCTACGGAGGAGTCCTAGACGAAGAAAAAGAGACTTACTACGAACAAGTCGAGAGGACCCTCAATGCCTGTCCAAGGTATGACGTAAAAATCATCCTTGGGGATTTGAACGCAAAAATAGGTCGGGAGCCGGTATTCAGGCATTACGCAGGCACCCATAGTTTGCATGAGAACACTAATGACAATGGACTTCGAGTCTTAGAATTGGCAGCATCGAAAAACATCTTGATTTAGGGAGAGTAAGTCCTGGGGCCAGTATGCTGGGCGTAGATGAGAAGTGGACACGCCTTAAGAATACTGTCATTAGTACTGCCAACTCCATCTTAGGCAGCAGTCGTAGAAATCGGAAGGACTGGTTTGATGATGAATGCAAGCTAGCGACTGAACGTAAGAATGTTGCGTACCGAGCAATGCAGCAATCTCATAGAACGCGGGCACGCGAAGAAGAATATAAAGAGCTCAGAAGAATAGAAAAACGGCTTCACAGACAGAAAAAATCAGCCTGGGAGAAGAACTTAATCTGTGAAATAGAAAAAAGCCGAGAGCGAGGTCCGCACCAGGCGCGGAAGTTCTACCAATCCATCCGAAACATGACGCAGTACACACCACGCTGCACATACTGCAAGGACGGAGAGGGAAATCTGATCACCGATCCACAAAGCATACTGGAGCGATGGGAAGTGTACTTTAATGAATTGCTAAATGGTCAACTCACTGCAGAAGTGGAGGCTCCACTGCTTCAAGACGAATACCCTCTGTTGCCGTCACCAAGCATAGAAGAGGTTGAGAAGGCTATAGACCGGCTAAAGAAAAACAAAGCCCCGGGAGCTGATGGTATACCAGCCGAATTATTTCAACACGGTGGGCCAGCTCTACGTCAGGCAATTCATGATATTATAGTGCACGTGTGGGAGCGTGAAGAAATGCCAGAAGACTGGCGAAAAGGTATAATATGCCCCATACATAAGAAAGGAGATGTCACAACGTGCAGCAACTATAGAGGTATCACGTTGTTGAGTACCGCCTATAAGATACTCTCCTCTATCCTACAAGACCGGATAACCCCATACGCTAAAACCATCATCGGACAATATCAGTGTGGTTTCATTCCAGGCAAATCAACAACTGATCAGATCTTTACCCTTAGGCAGGCGATGGAAAAATGTCTAGAATTTAACATTCCAACATACCACCTGTTTATAGACTTTAAGGCCGCCTATGATAGCATAGCCAGGGTAGAACTTTACAAAGCCATGAGAGAATTCGGCATCCCAAATAAATTGACACGACTATGTAGGTTGACCATGACCAACGTAACAAGCCAAGTAAAAATAGCCGGATTGCTATCCAGACCAATCAACATCTTTAATGGACTCCGACAAGGGGATGGTTTGGCCTGCTTCCTCTTCAACCTGGCGTTGGAGAAAGCAATCCGTGACTCTGGCACGGCAACAAGAGGGACCATCGTCAACAGGTCCAGCCAGATACTGGCTTACGCAGACGACATCGACATCATCGGAAGAACCGAGCAAGCTGTACACGATTCCTTCATCCAGATCGAGCAGGCGGCACAAAATCTGGGGCTGCACATTAGTGAAGGTAAAACAAAGTACATGGTGGCGTCGAATGCGAGAGGAACAGTTGGTCAAACAATCAAGGTAGCGGAGCACGAATTTGAAGTGGTGCAATCCTTTAAATACCTTGGGTCAATAGTAGCAGCCGATAACAATATAGAAGAAGAAATACGCGGGCGGCTTCTCAAATCCAACAGAGCCTACTACAGTCTGTCAAACCTCTTCAAATCCAGAAATCTCACCATAACTTCAAAACTACTGCTGTACAGGAGCATGGTCCTGCCAGTACTCACATATGGATCCGAGACTTGGGTGCTTAGCAAAAGGCACTCTGACCTCTTAGCCGCGTTCGAGAGAAAAGTCTTAAGGAGAATTGTTGGCCCCATATGTGAGGAAGGACGATTCCGGAGACGGTACAATCATGAATTGTACGCAATCTACCTTGAAGCAGATATAGTGACAAAAATTAGGCTCGGTAGACTTCGGTGGGCAGGGCACCTAGCTCGCATGAGCGAAGAGGAACCTGCTCGGAAAGTTCTTTGTGGTACATTCTATGGCAGACGACAGCGTGGTAGACCATGCTTGCGCTGGAGAGATGGCGTAGACCAGGACGCCCGGAGCCTTGGGGTGCGCAACTGGATGGCGTCGGCTCGAGACCGGGATAGGTGGAGAGACTTGTTGAAGGAGGCCAGGACCGGACCCCGGTTGTCGAGCCGATGATGATGATGATGATTAATTTCAAACAAAATAAATTATTCGTTTCCTTGTTCACCAGACCAGACCAAAACTCAAATACAGCAGTAACCTCTAGTTTGTTTATTTATTTATTTTTCATATAATCGGACCGCCTTCGATTAGCTGTCGCAAGAAATCGGAACATACATAAACCTCACAATCGCCATTCATCGAACAAATATACTGCGCGTTGCTGTGATTTTGACATTTTCGACGCATACTTTAATTTTTTTCGGAGGCATGTCTGAACTGTCACCATGATACAAAATTCGTACATTTCATACAAATCGGAAGCAATTTTTCTACGATGATAAGGCCCAATGTTTTAATAAATTTCATAGTCTGAAAATTATCTCGGAACAAAAAAAAATATGGTAAAATTCTGTTTAAGGAGGGAATTGGACAGCATATCACACGAAGTTGCTGAAATAAATATGAACAAAAATATGAGCAGTTAAAATTTTAGAAATTTCCACAATTTTTCTTTATTAATCAACTCCTAAAAGTATGCTTTAATTTTAAATTTTTAATCAGAAGCCTTCCATTATACCCAAAATCGCCCAGACAAAATATTGTATGTTTCTCATTGACGTACTAAATATGGACCGCTAGTAGCGAACTGCCAGCGCTCTGCCTTTACTGCGGTAAAGTACAAAGAAATGTCGACAGAGAAATAACAAGAAGATATTCCCGAAAATAAAACAAAACTTTTGATGCTTTTGATAACAACCACAAGGAAGCAATTATCAATGACGATTTTGTTTAAGAAAAAAAAAAAATAAATGGCAAAAATCCATATATTATATCAATGGTAATTAAATAATTAGTACACCATATTACCGCTGTAAATACGGAGCGCATCTACTGTTTGTTTAAAAATTTCAACCGACTGGCGGTCCATATACCTATACTACGTTAATGGTGTTTCCTAATGCGGCCATAATGAGCAGATGAGACTTTTTTGCCAAAAATGTGCTTATAACCCATAGGTGCAGGTGTAGGAGAGATTTAATATATTACAGAATTGTTCAACTGTCTTATTTCCAGCACTTCGGAGTTATAAGGTACATTTTCTTCCCGTGATAGGTATAAAAGTTCCAAAATTGGTTCCCGATCAGGTGCTTCTCTGATTGATGCCTCTTTTAACATTATATAATCAGCTTCCGCAAGTCTGTTCCAATCTTCCAGATCATTTCGGATTCATTGGTGACCTCGTTTTCACATCTCAGTCAACGGAATATCATCCTCATTCATAGTGCCAATCCCAGGTCTCGTTCTTTTTGAAACAATCATCAATTATTGTCAATGGAGTTTTCTGATTTTATTTTGTGCAAAATTTTATTTATTCTGCAAAAGAAAAAAGATTTTAAGAGAATAGAGGATATAATGTGTTCAAGTACAATATGACTAATAAATAAACAAACCGACCACGTTGTCTGTGTATGCTTGGTTAACGCAGCCAAACCAGTCGGAGATGATTGCGGGACCAAATCCCTATCCCTGCATCTTTCGCTTCTCTATACCTATCATCGTAAATTCATGTTTTATTTTGTTATTATAAGTTAAAATGAAAACCTAGGTACGTACTTGCATTTTTAGAAGTTAGATATGACTGGATGGTACCTACTTACTTATGATTGTCAGTATAAATATAGCAAGTAAAAAGTACCTAGGTTCATAGGTATGTAGGTACCAGGACTACATACTGATATTCCCGTTTTTCCTCTATTTCTGGAGTTCAAGATTCAGCTAATTTATTATGATTGTATGTAGCTATTTAGTTGTATATTTTAGAAACCTTTGCAACACACAATCATATAAAAAGCTTTCAGCGCATGGAATTTTTTTTTTAACCAGATAACACATATACATGCCTGCAACAACAATTTGCACAATCAACAAAATTTTACTTTTAATTGCAACGAAGCTGGAAACAATAAACACACAAACACAAATGTCGATTTAATGGTTTATTCAAGCAATACTTATAATATATATTTTTATTATGATTCATTAAACAATAAACAGTACCTATCTGCAAAAACATTACAAAAAAAAAAAACTGTGATACACTTTTAGATTTGAATTCGTATTTTGTATCTACGAATTCTTTTTTGCCAAACAGAGATAACTGCAAACAACTAAATTAATCACCTTTTTTAACATTCAAATTAACTTCAACTTTAGTCACTGGCCGATTTACGTTCTTTGGAAAAAATTTCTTAGGTTTTGTGCCCTGTCCGTGTTGATTATCAGGATTTGGCTTCGGGTGCGGATTCTGTTGCGGATTCTGATGGTGCTTTTGATTTTCATTCTTTTGATTGGGTTTCTTTTGTGGAGGTTTTTCTTTTTGAACATTAGTTGATGGATTTTGAGCTTCAATTGTTTCATAACGCTGAGCGATCTCAAGTGCCTTTGCTAATGTTAGATCGGTGCCTTCTTCGCAAAACCTATCGAAGACAATTCCATCGTAAGACGTCACAAATTTATCAAGCAAAGTATGTTCTGTGCGTACACCAAATTTGCAATTAATAGCCAAACGACGAACGCGTTCATGCCAAGCTGTCGCTTTTTCTGTCTTATATTTCCGTGCTCCATAAAACTCCTTTCGTTCCTTAAAAATCACAACCGAAGGAGTAAACAGCTTACTAAAAACTTCCAGTAACTCCTCGTACAGCTTATCATTTGGTGAGCTGGGGAAGCATATATTTCGTGCTCGTTCATAATTTCCAGGTCCAACACAGTTGATTAGAATAGATTTTTTTTTGTTTGAATCTTCGATGTCAAGAGCGACAAAATAATGCTCAAGACGTTCTTTGTAGGACTCCCAGGATTCCAATTTTTCGTCAAACTGAGGGATCGACGCCGCCATTTTAATATTTTTCAATTATTTTGTTTTCAACACCGTTACAGAAATGATCAACCGCCGGTATACACGTTGCAAGCTATTCTGATGAATTCTCTGAAACACAAGTCACAAAGTAAGTAGGTAAGTAATGCATATACCTATCTGCTGGCTATCTTCATTTCATTCAATAACGAATAAAGTTTCTTCTGTTGCAGTATGGAAATGGAAATATAAGTGTGTTTGTTTTAAAAGCTTTACCAGTGATGCCACTTTCTGATCATATGGAGTTCTTTTTAAAAGATAGTTTTAAATTACGGTAGAATTTTTTATAACAGATGTTTTGGGCCGCGTTTTTTAGTGCGAGATCATTCCATGGATATATTAACCCAAAGTTAACTGTGATGCAAACAGGGTTTCCAGTTAGTTTCGAGGCTCGGAGTTAACTCAAAATTAATTAGATAGTTAACTCTGAATGAATTCGGGATCTCAAACTAACTTAAGCTAACTTTTTTGTCTCACTTGATGACGAACAGTAGCTAAATTAAGAGATCCGTAATAAACAACTACGCCGTTAGATGTCATTTCCATGATTTCGCGTGCTTGCATGGTAAAGACAAGAAATTACGTCAGCATAACCACCTGAGAATATTTATATTAACTCATCTTGATCGTTTATTCCCGGATGTTAAAAAATAATAAAATAAAATAGTTGTTACACAATATTAGTTTGGGACTTTTCTAATAAGCTGTTGTATAATAACGTAGTTAAGGTGTTTTATTTTCGTGTCGTATGTTCAGCATGAATTTTTAAATAATGATATATTTTGTGTTTATGTCATCGAATACCTCTTTGTTATTTCCGTGATATGACATTAAACACTTGCCTTTTTTCGCTTCCAAAAGTTTGAAATAATGGCACCTCATGGAAAAATATATTGTTATTGAAATATAAACCAAAATCTGTCATTATAAAAAAAACACAATTTATCAAAAAAATTTTCGTGCTTTAAGAAATACATATGTATGTAGCTAAATTGTGAAATGTCTAAAACTAAATTATCGAATTCTATAACTAGAAAACTATGTTGTTAAAATTTTCAGAAACAAAATTGCCAAAAATTAAAAAAAATTAAAAAATACCATGAAAAATCAAAGACGTCATTATAAGAATAAAATTTTAAACGCATTTCAGAAAAGATCGTTTTAAGCTAATGAGACAATGTTTATACATATATTAAAATCAATTTATAACGCTTCTAGGCCTTACAGTTTAACTACTTACTATTTTAATAACTCTCAGTCTCAACTAATTGGAAGTACCTACATTATATTGTAGCGTTCGTTGCGTACTAAAATATTTACCTATACATACGTAGTACCTACATACAAATAAAAGTAATAATATGAAACCGGGGAATCCCATTTTTTTTTTGATAAAGTATTGAAAGCTCAACATTTATGGAGTTTGTGTAAAATAATGTATAGAGAGTATTCGAGACATTCGAGTATTCGAGTCTAATAAAAGTTTTCGCGTGTACTACACATGCACTATAAATGTACAATGTGTATGGAATGGATCGAGTTTTTGTTTTGTTTTAAAATTAATAAAGAGATACCCACACAAAACCAAGCTAATATTTGTATATTTTTAATACAACACAAGAATCAATTTTATTGCAAACACAAACAGTTTTATTTACAATAAGTAAACGACAAATCTTTGGAAAAGCAATAATTATAGAAGGTACTTTCTTTCACAGTAAAAAAAACCCAAAGTGGAAGATATGATATCATTGCTTTGTGATATTCTAATAGAACATCCGTCTGATGATAAGAAGCAGGAGGACTTCAATTTACTGATTTTATAATAGATGATAAATGTAGGATCGGTAGCCTAAAAAATAAAATCGAATTGAATGAAATTTATGTCTTGAATCTATAAAATTTGAAATAAAGAAACAAATCAAAAATGTGTAAACTTAAGAATAAAAAAACCCACATACGCCACAGGGTACAATGTATACATTATGAATATTGAATTGCTGCATAAAATGTTGGCCTACATTTGCTGTCATCATTTTGTTTAAGGTTTACCAGATACATTACAATTAATAAAACGACTGAGAGTGATAAAAGAGCAGTGCATCACAATTATTCTGATCTGATGATCTGGCTTTCGCTCATTTGAGTCCTGTCTTCTAGTGGCCTATTAAAAAATATGGTCACAACATTTTTAAATTTCAAATGTAAATCACATTTCCGCGTTCATGTGTACCTAATCTACACAATAAAATTAAAATTGGTGGTTTTAGTTTTTAAAGAAAAGCTAATTTAACCCTCGGATGTTGACTGCAAGACAGAATCGACATTAATTAATGTTCCAACTTCAGTATCTATATACTAATTTAAAAAAAACAAGAAACAATATTTGCTAAAATATTAGTTACTTTTTTATTAGGATCTATAAGAATGATAACACAGGTCTCGAATATATAGGTGAACTTGAACTGTTTACAATTTATGTTTTGAAAATAGAAATTAATTGAATAAATTATTTAAATGCTTAAGATACACAGCATGAATCTTTAGAGCATGCATTAGAATAGTGTCCAACCGCGCCACATTTATTGCAAGTTGGGACCATTCTCGGGGCCCGAAGTGTTTCAAACTTTTGTGAGTGTTGATTTTGCTGGTTGTTGATTGGTGTCTGAACTGATGGTTTCTGTTGCCATTGTTGGTGTTGTTGGTTTTGTTGGTTTGGTTTTTGTTGTTCGTGTTGTCTGTATGGTTGTTGTTGTTGTTGTTTTTGGTATGATTGTTGGTGTTGTTGTTTTGCTGGTTGATGTTTTTGCTGGCCTTGTTGTGTTTGTTGGTCGTTTATTGATTTCTGCTGGTTACGTGGTTGATATTGTTTCTGCTGGTTGTTTATTGATCCCTGCGCAGGTTGCTCCTGGTTTCGGGGTTGTTGTTGAAAGGATTGAAAGTTTTGTGGTTGTTTTTGCTGGTTAATGTTTATTGGTCGTTTAGCTGATTGCTGTTCGTTTTGGTGTTGTTGTTTCTGGTTCTGATATTGCTGGTTATTTGTCTGATTTTTTCGTGGATTTCTGTTATAAGTTTGATTTTGAAATGTATTTTGCTGTGGCCGTTGTTGCTGCTGTGCTTGTGATATGCACAACTGATTGAGCAGATGTCGTTGATGATTTACTTGTTTCTGAAGAAGTTGCTGTTGTTGTAGTAGTTTGAACTGTTCTGAGTTCTCCTGTCGCCTTACATCTTGTAATTCCAACGTTGAAAATTGTTTCTCTTTACTTTCAGTTGGTTCTTTTTTCCGGCCCTCCTGTATCGACATTAATTGTGCTTCAACGTTTTTTAGTGAACCTAACGTTTGAAAATTTTTCTCATGCAATTGGGCTATTTTGAGAGCGTCTAACAGGTTTATGTTTGCATCTTGCTCACAAAAACGCTGGAAAATTTTTCCTCTAAAACCGCACACAAATGTATCTACTAAAATTTGCTCTAAAAATACCCCGAATTCACAATCAATGGCCAATGACTTCAACCGGCGATGCCATTCACTTGCAGTCTCATTTGGGCCCATCTTTGCCCTGTAAAATGCTTTCCTTTCATTGAAAATATTTTTTACACCAACATAGTGCCGTTTCAAAGTAACCATTACGTCATTGTATGTAAGTTGTTTTGGATCGACAGGGAAACTAAGTTCCTTTAAAAGCGTATAAAAAGATGGATCGTTTTCAAGAATTAGTGTTGTTATTTTCTTATCATCATAGAACACTTTGTTTGCCAAAAAAAACATTTCCAACCGTTCTTCATAGGATAGCCAAGATTCTTTTTCTGGTTGAAAATTCATTGAATTTTAATATTATTTTTTTAAATTATCAAAATATCAATAGTCTCATTCAAATTAAAAAACACACACCAACAATATTGATTCTAAAAAAAAGCTCGATGAATCTAAACTTTTATCATTTTACTTTGTAATCAAAATTGTATGAGTAAAAGATTAAATTAATACAAAAATTAATCCACGTTGAATCTAAACAAATGTAATATCAAAACTAAATTGAATTTGAAAAGTATTTCTGAGTGCAGTGTAGCACACAAGTCACAAACCCTTAAAGAGCTTTGAATTCGAAGCTGTTGCTGTATGCTGTAGCTGTTGCTATTGCGTTGTTGTGTAGTGTATGGATGGTATTTCAATTTATTGAAATCGCTTTACGAACACACTGGAAAAGATGTTTGTTGCATTTGTGTTGATAGAAATGATTTTGATAATATTAAGATCAATGCTGCCACTTTGTATTTCTGAGTAAGAAAAGAAAGATTATAAGTTATTTTTATTTTTGCCTACGGGCGAAAAACACCAATTTCCTTTAAATGAAGATGTTATTCGAGTTCAACTAAATGAAGTTTCGGCCCTTCGCGGTGGTAGATTATATTATTGATGGGAAAGTTTATTACAATAATAAAAGCGGATAAGCACGTTTGTGCAGTGTTCAATAAATTATTATTATTTATTTGTTAATTTATTAATTTTTTATTAATTTGATATTTTTTAAAGACTAAAACTAATTTGATCATAGCAGTTAAAAAATATCAGTAATGGCTTGAATGCAGTTGCAATCCCCGGCATCTACAAAAGAACGAGAATAATATACTTCGTGTTCTCTATAAAAATGTTAATGTAAATTTATTGTGTTGTTATGACTATGTGTGCTTTTAATTATACATCTATACAAGTAAGTATAAAACGTTATCCCAAGGAAATCAAGTATTTTTTTTTATTTTTTTAGCTTAACAGACAGGAGATTACATACCGTGTTTAAATGAATCATTAAGGTTATAGACAAAAGGAATTACTACACGTAGCCGGATTGATTGAATTCAAATTGAATTATTCAATATTTAAACTTAATCGAAATCAAAATAAGTATAAATTGAGTAATCTGTCGACTTTCAACCAGTATTGTGCCATGTAGACTATAAATGTAGACTACACGATTGTCTAACTGTAGATAATTCATGTAGACAATTGTTTACTGTCTACTTATCAATGTTGACAACGTAGATAATGTAAACAATCTTTTTTTTTTCATTTAGCTCCTTACTAAACCAAGAGAAACCTCTGCAGCGTTTTCTAAAAACGCGGTCGTTTTTGTCACTGTCGTGGTGAGGAGATCTTTTTGTAATTAGAATACAAGAGTCTTAAAATTAACTATTAAGGATAAATAAGCAATACGAAATAGTAAAAAAGAGGTAAGTTATGTGCTTAATTGAAATTAATTAATTGAAAAATTGATATTGTATGGAACTGCGGCACTGTCGCTGTCGCGTTGGTGTGGGCATACTTGCGTTTCCTCTGTCGCGGTTCCTGCGGGAGCTGCTGTCACTGTCGCGGTGTTGCGTTGGTTTGGGGCAGCCTTTAAACGATTTCATTTCGTCGTTAAAATACTGCCGTTTTGTTTAAAGTTTTAGAACACACAGACATAAAAACTTTGATGTAAATTCTAGCACATGATATTTTAGTAATTTTTTTATAACTGTTCACTTATATTTCTTTTAATTTTAAAACTGGGATTTCATTTATTCAAATCAAAATAACGATTTATTTTATTTTCACAAAAAGATTTGACATTTCAAAATAAATTTCATAACACAGAGCTTCGCCAACTGTTTTAAGCCAACTCTGGAGTTTAAACTTTCGTTTAGGTTTCTTAAAACTACAGTTTAAACTCTCACTGTGAAACAGCAGGGCATAAGATATTTTTTTTATTAACAGTAAAACAAAAATTTGCAATTCCATTTGTATGACTTAAAAGTAAAATCTATTGAACTTCAATCGTATTCATCACCGGAGTGAAGACCTCTGCCTTCTTCTATTCATATCATAGGGAGTAGTAGACATGAAGAAGGTTCTTTGAAAAAAAAAAACTATCAAATTGTGCGGAAGAATCAAAAATTTGTAAAACTTTTCTTGCAAGATTTTATTAGCCAGAATTGCGTGTTTCATTGCAGCCCTGTTCCAGGAAACTATATAGTCTACGTAGTCTACACATTATTTACATTGTCCACACATTGTTGACATTGCTGACATTGTCGACACAATTGTCTACGTTGAAATGTAGACAATTAAAGCCTACACGTAGAGGAACAACACTGCTTCCTAATGAACAGTAAGTTGTGATAGTAACAAAAATGTTTAAAACATTTAAAACTTGCATCACTGCACACTTCGTGGCCACACACGAAAGTAAACTCACAACGTGATGCAAGAAATTTGAGAGAAAATGAACGTTGGAAAGTAAAACACAGGGCTTACCTTCCTCGAAGAAAGGTTGGGTCGGGTCGGGATTGGGTATTGGGGAGCTCTATTTCTTTTTGAGAGAGTTTTAATAAGAGGAAAAGAGATGTGCTGGCGAATAAAGAAACGAAATAGTAATGAAACTTAAAGGATAAGGGAATTTATATAACTTTAAATTTCTAGCTATGAAATGTAAATATAATTTTCTGTCAAAAGTAAAACGATATGAGTTTTTTTAAAATTTAAGAGCATCGTCCATTTTTTCATTAATTTTATAGCCCATCTCATTTCTTCTTATGTAAAATCATTAACTCCCTCTCTTTTACGTTCTGACTCAAGTTGCATATAGATTTGCCCCAATAATGTGACCAGGCACATGCTAATTGCATACAAAATGCTCTCTTGCGCTATAGATAGAAAATAGAATATGTTTTAAAATTCGAGTCATGCATTGGCATAAATAAAATAAATTTAAATTTCTAAACTTTGGGTTCGGTCTGCAACACAGGTCATAAACTCGTACGTGAATACGTGTGGGGTCAGATTCTGTACAAAAATGATCCAACGTTTTCGCCTGTTCGAACAATCCATAACAACTGATCAGAAAATCGTTCGCACAGACGAAAACTTTCGATCGTTTTTTCATACAGAATCTGTCTCTCAGCTAAGTACAAAATTGTAAGAATGTACTGTTTAGCCAAATTTGACAGTCCTATATGAAATGCACGGGCACGCATACAGAGTTAAAACTTTGCAGTTTTGAAAGTTTGTAGGCAAAAGTGGGTGGAGGCTCCTGAGATGATGTTCTATTAATTTTATTATTCTATGGTCTGAGACATAGACATTTCAAAACTGCAAAGATTTAGCTCTGTATGTGTGCTATTACACCTTGCTGCAAGAGGCTTCCCTCTTTTTTTAAATTCTTCTTTGAAAAATATTCGGTGAGGCTCATGGACTCAAATGTTGCAATCCTCTTTTTCCTCTTTTCTACCCACAGCGCACAAGAGAATCACAGAAAATTCGGACCGAGGCTCACCCGTCGCTCGGCTGATTTTTTGTCTCATTGTTTTTCTCTTTCGCATTCATTGTGTTCAAAAAGAGGCGAGCCTCTTGTAGCGAGGTGTAATAGCACACTATGCGTACCCTACCCGTGCATTTTATATGGGACTGTCAAATTTGGCTGGACCATACATTTTTACAATTTTGCATTTAGAAAAGCGCGCGAGTTACATACCTAACCCCAAGATGCACTCACATCGACTCAGGTCATTGTCCAGTTCATTTCAATGCCATCATCAATTCTCTAATTTCAATTTCATAATTATTTCTTTTTGTCATTTCAATGCCATCAGCAATTCTCTAAATTCAATTTCATAATTATTTCTTTTTGTCACTTTAATGCCATCAGCAATTTCCATAAAACGAATTCATTTTCATTCTCATGACTAAGCAATAAATAACATATAAAGTATTTGATAAGGTAGAATTAAGTTTGAGTTATGAATAAAACGTAGCACAGAGGTGCACAAAATAAATAATAGTTGTCTTTTTTTAAAACCTCCGGGAGTCCTGACCTTATTTGGCGCAGTCGTTCGTAGGAGTATCTTTGCACACATTTTTCGAGTGTAAAAATTTTGTATCGGTTTATGTCAACGGATTATTGAAAAAATAAATCGATTTATATCAACGGATTATTGAAAAAAATATAAATAAAAAAAAAAAACCCTCGGAAAAGTGTTGTGGATAAAGAACTAAAACACAAGAAATTATCTCACGTTACAAAACCTCGACGGGATATCGGGACAAAAATTGTAAGCCAACGGCTAATTGGCGGAGTGAAATAATTATTTGGTGTGTTTCAACACTTTAGTTTAGAACCTTAATAAAAAAAAAAATTCGTGTGATTACGTACAGGAAATAACTTTACATAACAACAATCAGTGAAGTGAAGATAGAGAATCCTTACAACAATCAGTGAAGTTAAAGAATAATTTATTTGCGGTGAAAAATGAGCACTACCTGCCCAATTTATAGTTGCATGTAAGTCAAAAAGTAAAACTAATTCCTTTCCTGTATCCTAATCCATGTATAGGTCAAGGAGACTCCCGAATTATTTTGACATACACTCCAATAGTATAGATATAAGTAGTTCAGACGAAGAAAATAGTTGCTTTAACAGTAACATAACTTTAGGAGAACAATTAAAAATCGATCAAGAAAAAATACAAGTAACATTAGAAGAAATAAATAATAGCTTAAGCAACCTTACAATAGAAATACAAAATACTGAAAAAAATAGTGATTTAAGTAGCAAAACAATAAAAATAAAAAATATGCCTAACAACGAAGATCATAGTGAAAACGATTCAGATGTTTTTCAAACACTAAGGGTACCTGACGCAATTAAAGATTTACCTAAATTCGACGGTAACCCTAGACTTCTTTTCGAATTTATTCAAAATGTAGAAGAAATTCTAACATTAATCACTGGATCGGATGGCACTATCCAAGGGAAAATACTCCTCCGAGCCATCCGGAACAAAATCATTGGCCCTGCTAATGAAATATTAAACATGTATGGCACTCCACTCTCCTGGACAGCAATACGTAGTAACCTAGTGTTGCACTATAGCGATAAAAGAAATGAAACTTCTCTCATTCGTGATCTTCACAACCTTAAACAATATAACAGCACTATAGAACAATTCTATAGCAAAATCATCGAAATCTTCGCTGCTATCAGCAACCATATCAAAGTACATGACACAGATTTAAATGTCATAAGAGCAAAAAATGTTTTGTATGAAGAAATGTGCCTCAACACATTTCTAGTTGGTTTAAAAGAACCTCTTGGTTCCACCATCCGAGCAATGAAACCAGTTTCATTACCGGAAGCTTTTTCATTTTGCGTTAAAGAGCAGAACATTTCATATGCACAAGAAAGACAAAGATACAATACAGTTCAACCCTCTAAAAATTACCATACACAAAATACATATTATACACCCCATTCACAAAAAAATTCATTTTATCAAAACCAGGTAAATAGGCAAAATTTCCCTCATCAACAATTCTCTAAACAACAATTCTTTCCGCCACAACAACCAACATCTTACCAACAACGCTACCCTCACCAAACATTTCAACAACAACCTATCCAACAACAATTTCAACAACAAGCCTTTATTCAACCACAACCCCAACAACACCAACCTTTTCAACGTTATAATCAGCAACCCCAGCAATCAAATCAACAAAGACCCTCAGAACCAATGGAACTCGGTTCTACTAGGCTAACTCGTCTAACCCAGCCATCCTCATCTAATTTCGTTAAACCAAACCAATTTCAAAACTTTAAACAAAGACAGGAACTGCATAATGTGGTTATTCCAGACAACCCTTCTTACGAAGACCCCCCTATCGTAGCAAGCAACTTTCAAGAACTAGACTCTTATTATGATTATAACCACTTTCCTGATCAACAAGATCTTGACTTATTGGACACAATGCATGAACTAGATGACGAAAATTTTCACATACCTGCCCCGGCAGACCAATTGGATACATAGATATAAATAAACACGGTACAACTCTTCCTTATATAAATATTTCCTCACCATTTGGCCGACCACTAAAATTCCTAATAGACACAGGAGCCACCACTTCATTTATTAACCCTGAGTTCATAAATCCTGACGATCTTATTTCTATTGAACCCACTACTATAAAAACCATACTTAATACACACAAAATACACAAAGAGGTTCGTCTCCCTAATTTTTTAGAATTCAACCAACCTGGAGAGACCAGATTTCTGGCATTCCGATTTCATGGATACTTTGATGGTCTACTAGGACTTGACACTCTCACTACATTAGGAGCAAACATCGATCTAGTAAATAAACTTTTAATCACTCAAAATTCAAAATTACCTCTCGAACTCAAGCCTAATTTTATATCCCAAAAATATATCCTTTCGGGAAATTCAAAAACGATTGTTAATTTACCAGTCGATATTGAAGATGGAGAAATTTTTATTAACAGAACACATATTTCACCTCAATTATACATTCCAGAAGGTATTTATACTACAATTAAATGGTACGCAAACGTAATAGTTATCAATAAATCATATTCAAACAAAACACTCTTTTTAGAACAACCCCTCAAAGTCACAAAATTCATTAATCAAGATTTCTACGAACTGAACAACTTAGAGATTGATCACAACAATCCAATTTCAAAACCTATATCTTCCGACGACATTACAGACCTTATTCGAACTTCTCACTTAAATACCGAAGAAAAGAAAACAATTTACAAGCTATGTCGATCTTACGAGGACATTTTCTTCAAAGATGGACAAAAACTAACTTTCACTAATAAATTAAAACATAATATCACTACCAACGATGATATTCCAATATACTCAAAGACATATAGATACCCCCATATTCATAAACAAGAAGTCCAAACCCAAATAAAACAAATGCTTGAACAAGGTGTAATAAGACCAAGCTATTCGCCTTGGAGCTCTCCAATATGGATAGTCCCAAAGAAAAAGGACGCCAGTGGAAAAATTAAATGGCGACTCGTAATTGACTATCGTAAACTGAATGAAAAAACAGTGAACGATAAATATCCTTTACCAAATATTACAGATGTTTTAGATAAACTTGGCAAAAGTATGTATTTTACAACACTTGATCTTGCTAGCGGATTTCACCAGATCGAGATGAATCCAAAAGACGTTGGAAAAACTGCGTTCACTGTAGAGAGCGGGCACTACGAGTATTTGAGAATGCCCTTTGGCTTGAAGAATGCCCCTTCGACCTTTCAAAGAGTCATGGACAACCTTCTTAGAGATCTGCAAGGAAAAATCTGCCTTGTTTACTTGGATGATATTATCATCTTTTCGACGTCACTGCAAGAACACACGGAAAATCTAAAGAAAGTTTTCGACAGGCTAAGAGAAGCTAATTTTAAAATCCAACTAGACAAATCTGAATTTCTCCGTAAAGAAGTAGCTTTTCTAGGTCATATTGTGACAAGCGAAGGTGTTAAACCAAATCCTGACAAAATCTCGGCAATTCAAAACTTCCCAATACCTCGAACCCAAAAAGAAATTAAATCCTTTTTAGGCCTCCTTGGCTATTACCGAAAGTTCATACGAGATTTTGCAAAACTTACAAAACCAATAACAGAATGCCTCAAAAAAGGTAAGACTATCGACTTAAACGAAAAATACGTCAAAGCATTTGAAATGTGTAAAGATCTTTTAATTAATGACCCAATTCTGCAATATCCTGATTTTTCCAAACCATTCGTACTGACCACTGATGCAAGTAACTTTGCACTAGGTGCGGTTTTATCTCAAGGCAATATAGGTAGTGATAAACCTATCTGTTACGCAAGTCGGACATTAACCGACACAGAGACCAATTATTCCACTATCGAAAAGGAATTATTGGCTATTGTTTGGGCAACCAAATACTTTCGACCTTACCTTTTCGGACAGAAATTCAAAATTGTTACCGACCATAAACCCTTGCAATGGCTTATGAGTCTTAAAGACCCAAACTCCAAATTAATCAGATGGCGTTTAAAATTAGAAGAGTTCGATTATGAAATAATATACAAAAAGGGTAAACTAAATTTGAACGCAGACGCTCTAAGTCGAATTCGAACAGAACCACCAAACAATAAAGTCGAAGTAAATTTGAACGAAAGTTTAGCTGATACCATTCACTCAGCAGAGGAAAATTTAAATGACCATATATATATTTCTGAAAAACCATTGAATGAATTTAACATACAACTAATTTTAAAAAAAAATGATAGAGACAAGTCGCCGAAAATCGAGATGTTATTCAAAAACAAACTTAGAAAAACAGTCTACAAACAAACATTTTCGGAAAATAACATTACGGAAATTCTTAAACAACAATTACCTCCAAATAAATGCTGTGGAATATTCACAGATGATGAAACATTCAAAATTGTTCAAGACGTTTACAAAAAATTTTTCTCTAACAGCACAACATTCAAACTAATCCGGTGTACCGACATACTAACGGACATAATAGACAACGACGAACAAGACAAAATCATAATCGACTACCATAACAACAATAACCACAGAGGAATAAACGAATCATTCCTCCATTTAAAAAGAAAATATTTTTTCCCCTATATGAAAATGAAAATTACAAAAATAATAAATAATTGCGAAACCTGTCAACTCTTAAAATATGACCGAAACCCCCCAAAAATTAAACATGAGATTCCACCAACTCCCAAGAAACCATTAGAGATAATTCACGTTGATGTATATAGCATAAACAACAAGAAAATTTTAACAATAATCGACAAATTCTCAAAATTTGCAGCAGCATATACACTCGCAGTTCAGAATAGCCTTAACATAATCAGGTCTATTAAGCATTTCATCAGCCTTCACGGCATACCTAACCACCTTATATCAGATCAAGGATCTGAATTCACTGCAATAATTTTTAAAGACTTTTGTGCTCAGTATAACATTAACTTGCACATAACATCTTTTCAACAATCTAGTAGCAATAGCCCAGTTGAACGATTACATTCAACACTTACTGAAATATACAGGATAATCTACAACAAAAGAAAAGAAAGAGATCATAGCTCTATTTTAAACGAAACTTTAATAACATACAATAATTCCATACACTCCGCTACGAATTATACTCCATATGAGATTTTTTACGGTAGGACTTATAAGTTTGACAAAGAAATAGCGTTTAATAACGAACATGAGTATTTACAAAAACTTAACGAATTTCAAGAAAAACTATTCCCTACTATAAAAGAAAGATTAGAAAAAATAGTATCTAAAAACATTGAACATATTAATCAAAATAGGAAGGATGCAGTAGATCTTAAAGAAAATTCAATTATATATAGAAAAGAATTCCGAAGAAATAAACTCACACCAAGATTTAGTAAACATAAAATTAAATCAAACAATAAAGTTACAGTTATTACTAGTGATGATAAAAAACTTCATAAATCAAAAATAAAACATAAACGTAAATTTCAGATTCATAGCAACAACAATAATGATGACGACCATATCCCACGGACAGAAAATGGAGATACAGGACCTTAATAACAACATAGGAATACTTCCCATGAAACTAGGTATAGGCAAATCTATAAGGGATTATGACAACTTTGTACATGTAGTTAAATTAGAATCATACCAAACCAACATAGAAAAAATAACAAATGCACTAGCAGCATTCAAAAATTTAGATGAATTCAAAGATTCTTTAACAGTCTTAAACGTCAAAATTCAAGAAGTAAAAATTAAACTTAAGACATTAATGCCAAAATTCAGACCAAAAAGAGGCATTATAAACGGGCTAGGCTCTGTAATTAAAAGCATAACGGGAAATATGGATGCGGATGATGCCCTTCATCTAAATGAACAGATCGAACAGTTATCAAGAAATCAAGCAACAGTAGTAGACAAGGTAAATAGAGTAACAAAGGCTAACAACCAAATGACTGAGAGATTTAATAACATTACCGACCATATAAATAAGCAGCAAGAAATTATTGAAGGTTACTTAAGATATTCGCGAAATCAAATAAACACAAAATTTAAAATACAAGAAAATGCTATTAGATACACACAATACTTGAATCAAATCAATTACAATATAGATCTGCTAAACAGTCATCTTACAAATATAGCTGAAGCTATTATTCTCGCTAGACTTAACGTTATTTCAAAGCAAATATTGAACTCTGAAGAACTTGACTTTATCTACAAGATTTTCGAAAATAAATCCATACAGATAAATTCAGATGAACAAATTTACGAGCTCCTAGATCTACAAGCCTACTATAACCACACTAACGTAATATTTAATATAAAAATTCCCCAAATATCTACCGAAACATTTTCCTTTTTTCACATTATTCCTCTTCCCATAAATAATACTAAAACAATAATTACAAAACCTTACGCCCTATCCAACCCTAAACAAATATTTTACTTTGACGAAAAATGCCAAAAAATTGAAGGGACATACTTGTGCAAGGAAGCAAAGAAATACCAGCCAAACCCAAATGATACCTGCATCGCTAATCTTCTCAAAAACTTACCAGCCAACTGTGACCTCAAAGAAGAACCATACAAAGCTGACATCGTGCAACCAGAACATAACTACATATTAGTAATCAACATTCCCGAAACATCCATTACAACAACCTGTGAACCAAACAACCAAAAACTCAGAGGAACGCAACTCATACATTTTGAAAACTGTACAATCGAAATTAACCAAATTATTTACGACAGCAACTCACAAATATACTGGGAGGATGTCCACATTTTTCCATCACAATTAAACCTTATAAATTCATCATCAATCATACAAACTCCGAATCTACAAAAACTTCAGTCTTTCCATTTTCAAAATATGGAACTGATTAAAACTTTACACACCAGAACCTCACAAACAAACATACTGATGCTCAACACAATTATAATATTCGGTCTGATTGTACTTATCTTATCAATCTACCTAATCAAACTTCATAGATCATCAAAAACATCATTCAATATTCCTATTATAAAACAACCTACAGAATCCATACCCATAAAAATCATCGCTCCGGACACATCAGCAAATACCCCAATTACACCTGTAAAAATCATCGCTCCTGGCACCGGAACTACAAAACAGTTCCTCTGGCCGTCGCTCCATTCTTAGAGGGGAGGAGTTACATACCTAACCCCAAGATGCACTCACATCGACTCAGGTCATTGTCCAGTTCATTTCAATGCCATCATCAATTCTCTAATTTCAATTTCATAATTATTTCTTTTTGTCATTTCAATGCCATCAGCAATTCTCTAAATTCAATTTCATAATTATTTCTTTTTGTCACTTTAATGCCATCAGCAATTTCCATAAAACGAATTCATTTTCATTCTCATGACTAAGCAATAAATAACATATAAAGTATTTGATAAGGTAGAATTAAGTTTGAGTTATGAATAAAACGTAGCACAGAGGTGCACAAAATAAATAATAGTTGTCTTTTTTTAAAACCTCCGGGAGTCCTGACCTTATTTCGCGCGTGTAATTTTTTTTTCTACGGTACTTCAAAATTGTTTCATGTAGATGGCTTGTAATATCTTCGAAATACATTATTCGAATTAAAACATAACGGTTTATCGAGACTCGAATTATCCGCCACCAAAAAGCGTCATTTGTGCTTTAATTTTTTTTCATCAAAATCTGAATCTGCTCTGCCGTGCGTGAATTTCTTTCAGTGCAAGTGCCTCGTTGTTAACCAAATTAAAATTAAAAAAAAAAACTTCTATACAATAAAAAATTATTAAAAACTCAATTAATATTAAAATATGGCTGATATTATTTGCTGTTTGTGTGGTAAAAATGCAGCCCTAATGTGCCAGCGTTGTATGGAAACCTATTGCTCTACAAATTGCCAAATTCTCGATTGGAGAACTCACAAAAAAATCTGTTTTCTTATTCCGTAAGTTTATTTTTAATTTTAAGTATGTACCTATGGCTTACTATATTGATAAAAAAAAACATTGAAGTTATAAGCTCCTCAAGATGAGTTGCTTTCTTTCTTGGATCTACCTATGTACATACAACAATTAAATTGCGTGCATGGTTCCTAGAAATCTGTTGTTCATCTCGCCAACTTTTCTTATTTTACCTTTGCAATGTGCCTTGCCTAAAAAATCGATCCACTTGTCAACCCAACTCGTATGCCAAGTTTAAAGCTAAAATATTTATTTTTTAGCGAGATGCCGTGGAGTTCGTTTTTTTTCGTTTGCAATTGATCCATGTCTTGACCCCAATTGTTAAATATCATGTCATTTTTTTTTCGAGAAGTTCTTTTAATCTAAATTGGTCAAGTTTGTCGCTCCTTCAAAGCAATTTCATCTCAATTCCTGTCAAATTACTAATACTTTTGGTACATTGCCTAACAGTGTGCACTTTATGTAAGTCAACTCGAAAACAATTTACTTATTTTATATTGTACCTATAAACATTGTAAAACTATATCAAGTACCTAGTTCAGTAAGAAGTTGTCTTCGCTTTTAAATGTTTCAAACAACAGTTCATGCACGCTTTATGAACAAAAATCGTACATGTCTGCTGTAGTTTTACATATAAAATGTATGGAAACGCGAAATCGGCTCGCGAGAAAACCGCGCATAGTTGATACGCGGCTCCAAAGATTGAGCTGCCACATATCAGATTTAGATATGAAAGTTCCTTATACTACAAAGTCAATCCCAATTGTTCCTCAGTGGAGTGGAGTTGGCTTTATAATATTGGAAATACAAATAAAAAAAAAGGTTGGAACAAACTAGAAATGTCTGTAAACATCTGTTTAATGAGCTAAATTCCTACATGAACAAAAATTATGGCAACAAAACCAGCAAACACAAAGACAGTCAACAAATTTTCGTTTGTCTTCGGTTTCGAACCCCATCTTTAATAGCACTATCACTAGATAAACTATCAGTTTTAAAAAAATCTACTGGTATTAAAAATGTAGCTATCTCAACGAAAGGTAGAACCGTCTTTAATTTACATAGTTTTACAAAAATTAAGATTATTTCTTTTGATATTCTTTAAGCATTTGATATTTTAACCTTTGTATATAAATAACATAGTATTATTATGGAGTAAGATTTTTTGAGGACAAGTTTGGGCACACGTAGCGCTAGATAGACATTAAAAAGATGAGCAACAATGGTAGATAACGGCATTTGCCTACGAACTCGAACTGTCGTTAGACTGATTAAGTTGCAAAAATGTGCGTTAAAAACTCAAACCAGTGCAAATTAATCTGCCTACCACAGTTTTCCCCTGTAATTTGTCTGTTTTTTTTTTTTTTTTTTTTTTTAAATCGGCAGTTATTTTCAAAAAATGATGAATTTCGTGGGGTGCGTTCCTGATTGAAACTTTTAAACTGCGCTTTCAATGGGAGTCACGACTCAAGACGGACAGGTCGACTCGAACCTGTCTTTCCGCTTTCTTGAAAAATGTTTTGAATAAGTGTCGAAATTCACGGGCTCACTTATTCATATATTTAAGATTTGTTATAAAATCAAGATCTAGCCTGTGTGCAAAATATTATCGGTTTGTTATTGCTTGTCAGTGGTTTCGGTATGAAACATATACAAATACCTAAATATTGAAGATATTGCTCTACACGACGCAGTTTGACAAGTTCTTTTTAAGTTGTTTTTAAGCTAAACTTGCATCGCGAAATACATGCATACAGCAACAACACAAGATCCAGCTTTGTTTCTAGATCTTGCTTAGTTCCAATCCGTCTCGGATCAGAAAGGATAATGTGACTTTGAAAATGGGCAACATTTATATATTTTGTTTAATACTCCATAAGGATATCAATACTTGAACGATATTAAAACAGCTCTATTTGGATCGACTTAAATCCCCAAACGCTTTTAGTTCCTTTATTAAGCGTTGCTTTATTATCGACGGTACATTAAAAAAACATTTAAGCAAATTAAAGCAACTAGAACATGGAAAATTTAATCCGAATTTTGAACCTATTTATATCTTATGAGCCTGTTGAACCTATTTATTTCTTATGAGCCAGTTTAGATGGAGACTCACGAAAATTTGAAAGTAAAATAAGTAATGGATGAGGACTCTCGTGAGGCGGTTACAAATTATAAAAATTGGACTCATGAGTACTGTTCCATTTCCAAAAGTGAGTTTATTTCATTTTATTATAAGCCGCCGGACCGTGCTTTGTTTGCCCAGGCATAAAATGCGTCATGAATGTAAGAATACAAGATTTTGACACTTGTTTTTTTTTTAGCACTTGTTTTTTTTTGACACTAACAGAAAAACAATAAAATGGTGGAATTTTGTTTTAACTTTACTTCAACCTATGAGTGAAAGAAAGCAAGGTGCTGTATCAGACGTCATTTAGTTAATTTTGCTTCAATATTTAAGTTACATTTCAGCACAGGCCATAAACTCGTAATCCTCCGTCTCCTCCCGCAGACAAAAATTTTACACGCGCGTTTCTATACGTGAATATGTGTGAACAGCTAAATGCAAAGTTTTAAAAATGTAAAAATAAGCCTTAAAGACAACCCAATTTTTCTCGTAAAATATACTATTGATTTTGATAAAATGTAGTTAGACTATTTTTTTTTTTTCTAATAATGAAGTTTTTCGTTAGGAATTTATTTTTGAAATCACCTTATTAACGCTACCTGTCATATAAAAGCTACCAAAAATACAGTTTTTCTCGAAAAAAAAAATACGATCGATTTTGATAAAATTTTATGTGACTGTTTTGTTGCCAATGACAGAGTTTTTCGTCAGAATTTTTTTCAAATAGATTTTTTTAGAAAATCTGACTTCGAAAAAAATATGATCCATTTTGATAAGATTTTGTGTGACTGATTTTTTGCCAATAACGAAGTTTTTCGTTAGAATTTTTTTTTTAAATCTGTTTTATTCCCCTTGCTCTGCCCAATTTTTTCTGATGACAAAATGCATGAAAATATCATAACTTGCCTTGCCATTTCCGCCAATTAAGAAGGAAAATACAGGAATACGTCTTTACTCATAGAATCGATCATAGGCTGTTCTTTATTTGTTTCAGTCGAATCAAAATACCATATTGTATCGACTGAACTCGATTGTAGCAAGTTACATGCTAGGCCCCCAGAAACAAAGTCACGTCTGCTAACATGCCAAACAACATTTTCATCTTACCTGCCGTTAATATATTCCCATTATTTTTGTAAAATGAATAAAATTTGTTAAGGCCCTTCTTTTCAGCTTAAGTAGAAACGGTCTGATAAATCTCGATTTCTTAAATCTAAACATTTAGAATTCGTGGATGTCGATGGAATGGTTTATTTTTCTATTCTGATTCTTATGTTTAGGTTTCACTTGATTAAAAACTTAGTTGTTAGTATTACCGTTATTTTTTAATATTTGTTTTAAACTTTTAGCATTGTTTTTATAAAACTGCCCCTCCCGCCCAAACGGAGGGAGATAGACCCCCCACCCATAGTAAAAAATGCTTGTATTGATCTGTTCTACAAAAAACAGTTATCAATTCTTGGCGCCAAAGTTATCGTACTCGTGCCCAGTTTGAGATCCCGAATTCACATTTAGTAATTTTCCATTTTCTCAAAAACCAGAAAATATAAAATCATTTTGTTTTCAGTTTATGATTTAAAATTAATATGAGCAACGAATTTTATAAAAAAAAGTAGTATTTTATTTTACAGTTTTGAAAAATCACACTTCAAAGTTTTTTTTTACCTTTTTTTCGCAGTTTTTGAGTTTAAAGTCCGTTTTTTCAAAGACTGCATAGGTTTCACTTGATTTAAAAAACATCTAATAGAAAAAAGTATTGGCTTTAAAAAAAGATATAAAACTTAGTTGTAAGTATTACCGTTATTTTTTAATATTTGTTTTAAATTTTTTTCACTGTTTTTATAAAATTGCCCCTCCCGCCCAAACGGAGGGAGAAAGGGCCCCCCACCCATAGTAAAAAATGCTTGTATTGAACTGTTCTACAAAAAACCGTTATCAATTCTTGGCGCCAAAGTTATCGTACTCGTGCCTGTTTGTGTAATCCTTGTCATCTACAACAAGTTGCATTTCTCCATCTTTGTAAAAAAAAGAGCACATTGATCAAACTTGAGAAATATCATTTTTGTATACTTCTAACAGCAGTGAATTCGTTCTCTGTTCGTTGTAGAGAGTATCACATTTTTTGAAACACCACTTATTCCATTATAACTATTTAAAATTTAATTCAAGCTTATATTTATACATAATTGATAATTTCATCTTCCAGGCCACTCGTACCAATCAAGGATTTTAGTATCAAAGATTCGAATTTGATGTCCAATCGGTCGATGGTAAGTGACTCTCCCCGAAATCGTTCGCTGAATGACAGCTTTAAAAGTACAAAACGTCCACTTGCTCGTAACCCTCTCAAAATACCTTCCGAAGAGATATCTCTAATCGAAATTACCGATACTAAAGGTCCAGAAAAAGAAACGAAGAAATCCCTTCCTGACGTTGATTTTACGCTCAAACCCAAAGTAATCGTAAAAGAAAAAGTAATCCGATCTGGGGCTTCGGTGTGCTCTAAAATTTCATCACGCACTGCGGCTTGGCGATCACCATATCCGTATCCGGAAGGAGTATTCTTCGATGTGATGGTCCAGTATGTTGAGGAAGGCGAAAACGTGGGTATTGTGTGGGTTACTGACATGAAGTACGAGAGTCCGTTGCGCAAACTTTTAGCCGAGATAAACCGTAATATCGATGTTAACACTCCTCGCTGCACCAATGATGAGATCGAAGTTGGAGCACTCATTGCAGCACCCTTTGACAATCTTTTCTATCGCTCAGAAATAATTGAAATTATTCAAGTATCAAAAATGTGCATCGTACATCTAATCGATTATGGCAATATGGTGGAAGTACCATTCAAAGATCTTCGCTCTCCGATACCTATAATGCGCAACTTAAATGCGTACGCTTTTAGAATTAGTTATGCGAAGCAAGTGCCCTTAGAAACGATCTTATCCATTCGTGTTATTGGTTTGGAACCAAATGGTGTGGCAAAAATAGAAGAAAAGATATCTAGCGCTTTGCCAGTAGGAATAACTGCTGAAATGTTTGAGGCTAACCGAGCAGTAAATCTGGTCAAGATATCTGTAAACGGGAATTTCGCTTTGCTTTCTCATTCAAATGAAGGTGTTCAAAAGCAGCTTAAAGAAATGCACGAGTTCTTGAACACAGAGGGAGTAAAACTGTTAAAATTGGACAAACCTCCAGCTGAGGGAGACTATGTTGCAGCTCTAGCTCTTAATGGCTGGTCCCGAGGTCTTGTAATGAGCACATATCGTAACTATTATCTGGTGTATCTTCTCGATGTTGGCCGTATATCATTGGTTGAGCAATTATGTCTTATTCCAGACAATTTTAAGGCAATTCCAATGCAGGTATTTGCAGTCGAGGGAAAGAATTTTACAGCTTGCTTATTTGATGGTCAGAGTTTAACCATCAAAGCCCAACAGAATCCAAGGACCAGCATTGACCGCTTTCCCTGCTGCATTCTCACAAGTGATGGAAAGAAAATAGCTGATGTCGAGACGTTCAACTATTTGGGCAAATGCGAAAAAGTTGGTGTGAGTGATTGGATTGAACCGCTGGTATCTGGAAGTACTGTCCATGTCACTTGTGCTCTAAGCCACTCGGAAGTATTCATTTCACTCGTTTGCACTAAAATGTATCCGAAAATAATCTCTGCTGCTGCTGAAGATTGTGAGCCGCTTATATCTGCCAAAAAAGGAGACCTTGTACTTGCTAAGGTCGAAAATGAATATATCAGAGGAAAGATCCTAGACGCTTCAAATAATGTAATAAAAGTTCTTAATGTTGACACTGGTTTTGAGTTGAATGTTTCCATAAAAACCCTGCGTAAGCCGAATCTTTTCATCATTTCATGCCCTTACCACTCAAGAAAGGTCAAATTGATGTACTTGTCGAATGTGGTCACTCCATATGTAGACAATATGGCACTGGCTACTTTGGAGCAATGTCAGGATTCAGGAGCCGAGTTTACCCTTAAGTTCGACTCCAATCCCGAATCAGGTGTTGAATTAATTCTTCAAACACCAGACCAGCAATCTCTCAATAAAAAGCTGCTACCAATGTTATTTGAAAAGAGATCCGATGTTGCTGCGGAAATCGTAACAGAACAAACTTCTGTGTCTGAGAAGATTAAAACTGCCATAGATACTCCACCACCAAGTCCTAGTGTAACTGAAACCAAAAAGAAAATATACACTCTCGCAGACTTGGAAGTTATTCCCATAACTTGCGGTGATAACATACAAATTATGGTCACTGATAGTAGTACCATTTCCAAGGGCTACATATCTGCTTGTGATATAACAAACAAAACTTTCCTCAAGAAGCTTGAGTCTGAATATTTGCCACTTGTGGCAAAGCATTGTGCTTCTCCAAATATTGGCACAGAATATTCTCCAAGGTATGTAAAAATTTTTTTTTTTATAATGTTATTTTTTAAAGATCTTTATTGCCATTAAATGTTTATAAAATTTTTCACTTAATTAACTTTTTATTATTAGTTAATAGTTTTTGCATAGAAAAAATAATGAACTATGTTTTGTTAACTTTTGTTTTTAGTGCGGATGAAATATGCTTGGCTGTATTTGATGCCGACAATGAATGGTACCGTGCTGTTTGCATAAATGAAATGAAAGATGATATGTTTTATGTGATGTTTTTGGACTTCGGAAACATGTGCTGCGTTCATAAAACTAAAATAAGACCAATTACTGAAAAATTGATGTTCCCAGCCAATGCGAACATGTGCTCTTTTGAAGGTAAGTTAATATTCTTGGTCTGTTTTAATATTGAAAAAAAGCAAAAATTGCTGTTTTGAGGCAACCCTCTTTTGAAATCACCAACTCCAGTTTTAAAAATTAAAGAATTGTTCGCCCTCATTTTTCAAAAACAAAACTACACACGTTAAAAAAGTTGTGAAAAAAAGTAAATCTTTCTAACATTCCAAATAGTCGTCGTTTTATAAAAGCGGTGTGATGATGGTGATGATTTTTTCAGCAAACATTATAAAGTATCTGAAATTTTGATTATAAAGTATCTGAATTTTATAGGCTCAAAATTCAGTTTTTTCCGATTTCTTGAAAACTTTTTGAAAAAAAAGTTTTATCAAATTCGTTGCAGCCGTTTTCAAAAAAAAAAAGGAAACTAATACTATAAATAACGGATAGCTTCCTCTCTTATAAAGGTTTTAGTTTTTCTCAATTTACTCAAAATGGCTGCGACGACGGTTTTAATAAAACATTGTGAATATAGTTAATCACAATAATGAAGTTCAAAGTTTTTATGTAAACAACATAAACACTCAAATACGTTGAGTGCAAAAGTGCATTTTTTGTTCGTCATAATAACGAAAGCTTAGCAAAAAGCGATTATTAGATGCAAAAGCAGTGCAGCTTATTTTATTTTACGAATAAATCAGAAAATATTATATTGTCTCCATTTTTGCATTTTGAGGTTACGCCTCAATTCTCAAATGACTGCATTCATTGCTGCTGATTGGTAATAATTTGAAGTCTCAAAGTGAAACCCATGAATGCAATATATCTATTGAAGTCATTATAGATTGCAATTACAATAGATTGCATTATAGGTCGGGGAACCCCTAAAATGATCAGCCTTTGCAGATATTTAGATAGCCAACATTTAAACTCGATTGGATAACCCTAAATGGTGCCGATAATCGCTCAAAGTTTCAAAAATTTCGTTTATTTTGTTTTTTCTTTAAATTGTTTTATTTTTTTATTTAAAAAAAAAGGGCTAGGCTCATCGAATAAAGATTGTGAATAACCCTCAAATCGTCAAGTTCTGGCATCAGTATTATTTGAATTTTAATTTTTAAATTAAGCCTGAAAGAATCAGCAAGACTTCATTTGAGAAATACTTATTTTGTGGAAAAAGCTAAAATTCCGTCAAAATACAAAAAGCTGCAATTAAACGACTAAAAAAGCTAAAAGAGCTTACCAAGAAAAAATGAAAAACGACGTTTTATTTTTAAATGAGCGATGCTCGCCACCATTAAGCGATATCCAATCGAGCTCAAATTTTAGCTATCTGAATATCTGCTGATCATTTAAGGGTGTTCCCCATAAAGAATTTAGAAAAAAAAATATTCGAGCGTTGCGGTCACTCTAATGGACACTGTATGGTGTATAGGGTCCGTCAGAATGAAGTTTTTGAAGATCTAGTACCTTGTAGTGGGTTGGTCGTTGGTCCTATTGTGCTGGAGGGTAGTTTTACCATGCATCATGGGGTGGAGTGTGGAGCAGCGTATGTTTTCCGTACGGCAACATCAAAAATGTCAAAAGTGTATTTTGATGAGTGATGATGCTTATTTCTGTCTCTGCGATTGAGCCAACAATCAAAAATGTCGGTACTGTCAAGACACCTGCACTCCCATAAAGTCACAGATGGAAGTGCATTTCGACCTACGCAAACCATAAAACCTTATTTTTTTTAAGACGATGCGTCGCGAAACACGAAGGGCAAACAACGTCGTGTTACATCAGACCGTGTGTCGATATGCTGAACCACTTTTTTCCGGAACATTGCCGTCGACATGTGTACGACGGGAAACTTTGGTTTGAACAAGATGGATCCACTGTGATGTGACTCGGACCTCTATGGTGAGATTCCCTGTCTCACAAACATTACTTCGTGGGTTTTTTTTTTGTTTTTCTTTTAAAAAAGTTGTTTTTTTCAGTGCATATTTTTGGCTACTCTTCTGATTTGATTATAATAAAATGTTCTTTTGCTCCGGCTGTGTAAAAACGTCAGCTTGGGCAATATCTTCCCCCAACCTCAATGTGTCTTGGTAATTAGTGATTGTTGACAGCTTGACATTGGCAGACAGATTTCTAGAAGCGTGTTATCTTTAGCGTTGTTAAAGATTTGGAAATTTATACGCAATAATTAATTGTACGTGGAAACTAGTCTTGTCCTTTATTTGTTGTATTAAAAAAAAAAAAAGAAAGAAAATTAACAAAGTAAAATAGTTAAAAAAAAATTTAAAATCAGTTAAAAAAAGTCTGGTGCTATTACTACATCTCTATTGTTTCAGATTTTTGCTTCTTAGCTGGCTTCTCGGGTTTCTCTTCTAAATGTAATCTTTTTCCTGATGCAACTTCTTCTTTGGATGGTTGAGTGGTCATAGAACGGGTTTTCGGTTTAACATAGCTACCTCGGCCTGCGGCACGTTCAGCTTCTTCAATAGAGTATGGTTCTACTTCAAGAGCCTTCAGACGACGTTTGTGAACCTTTGTTCGGAAATGGGCTTGCATTGCTTGATCATCAGTAAAGAACTTAGCACAATGTACACAATAGAATTGGGCAAAACCTGGTTTTTCTAGATCTACTTCTTGGTTTATTAGTTTTTCTCCTCCTGTCTGAATGTCCTTATCAATCTGATCAAGATCCCTTTTCCGATTACGAACACGCCATCTCCGCTGCAAATGAGTGTCACCGTAGTGCATTTTTTTTCTCTTCGTTACCATTCCCATGATGATTTATTTTGTATTTATTAAGTGCGTATTACAATTATAAAAAAACTATCTGCATAAACCACAACAGCACGTGTAAAAAATAAAAATTATACAAGTCGTTTCTCTTCAAATAATTAAGTGTTGATACTAAAGACAAGGTAAGGGTTTTTTTTCACTTAATTATTTAAATTTACGTTTTTTTAACAAATAAATAAATCAAAAATAATGTTTGAATCTGTTTTTATTTCTAAGAAAATGTAATATTAGGGGCCTGTTTGACAGATCATACTGCATACATCACAAATCAATTTAAACTTTGCATACAACAAATCGTTTTCATACATTAGGTGTGTTCCACCAAATTAAATCTTACTGAGATCAATGTCAATTCGACAAAAGCAGAATTCTTTTGTTTTACACATTTCTCCGTGCTAAAAACAAAATTGGAAAAAAAACATGTGAACGAGAGAAAAAGCACTGGTGTAATTTAGCTTTTTCTATTTTTCAATTTAACTTCGCTTGCTTTTATCGCCTCATCATATTCTTGAAGTGTGCCAGTAAATTTCAATTGTAAAAAAACTATCATAGCGAGAAATGAGTAATGAATTAATCTTCGCGCCGAGATTTTTTCGAGAGATCACTGAGATTAAATTTTGTTGGGTTCAATTTCTCATTTTTTTCTCGCTCCAAACGTCTAAACAGATGTTATTTGACGATTAAAAAACCTGATGTACTTGAAAAGTAATGCGCGGCGATAAGGCTAGCAAATTGTTTGGCAATTTAAATTGAAATATGTATAGAAAAATAATAAGAAAAAAATGAAAAAAGTAGTATAGATACAAAAATAATAAAAAAACTGAAAGAAATACACTCCGAGATGCCAAATAAAAACATATGTTTTTAAAAATGTTATGGCGTCTATTATGACTCGCGAGTCGAACAATTTGGCGAATTACGTTTCCCGGGGTATTAGAAAAGGCTAAGATGTTCGGCTATCTTTCAATGCTGCCAACATGTAGAAGTAAAAGCGTATTGCCGTTTCAAGTGAAACGTCAAAATATCAATGGCGGAAGTAATTATTGTGGAAGAAAATAAATATGAAATAGCTAGTTCAGAAAATGTATAAAAGATAAAAAACAAAATATGATAAGCAATGTGGATTTATTTTTTTTTAAGATGAGAAAAAGAATTCTTTTGAGTTATAACATTGAGTTTATACACATAGAGGAATCAAGATGGTTTCAAACTCACCGAAGTAGATGTCGCTAAATGAGCATATCGAGTAATTATTATTGCTTTAATTCACTTTAACGAAAAACACTGAACCCGAGACGAACAAAGTTCTTCTGCATACATTTGTATTTGTTTTTTTTTTATTTATCTTTCCTTTTAACTCAAGAATAATTGCTACAAGAGGAAAAAACAAAACAAGTCGATAGCAACGAATCCTACGAGGAAAGTTTGAAACTTACTTTTCAAAAAGATGATTACTCTATGTGTATAAACTCAATAGTTATAGCTATCATTGAAAATTGTCTTTTTTTAATTTGAAGACAAATTATCCAACAAAGTTGGTTGTGATTGGTATTAAAATGAAGCACTTAATACACTTAAAAGCAATTTAGTTAACGGAGTAATAAAATTAATTGGAATTTTAACTTAAAATGGGTTGCATCAACATTTGGAGGTGCATTTTTAAAAATGAGGAAACTTGGTGCCAACCCCTGATTTTAATTCACCTTCATTAGACGAACGAGAGGAGAGCATATTAATCGAAAAATTTCAACGTTCTCTTTGTCTTGCATTTTTAAGACGCCTTTAAAATTTATTTGGAACAAAATGGAACCTTAGTATTGGTCCTATTAAAACTGAAAGTGATTGGTGCAATTGAAAAATACCATTCTAAGATTTAACAACACAAAAAATATTTAAAAGTGTTTGGAGAAACTGGACATTAGAATTTCTATAAGAAAAAAATAACGCTATTTGATCTTTATTCCCAAATTAAATTTTTTTTATTTCAACAATGATCATTGAAATCGATTTCCATCATTAAAATAAAAAAGTTATAATATTACGCGAATTAAGCTCAGATTGAGTTATTTTTTTTTTTTTTCAACGAAAAAATTCTATAATTCATTACCACCATTTAATACCAATCAACAGCAACTTTATTAGGTAATTTGCCTTAAAATTGAAAACAAAAAATTTCAATGATAGCTATAAGGCCTCTAAGAGATAGCTTGAAATTCCATATAATTTTTATTTTTCATTCTATATTAGGTTCATATTTTCTTATATAATTTTTTCAAATTTTAAAAGAAAAAACTGCAGTTTTAGTCACCAAGAATAACTGAATTGAATTGAATTGAATTTTTATTGAGTCTTTTAGTTTCGAGTTACAATTTTTGTCTTATTCTAATTCTAATTCTTGTTCGCTTTAGCGAGTACAAAAGTGGCTGTAATGTATGGAGTTCTTTTGCAGTTGTGTGTAATGGAAAGCCTCGTGGCAAAAAGTTATTAAATAAAAGATATATAGTCACACTACTTTTGCTCATAAGTATTATTTTGTTGCTTAAGACGGAAAGTCACAAATAATATTTACAAAATAGACCTATACTAACTTACAAACTAAAATTAAAACGAAAAATGCGCCAGCGCATTGCAAGATATGTTTCACACAGTTTCGAATTGATAATTTTCTCTTTCTATCTTACTAACTTTGTAGTTATTTTTAAATTTTTATAAAGCGAGAGCGCTCTAGTAATGTTTTCAAATTTACACATTTTACACATTTATTACAATGAATATAGTTATTTAAATAACAAGATTTAGAATTTGGATTTTTCTTATTTTTTTAAAAATATTTGCATGTTTGTTCTGCATATCACTTCAGTATGTCAATCCCCATGGTTATAATCCTGATTATTGTGGTTGGCTTTCTATCTCTCCAAACGGCACATAGCAACAGCATGTTGCGGTCAATTTTACCGTTTTGCTGGTCATCCGATTTTGTTGATACAGCTATTCATCTAACGGTAAAACAAGCTGGGCGGGGAGCCACCGTCCTGGCTAATTATGTTCTATATGTTGTAGGCCAAATATTACGAATCCTGCTGCTTTGTAGCAGCCCAGTTGCTGGGTGGGCAAGCCACCCTGTTAAAATTCTGATTGTTACTTGGAGCGCTGCTTAGCATCTCCAAGATGTTTTTGCCTGGCTCCATAAACGCTGCTTTGCAGCTTAAATGCTGTGGGACAAGCCGCCCTGTTAAAATTGTAACTAGGTTACATTACTTTATTAAATCACAAGTTACTTTTACTTTTTATTTTAATGACAGCTTAGTGCAATAGCCTTTTTTACGAATCTGTCAAACCAAGCCAAACTAGGTATTTTTGAAGGCAGGCCCAATTAGAGCCCCTATGAAGTATTGCGGTGTGAAGGAGCTAACTATACGAAAATATTAGAATATTATTCGAAATGTCATTCTATGCAAATTGTTATCAATTTCTCATCAATAAAAATAACTTTTTACCCAAACAATAGTTCACAAAACAGAGGACACCATATTCCGTTGTAGATATAGAATTGATAAAATATATCAAAAACGGTTAAAATGGTGGTTCTTGCGCTGGCGCTGTTAACGATGCTGGTTCATGTTTAATTCAAGAATGAAAGAAGACGTGGATAACGACACTTTGGCTTTTTCACTTTGTTGTTGTTTTACTGTTGACGTAAGTTTAACTTGTGAGGTAAGCACCTGGCACTCTTTCATGCATATGTTTGGGATAAAGCCGCCACTTAATTGTTCTTTTGTTGGTGCTTATGTCACCATTGAAAAAAAACAACAGAAAAAACCAAGTGTCGTAATTTTGTACTCTCATTGATGGGTGTTATTTGTTTCGCGCTTAAAATGAAAAAGTGCCGCCATTTTTTGTTATCATCTACTACATTTTCAACTCATGTCATGTAGTGCGAACTTCGCCTAATATTTCGGGTAGATAATCAATTCGTTCACGGATATTACGCAGTTACGATACGATTCGACATCAACATCATACGTTACGTTTCCCACGAATGAACTGAACGTGTGCCGCTATACGAAATGTCATTCGATAAGTGTTTTTCGATTAAAGGGCAAGTTTCGCGTGAATTAAGAACAATAATGTGAGTATAACTTATAAAAAATTACTAAAATTACTCGGCTGTTAATTAAATAACAAATAATATTTTAGGACTAATGCAAACAAACTGAATTCTATACAAAAAAACATAATGGCGGATTACATGGCAATGAACCCAAGCTTGGCCAAAAATTTAATCACAAATTGTATGCAGGGTAAAGTAATAGCTGAAGAGTTGTGGGCCACCTTGACACTGAAGCTAAATGAAGCTGGCCCGCCATTTAAAGATTCAAAAACCTGGAAAAAAGTAAACAAAATATAGACTATTAAAAGCAGCATACTAAAGTAAATTTTTTTTTTGTAGGTATTCGCCGACCAAAAATACCAGGCAAAGAAAAAATTGTCCTTCAACAGATCTATGAAATACAAGAGTAATGGTAACAGTTGCTACGATCAAAAAAGACTTTCTCTAGCTGATCAACAAATATTAGAGGCCAGTGGGTTAAAGTTGTCAAATGTAGAAGCACAATTTCAAACAAATTCTAGCACAACATCACGAATATCGTACACTGGAAGCGAAACAACTCATGAAGTGAAAGAGGAACGAACTGAGTCAGTTGATTCCATTGTGTCACTTGATTCTTCTGATCCCTTAGACAGAGTTGGAGTCAATTCAGGCTGCGAAGAAGAAAACACAAACGATACCAGAGAAACTCCTCGATTCGAGGAACGAGAGCTCAGCATAGGGGATTCTATTCAATCGTTGGACAGGGATTTAGTGCATGAAGAAGATATTCCAATTTATGTTACAGAAACAAATTCAAATAATAAACGACAACGTAGTGAGGAAATTGAATCATTGGACAATGTTGAAGGCCAGGCCGAACAAACAACAAATCATCTTACATATGAAAACGCCAACAAAAAACAAAACTACAATCAAGAAGACTGTGTATTGACGTTGTCTCCACAATATGAGTTTCAACAAAGAATTGAAGCTAAACTTGACCGACTGCTTGATATCCAGGAAAGAATGTTGAAAATGAAAGAGGAAAAACACCAAAGCGTAATTGCATTAAATCTAATGAAGTTGCAAATCAAGACTATGGAATTGAATAAGCTGAAAAATTCTTAATAATGTTCAGAGACTAAATTCGGAAATTCTAAATTTCCTTGCATTACAACAATCAGTATCTGCCAGTAAATAATCAGCTGTTTCCAAACGTCAAGTGTAACTTTGTCGATGTTGCCGTTTCCAACATTTTGTATACCTATTAATAATATTAAGTATGTTGATAGTAGTAAGGTAAGATTAATACTAAAATAAACTTGGCATTTTATTAGAAATTGTTTGTTTTTTATTTTCTTTCCTTTCCTTTTTTATATACGATGAATGATCGATGTTGTCTTTTTGAGTTCTGATCCGTTACTTAATTTTTGTTTTTAAAACTAAATGAGAGAGAGTAAAAAACTTTGTCTTATAAAGTCAAAAATACAAAAATAGAACCTTGTTACTTAACACGGTGTCTCCATCTGTCACTTTCCATAGAAAGAAAGATTGCTAGAATGCTATAAAATGTATGGTGGGCATTTGATAGCTTACTATTTCATACTATTTCAGTCCAAATACAAAGAAAACAGAAAAGTATTCGAGTGGTTTCACTCCGAAGAGGACGGAATTATGAATCCAATGGATCATTAAAAACACCCTGTTTCCTCTGTGTATGTAGTTGTTGAACAAAGATTGTTTATATTCGATTTTTGTAACCTGAAACGAAGTAAAAACGAAAAAAAGCATTTTTTAAGTACTTGTTGTTATTTCCACTTATTATTTTAGTTCAGTAATTATTAAAAAAAGAAATAAAAACACTCCAATTAGCACTCCCAAACATCACTCCGAACTAATCGACAGGTTTTGGAAGGTTTTTTTTTCACTCTGAAGGCCCTTCGAACGTCCACTCGAATATGTCATAAGATCTGCAATGACAAAATCGATGAAAACCACTTATGCCATATTCGAGTGGACGTTCGAGGGGCCCTCCGAGTGAAGAAAATCTTCCTCGGAGTGATGATTGGGAATGCTAATTTGCCTTCCTAAATTGAATTGTTCACATATGGTCAAAGCCATTATAAATAAGTTCTTCAAAGTGTTTCTTGGGGAAAGTACGATAACTAATGTGACAGAAAATAATAACGGAATTTGTTAGAGGGTAAAATGCAATCATTTTCTACTATGGGAGGCGGAATGGGTAATTTTGTAAAGAAAAATACATTAAATGAAGTAAACAATATTTAAAATAACGGTAACACTTTCAATATCTTTACTGTGTTTGAAAGCAATTTTTACCAAATAGCGCGTCCTGCCTAGATTTTGACGTGCATTTGGTGAAAGACAGTGTACAGGTGTATACAAAATATGCGCATGAAAGTCCGATACACTAACAAATACACCACAGGGCATTCTTAACCGATTCCTCCAATGCCGGACCGAAGTGACCAGTTAAATGAAATTTTAGCGCAAGAGCGACAAACGAAAAGACAAAAACATTAGACATTTTTGTTCAACTATTTTGAAGTTGGAATGTTTTGATTTAATTCGAGGTTACTAACTTCATCGGAAAAAGAAGAACATTTAAATTTCTACTTTAGTATTATAACTATAAACAAAAAAGTTTGTATAAAATAAATTATTCGCCAAAAATTTTCTGTGGTTCTAGACAAAAAAAAAATATTTTAACAAAACGATTGAAGTGGTCTATTTTTTTAAAAATGCACGTAATCGATTGGTTTGGTTTCAGTCAAGACGTTAGTTTTGAAAATGTTTTTTTTTTTTTTTTTTTATAATAGGCGCGCACTAAAGGGGTTAGTCTACCCTTAATATGGTGAACACAGTACGAGCATTAGGAAAAAAGGGAGGGGTTTGAAAGGAGATGCCGATGAACATTAGTTTTGAAGTTCTGAGTTTTGAAATGCGATGGAAAAACAGAGGCGGGTAATGCGTTCCACATTCGTGTAGTGCGGCTGAAGAAAGAATCTCTGTATTTAACGGTACGTCCGAAATTGGACTCTAGGGTAAACTGATGAGCATTCCTTGAAGCACGAGTATTACGGTTGAATTGTTTGAGGGGAGGAATGCAGCTAGCTATTTCTTCTGAGCATTGCTTATAAAAATAACGATAGAACAACGTGAGACATGATACGTTTCGACGGTGCTCGAGAGACGTAATTGTATCAGTTATTGACCTATCACCTATCATTTTTATAGCTCTATTTTGTATTCTATCCAAGAAACTCAACGACGTTATTGGAGCACCTGCCCAGATGTGGGAGTTATATTCGAGCTTTGGACGAATATATGCCTTATAAATAATGGCTAGATCAGACGGGGAGAAAAATTTCTTGCATTTGAATTCTCAAATACTTGTTCATTCGTTGGTCGCTCTCAGTCGCAGTGTAAGCAGCAATTATGCTTTGCTGAAGACTAAGCCTTCATAACAAGTGCTCGAACACTTGTTGTTTGGGTGAAAGTTTTGAAATGAAATGTTAACCACATAAAGAACATACTTATGCTTCTGGCCAATGTTAAAATGTAATTGTTATTTTTCAGTTTGAAAAGTTTAAACATCTAGGATCTTAAATGTTGGGCAAGTAACAAAAGATAAAGATAAAGATGCGGGATTGAGAAAACTTGATAAAATTAATAGCGAAATGATAAGACGTAACTGAGCCTTTCGCCAGGTCCGCAAACTTTAGGTCTGGAAATGGTTGTTTTTAGAAATGTATTAATTTATTTATAAAAACTAACATAGTAATCTTAAATTCCTAAATTAGTACTAGAGAGCACAAGCTGCATAGGCCTACGGCTCGATGATATAATTTTGTGAAGGATATTAAAATTTACAAATTATAATTAAGGCAGTTTCAAGGTTTTTAAAGTTAATATTTTTTAGTAGTTCGTAAATGTTGTGATTATTATTATTGACTAAGAGTCGGTTTGTGTGGGCTAGAAGGTGTTCGATGTCCATTGTTTCCATGCAATCAGAGCAGGTCGGATGGTTTTTCTTTTTAAGTTGATATTTATGGGTTAGAGAAGTGTGTCCTAAGCGGAGACGAACAACATTAGAAATGGTTTCTTTTGCCGTGACAACTGGGTGGGTACATAGGTTTTGTTTTGTTCTTATTCATTTTGGTGTAGTGATGAGTGTATGTTGACCATCTTTGCCTCTGGGTAGTTTGAATTGCGCTTTGATGGTTCTTGATAGATCAGACTCACTGAATATATTGAATAAGAATGTAGGTGATTTGCAAAAAGAATTATCCGCCTTGTCGGCGTACACATTAGAAATGTAATATTTACTTTTTTTTTATTTATTTATTTATTTATATATGCCTTTACATTAGGAAAAATAATTCTTATAAACTAGTGCAAGCTAAAAATTAAGAATTTTTATGAAAAAAGCTACTTAGTATTAATAAAAAAAAAACACAATTAAAAAATTAGGTTTTACTATACATATATAAAAAAATTATTTATCTTTTCTTTTAGCATATAGCAATAACAAAAGTGAGAAAAAAATTTACGTATCTCTATTTAATATGTAATACATATGGGTGAATATTTCAAAATATTAATATTCTGTAGTCAATCACTTTTAATTAAGAAATATTCATAATTTTTAAAACATATTTAGTTATGAAGCTTTAATAAAAGCTGTGCTACTACTGACATCTCAAAAAAATATATTTTGTTATAGAATATAACCGTAATTTCAAGTTGAACACCAAATACGTCTGAAGCCCTACCTTTGTAATGTTCCCAGAATATTTTACTAAAATAAGAAAACGTTCGAATAATCTAGTAACACAGTTTTGTGAGGTAAATATGAAAAGCAAATTTCGTGCAGTAAGTTTATTTTTAATACTTTTATTAAGTAATATAAGAACTCCTTAAGTGTCCCAGATAAAATGATAAATTCTCTACCAGAAGTAAAAACCTGGAAAAAATCAAATTAATGATCGAAAAAGATTCAACTTTTTGCTTATAAATTACGGTATTTATTGTTTTTTTTTTTATATTGGCGCTGTAACTACAAAAAAAATTCAGAAATGTTATGTTTTTCAATTCGAATGAACGATTACTGTCTTCGTTCATTGATATCATCATTACCATGATGAGTGATTTTTTATGAAATATAGAAGTATAAAATTAAATTTTTTTGTCAATGCATGTATTTTGATCTCATTTACATTATAAACTACTTTTAGTTTGCATTATTTATTTAAATTCGATTATATTCTCGTAAAACACCTTTCGATATCATTATGGCGGCCCACTGCTGACAAACTTTTTCTAGTGCAATATGATCAAAAACCTACCATTATAAAAACAAATCAGTTTATTTTCGAAAATGTCCATTTTTTCATATATAACCTTGAAACTCTTAAATATGTGTTTCAAAATTTTACCATAGGAGAGAAATCCAACCAAAAAAAAATGCATTACTAATTTTTATCAAATAACTGACAGAGAGAACGTCTCAGGTGACATATCGCAATTGTATTTCCAAATATCGAAAAACAACTTGTAATTAGTGTGATAAGTCAAGCAAAACATTTTGACCCTAATCTAAAGTTCTTAGAAAATAATTTTCTATTTAATCCGCAATCCAATAAAAACAAACAAACATGCCCCTCATAAGAGGACCTTTCAAATAGTTGATTTAAATCTTGTTGTTATCATATATGTACACTTTTTCATGTTATCTTTTAAGAGAAGCGGTTATCTAGTGATTATTTATAAAAAAGATTTAGATTAACTAAATCAGATGCTAGAGTCTGCTATCTGTAAACAAACTAAGATTAATTAAGTACTTTGACTTTTTTTTTTACAGGAATACCACAAGAAGTACCACCAAAGGCATGCGAAAAGTTTATTTTAGCTACTCAAGCTGACCCAAAAATAATTGCTAAAGTTACGAAATTGGACCAAGATTCTTATCTGCTATCGCTCAAAAATATGGACAAATATTTTTAAAATTTTTTTTGATTCGAAATGATCTGCAAACCCAGGAGGTTTTTTTTAAGTTTTTGTTTCAGTTTTTTTTAACTAATAACATACTAATTGTAAGTTGCTAATGTGTTACACTAAAGTGTATTAACCTTAGTACCTACCTATTGACGAAATAAATTCTGTTAAATCGAAATTATGTTTTTTTTTCTGAATTTAATATGGATTAACTATTACGGTGTAAAGAAAGAGTGATAAATATTCAATTATAAATATTTGCTTTATAAATAAGCTATTAACTTGTTCCAAACTCATTGAAACTTCTCATGCTGTTTATTGTATCTTGGGAGATTGGTTGAAATATATGAAGGTCAGTTAGGAATTGGTCATTTTGGCTGGGATGCATCTAGACACATCTTATGTAAAGGCGGTTGTTGTAGCCTTTTTATGTCTGTCGAAAACTGTATCGACAATTTTTTAGGATTGTAAAAGGCCTTATTTTAGCAGGGTTGGGTAATCTCTGGAAATTAATAGTTGTTATATGTCATATGACAATTAAATGGCCTGTATGAGAAGACGCTAATCTGGAATACCTCGGCCGAGTTCTTAGATTACTTGAGGACATTGAAGAAATGAGCTATTTAATCTTCCAATCTCATAGACATTTCGCCCGCAAACTTGCTTTGGAATTTCTAATCCAGTCCTTTTTGGTAAATATGCATGCACTTCAATTCTCGAATGAATGTATGCGAGGCTTTGCCGAAAACATTCTAGAGGACGCCAATGATTTTATTGGTTGTTAGTGATGAATACTGAAAACCGCTCAAAATTTCAAAAACAAAACAGATTTTTCGTTATTTTTTCTTAGAACTTTATTCGAAACTCAGGTTAGCAACTATTTTATTTGCCGAATATTGTTGACAGGTAAATAAAATGTTTACCGCAATATTACGAGTATAAATATTTTAAATATGATTCCCATAAAAGATAAATATATACATATATAACATTTACGTTTGAGGTTTTTTTAATGATTTTAAAGCTCTACACAGTGGTAGCAGAGAGCTAACTATTATCTTTTGAGATTTTCACCTTCATAAAAAAAATCTGGTTACGATTGGAACAACAAATTTTAATTTAACAAGAGCAACAAAGACTCATTAGTCATTATAAATCTTTACGAAAAATAATTTATTTACATCGTCGTCGACGGGTTTTCAGCGAGTAACAAAATATTTTCGTTAATTCACATGCATCGGACTTTTCCGAATTAGAACAATTAAACATTTTAGAAGCAACTAGAGTCATATTAGTGATTGATATAACCTATTCAAATGAACCAACTTAGGTTAGTTTCGTCAGTGAATTTGATCAAGTCAACTTGTATGAATAACGGTTAGTTTTCAGACATAGATTTTTTCCCGTATTTGTATACTCTTTCAGTGTACATATATAGAACAATGTTGTTTCATTGTCATAAATGTGCTTTTTTTCTGAGATTTTAAAAGAAAAAAAATTTATGAATTATTTCCACAGTTTCCTTCCTCATTGAAAAGCTGATATTTGACATTTTAAAACTGATATAGGTATTTGCCACTGCGGATTGTTCTTGTGCATTCAATCTATACAAAATATTTTAGAAGTAAAAAATTGATTAAATACAAATATAAAATAATAAGCTTGTAAACAAATCTACAAGAATTTGAGAATATGAGAAATAAATAATCTCGAAACGAAAATTTAACAAGAATAAAAATCATACTAAATATGACACTGTTTTTACAGGTTGCAATTTTAGAGGAGCGGAGGAATTTGAACCAAAAAACGCCTCCGACTCCGTCAAATCGACAGCGTTTCCTCAATGAGGAAAATGTCTCGGCATTCTTTTCGTCTAATTAAAGTTCGGTACTACTAGATGAAAATCTGTCTAAAACGAAGGTGTAAATAAATTGTTTTTCGTGAAGATTGTCTTTAAATTTGTTGTTCTTGTTAAATTAAAATTTGTTGCTTCTAATATAAAATAAATAAAGTGCTCGACTAAATCGCACGAACTTGCTCTTGTAGCAAGTTGCCAAACAAATAAAATTAAATCAAAACAAAACCATACGAATTGTTTGTAAAAGTATGCAGAAAATGTTTCTGCTTGAATATAAGTTTACCAAAAAAATAATTCCAGAGTCGTTAGAGCAGTTTCTAAATAAATTTTCGGTCAAGTTTCTTTTCCAAATATTGAATTTACAAAAAAAAAAAAAAAAAAAATAGATCAAAATATTAAATTCAAAAACTTTTGCAAAATGATGGTATTGAAATTTTATTAAGTCATCTCTAGATCTTTTCAAAAAATGTTTGTGTTAAAATCGATTCACGGGATAGCTCAAAAATAACGGTTCTATGGTAGGTACCGTTAATAGACTTGTCAAAATTTTAATTTGGAATTTAACAAAAACACAAAAAATTTCTCTAATTTTTTTGCGGAAAAACGTTGGAGCCATTTTCGGGCAAAGCTTCTTTGTAACGGATACCGTTATTTTATAAACTAAACAATTTTCAAAGGAATAATCTACAAACCTTACATACCAAATTTTAAGCAAATCGGTTTAGTTGTTTAGGTTCTAGGAAGGTCTAGGTGCTGATTTATACACACAGACTGAATTACACTATAAGGCTACTTTTGCATTCGTAAAAAAAAGTTCTTTGAGATAACAATCAAACATGACAATATGACATAAGGATGATAGAGAACACGAAAAAAGTAGGTCCGACAATTCCGTCTGTCTGTCAGTCTGGATGTATCGACACCTACAGCCTACAAGGTTGGGCCGATTTTCTTCCAACTTGGTACTCTGTATTTCTGGAGTATAATATGCCCAGGAGTACTTTTAATTTTTATCCTAGGTCTGAAAATAACGGTACCTGCCATATAGCCAAATTAAATGTTTTTTATGTTTTCAGAATAAGTTAACATATTACGGTACCTGCCAAATATGCCAATTAATTTTTCTCAAAAAAATACGATCGATTTTGTTGAAATTTTGTGTGACTGATTTGTTGCTTATGGTAGAGTTTTCTGTTAAATTTGTTTTTTCGATAACGGTTACATGTTCACCCGTTTAGGCTGTAAGTAAGATGATAACACAAATAGACAAAAAGAATTGTCGGACCTACTTTATTCGTCTTCTCTATCATGTCATGTTTGAATGTTATCTCAAAAAAGATTGAAGATTGTCGCTTTAATAACATAACAACATAACATATAATTAAATTGATCATTTCTGCATCTCTAATAACGCATCTTCGCCTTTATTGTATCTCAGTCCCTATTTTCAGCAAGATCATTTGTATGAAACGAATTCAAATTGGACGAATAGAAGACCAACTTAACACAACACCTGTTTGTTCTGGCACCTGTGTAATATTTTTATATTATTGTTCTTTGTAAGTACCCGTTTAGCATGTGCGTTCATAGATCAGATGAATCAATTCGTGAATGAGTCAATCAACATCTCGCTGATAAAGTTTAATTAACCAAACAAAGCCCTTTAGTCACCTTTTTAGGTTGTGACATTATTTACGTCTACAATCCCTTGCTGAGCATTCGTTGCAATAACTTATTTGTAACTACCTATGTATATATGTGTATACTTTTGTATTCAATTTTAAAGTTAAGCTAAAAGTAGGTAGATATGTACACTAAAATCTCTCGTAAGCTGATACATTTCTGTCTTCTAAATATTTAACTGTCATATCGGTCTGAGTGCCAAACAAACGCTTTCAGAGCCATCCGGATTTCCGGATGCACTCGGCCGACCATACTAATATGGTATATTTCTTAACGGAGCCGCACACAACACAATTAAAAAAAAATTAAATAACACCCATTGATTGCGCCCGTTTGCTACGAAAATGCTATAAACCGCAAACTAAACAAACGAAATTCACATTACGTTTTCAAATTTTGTGACATATCACATTTGACGCACACAAAATACAAGAACTTTTCGAAGTTATTATAAAAAACTACAATAATGTTGGTAGCCGTGGGTATATTTTATGCAAAGTTATGCTTTTGACGTTTAGATTTTGTTTAGGATGTAATTAAATTTTTTATGACAACTTCACAGAATTCTCTAACAAAATGTAAAATGTTATCTGTGGCTAGCTATCATATTCGTAACAGGTTTACTACTTGCGTATGGAACATAATTTGCATGGTTGCCATAGCTTGTAAATTTGTGGGTTTGCAAAATTTTTGTAGAGTCAACATTGAATACAAAAATTATGTTTCAATTCAATATCGTCGATATGGGCATTGGGCGGGCAACTAACTCCGAATACATCAAAACAAAAAGCAAATTCGAAAAATAGTTCGAATCGCGTAAGGTGATAATTGATTGTCATTTGTGATCACATTTAATTTTCCGGCTTCGTAAGGTGATCATATCTACAAATATAACTTTGTTCAATAGGAATGTTCCAGAAAAACTTGGACTAAATGACGAAAATGAATAGCTTGTTAAACTTTAAAGAGTGGGGATAAAAATCTCAGGGATATTCATTGATTTTCGTAGTGTGTTGGACGTTGCGTGTAGAACAGAGCTAATGTCGCTGAAATTCGTGAAAAACATTGTTGTCGTAGTGACATTTTCAAGCACATTCATTTAAATTATTCAGTTTTCAATAAATAAATGTAATACTTCTTTATTTAACCATTTTTATTTTGGATTGTTGTAAATTAATATGGTAAAAGAAATATAGTTTTTTTTTTTTGATAAGATGACTTAAAATAAAAAAAAAAAAATTATATACGAATTTGTAAACATGTGGTAACTCTAATCACGTTGCCACAAAAATAAAAATCAAAAATCAACTTTATGTGAAGGTAGCAATTACACATTTGTTCTGACTGATTTTTAGCTATCAACGTGTATATCACCTTACGCATACCAAATGCGCCAAATTTGATTGCCACATATCACAAATCACCTTATGGAAAAAGAATTAAAAACAAAATAATTGTTTTTTTGTGGAGTTTAAATGAATAAAATTAAAAAATAAGGATTTGTGGCTTTTACTCCATAATGCGTTTCGACCAAGTAGATTTACCTACATACACGCATTATGGAGTAAAGGCCAATTAAGTGTTTGGTGTCTAACCTTAATCAAGGTTCTCAAAACAATATAATTCACAGCAGCAATTGCATTGTGTTTTATAAGGTCATTTCCATCGACCAACAAAAATAATTTTCTTAAGAAAAGTAGATTTACTGTACACGGATCTTGTTGAAAAGACTAACCGTCTAAGTAGATAAATCTACTTGGTCGAAACGCATGATGAAGTAAAGGCCACAAATCCTTATAAATCACTTTAACCAATTCCGACGAAACAGAAAAGTGATACATTGGTTGTTTTCTTATAGGCACTGATTTTATGCAAAACACCTCTATATAAATCAAAGAAATTTTTTTTTGTTTGCTTGATTATGATAAGAACACGTAAATAATTCCGAATAATCCTAAGAGAAAAATAATTTACTGAGTTGAATACAATTTTTATTACATACATACATATTAAGTAATCAATTTCTACTAATTGGCAACCATGTCTTGCTATTGCTATCCCAAATCCGAAGTCCCAACCGCACACTTAAAAGTCGATGTATAAAATAATTCTCCGCAAAGTTCTAACTTTAGTTTATAATCTAAAATCGTGAATGAACGTTCATTCGAGTGTTCAATAAATTGCTGTTTCATGTACGTATTTTTGAATATATTACAAATACAACTTTGAGTTCAGAAGTTTGCTATAGTACCGTTGACCTGTTGATTAAAGTGAATTTATAATAATTTAAAAACCATTGTTTTTTTTTTGTTGTGCGGTAATGAACACAGTTTGAGTTACTTTCTTTTTTTTTTTAGTTAAATTGGTTTGCATTCCAATTGGTTTCCTTGAAGACAAATAAAAATAATTATTAACTTTATAAGGGTTATCAAACTACCGGTCAGTTGATGTGTTAGAAGCTCGAATTAAAGGCAATTCTTTTTAATAGATATTCGGCAGAAATAGGAAATCAATTTAAATTTCACCGCAAAAGAGTTGAAAATATGTGTTTGTGGTCTAATGGAAACGTGACGCTAAACGCACGAAGAAGAACTGTTTTTATTTATTTTTGTCACGGTTTATAAAATGATAGAGATCGTGGGAGACAAACTTTAATGAATTACCATAACCACAAATGAATTGTTTATTGACGCAATCGAGGATCACGCGTGTGAATTGTTCGGATTTTTTTTAATGTATGTAGGTAGGTACCTAGATACAAAAAACGCTACAATAGTAGATAAGTTAGATATTACCATTGAGTTTATAAACATAGAGGAATCATAATATGGTTTCAAACTCACCGAAGTAGATGTCGCTAAATGAGCATATCGAGTAATTATTATTGCTTTAATTCCCTGTAACGAAGATCACTCAATCCGAACAAAACAAAATTCTTCTGCATACATTTTTATTTGTTATTTTTTTATTTCTCTCAAGAATATTTGCTACAAGAGTATAAAAAAACAAGTCGATAGTAACGGTATCCTACGAGCAGTATTTGAAACTTACACATGATTTCTCTATGTGTATAAACTCAATGATATTACCTATGTTTATTTTGGCTTGGGGTTATTAAGCCTAGTATGGCAGTTGAAGTGAAACGAAATTTTCGTCGTGGAGGCTTGAACCGGTTATCAACCGTTTCACCGTGGAGCTGCGTAGGTACCACAAAACGAAAAGAAGGACGAAAAATTTCGTTTATGATTTCACTGTGTCATTTTTGTATGGGATTTTTCGTTTCACTTCAAGCCTATATTGTATTGGATTTTTGCAAGAAATATTTCTTACATGGCACATTTTTATGGAACGCAAAATAGCATTTTTGATGGCACTTGCAATAAAGTGGTTTTTAGCGCCTTTTTTTTTAATTTCATAAAAGAATTTGTATAAATCGGAGATATTTCCGTTCCGAACGGATATCTGGATAACGCTGATTATCTTTTTCACTTTATAAAATTTGTGTTTTTTACTAAACTTTTAAGTTTTCATCAAATTTCAAAGAATTTGTTGTAAAATTATTAATGCGCAAACCGAAAAATGACAGATGAAAGTGTTTTGAAGTTTAAAACCATGAATGAGTGAATTGAAATTCAGAAGACAAAACTCTTCTTTCCAGGAGAGGAACTGTCATTCTGAGTGCCAAGCAAATGGTTTCAGAGACCTTCAACCGAAAACGACATTAGTTGATGTATTGACACCTAAAAGTCTTAAGCTGAAATTTAATTCTATCGAAAGCTTTCATTAGTGAAAGAACAATTCAAGCAAGTTTGTACAACTCCATACCGTGCACTTTTCTTGGCTTGTTCTGTAATATGTTTGTTTTTATGTTTATTGTATGATAAGGAGTTACCTTAATTCAATTTACAAAAGCTGAATTGTTTGTTTATAAAAAAATAGATGTTAATTTTACAATTCAAAATTTCAACCGCAGACTTCTTTTTTTTCATCGAGTGATAATCTGATAAGGCATAATGAGATGGTTTGAATCAGGCATCGATGGAAATACTTTTAACAGTTTCTGCCATGTAACGGGTTTTTTTCAAATGTTGACTCTTGTAAACGAGAATCAAAAGACATTAATGAAATTTCATATACATAAAAATACCTACATACAGATGACTTCTACTTAAAGTTTAGTTAATGGTTGTAAGGTCAACCCCCTGAATATTTGACATTTGTTGTTGATAGATACCTCCATACAAATCGGGACAATCCAATTTTTTTTTTTTTATATAAATTACGTTTTATCCCATATGAAACATGATTCAGAATTATAAACGTTGCTCTTATTTTGTGTATTAATGTATTTAATTAAACTGTTATTGAAAGCTTGTTTAACTCTTCTAAAAAAAAAACTTTAAATTATGATGACTCGATTAAGTACCCATATTAACGAAATCCACTGTCCAGGTCTTTCCCAGAGTATTCGTATGTTTAAAATTCAAACGGGTCATTGATACGCTTGAATTCCTAATTATATTTTATTCGGCCTCTTCAAAGCCACCAGAGACCAATTGAATTGTCTGACAGGGAAAGTGAGTTCCCAGAGCCAACAAATCACTTGAAACTAATGATGAACGGAGAAGACGAATGAAGAACCACTAAAGCTGCGTCGAAGAGTCAAGAGAAACAATTGTATACCACTATACTCTATATGCATCACGCTGCATGCAGCACTTTCATTTACATATCAGAAACTGGCGGAGTCATATTACTTGAGTTCTGGTTCTGTGGTCGCATTGTAAATCGTTGGATATGCTGGGCATTTTGGGATTGGATCCGTCTCGAGGGAAGCAATTATACTCAATCGGTTTTTGCGATGTGCTCCGCTTCGGCGTATTCGGACTCCAGCAGTATTATCGTGTGTGTTCTCTGAATAGCGTGTGTTTTTATAACCAAGTGAATAACATAGAATCGAGGTGATTTTAATTTAAAAAAAAAAAATATCTGAAGAAAATAGGTACTAGTTTAAAATATGAGGCGGATTTTTTGTGAAAGTTTCGATAGTATGTTCCTTTTTTTTTCTTAAGCAACTTAACTCAAATATCGAATAGAGCCGTACCTATTGCAAAGAATACAGTGTGAAAAAGTGAATATTTTTGTATGAAACTAAAACAAAATAAAACCTAACTAATAAATTGTAAAATCGAGATAGCTGAAAATATTTCTTGCAAATAAATAAAACAAAAATATTGCGTATAGTGGTGACTGATACTATGTACATATAGGTATGTATGTGGTTGATTCATCAGATGAATAAGAAGAAAGTGATAAGGGCTATTATAATAATACATGTATGAAATGCCTGATGGTGATGTATTTTTGGGAGATTGAAAACCCCATACTGATCTATAAAAACCTACATCGTGTCTGTTTTTCCCCGAGAAACATTCACCATTTCAAATTTAATTTTAAAAACGGTAAAAAAAAAATAAAATAAAAAATAACCCAAAAACAATGCACATAAGTTTTCTCTTAATTCTCAATAATTGAGATATTTAAAATATTTTTAATGCTTATCACGATTTAAGAAATTGTTTATGGAAAAAATTGTTTATGCAATTTCTTAACTTCGATTTGCAATAATATGTCGTAAAGGGGTTACCGCTCCATACATAAGTGTTACACACTTTGATTTGCATTTTCCGATCGACACATAGTCCAACTCATTTTCGAAAACTTATATAGGCGACGCACGCCGAAGTCCCAATTTTGCTTTTTCATTCAAAGGAATTTATGTCGTAGGTTTATGTACTATGCATTTGATAAACCTGACCTTATTTTTCGAAATTTTGATGTTATAAACCTTCGGATACCGGACCATTATGGCTACCGGAAACGGCCCGAAAGCAAAGATACAGTTCTCCAAAATGCAGAAAACATGACCCAACTTTGGTAAGTTTTTTTGACACGAACATTTTTTTCGCTAAAATGTAGTTTGAAACGTTTAAAACATTACGTATAATATAACTGCCATAAAATTATCAAGCCGGAAAACGGTTGCCAGGGCAACTCAACAAATTCAACAAATTTCTTTTTTTAAAGTGATTTTATATTTTTTTTAAAGTTTTTCTGGTAACCCTTTTCCGGTTTGACAATGTTTGGCAGGTATACATTACTATTTTAACCGTTGCAACCTAGAGTTTCAAAAAAATGTTCAAGGTAAAAAATTTACCAAAGTTGGGTAATTTGTTCTGAATTTTTGATGGCTGTATAAAGAAAATTGTCAATATTTATAAGTTTTGTGTGTACCTGCATAAATTTTCAAACTGTTTAAACTTAATTTAAATATTAAAAAAAAAGAAAATAATAGCTATTAAATAAAAGAACGTTAATCCATACATTTTGTCAATCGATTGCTTTTAATTTTATTTAAATATCAACAGAAGAGTTTCAGCGTATGAAGTTTGCTGCAAAAGGTACAATAAAAACATATGTATACATAATTTTTATGCAATTGTTTATATACTGCACGTCTATAGTCGCAGACGCAGTACATAGTTAATTGAACAAAACTTGTATAAATGGGTCTCGCGTACTTCTCTTGCATGTTGTTATCTTTTAATTTTTTTACATGAAATAATTTTTTAAATTCTTTTAATTAATTCAAAACGCAATAATTAAAAAAAATTACTTTGAAAAATAACTTACAACAAACCAGAGTTTTCCCAGAAAATCGTGGTGTGCCAGTAATTATTAAATAGTAGAATATATTTAAGAGTTTTTTTTTTTACGAAAATCAAACGACCAGTTGTTGAAAAAATATATTTTTTTTAAATAAATTTTTAAAAATATTTTTATGAAAAATTTTGAGTATGTCAATTTATAAAAAAAAAAATAAAAAAAATTCATCAACATATTTAATATTTTAAAATATTAAATTAAAAAAAAAAAATTGTTTAATTAATATATTTTTTTTGGAAAATCTATGAAAAAATTAAGTAAGGCATTATCATTCAGCTATCTAGGCCTTTCTTAAAATAAAATTTGGTTCACATCCGTTAAGTCCTTAACGAGAAAGTAAAAATTAAAAAAAAACCGTTGCATGACAGGTACCGTTAAAACTTGTTTTTGAGAATAACGGTTTCCACAGTCTAAAAGGCCTTCTATGCTGTATCACTCATCTTAAATTTTATCAAAATCTTTAGAGCCGTTTTCGAGAAAAACAAGCCTTTTCATTACCGTTACATGGCCTAGAAAAAAAATTCAAAAAACCATCCTGACGGTTACCATAAAAAGCTTACATACCAAGTTTAAACGATATAGGCCCAACCGTTTATGTCTAGGTGTCTATGCGAACAGTCTACAGACTTCTCAGCGAAAATGATACCAAAGGCCACAACTCACCACCAAAAAAGAAAAACCAAACTGAAGGAAAATAGATGATTTTGATAAGTGCGCCATCAGACAAATCGTGCATCAGTTTTTTTCAAATAATGAACTTCCAACGCTTGATAAAATACTGCATGAGGTAAGACTCAATGCAAATATCACAAAAATAAGCAGATCTTACCTGCATACGATTTAAGAAAAACTCTAGGGTTTAAATTTGCCCAACGTCAGCGAAAGAGTATTCTTTTAGAAAGAAGTGACATCATCACATGGCGAAGGAAATATTAAGAAAATAATTTTAATTAAAAAAGAAGAAAGGTAACCCTACATCATATTTTTTCAGTTTTTTTCCAATTCAAAATGCTTACTACGGCAACCCTGTTAGAGCTTTTGAAAGAAGATAACCTTATGGAAAGCAAAGAAGTGCGAATGAGAGACAAACATCCCTATCTTTCCTGTACTGCCAATTAATAGAGGACAAACTATAGGCTGCAGGTGCGAATGACAAACTGACAAACAGAATTTCCAGACCCACTTTTTTTGACTTCGCTATCATCGTAATGTCATGTTTGATTGTTATCTCAAAACTTTTTTTTCCACGAATTCATAACTTGCCTTATAGTACCGATAATCTCAAGTAAAAAAGTATTAGCATGTCACTTGTTTTGAAACAGTGTGTAGTATAGACTTTTTCTTTAGCCGCACTACACGAATGTGATGTTCATTCTACAGTTGCAGGTTTAAGTCCCACGCTATGATAGCACATATATTGTTTTTATTTTCTACGTTTCTCATAGTTCAACTCAAGAGCGTATGTGGCCGGTGGCCCTGTGGGGTGTATAAGGGAGAAAATTATTGTTCTCTTGTATTTATTTATTTATATATAATCATAGTATGTAATCTTAAACTCCTTAGCAGTAGTAGTAGTAGTAGTAATAGTAGTAGCAGTCAGGCCCGTGCGCAGGGTTCTAATAAATAAGCATACCGAAGTATATACCTTTCCTCAACAGAATGAACATTTTTAACTACATATATGCACCAAGCTCTTCAATTGTGCATGATGATTCTCGTGACTTCTGGATAAACGAAGTTCAACTTTAGCGTCGACGCTTAAAAATGCACTCCGAGTACTCGACATTTGCAACGAAGATGGGTCTCCATTTTTCAAATTTCAATCAAATATTTAACATTCTGTCAATTTTGCCTGTGAAAAACACAAAAAAAATGAACGGTCTTTTTCAATACATGTTCCTATAGAAACCAGGCGATGTTTCAATGAATGTGGGAAAATGGACAGAGAAGGTTTTTAAATTGAAAATTATTTATTCCTAAACAACTTTTACAAAAGCAGACAAAGTTCGTCCAATGGGAGCATTTCAAAAAACCCGATTGAAAATCGCGGATTGAAGGTTCTAAAGCGTGTTATAATAGGCGCGTTAGTGCACCAACAAATCAACGTAGTTGTCAAAAAAAGAAATAGAAGTAATTGCCCAGTGTGTAGGCATACCTCTATTTAAGATCCATCCGAAGGACATCACCCTGATTTTTGAGAGTCATTCGAACGATTAAAGCCAATGGAGAAAAAAGCGATGCACACCGAAGACAGGTTAATTTTTTTCCAGTCAATCAATAAAATCGGGGTTAAAGTCAGAATGTAGGCCTATTGAAGGCCTATTCGCTGAAACTTATTTCAGCCAAATAGCCGGGCATCATCCGATTTTAGAGAACCATATTAACGATTATAGCCACAGTCCTACAGGCTAATACTTATTGTTTTATTATTCTATTGAATTATTTAATTAAAGGACACGATATGTAATATGTATGAACATTTATTCTAGACTGAAAATAGTATTTAGAAATGTTCATTATAACAAGCGATAAAAAACAAATCTACTAAATTAAAAGTATGCAGTGTGTTTTTAGCTACAGTATAATAATAACAATGCTTAACGCGATTTTTTCTTGACTGGGAAAACAGTTACAGGGTGTATTTTATTTGGATTACTTTTATTTGACATCTACTTTCATCGTTAAAATGGCTCTCTAAAATGGATGACGTCCATTAGCGCTAATAGGTATTGAATAGGCCTATACGCTGACACTAATTTATCGAAGTAAAGATGTTTTCTTATTTTTTCAAATTGCAACTATCCATATTTTTTTTGGATACTGTACGCCTATCTATACTTATAAATGCGTGCTTTATGTAAAATTAAACTTTTATTTATGAAAAATTAAAAATTTCTTATCGTGTTTATTGATCTTTATAACCATGAACAAAATCCACCCCCCCCCCCTCCCATGAGCAATTCCTGCGCACGGGCCTGAGTAGTAGTAGTAGTAGTAGTAGGTTTTAGAAGGCACAAGCTGATATAATTTTTTGTAAAGGATATTGAAATTTAAAATTAATTTTCGAACAGTTTCTGGATTTTTAAAATTAATATTTCTAAGTTGTTTGTAATTGCTTTCTAATTCTCAATGTTTGCACTTAAAGGTAAATTATTTAAAAAACGCTAAGCTAAAAATATTTTTAAAGTCAATTTTTAACATTTACAAAGTAAAACATGTTTTCTAAGTCCAGAAACAAAAACTATAATCAAAATGTTTAAATAAAAACAATAAATTATTTTTGCTGACCAAATTATTATACCTACATACATACATATTTTATTATAGATTGAATCAACAATTCAAATAATTTTTTTCACAATGCTCGGGGCCTCTTATTGTGTGGCGCTTGTAAGCTTGTTTGTGTTCTTAAGTCTGACAACGAATTCTTTAGCTAGAGGAAATCGTCAAGTAATCGATTCAAAAAATGGACTAGAGGTAAGTGTATAAATTAGCTTCCATATCAATGTAATTGATTTAAATTAAAACGTTTAAATGTATATTTGACAGTTGCATCAACGATCATTTACAATCGATTGGGAAGGTAATAAGTTCCTAAAGGATGGAAAACCATTTCGCTTTATTGCTGGTTCATTCCACTATTTCCGTTCGCATCCGGGTTCATGGCAACGAAAATTACGTGCCATGCGAGCAGCTGGACTCAACGCTGTAACAACGTAAGTACCTATAATAATTATGTTATTTTGAATTGATTTGATGTTCTTGGTTGATTATGAACTTTTTTGTTTATTTTTTAAGATACGTTGAGTGGTCACTGCATAATCCCAAGGAAGGCCAATACGTTTGGAATGGTATTGCGGATCTAGAAAAGTTTATAAAATATGCCATTACTGAAGATCTTTTAGTCATACTTAGACCTGGTCCCTATATATGTGCAGAACGTGACATGGTAAGTTTTTTTTCTGGCCTTTGTGTGTAAACTTGCTTAATTAGCGCTGCCTTTGTATTTTAATTCGATTATTATTATCATTACTGGAACTGAATGGATGATACTGACCCAAGATCATGTTTTGTTTTTAATTCGGAAATTCTTTTTAAATGACGATACATATATATATTTCAATACAATACGTTATATTAATTTATTTCATATTTTCTCGTTTCGTGTCGCAATGACCCAACACCACCAAACCCTTCCTGGATAGTATGTAACTGTGTGTTAAGCCCGACAAGGCTATGTAGTTTTTAAATGTGATTTCCTTGAAAACAAATCACTCCTTCCTGAGATTTTGATTCCTTTTTAAAGTATTAAATTTGTTCACACGTGAATCTCTAGTATCTGATCAAAATAATTAAACGATTTTAACTTCCTGTTAAACTAGATACGCAAATCAATATTCCTTCACCAATCGTTTTTCATATTCTTTGGTTTTTTTTCACATCTAACTGTTCAGTGTAACCAGTGATCAGTAAACAGTGATGACAATAGTCAGAATTTTGATATTTGTTTTTATTTCAGGGTGGCTTCCCGTATTGGCTGCTGACCAAGTACCCTGGAATACAACTAAGGACCGCTGACATAAGTAATCAAATTTCTAAGTGGCTTTGAAAATCTTTTTTAACCCTCCTCATTTTTTTAGATTATCTGTTTGAGGTGCGACTTTGGTATGCTCAGTTGATGGCCCGTATGCAACCTTATCTCTATGGAAATGGTGGACCGATTATCATGGTGCAAGTTGAAAATGAGTATGGATCATTTTTCGCATGCGATCAAAAGTACCGTGAGTGGATCCGAGATGAGACTCTAGCACATGTCAAAGACAAAGCTGTTCTCTTTACAAACGATGGCCCTTCCCTGCTTAGGTGTGGTCAAATTCCGGGTGTCTTAGCAACGTTAGATTTTGGATCAACCGACAACACGACTGAGTTTTGGGATCTTTTAAGAAAGAAACAACCAAAAGGACCTTTAGTGAATGCAGAATATTATCCCGGATGGTTAACGCATTGGCAGGAGAAAATGGCAAGGGTTTCCACAAGATCTATAACCCAAACTTTCATGTAGGTTTCAAAATTGTATTATTTATTATTATTATAATTTAAACTAAGCATTTCTTTTGTAGTGACATGCTCGACGAAGGTGCAAGTGTAAACTTTTACATGTTCTATGGTGGAACTAATTTCGGTTTTACTGCCGGCGCAAACGATGGCGGTCCCGGACATTACCAACCCGATACAACTTCCTATGACTACGATGCACCTATGGATGAGTCGGGTGATCCAACAGAAAAATATCACAAATTGCGTGAAATCATTGGTCGGTACCTCCCACTTCCGGATATTCCAGTTCCAGTGCCATTACCAAAGAAGCACTATGGAACTATTCGTTTGACTAGTTGTTGCGAAATACTATCCAAAGACGGTCGACGTATTTTGTCAACAGGAACAATTTCTTCGTTGAAAACTCAAACTTTTGAGTATCTCGATCAGTATTCTGGCTTAGTTTTATATGAAAGCCACATGCCAAGGTTGGTAAAAGATCCAAGTGTATTGACCGTTGAAGGAATTCGTGATCGGGGTTATGTCTATGTAAATCGGAATTACATTGGAGTTCTATCAAGAGAAAGTCAAGTATTTACATTACCTATCAACGCTGGGTGGGGAGATACACTTCAAATATTAGTGGAAAATCAAGGAAGGATAAACTATGGTATTGCCAATGATTTTAAGGGTATCATAGGTGATGTTTTGCTTGATAAAAACATTGTCAAGAATTGGAATATGACAAAATACCCACTAGAATCGTATAATGATATTGTTCGATTTATTGAAACTGAAGGTATGCCAAAGACCCGCGGTTTTCAAACACATAATAACTTATCGGTGCTGAGGGCGGGACCTGCGATATTTTACGGTGAATTGGAAATCACAGAAGAGGAGTTATACGACACGTATATCGACACGAGGGGTTGGAGTAAGGGTATTGTATTTATTAATGGAGAGAACTTGGGAAGATATTGGCCGACTATTGGGCCGCAAATTACTTTGTATGTCCCAAAAGAAGTGCTCAAGACTGGAACCAATCACGTTGTTATGCTTGAGTATCTAATTGCTCCAGAAACAGGCGAAGTGACTTTTACTGATGTTCCTAATTTAGATGGATAGCTTTATTTGCTTCTATTGAAGCGTGTATGATGAAATTAAATTAATTTAAACAAAATGAATTCCAGGATTTATTATTTTCTGTCAAGGTAATTTTCGACAAAACATATAAAAGCGAATCCGTCTAGTGGAACTAAACTTATGTATATTATATTATGATGGCCGATCCAGAAACCGATCAGTATTGGTACGTTTAAGGTTTCGATTACTTTTTTTTCCTGGACTCAATTTCTCCTTTTGATTCTTGACTAATGTTCAAATTCCCTTTTGAATTATTCCGCTCCATCTTTAAAGAGTGTAGAACTGAACATTGTCAATATTAGATGAGAAAGAGTTTGGTGGCTTTTAGCGAAAAATGTTCCAATGTACGGTGACATCGATCTAGCCCGAAGGATACAAATTCAACGGCTCCAAAGATTGGGGCATGTAGGTAGAGTAAACTGTCAAAAATGCCATAACTCGTTGAATCTTCGAACTAATCCTAGTTGGAGGGTGCAAGAGATTGGCGGCAAAGGTACAATAAATGAATGCTAGGCGGTAACACTAGAGATTGCGAGTCCAATACTCGCACTGATACATAGCTGGTTGGAGACATGTTGGTTGAAACACAGGTTCATCACAGACTATACACCAAAAAAAAAAAAAACTACGTCTTCTTACATAAATCAATCTTGTGTCCGAAGAACAATCATCTCTTCTTGTTCTCAATTTTTGCCCAACGTGTAACTATTTACTTTTTTGAACATGTTGGTCAAAATGTGTTCATTCTGTTCTGAGACAAAAACCTTTATCATACGAAAACCCAGATTATGATAATTTGAATAAGAAGTGATTAATAAATCATCACCTTTTGAATAAAAAAGATTATTTGTTCAAACGAAATAAATAATAAAATTTGTATTCCATCGATAAGTTAATATTCAACTTGATATTATCAACTAGTTAGTTCAGAGACCTCATCTAATTGCTGTTTCATTAATCTACATTCGGAAAGACAATAGGAATTAACAGCTTATAATCTCTCATCTGTAATAATTTATAAAGCTAAGCAAATTAAAAAATTAATATTTCAAACTCAATAACAATAGCAACGAGAAATTCACGTTTTTTTTATTTATTTTATCAGATCGAATAGAGAGTAATAAACTACAGATTTCAAGTCAGATGAAAGTATGCGTCAATAAACCCGAACACGTATATTTTTTTGATTTGACCATTCATAGGGTTCGACAAACTTTAAATAAAATTCAAACAAAATAGAGCTTTTTTTAATTTAAATTTATTTTCAATTGCATACAAAAGCTTGTAAAAAAATAATATTTAATTCAGAAAACATAAAATTTTGGTTGTAGCATTATATGCATCCAATTGCATTGAGAACCACAGATAACACAAGTTAATAAATAAATTTTGTTTAAAAGCAAATGAATTGCAAGTTTGCAATTTAAGCATAACGCATAGAAACACATAAATGGATAATATTATATGAATGATGAGAAACCAATGAGAGGTCTTTTAGTTTTGGGTAGGCACCAATGCCATTATAGTAAATCGCAATTCCTCAGGGTCGCGGGCCATGAATTCTTTGCAAACTTTTGCAGCATCCTAAAACAAAAAAAAAAAAAAACAAAATTAATTTACTTCTTCATGGCAAGTAATTTAGTGTTATATCTTAACATACTTCGACAAATTTTTCATCAGATGTTGCACCATGTTTGATTGGAAAATTCTTCCTTCCATCCATCTCGTACAGTTCTCCATCTTTTTGAATAAATGCAATGAAATGGTGGTTGACTTTTTCCTGAGGATCAGCTTCGGTTTGACCTTCTTGTGCTAGATTCTGATGGCAATCTTGGAATGTTGAGTCTTTTTCCAAAAAACGTCCCCGCTCTTCTGGATCCAGAGATTTAGTTTCTTCCAGGAATGTCTTAAGTACCCCATCTTCCAAAGTAATGCTTTAAGAAGAAAATTGGATTACATTTACAATTTGAAATAAACTTGTGTTTCAAATTGATCTTCAGTAATTTTATAATTGAACTATTTAAAACAATCAGAATAAATCTTTGGTGTCTGGTCTGAAAATTGTAGTCTTCCTCAAAAGGAGAATGAATTTTCAGTAATGCATGCAAATCGATGACTTTTTGAATATTGATCCATTTATGTATTTATATAAAAAAGTGTTGTTCTAGATTTAGGTCTGTTTTTGATGCCAAATGAAAGATAATAAAGCTTATTTTCTGTCTTTCTACCTGACATGGCACAAGAGAAATTATATCTAAAAAAATTGATGTTAATTCAATATATTACTGCTTTAAAAATGTTTCAAGCGCACTTACAAAAACATTTTTTATGCAATTATAGTTAAACAATTGTACACAAAAGAAATAATCCATAAGTGTCCGAAAAAATCTAGTAACGGCGTCATCTAAACACCTTTTTATCTGTGTGGCTCAACTCATTAAGTGGCTTGAGATGAACCGCGAGTTTATCATCTATTGTGGCTATGCTAACTTTATAGTTCCTATACCATAACCCCACAAATCTTATGCTTCTGTTATTTCCCTAATAATAATACGATCTGTTATAAATACAATAAGAAATAAATGCTCAAAATATTTTTTCAGTTCTAGGTACGTTTAGTTGAAAGTACTTTCATTTTTTGTTTCGATGTATTTCTCTCGATATTTCAAACGTTTGAAAAATAATGAATATTTCATTTAAAAAAAAGCTCAAGCATGTATGTAACGTTACAATACAATTGCACAAAGAACAAGAGGCAGGGCTAAATACTTCGGGGAATAAAAAAATGCAACGATATCCCAGCTTTTGAGTAGATTCAGACATGGAATAATCTAAAATCGAGTCTTGACGACGTTTTCCGACAGTTACAGTCAGTTAGATCCTTGGCATGAGGCAGTTAAATAGCAAGAATAGTGATCTCTTTTTCGATATCGTCGTAAGAAAAGAGAACATCCTACTGTAGTCACTAACAATAGGTGTTTAGTCAGTGACAAAGTAAATTTTAAGCCCGTGCAAGTGTTTAAAAAAATCTATTAGCATTTTGTTATTGAATAAAATTGTACTTTTCTTATTTTGTTTGCTTTTTTAGAATTTCACTTTGAAAAAGTAAAGAAAAGACAGATAATTATGAATTTACTTTTGATATGAAGTGACTATCTCTTTTAGCTATAGGTGTAATTGTATCCTTTTCAAGAAACAAAATCAATCAAATAAACCTTGTCATGGACGAAGAAATGACGTGACAAATATACGCCTCTTTCACAATTGATTTTATAATAAAATTACAACACAAATTAACGAAAATGAGTCATCGTAGGCTAGGAGTATACAAAACAAAAAAAGGACATTACTTCACTTACCCTTTGTTGTTTGCAATGCTATGGATTAATGCAACAGTTCCACAGGCATTCTGTGTGAATTGTCTCATGTAAAATAGTTCATCAGCGAATTTCGGTAGATTGCCAGTCAACTTCTCATTTTCTTCCAAGCGATGCTTTTCGTACTGAAAATCGAAAAAATTGCTCCATGACAAATATAAAAAAATAAATCAAAAAACCTACTGCTTCCGAACAGGGGAAAAGAAGAATTATGGATTTTACAGGTTTGGGGATCCATTCCAGCATTTCGGGTTCCAGACCTACAACATCGATGAATGACCAATCATTCGACACACCCAGTTTATGTATGTATTTAGTAAGAACCTAAAATAGTCTCGATTTGAATTTAATTGCATTTTTAGTAAAATTTGCAACTTACATCTGGGTTTGATTCCAAGGGCAACAAAGCAGGCATTTTTGGTTATGGAGTTACAAAAGTAAAAAGCTCAAACAGAAGATATTTATATTTTTGTTTTAAAGAATTTTAGTTGCTTTTCGTGTTTAGTTTTATAAACATTAAACAATCGGCTTTCGTTGATAAGATTTTGCAAATGCCGGCTGATCTGATTTGAGATTCTCTGTTGCAGTGTCCAAAAATAGCATAAGTAGATAAAATAGAAAAACCGCAAGCTTTTTCTGTGCGTCGTTCATCGGATATCAACGGCAACGGCAACACGTCGACGCATATTTGCGAGTCGTCAACAGTTTGAGTACCATTGCCTTTTCCATTGACGTTTTATATATGGACCGCCAGTAGCCAACTTCAGGCGCCATCAACTACTAGTGGGGAATCTGTGTAGCAGTGCCATGTTTGTTTTAATTAATTACTAAATTATGGAAATTGTTATCAAACTAATTTTATTTTACAAAACAAATCCACTCCACATGTTATTGATTTACTTACATATGAATATGTCATCGTTTTCATTTAAATTTTATGTTACTGTTTTAACACTACTAGATGATAGCGGTTTTAGATCGCTTTTAGCTGGGGCATCTTTTTTTATCCGTTTGTATGAAAATTTTAACCGATCTAGTACGTCAATGGCCTTTTCTTTATTCGGTAAGTGTGCTATTACACCTTGCGCTTGTCATGACTGCAGTTGAATGTAAACCCCCTACGTTTTTTTCCCCCTCACCAATAGAATAATAAATAAAAAGAATATCAACTCAGGAGGCTCCACCCACTTTTGCCTACAAACTTTCAAAACTGCAGAGATTTAATTCTGTATGCGTGCCCGTGCATTTGGCTAGACCATTTATTCTTACAATTTTACATTTTGCTGATCACACGTATTCATGTATAGAAAAACGTGTGTAAAATATTTTGTCTACGGGCGGAGACAGAGGATTACAAGTTGATGACCTGTGCCCTGACCCTTTCTTCAAGTAAACTTTACAAATCAAAGAAAAAATTTATTTGTGGAGGTATCGGGAACTTACAAGTGATTTTTTTAATTTGCGTTTTTCAGATGACTAACAATACAGCGCTTCATAGTTTTCTCATAGTTTGAGAAGCTTAATACTTCGGCTAACGAACACATCCCTTTACTGTTGCTTCTACATTTGCATATATATTTCTACTATAGTTTCTAATCATGGTTTCTATATGCAAAGCTTCTACTTTGACATTTGACATTCGTGGTCGTGGTCCGTGCAAAATAATAAACAAATGTTTATCAAACTTGAGAGCCTGCATATTTTGCTAAACAATAAACATATTTAAAAAGCCGATTAGATTTGCATAAAAAATTCTCTACTATAACCTCATTGTTATTAAAAGACTCTACTAATCGGATTCGTTTTCAATACAACTCAAATGGATTTTACATCCTTAAGCGCTAGTCGAATCGAAGCAAAAACATACCCTTGTGATGGAAGTGATGTCGAACTGAGAGAGTTCCAGGGAAAACAAAGAAAGCATCGAGGTGGCCAACAGGCCTGTAGGGAAGTGTTTGATGCTCTCTTCTCCACTGTCGAAGGTGACGTCGGAGACCTAAGTGATAACCTGATAAATGCAAACGTGTCCTTTGGTGAGTTAGCATCTTTAACTGACAAAGATCTCGAACTAATTGGATGTAAGGATGAAAAGCAACGAAGCTCTTTATTAGAATTTTTTAAGTTGATGCCCAAACAAGAACGTTCTTATACTCAGTAAGATTTGATACTTTTAAAAATGAACAATAGTTTTGAATTTTTAATGATTCTTGCAGAATAATGCAATCAGAAGAAGCGCAACTTTACAATGATATTATACTCAAGAGAACTTCATCCCATTTAGAAGCCATGCGATCTGCTTTAGCTGCTGCAAACTATAAACTTAAAATAATTCCATCTGAGGACGTTGAGGTTGGCGAAAAAAATTTTGCTAGTCGTTTTGTCTTGGAGGCTTTAGAGGAGCTCCAGCTCGTCACGAATGATATTGATGCTCAACTAAATGACCTTGTTAAGGTTTGTTTGAAATTTGCTATTATAGTTAAAGATTTTCAATATTATAATTTGTAGCAAACAAAATTGAAGTCAGAAAAACCACATGAAAGTGGATCCAAATTGAAAAGCTTCAAATTTTTATTATCAGCTGTTTTGGTTGCCTCATTTGGATTCTATGTTTGGAAAGCAGTCAAAAGCAAATAACTTAAGTTCAAAAATAAAATGTGTTACTTAACTGAAAAAAGAATTAAATATTCGAATTTACAATTCCTGTGTTCCTTAAATAAAATTGAAGAAAGCGTTTATAAATAAGAAGTACCTTCACTTAAATATATTAGTTTGAATGAATAAAAGTTACGTTAACATTACGATTCTGTTATTTCTATAAGAACGAAGTAGATCGGATAGTCTTCTTTTTTCTCTGGGAGGCTGTAAAAGGCAAGTTTCACAATAAGAAAAAAATACTAATGACTCCAATTGAGCAGTCCAAAAACAATGTTCTTGTGATTAATAATCATAGAGAGAGTCAGTGGAAATAGAACACCCATTTGCATTTCAGAATTGTACCAAAGCCATGACGTCGAGACAAAGGAGAGTTTAGTTAACTTATGTTAATCACATAGCTCAAGCCATTGACGTACTAGACCTAATACGTCAATGGCTCAAGCTAGGACGTATTCAATTATCTAGTTTCATTCTCAGTTTTTTCTCGCAGCTTCAGAAAAATAGTCAGCTTTAGTACCTATTTACATTTTTGAGATTTTGGATTTAGCGGCCAATTATAGCTATTTATCACATCATTGAAATTTTTTTTTTTTAATTTTAAGGCAAATTATTGAACAATGTTGTGAATTGATACTAAAATGAAGGTAATGAATTATAGAATTTTTCTATTTAAAAAAATAACTTAATTTGATCTAAATTCGCGTAATATTGTCACTTTTGTGATTTCAATGATCATTGAAAAAGCAAAAGGGTTCAAACTGGGTCCAAACTGCATTCCCTTCTTACTTATTCCGGGATTGTATTGTTGTAGACATTTTCGTGATGCCGTATCTGTTTCCGTTTCAATTCGTGTCTTAACACAACCAGGAAGGTGTTAAACAACAATTTTATTGTTACAGTGCAAGATTGATTCGATCTGCTACTGTAACGTTATATTTAACAAATACTCATTATTCAAATTGGCAAGGTTTATTATTTAATTTTTGTATGCATTATATAAATATCTTTTGTATAATATCAATACAATAGACTCTTAAATACATACATTATAATATATATATATATATTGTAATTTATTTGCATATTAAAACATCACAATAGAAATGGAATGAATTGCCATACACAAAAAATGAAGACTTTTTGTTTTCTTATTTTTAAAAAATTCTAATTGCCATTGATTATTATTTTATTTATTTTCGATTTATCAATAGAATCAGCGAAAAGTTGTAAGTCTTTTTAACAACATTATTGTTAAGCGCGTAAAAGATCTTAGTTAATATTAATTAAAAAAAAGTTCTTTAGAAACAACTGGCAATATTATTTATATTTTTATTCTAATTTTAAAATAAAATTTATTTAATATTCGAATGACTTTCTCAAAATATCTTACATAAATCGAGTAATTATAATTAATAAATTAATTCGAGTATTTATTGTTATTTGTTGTATTCTACTGAAAATTCAGTAGAGCGACGTACTTAGATTTAAATTTTAAGTCTTTCTAGGTTTTGAAACAAACTCATATCTGCCCGTGAGATTGGGAACATAAGAGTTGTGAATGACTTCAAAAAGAAATGCATTTTATTTTAAGTTGGAACCGCCCCCCCGAAGATCACAATCTTAGTTTTTTAATTAACTTTATAGTATAATTAAGTTTGATTGTACCAATTAGTTTTTTTGTTTCAATTTTGTGCAATTTATTTATTATTGAACACAGAAAATATTGACTTTTATAATTATGTTTTATATTATATTGGGCTAAAAGATCAGAAACGGTGAAAGTTTCACTCATACGATTGAATTGAAATGTGAATCTTTTTAAAATCACTAAAGGACCCTTTTATAAATTCGCTTTTGGGAAATCGAACAAAAAATATGCACTACCTTTGTTTAAAAAAGAAAAATAAGTTCGCAAATTTTAAGCTGCAAAATATAATATAAATTTGCGATGTTCAAATATGTAACAATGTGTGTTTAAAGATTTTTTGAGGAATATAAACAGATCACAGTATTGTTGAGTACAAGTAGAGTTAAACAGCAGAGTAGTTGTATAGTGATGGGGTATGCAAAACTTATCATAAAACAATTACAAAAAATAGATTTTTTTTATATGTGAATTAATTTTACGTCCCCCCCCCCATTATGGTATTTTGTCTTTGTAGGAAGTGTATGATATGTTATGCGGTGGAGACTCCATACGTTGCACTATTTTTGTAGGAAAAGATATTTTATTTTTGCAAAGAGCTTTGTTGGTTGGTACACTTTGATTAGTCGTCAATCGGCGGCGTTGGTAAGATGTTTTTATAGTTGTTATGTTTATGGAAAACTTACGACATTTTTATACAGCTGAGGGGGCGGGCTGGTGTCAGTGCCATTTAGATTTTTGAGCATAAATATCTGCTCTAAGATTTTGTGCAAAACATATTCCCAATATCTGTATGAATAAAAAAAAATTATTATTATTGATTTATCAAAAAAAAAAGAGAACGAATGTTAAAAATATTTAAGGTACTAAAAGAAGATAAATAAAAAATATATTGCAATCGGTCTGCAGCGTTCTTTTTTGTTGGCACTTTTTTTTAAAGTAATGTGAATAACAAAACAAGACTAGCTTACCTGTCTTTGATAAATGGAAGTAATATTTTGAATATGCTGATGACATCGATGTTATTCGAAAAAGCAACCGAGCAGTTTTAGTGCATTCGCATTTTTAACTCGTAAGCAAATAGTTAACGACGTTAAGACGAATTAGCGATTTTTCAACTGCACTGACAAAAAAAAACAAATGCAGCGACAACAGCATTCAGTTGTCCTTAGACATGGAACAGTCCATAACCGTGAAGCTTGCCGCTATTTTCTGAGTTCAACACGACGAAACCCACAAATAGATAGGTGAAGTGGAAAAGATATGATCCCATTCGATTCCATAGCATCGTCGGAAAAGAAGAAGAAGTAGAAGAAGAAGATTCTTGAATAGTTCAAATCGCTCAAACAATCTTCTGTCAGGCTGAAAATCCGACATAATGACAAAGTGATCGATACGTTAAATTTAAGTCTTATTTAAATACTTGACATAAGACAATGTCAATCTAAATTATAAGCCAAAAAAGCAAAGTTCAATGAAATTATTTGAAAGTAATTTCTGTAGATTTATCCCTGTGGTTCACTTTGACGATGTTAAATAGAAAACAGAAATCATTAGAGAACTGCATAAGCTTGAAGAAGATGGTCTAGATACTCGACACTACGAACATGCTAGGACACTAGGACATTGGAAAGTAATAGGTGTCACGGCAGAAAGCAGCTTAGGCAGTAATTGCCGAAAACTATAAAACTCCTACAAAACGACATTTACATCGTTCTCATTGAGGTAGGAGCTGGATAATCTTGAATCCAGCAGATAGGATCCCATATATACGCTAGAAGCTATTTTTTTAATAATAACATTCATTTCTTTCCTCTCTTCTCACAGAATTTATTATTGATGATCTCACGGCTGCCAGAGTGCTAATTTACGCGACTCCAGAGAATCAAAGCTTAACCTACTTTCCTAAAGAAGACCGTTTTAGATAACAAAGTGGATGAGCATGAGCTAGAGACCCTTACATTTCATGTATGTACATATGGAGAGCTCACGCCTTTACCAAACTAAGCCATAACACAAGAAATTCCTAAAGAATATTGACGATATATTATGCGCAAAGTTAAACTCTAATAATTTCTGCAAAGAAATAAGACAGAAAGTGTTTCGTTCGCAAATAAACTGTAAAAGAATGGAGCCAGTGAATGAGTAATTAATGGGAGTTTATTTACTTAAATTTTAATGTCTTCGAATTCACTTTTTGTGACTTGGTATTGCTTGAAAGGCAAACATTGCGCCAATCGAGAATATTCGATTCTATTGTAAGTTACAACCATTTTAATTTAAATGTCTTAAAAATAAGGCTGCCTAAATGTGTACGCTATTTTAATTTAAAATCACAGGAATATTTCTGTGAGTTTCTATTCATTTTGTTAAACTTACCTTTAATTATTTACATTTCATAATAATAAAACAAAAATACCTCCATGAAAACCATAAATATGGATGTTGTTGAAATAGTGAGCAGATTGCGCTCAATCCACTCCTCTCCCGCCTGAACACATCCTTTTTCGTAAATTATTTTAGAAATTTCCGTGCTCTAAATAAGAAAAAAAAAATACAAAAAAAAAAACAAAAGCAAAAACATAATAAAAATGAAACGAAACAAAGAAACATGCTTATCTAAATTACTATTTTAATTCTAAATGTTATTACTTAAAAACTATAAAGCAAAGCAAAATAACTACGTAGCATTTTATTATTATTAAAAGCATTTCTAACGACAACTAAACAAAACACATGACCTGTAACACCATCACGCTTATGCAGAATCCAGCTACAGCGATTAAATGCCCCTCCAACCAATCCTCACCAGCACGTAAGCAGCCCCGTTCATATATATAACGTTCTGCGGGCTGCTTTAGATTTTGAAATTTTTGTGCAAGTGTTTTTTTATTTTTTAATTAATTAAGCTTAAATAATAATTCTATTTTGATTAACTTACATATCCCTCTTTGCGAACATCATAACCACACTGTTTGTTTTTTATAAGCTCATGGGGACGACGTTTGCAACAGGAAAATGGAACACCGCATGCTTCACGGCTTCCAACCGCGCCCGATGAACAATTAAAGTAATTATTGCTATCCCAGTCTTTGGGACCTTCAATGCCGCAACACTGAAGCCAGTCTTCTTGAATCCAATCGATTAGATTTTGTTGATCTGGATCTTCGCGGTAATGGATGATAAATGCACGCAAACCTTCGGTGGCTTGGTCTTTAATCTATATATAAATAGAAATTGTATTAATTCATTTTCTCATTAGTATACTTCAATATGAACATACCCAGCCTTTGTCTTTGAGAATGAAAACCAGTGTTCCAAGACCGATTTCCAATATTAGTAAGACTGATAAAAATATGGCATACTGTACAACATAAGAAGGAAAGATATTTATTTAGAACTCTTTTTAAAAGTAAAGCAAACAAAAAATAATGATAATATTTTATCACAATGGCTCAAATATTTAATCGATAATATAATGCTAAAGTGAATTTAGCACTTTACTAGCGTAAATTGTTGAATTTCAAAATTTTAATCCCCACTAGGATCATGCTAACGTTAACATCAATCCCCTGTATTATTTTTGTAAGCAAATTACTAAAGTTTTTAGCATCATGGCAAAATCTCTTAGAGAGAATAACGATTCTCTCTCAAAAAACTAATGGAAAAAAACTAGTGGAACGCAAAAAGACACAAACACTGCATATAAATCAAAAAACAACATCGCTTGGTATGATGCTTTCAAATGTTAACTACAAAATTGTTCCCTACAAAAAATGATGTTTAAAAATTTGCGCCAATGTAATTTATTTTATTTTATATTTTATGCTGCCCATTTTCTGATATCATTTAGGAATCAGGATTTGGACATCTATTTGAACGCAACAGTGATACCCAAGTGCGAAAATTTAAATTTCTTGGATCTATGATCAATGGATGAAGTGCCATCTTCTGTGAACCAAAATGCTCTCTAAGCTGAAAGGAAAACTCAACACTGCAGTTGTTCGTCCAGTGTATGAGAGCATATTGAAGGCAACTCAAATGAATATACTTCGCTTGACGGAATGAGTGACAGAGGCTTGCCGATGGCTCCCGAGGTCAGCCCGATGAATCCCACAGGCAAGTCTGTAGTGAAGTGGAAGAGTTGTGATCCCATTCGAAATTCGAATAATTTTAAAGAAAACGTTAATTTCGTTTTTATTAAATATTTTTCACAAGTGGTTATAACAAGACCTAATGGGTTCCCGTCGGTTTAAGTTCTTTGAAAAAAGGGTATCTTTCATTTTGACTTCTTGACATGTGCTAGTTAGGTCTGGGGATCCGCATACCTACCGATGAAGGAAACATATGTCTACTGATAATAATTGGAACGATGAATAAGACCATGGCAATACAGTATATGGCTTATGATCTTCCAATTCTGATAGATTTTGTGTTTGTGTTTCGTAAAAGCAAAATTAAAATTTAATTTTTTTAAATAAATCTGTTGTTGTTGAGGAATTTACTTTCTTGTTTGAAAGCATATTTGGATTGAGGACCGGGGTTCTAAACGCTAAGTGTCGAGGAACAGGACCGGGAAGTTACAGTCAGTCAGTCAAGTTTTATGACCAAAGTATAAGGAATATCATATAGTTCTGGAGCAAGAGAATCAAATGCGTTCTTTTACAAAGTTATGGTTGGTTTAGATTTCGATGCATGATATTCGTCTTTTCGGTTGAAATTGGTGGCTTGCCAGAAAGATCCAATGAGTTTGAATTTTAAGTTTGATAGTTTGTCGTTGATATATTTGACGTTATGCAGTTGACAAACAATTTGAGATTAAATGTGGAATTTGGCGTTCTTCTAGGTCAGCATTATAGTAGCAATGTGGGCCCTGTCTATGAAGAAGGCAAATGCTTAAATTATTTCGGGTCTCGCGAACATAGTGTCCAAATAGATCGCACGATGACTGGCTTTCCAGTTCCACCGGCGGTTGAAAATAAACCATCATTTCGTTCTCTTCCTTCTGTTGGATTTTCAACTAATGGTAGGTATATAACCTCGAACTAATTGATTCAGTGCTTTAGGATCATATTCACGTTTAAACGAAAGGATACAAGCTGTATACAATTGTGCAATTGTTTTGAAACGCTACTCAACTCTTATCAACATATTTTTGCACGATCTACGTGTGTGCGATAAGCTCGACGATTTACCATTGTCATTTGACTTGCAGAATTAGCTTTTCATTTGCATAAAACATCACAGGCCCCGTAGGAATGATTTTGACACAATTGTATGAGTCTGGAACCTGGGTTGAACCTGGAAAAATTGAGGAAAAACCATTCTTCACAGTACCTTATTTCCTAAACATCAAACATGGACATATTTTGAGAAAGTCAGTTTAACAAAATTTTTCTCTTGATCGATCGGACAAGAAACATCATTTTAGACTTAATAGCCAAAATCATATACATACTGATGACCTTGGGAAATGGAAATCTAAAAATAACTACTGTATTGGGAGACGTAGACGAACAAAAATCAGCCGCATTACAAAATCTTTAAGACAAGAAGATGATCTATGATGTAGCTATTAGTCTGTTAGGCTAAAACTTACTTGTGGGTGATATTGATTGATATCATTAAAAGAACAAGGCATAAACGGAAATAAATTCGGGTAGTATTGTTTCGAAGGAACGTAAAACAAAGTGCGTAAAGCATTCTTCATGGAGAGCGAATGGACAACAACGCATAAAACCTTTAAATTCACCACAGTGGAAGTTCGCACGAAAGGAAAGTGATCAAGATTGGAAGGGGACAGAAGATTGGTGTGAAACTATTCAATTTTGATGCATCCAATGTAGAACAATTGTTTATCGTTGGCATATAGAAAATGTTAAATGCATTTTTAAAAAAATTATAATCTCTTTATTTCACTAGTCAAACAAGTTTTCTTTGTTGGTATCTTGATTTCTTTTGTTTCAAATCGAACACTAAAGGAATTTAATTACCTACCAGCCTTGAAATCTGATCGTATGAGTATGGGTCATATAGAATCTAATATACCGTCACAGCTGTTTAATGTACAACAAATTTACGCATGATAAAATAATATTGTTTGCCTTTTTTAAGCAACAATCTTTTATTGCACACTATAATTAAGACATCAATAGCGTCAATTACAGTGAAAGTTTAATAACAATGTTGTATCATACACCTACATTGCTAACGACTTAAAACACCGATTTCGAACTTTCCTTTTTCTTTGTGTGTAATAAAGAAATGGAATTCAAATACCTACATGACGTGATTACAAATTAAAACCTCACTTACCATCGATAGAAGACAAGTATTTTCGCGAAGGGCACCCACACTGCCTGTAAAGCCAATTATGAACGTCACCGTCCCGATGCAAATCAGAACGAAGGCTGGATCCAATGCGATAAATGTTAGCCTTGTCAGGTTACTGAACATATCTTTTTCATTCCATGCCCAAATTCCAATTGCAAGAACACACAGTCCAGCCGACTAATTGGAATAAACAAAAAAACTTAATATTATGCGACTTCCTTTTCGTGTTCGTGGCCCGAAACTCACCCAAAACACAACATTGCAGCTAAAGATGATGTATTTCAAGCAGCAGCTGATTTCGCTCGTTTCGCGACGATATTTTCGCACTGGCATCCTTGAATATGCATAAATCGTATAGACAATCTTGTTAGATTGATATGATAATGCTTCTGCGATTTTGGTAATTGCCACTTGGTTTGAGAACGAGCGTATGGGGATGTAGTATGTGAAAAGCGTTTTGTTAGGTGGATTTTCAGCTACACTATCAATTCAACTAAGCTAAGAGTTCGATTTATCAAATATACATTGTATAGTGTTTATTTAGATATAAATTCCATTTTTTAGGAAATATTTTTCTTGGTTTTTGATTGAAAATAAATTGGAATTCGATAAATCTGCCACTCATGCACGATAAACAATGACCGTATTTGCAAAATGTAAAAAAAATGTACTGCAAATATCGTAGAATTTTGACATTTATGCTTACTTGTTGGATTTGTTTTGTTTGTTTGTGTTCTTAGTTACGATATAAAATTGTACACTTTGAATCGAAAACTTATTTGATTTTGACACATAGTTATATACAGTCATTGATAGAGGGCACCACAGCATCAACAGAAAACCGTTGGAATTTAAATGTAAGTTTAAAAGTAAAAAATACTGGGTCGTACAGCAGCGTAGGTAGATTGTATCATGGTAGGTAGGTATCGTTGTATATAAACATATAAATGTATATGCAATTTTAGGTACAACGGCTAGGCTATACATTGCACGTCATCAGATTAGCACAACCTCATAAGTTTATGATGTATATGTAATTGATCTTTCTTGCTCTGTTGTTGTTCAAATGCAGGTAATTTTTCTCTTTTTGTCCACTCTCAATGACAAACAGAATATGATACGGAGGGATCCGTTTTACACAATTTTGTCAATTTTTTTTAAAAGTTTAAATGGGAAAATATGCCTTATTTTTTTCGTCATCAAGTTAACACAAATCATGCTAAATCTTCTTAATTTATTGAATACACAGTTAAACATTAATGACAACCAATTTTGTTTGCTGTTATATCAAAAATCATCTGAAATAAGTCAAAATATAGTAAAAATTATAATGGCAAAATAATAGAGTAGTTTCCATTGTTGGTAAGAGAGCTATAGTTTGAGTGAAGTATCGACATCTCTTAACTCTGTTGCTACTACTAAAGCTACTATTAGACGGTCAATGTATCCTTGCAAGGATAGTCTGAGGTCACAAGCAAACTTGACCTTGCACTGTCAGTGTGTTGTCATTTTCCTACTATGTTGTCATTTTCCTACAATGACGATCGCACGAATGACAACTTTCAAACTGATGGTGACCTGAAACAACAATGACAAAATGATGTCATTTTTGACAAGGACGATCACACGACATTCATAAATTGTGTCATATTGGCTTGTTTTCTTTAAATGTTAGTTTCTGTTTTTTGATTAAAATCATTCAAATTTTAAATAATTCAAACACGCATAACTCGGTTGGTTATCATGCGATTTGCGTGGATTTTTTTTGTTGAATTCTTATTTAACCAGGTAAAAACAGAAATTTGCAAAGTTATACGGGAAAAACAACAATATACGCGCATAACTCAAACTCAACTGCTTATCATCCGATGTGTATGAGAGGTTTTTTGTTGGATTCGTATTATGTGCTACACATACTATACGGAGCCAAACATTTTGAAAATTTTAAAAATTATATACGGGAAAAATTATTGATCATTCAAAAAATGACGAATGCTTTTATCTGCGATTGCTTTTGGTCAAAGTTACAGGTCCAACTTTGTACAATAACCTGCGGACTGTTTTGACACGTTGATGGTGTACTTTTGCACCACATTTTGAGAATCCAGCCAGCGGATAAATTCGCTTGCCAACGACAAGCGATGCAACATTTTCTGCGCCTGCAACTCAAATTGGAACATTGTTCGCCATTATCATCTTTACATGTTTTCCATCTAACACACTTAATTTTTGATATAAATACAAGGAGGACTTGGTCGACAAAATCTCGAATACCAAAGAAAAAGACCAAAATATTTTCGAAGTAATTTTTGAATTTGTTACCGACGTTGCCGTCAACATTTTGAAATGTTTGGATGGGACAAACAAATGTTTTTTTTTTCAATGATAATATAGTATACCTACATATACTAAGGTATATGTATCTAGTGTCCACATTTTTCCATACTCACTATCCTCAATTTGTAATACCTTACATAACTCTTTCGAATCTCACCTGATTGGCAGATTGATGAATAATTTTTATAATGAGCTGAAAGTCAACTATTTCAAATGATATTCAGAAATCTCCATAATTCTTTTTTGACGAGACAGAAATGTACCCCAGTAATGGCTAAAATATTTTGTTTCAAAGTATGCAGTAGTGAAGTTGGTAGGTATATCATTTATCATTATAAAACATTATCCTTTAAAGCTTCCTAGAAGTTATAAAACGGTGATTACTTTTGGGTTTAAACAAGTTACCTATCAACAAAATAACAAAAACAATTTTGTTTGCTATTTAAACATCTATGAGTCTCCCGTCGCGTCGCCGATAAAATCAGGTCCTTAATCCTTCGTTCAATATGAGAAAAGAAAACCACAAATAAAACTGACTATTTTTTAAACTAAATTAATTCCCGCAGCCGATTTATTGACGAGATAACATGGAACACATTATCATGTTTTCTAAAATCCATGAAGATAGTTGTTTGGTGTTGGTGTTGGGTAATCCAGAAGCCAGGTTTATAGAAGATATCATACGTTACGTGCCGTCAAACTTGCCTTCCTTTATTGCTACCTGTTTTTTTTAATGCGTTTTCATTTTCTTGTGGTATTTTATTGCGTGCGGTTTAACGAGTATATATATGGTCTAAATAAATCGATTGTTTTTTTGTCAATAAAAAAAAAAGAAATAAAATTTAAGAAAAAAGAAATAAAATTTTAAAGACTTTCTCAAGATACTTTCCAAAAGGATAATTTTGGTTACGAAAATTTCTTAAATTCAGTTACACTTTTGATAGTAAATTAAAAATAAAGCATTAACTGAAATCCAAAGGGTGAAAATACTACAAAACTCATAAAAATGAATATTTAAATCATAATAATGTACCTATATATCCTGTTGAAATTGAAAGATATTGTAATTCAAATGAGAAAACCTAACCAACCATGTTTCCATGAATATATTAAATCGTTTCATCGTAGTTTGTCTCCGTAAAAATACCGTTCTATCTGACTTACTTCCCTTTTTGCTGAAGCCGCACCTGTACCTTTCCATACCTGTAATGTGTTGGATGACGAACAAGTGCACAAGAAAAACCTACCAAACAAAAACTCTCTGGCGAAATCTCAAAGCAGTACATACATATACCAAGAATTTACAAAGCGAAATACCCAACTGGCCAATTAATTCTATATCCAGGAGGTCGAGGCTTCTCACAGCTGTGAGCGATATGTGGAATGTATGTGTATAGCTTCGTTGAATATTCACGGTTTAACGCCTGAGTGCGCCCAAGTGTATCCTTGCCCTGGATGTTTGCAAATTATAGGGAAATTCGTCACGGACATATCGGTTAACCGCAATTTTTATATCAACTTCAGGGTTTACATTGAAAAGTGTTTCGAGTTTGGTTTGATATATGGCCGATGTGGTGTTGGAGACCCTTATTGGTTTTGAGAGTTGCAGGTGGATGTGGTATATGCGGATAGCGTTTTCTATTCAACTGGAATGCCCTTAATTATGATTAGCTGGTGAAGTAGTTATAGGTAGAACTTAACCCACCTGTCTTTCAAAACCATGAAAATAAAACCTTTTTGTAACTGACTGTTTACTTAGGATGGAATAAATTAAGAGATTGGGCTAATATTCAACTATATAGGTTTCCATAATATTTGAGACTTTTTTAACATTCGTATTTATAAATATAATCGTTATTTATATTGTATATTTGATTGTCTGAAGACTTTTCGTATTAGAAGTCATCATACCAAAGAATTGAACAAGCAAATACATAAACAGGATCATTGATGATATCGGATATGAATATTTTAAGGAATATGAAACTTTTTGCTGATAGAATAAGCAATATACATACATATGTAAGTTCCGCCCATCAGTATCACTGTTCTTGCCCTTGGTGTTTATTCTAGTTAATAAGTTATTGATATAGGAAAGTATAGGTAATTCAACAAATTAAAGAAAATCTTTAAGAATTGGTAATGTTAGGATCTAGATCTACAAGGACATCATTAGAGTTCACATAACATATGTAGGTATACCTTACAACATTGACTTATTAGATATGGACCGCCAGTAGCCAACTTCACGCGTGTTCCAACATAACTAGGGGCGCCATCAACTACTAGCAGGGATTCTGCGTAGCAATGCTATGTTTGTTTTAATTAATTATTTAATTTTGATATATTTTGGTGGAAATTGTTAACAAAAATTCTCCTCAAAAAGACTTCACATGTTATTGACTTACTTACATATGAATATGTCATCGTTTTCATTGAAATTTTATGGCGAAATTAGTACTCGTATTTAACACTACTAGATTATGTCGATTTTAGACCGCTTTTAGCTGGAACATCTTTTTTTTCCGTTTGCATGAAAATTTTAACGGACTGGCGGTCCATATCTAGTAAGTCAATGCCTTACAGCATTCCGAAAATATTATAAAAATTTCTGATTCTAGCAAATAAGTAGTAGGAGACCAATTTTCCGACATTATTTTGGAGCGTCTAAATTTTAATCCAGTCATTGTATGAATGATTATTATGGCTACAGGAAATGGCCGGAAATCAAAGATACAGCCTTCCAAAGTGCAAAATTATCATTATACATTCTTTCCACTAAAAAATGTATAATTGAAAAAATACTATCCAACCGGAGAAGGGTTGCCAGAGAAACTCAAAAAACAATATAAAACACTTAAAAAAGAAATTTATTTAACTTTTTGAGTTTTTTAAACTTCTCTTTTGTTAAAAAAAAAATGTTAGTTTGCCTTATAGACCAGTCCACAAATGATTCTAGGCGGAAACATCTATGGCAGAAAAATCAAGTTTGCAGCTTTATTTGGACTAACGAGGAGGAAAATATACTAAAATATATAATACTAACAGCAATAGTATTGTTGTTGTTTAAATTTTTTTTTATTAGAAACAAAAAAACTATAAAATTTTTTTTTGTAGGAAATGTTGCACCTTTAATTTTTTACTTATTTTTTTTTTGTTGATCAAGGATTTTAGAGTTATAAGCGAAAAACTAAAAAAGAGACATTTAAAGCACCTTTTTGCGGGGACTTTTAGTATGTTAACCTCCTCGCTAGTCTAAATAGAATTTTTTTTTTCCGCTTAGACCCCTCTTTTGAACATTCGTTAACTGAGCTATAAGTTGGGTATTTTTTCTTCACTTTGGAGGGCTGTTTATATTTGGTTTTCGGTTATTTCTGGTAACCATGATTGTCATGAATGTTTTATTATTTTTTAAATAACCAAGAATTTTATAAGCATACAATAAAGTGAAAAAGTACTGGATAAATGCTCTTCTACACGTTTTTTCATTGATAGAACCGGTGCCGCGTCGATGGGTTCTACATTTTTCTTTAATATAAAATATGTGCCATGTACCTTAAATCAAATCAAAGGCACGGATCTATTTTCAATTTGAATGTTAACTATAGCCAACACATTACGATGTCAAACTATTCTCATATTATCAAATAATTCGAGCGCTCAAACACTTTACTTTCAGGAATACGCCATTGATTTCAGCATCGTTTATTTAATATGTAGAATAGTTTCAAAAGTATATAAGGTATGTTTTACAACACTGCATTTGACTGTTCAACTGCTTGCCACATCATGTCCAACTGGATGAGTAAGAATAAGTATGTCACACCACCTGATACCAAAAATAACGCGAACTCATTGCTCAACTCAAAAAGTCCAAGAACTTTGACCTGCAGCTCCTCGAGATTTTGTCCATTTAAAAAAGTTTCAACCTTAAAAAAATATATTAAATTCAACCATTGTAAGCTAGATTATGAAGCTTACACTTTTATCCCAACGGCTATCCATTCCAGAACATATAAGGTCAAATTCGATAAGCCTTATTCTCTTTGATTTCTTGACAAATCGATCAGCACACAAGATAATAAGCAACAAGTTAATCAATTTCGGCAAAGAAGCTCCTCCGTATTGCCATGGTATTTGTTTTTTAGTTCTATATTCATAGAAACTTTCATTCAGGTGCATAAGCAGATAAACAAAATTGTAATAGATGCAGTAGAATAAACTAAATTTGGATGTTTGAATGAACATTTTGGCAGCACGATAAATTTCTCCTAAAATAATTCCACACTCATCAAGTTCGTCCGATCCCTCACAAAGAACTCTCATCCTTATATGACGACTGAAATAATAATTTTCATCAAGTGATTTCAGTTTATCAGCTAAACACCTCAAATGAGTATCCATGTGTTCGTAGAATAATTCAAGCATGAGAAATCCAACAAAACAAACATCCGTTGATATTATAACTCCTGCCCAAATAAAAATGCCACTAATAAATCCTAAAAACCATTCTTGGTGGTCATCTGATGATATATTTCTAGTTGAGTTTTTAGCATCAAATGCAATTCCAAAAGATGTCGTTGTTAACTTTAACATGAGAAGATATAAAAACTTCGATTTGAAAAAATGCTTGCTGTCAACTTTTTCGACAACAATTCGACTGATGCTGAAGAATGTTTTCAATACCTTAGCCGTTTGGGAGTCACTTAGTGTCTGGTGAATGAATATTAACATTGTAGCTATGCCCAGAGAAAAGCCTTCCAAATGTTCCATTACGTTATATGTTTCGGGTACTTCAACCATATGTTTGAAATTTCTCATTAGACCCAAACAATAAACCGATAGAAAGGTTATTCGAAAAATAATGAAAATAGTTTTTTGACACCGTGTTACTGTTAGAACTTTCTTTGCTTTTAAATTAATGCTTAGAGGTGTTAACACGAATGTCCTGACAGTGTAATAAAGGAAATATAGAACTCTGCGCGAAGACATTTTCAAAAAACTTTAGTACCTACCTATAGACCTACTGACAGTATACGGGTTTATAAATTTGAAGTGAGGCATACGCATTACGTCTAAACGCAATATTAAAATAAAATAAATACGCTCTATAACAATGAAGGTACTTAGCTAATGGAAAGAAAATAATAATGTTTATTGTTGTTTCAGATTTGCCAAACGCAATATGATATGGATACTAAATTAGTCAAAAATGCTTTCTTGACAGACTTAAGTTGGATTTCATCAATCCAATTTAAATTAGAGTCGATGGAGATTAAACAGAAAACGGTCGTAGGTATATGCTTTAAATAGGTATATGCGTGATATTTCGAAAAAGTTTCACCAGAATCTTAATGAACATTTTCCATTAGAAAACAAAAAATAATTTGAATCCTGATAACTGTAATGATAAAATATGTAACAAAAATATACAATAAAAAACAAGAAAAAAAAGTCAGGGCCGGGTCGCACGAACTTGTTCTTGTTACAATCTATGGGAATACACAAAATTTGATTCATGAAATTATGTATCATCGTTTTTTACTTTTTGTGTTGTTTAGCTAAAAACTTTAAATGATATATGCAAATATAAGAGAAATCCGTTCAGTCGTTGCAAAGTACTGGCCAAGTTTGTAAAAAGCCTTTACTACCAAATTTCAGTTATGTGAATTTACTACGAGGTGGCAATTAAAGTTTCAAACAAAAAAAAACAGATTTTTTAACAATTTAATGGCCATGGTACTATAAAAAGTGTTTTTTTTTTTGTGGAGAATTGCATAAGCAAAAAATGAATTTGAACCCTTCCTTCCTCCTAAAAACTTTAGCTCCGGTCCAAATTTCCGGTAATTTGTAGGGTCAAAACAAAGGTCTCCACAAACATTCATGCCGGAATTTTTAGTAACTTTGACTTTGTCTAATTTTATTGGGCTTAAGATAACCCTCATATATGTTCAAAATAAACAAATTTGAAAAAAATGGAACAAAACAAAAATTAATTTTTTGGAAACGAATCTATGTTTTGAAAACAATTTTTGAATTTAAAATGATTGAAATGAATTTTATTGGGCTTAAGATAACCCTCATATATGTTAAAAATAAACAAATTTGAAAAAATGAAACAAAACAAAAATTAATTTTTTGGAAACGGATCTATGTTTTTGAATAAAATTTTTGACTTTAAGAATGATTTCAAGTAAAATTTTAAAAATTCACGTATAACATTTGGTCATCTGACATAATACATATGCTTTCGTTAGATTTTAAATATTTTCTTTTTCCATTTTAAGTAATTTTTTTAAAACGCCCCCTAATAACCCTTAATGTGGGTAGATAGACTGATAGACCCACCCTTCTATAAGATATTTTTCTAACCTACATGGCCCCAAAAATAGGGTGTTTTTCACAATGAAAAATAGCATCAATTTTATATATAAAATTGACCCCAATTTTATGAAAATAAGCCCGAAACAAAAAAAAACTACAGCTGTGTACCTACACAAAAAAAGAACAACACTTTTTTTTTTTTAATGTTTGGGATGATTTTTCAAAAATTGGGGCTTTTTTTTACTTTAAAATTTGCGGTCATATTTTGTTATGAAAAATCGGTCCACTTTCTTAAACACAACATTTCAATTTAACACAAATAAATCACCAAAATTGGTGTTCTTTTTTTTTTACTAATTTTAAACTTTTGGTTGAAAGTTTATTTTATAACGAATTATACCCCCAAATTTTATTATTCATTAGTCCATAATCCCAACGAAACCTTAACCTCCATCGAATTTAAATTTGCAGGTGGGGTCTATAGGATAGCTTAAGTGAGTCCATTTATAAATTACCCGTGTTGTGTTGTTAAAACAAAGTAGATGAGTATAATATTGTATTATTCACATAATCGGTAATTTCTTTTTCAACAGAAAATTCGCGCGAATTTTTAATTTTCACAGCCCAAATCAATCTTCAAATCAGAAAAATAAATTCGCTTTTTGTACTTGTTGTTGGGTCAATAAGTTTTTCGCTTGAATCTGATTAACTTTGGTGGTCAATTCGTTTAGAAAAAGTACCAAACTTCCTAAAAACATATATCTATTTCGTATTTCGACCTATGAATAAACAATTTAATAGATTGAATAGAATAGAATCGCTTATCTTTTAAAAAATGTTTGTTTTCCCTGCTATAAAAAACTTATAATTTTGAAAACCCCAAATTTTTTTTTTATTTTTAGTTTGAGGTTTTTTATTCAAAATTTTATTTTAGGGCTTTTTAAACATGCAATTGCTTCGGTATACCGAACAAATTGGTCGTTTACTCTAGTTTCTAATATATTCTTTAAATTAACCATACCATCATGTAACTCTGTAGAAATGAGGCAATTTTTTCCAATTTCAAAATGGAATCGCAAATCATATTCATAAAATGTGATTTAGTTGCGTTTAGTAACTTAGATTTTTTCGGAAACTTTTTTAATTTTTTTTTATGATGCCAATTTGGAAATAATAATATTTGAATGCTTTTGTTTGTTAGGGATTTGTTTAGGAAACAGTAGGCCCGGAGATCGGAGATTCAATAACATTCCCGGAGACTCCGTTGGTAACCCTAGCATAAATTATTTTTTACGATATTTAACATGGTATAGAGTTCAATATTTATTTATTTTATTAATTCTCCTGGACTTCTATCGTTTCTATTTTTTGTAAGATTTGGATTCCTGTATCTACAATGATTCATAAGCGATTATCATAAATCTCCAGATTTGTATGCTAATGTGCTGTCCTATCCTACTGTCTCGTGATGTTTTTTTTTGTATCTTCTGTGTGTAAGGTTTCTTTCTCTTTCAGTAACCGAACAACTATTAGTCAAAAGATATATGGCGTCCCCAAGACCCAAGCAATATATGTACCTACATAGATACGTGTTGGTACAATACTGGATCCCTTATAGTTCAATTTTCCAACAACGCCATATAAAAGATAAATCTTATCAGAACTGAAAAAAAAAATGTATATTAATACAAAAAAATAAAGACTTGTACCTGTGCGTGCACGTGCATGTGGACAAAATTGAGGATCCCGCAGCCACAGCACACGGACGACGATGACGACGCAGTATACGAACGAACCCTTAAATTGTAAACACATAAAATTATATAAATAACGACCACGACGGGTAGTAAAATCACTTTAAACTGAGTATTTTACACACTTTTCTGTACGCACATATACGCTACGCATTTTTTTTCTAATCCACCTATCTCCTTTCTTTCCAAGCATGTCCTCTTGCTCTGTTGTTTACATCAAGCTAACCATAATATCAACAAAACGTACACACAACACACTGCAGCGTGTTTGGAAGACCGGTCGATGACCTTCCATTAGTCAGTTTCAGTTCAGTATGGCGCGCTTTGTTCGTTGTTTACGTTTTCAAAAAAGAAAAATACCACTTGGTCGCATGAACTTGTTCTTGTGACTAGAAGTAGACGTTGCTATAATATGCGTTATCAATTTTAAAATGTATAGTTATAGGTAGCATTATAAGGTGCATTATACAAGAAAACAAGATAACGTAAATGAGTTGTAATTTTTGATTCGTTCTGCGGGTATACATATGTACATTGTACGTCACAAACCTTTTTTTTGTCAGGTCTTTGAAATGTGTAAAGAAGGAGATAAACATTGCAATAATTTGAGTTTATTTAATGAAATAAAAAGTATTCTGACAAAATTTAAACAAAATTAAATAGCCTGTTGTTCTTTATAGTGTTAAAAACATAAAAGTTTAATATATGTAAGTGAAATAAAACATGTTAAAAAATAATAAAACAAATCAGTTTTGAGTTTTTTCTACCCTTTTTGTTCGATGCGAGATGTGGACCACTGCTCTTATATTTTCGATTTTTCCGATTTTCTAAATGGTTAGGTTAATAAATGTAATAGAAAAACTTTATTTAATTCATGAATTATTTATTTTTTCTTTTTTTCGAGTTCCTAGTCTCAAATATTATATTATATTATCAAATCAAAAATAAAATTGTATGACTTTTAGATTTTGTGACGTAACACATTTGACATAAAATAAAAAAAACCTGCGCGGTGCGTTATCTTGTATTTTGTATCATGACGTAAGGTCACAGGTCATCAACTTGTATTCCTCCGTCTCCTCCCGTAGGGTTGCCATAGTTTTGAAAAGGAAACAAAACTATAGTGGTAGTATTAGGTATTTAATTTTGAGTAAAATCATTGGGCCGGCACACATCAGACTAATTCATCCGGGGGAAAACCGGTTTTGTGGAAGAGGGAAGTGTAGTATGCAGTATGAAAAAGAATGAAAACTTCTACCAAGTTGGAAGTGGAAGAACGAGGTAGAAAACTAATACACACACACAACTTTTTTATTTTTGGGTCTGCAAAGTATGTGCGTCATCTTAAACAGCAAAACCTAATACAACGAAGCAAGGAGTGAAACCGGTTTTCTACCCGGATGAACTAGTCTGGTGTGTGCAGGCCCATTGAGTTTCTACACATAGGGAAATCATGAGTAAGTTTCGGGTTGGGGTCAAAATCACGAAAGCCAAAAGACCGAAAAGCCAAAAGACCGAAAAACCAAAAGCCTGAAAAAGTTTTCTCGAAAGCAGCTATGAACCAAAAATCTGGTGCCGAAAAAAGGCGCAATCTGAAATTGCTTTATGCCCAGCTGCTCCAAGCACTTTTAAATATTTATTGAGTTGTTAAATCTTAAAATAAATTTAAACTTAAAAAAACAGCAACGACATTAAATTTTTTGATACATTTGACTGCAACTTCGGTTTATATTTATTTTGTGAATTCGTAACTTCCCCTTATACTTTACCAATCTGTATCTACATAGGTTTACATATGTATGTATATACTAGATCTCAAGTAAAAGAAGATTGTTTTCCTTGTGCACCCAGCCCAGCCCCAGCAGAACTGAAAATCCGATCCTGAAATCAAGTTCCTTCTTGGGTAATTTTTGTTTTGCTCTTTGCGTTCGTTTGTTGTTGTTTTTCTATTTCGATTTATATTTTTGTTTGATATAACAGGAATATAGAGAACACTTGCTATGGCAAGGAATAAAGAAAAAGGGCCTGCCAAATGATACTATTTATTCAGTATTTTATGATAATGATGGTTGTTTAAATTGGAATGGGAAGTTCGAACAACCTATCTCAACAAGAAAATGAATCAAGTTTGATTGCTTATGGACAACAAAAAAGTCAAAACTAACGATTGCTCTGACTGTGATAATATTTTTAATAGGTTGATGCCTAGCCTCTACAAATAAAATGGTTTAATGACCTTTTACTATAAATGCGATCGGTATACCTACATATATTGGTTTTTTGAGTTAAAGATCAACATGAGCATGATGAGCAAACGAATATGACTTTTTGGTTTTGTTTCGCAATACATATTTTTAAAATGAACACAATTTGAGGTTTGGAAAGGATAAGATTAGATATTGTAAAAGGGGTAACCTTTTTAGGACAATAGCTAGCTATGAATGATATAGAGAAGCGAAGCACGGTGGGTGTATAAGCTATGTAGCGTTTTCACAACAGTGAAAACCGAAAAGCATCGCGTTCACAATCCTCAAGAAAAACTCGCATACAAGGTCATATCAGAAGCTTAATTGTGAGAACATCTTACATAATGTATGATAACCCTTTAATTTTAGAATAAATGTTAGTAAGAACTTCACCGAGGCCTTTGGTGTCACCAATGTACCTATTCATTAAATGATATACTCTGACATGTGACTCCTTCAATATGATTTTAGAAGACTTATTGTTTCAGATTCGGATGTCAATTTAGGTTTTAGGAGGTAATATATTTCAAGGGTTGATAAAAATGTTAAACATACGCCCCGCCCCTAAGAATCTTCTTTCAAACGACCGACAGCTTCATTACGAGAGCTATTATAATGTTGTGTGTCAAAATAAGAACGGCTTAGATGAATTGCACATTATCAAAAGACTGAATATACTTTTGTAGATATTTACTTCCTCGCAATAGAAGGCGGTGGCTACTGTTTAAAATACTTCTCCTGCAGAAACTATAGCTCGAAAAAATGGCGGCCAATGTGGGGCCCTTCCCGACACCATCTCAGCTAGCTCAGTCGGTAGAGCATGAGACTCTTAACTTGAGGGCTCCGTTGGGTGCCTTGTAGGGAGTTAGGATTCCTCGCGGGGGTACTTTGGTGTTGCAGTGCAATGACAAGCGTGTCGCTGCCGGCCGCTAACACTATAGCAAAGTACTCCCCCTTGGTACCTACAGCTTATATCATAAATGATGTGGTGTTCATTCAACAGGGTTTCCGAAACTAGGAAATGTTTACAAACAATGTCCAAACTTTAATTGATTGAGTGCTGTCTTTTGATATGTGTGTACCTTTAAGTTAGCTAATTGGCATATTCTATCTATTACATTAATAATTTTATGAATAATGCATAGGTGCGTTTGAGCATTTGATTGGAATCACTGAAATTAGTATTCAACATAGTAAAAATCTTATTTGTACGTTTCGTTTGCTCTCCGCGATGCACTCCTACGATGACAGTGAGTCAAAAACTTCATTATAAACTATAGGTATATAGGTACGACAGAGATGTGAATGTGTTCTCATATTTTACGATTATTTAAAATAGATAGAAAGTAGTTGTATATAGATATACCTTATCTACTATAGAAGTACGGTTGATCAAACCTTATTGCCATTATTACAACAAAAAATAAACGATTTTTCCACGATTTAAAAGGTTTTTTTTTTTTTTGTTTAACTTACTTTTTTTTGTGTTGACATTTTGGAAAGAAAACCAGAAAAGTTTGTTTTTTTTCCTATGAAAAATTGTCAGAAATTTAGTATGAAGAATTTTTTTTGGTTTGGGTGGGGCATCCTTAGTACATATTTGAGCAGATTTCATTTGCTGAAACGAAACTTAAGCATTTTATGTTAAACATAAGTTCTTCACACATTGAATTTAAAATTTGTTCACTCACCACAACTTAATCGTCAAAAATTATTCATAAACCAAATTTTTAACGCAATAGTGATTTTTACCACATTGTTAAAAATTGAAAAAAGCTAAGTGACAGCTTTAACTTCACAGATGACAGATTGAAATGTTATAGCTCTCTGATTGTCCACTCAACATTTTGAAAAAAATAATTTGTGAATTATTGTAAAATGCGGTCTTTTTTGCGAAATTTTATTTTAATAATTATTTTTTAATTTTCAAAATCCTTTTTTATCCTTTTTTACAATAATTTCGGGTAAAAAACTTGACATTAATGATGAACTAAAAAGCTCTACTGACGGTCGTAGGTAGATACACTAGACGGTAGAGGTGGCATCTTCTAGTTACCATTATTTCTGTGTTTAACCCTTTAATAATTCTGCGAAAAAATCTGACCGTGCCCTTACAATTTAACAATTGTTTGATTACAAACATATGTTACAAAGTTCAGCATTCTGGCAAAAAAACTCCGCCAAAGTAGGTTTTCCGACTAAGTTCTTTAGATTTTTGTAATTTTGATTTCAATTGTATTTTGCAAAGCTGATATTTTAGAAGAATAAAATAAATGTAGATTTATATATTTGATTCTAAATTTGAAATATAAATATACATATACCTCTCTTTGATTAAAAAAAGTAAGAAAGCTCCCGACCGCGACGGGTTAAAATGATACGTTTGATAGCTAATTCAAAAAATAACTTAAATCTTAAAAAAATCACTGTCCTATGTATCATATTTGATTCATCGAACTCAATTTATATCTGGTTTTCAGTATCCATGTATCATATACAATTTAAAGCAAACATAACACTTCGCAATATTTTTTAACTTAAATTGCTTTTTGCATTTAAAACTTTATTGAACATAAATGATTTTTCTGTGAAAAAAATATTAGTGCCTTGTTTGCTTGGTTTCATAAAAATTGTTTTGTTAGCTATCTTTGAAAATCAACATTAAAATTATCCAACAGTGTTGCCAACAGTGTTGGTGTTAATTGGTATTAAAAAGAAAGTTATGAATTATAGAACTTATCTATTTATAAAAAAATACTGTTAAAGGTGCCCCTCCTACTGTCGGCAGTCGGAGGTGCCCCACGCGATTTAAGCCATATGAAATAGTTTTCGATCCGTTTTACTGGTGGCAAATTGAATCAACATTTTTAGAGCTCTTTTCAATAAAAAAAACAAGCTTTTTGGCTGTTATTCAGACCTAGAATTCTAGTTCTAAAGACTAAAACCCTACAGACATTTGCATTAAAATAAAAAATTGCATGTCCCTTTTTCCTACTTTACAACTTATCTAATTTTAACTGGCCCCAAACTTGCAAAGTGCACAAAGTGTATTATACTCGAAATACGACCTCAAAGAACAATTCTTAATAATCATCAAGTCCAACCATATTAATTAAGTCTAATTATTGTAAGTGAAAAAACAAAAAAAAAAACAAAAATATGGCAACGTTTTTAATAAAGGCACACTCCAAATTTTTACAGTGTTGTTGACGATGATGGCCAAGCCTAATGGCATTATTTATTTTATTGTGCATCGGGTACAGTTTGTTTGTTTTTATAGTATCTGAGTAGGTATCTGAGTATTCCCTCTGCACATAACCATAACATGACCAATAAAGAACCGTCGAATGACCTACCTACCCGTTTTATTAATTTTTAGATTTGTTTTGTATTTGAAGATTGAAGGCAGACAGACATGTTTGTTGTGTTTACGTTTTCTTTTTATTTTTTTTTTTTTTTTTTGGGCAGTTTCTCTTTTCAGATTGATTCGGCTCCGGCCTATTCAAATTTGAGCAAAACAAAGAACGAATCTTTTCCCTCTTTCTTTTGTACTTTCAAGCCAGGCTTGGGTAAGTTTAAATCCAAGTACAAGCTTTAACTTGTTTTGTTCAGTTCAGGTTCGTTCGTTTGTGTTTTTATCGGAGAGTCTTTCTTTTCTTCCATAACAAAACTGACATGGCTTGCTATGGGTGAATAACCGGTCACATCGTGGAGTCATCAACGACAACAGTGGAGACGGAGAGCAATCATGTTCGATTCAGGGAAGGGGTGAAAATGGGCAGAAGAGGGTATCACGCATTGGACTCTTGAGTCTTGGGTCTTTGGATTGTATAATCAAAACACAAGCGTTGCACATTCGTTGTGTATTGTGTTTTGTATACCTCATAGTTCATTTACATATCTTTTAGATACACATTATGATGGTTGCAGCGTTTGGCGTGCTCCAACGCATATGTGGACTATGTGTGCCAACATCCATTGCAGTCAGAATGTCTTTATTATTAATTCGTTATGTAGCTATACCTAGTTAATTTATTTTTTCAATTTTATTTTACTTATCGTTCATTTGAGTAACTATTAACAAAAATCCAATATGTTTCTATCTCTACAAAGTATAGGCCCTCTTAGTTAATAAGAGATTGAAAGCAAGATTAAAAGCAGTAAGATCCGAGGAAACTTTCAAACATACCATCTTGGACAGCATGGCTGATTCAGCTGATACAGTCATTTAAGATTTAAATAGACAAAAGGGACCCTGGCCTTATATGGCTTGATGATGTCCTGATCGCAAAAAGGAAGTGGCAATTCTGATCATGGAACAAACAAACTAAACGACAGCACTTATTGCCTATAAGCCTTTTAGCGTTTTCTTTGATTCAGCGGACTTCCGCTGATCCAAATCACGCCTGCATTTTTTCCGGCAAAAAGCCAGAAAATTTGGCTCCCAAAATTACTATGGGATTGGGCATAACTTAAGTCTTTCTAAGTATACCTACAACTATTTCGAACAAAAATAAAGTGAAACAGGACTTGAAAAAAACAAATACTTCCTGAGTCATCGACATGGTCGTTAATTTATTGTTGTTAATGAATGTAATGTAGATAAATTTTTATAATTGCATTAAGCAAAGGAAAAAAAACACAAAACAATTAAAGAACTCAGAATTTTCTCTAAGTTTTTTTTAGGAAATGTTGAGTAAGTATTATTGATGACTAAATCCATGGTTGAATGACATAACTTGGGTCTTAAGTATGTCACAATAGCATAAGCAATAACAGTAATATTAAACATTGAATTTGAAATGCAAACAGGGGTTCGACCCTTTAAAAAAATGTCACACTCGAATTGTTTCAGTCTTTTAGGTCAATCAAAAGATCTCAAGGAAAAACTGCAATGACCCATAACAATAATATGAAGAAGGTGCGGCAAGGGATTATTAAGAGGCATCCAAGATCCAACTATACCTTCGAAAGATCGTTCCTGATCCTGATATGATAAATATTAAAAGTGATTCATTCTAATTTATCAAACTTTATCACCTGTGACAATTGTTTACTTGTTTTTTTAATGAGTTGCTTCCAGAGACCGACAAACTTATTCATTGCAACGAGACGAGTTAAATTTCGATATCGATAAAAAAAATGTCGATCGAGTTATATTATGTCTGCAATGGATTCCAAAAGAGCTACCTAGGTAGTATGTGCGGGTGCCTGTAAGAATGTACATATGTATGTTTTCTTCTTAGTTTTATGTTCAGCTAATATAACAAGACATCCAGAGACCGACAAACTTATTCATTGCAACGAGACGAGTTAAATTTCGATATCGATAAAAAAAATGTCGATCGAGTTATATTATGTCTGCAATGGATTCCAAAAGAGCTACCTAGGTAGTATGTGCGGGTGCCTGTAAGAATGTACATATGTATGTTTTCTTCTTAGTTTTATGTTCAGCTAATATAACAAGACATCCTAGGTGAACTAAAAAATCTGTCGAATTAAAATTATGTTGATTTTCGTAATTTATACGAACTATAATCAGCCCTTCATAGGCATCGTTGCGTTGGAACGATTTACGATTTCCAAAAATAGTCCATCATATTTTATATGTATATTTAGAACATTGCAATGACATTAGTCCAAGCCCATTCGTAGTTCGAATTGATCCGACGCACGGGGCGAACCTCATGAAATCCTCCATAACTACTCATGTCATATGAGTTAAATTTAAATATCGGTATCTTTCTTATTTCTTTTAAATACGAGATAAAACCTCCTTTGCAAAAACTGCATGCAACACTGATAGTGAGTGGGATGGAAATTAAAGCGTAGATATTTTTTCTTATATATGATCTGTGGACTGTGGGCCTTCCATTTCCATGCAGGTATTTATTGGATTCGTTATGGCAGGCAGGATAATAAGTTATTTTTATTTCAGTTCGATTGCTTAGGCCCACGTGACAGGCTGTCAGACAGTCAACACCTCCGGGAATACAAAACCAAAATATCTTATGATTACGATGTTGTAAAAAACGCATGAGGTAATTTTACTTGTTCAGTAGGGTGTTATATTTGCAGTGCGCTATTAATATAACTGCATTTCAGGTTTGTGGCTAGGAAAATAAAAAGTTGGTGTTAACAGTTTTTTTTTTTTTTACAAATTTTGCAATAAATTGATGACACCCAACCGATTTGATTTAAATTAATTTTGTATGACATTTAAGTCAAACATATTACACAAGATGAAATACTGAAATTTATTATATCAAATAATTTAAGTTTGTGCGATCCAGTCTTGCATTTTATTTCCTTCCAATGCCGAAAGAAATATATTTATAATATTTTGCGTTACCTATCGCCATATATATATATATCTAGAAAATATTGTCTAAAATATTAAAGTTCACAGGTTATCTGAACTCAGTGTTGAAACTTTATCTTTATTCGATTCCGATAGAAATGTTGAAAATATCAGCCTTATCGAGGTATCCGTTCGTAACGGAAAATTATTCGATTTGATACAAATTCTTTCATGAAATTTTTAAAAATGCTAAAGAACCACTCGATACCAGTGCCACCCAAAATGTTTTTGCGCGTTCCATAAAAATGTCCGTTGGGAAAAATATTTCCTGCAAAAATCTTGCAATTTGTATAGGTAAAATCGGAGAATTCTGCGTTCTGGAGCGGATATCTCGATAGGGCTGATAATAATATTAAATTAGTAAAATATTGTGTACCGAGACTTACCGTATTCTGTATGTGCAAAGACACAGAGAAAGGAGATTTTTTTAGTCAGTAGGTACACACAAAAATGTAAAAAAAATCACAACAACTTCTCTCCTATTATTTACTAGATAGCGTTAGTTTCTACATATGTGTATCATGGAAATTTGTTGTTGTTTGTTCACAATCACATCGTAGCACGAGTTTTTGCTAGAATTCATCTATTAAAATGTTCGTTTATGGCTTTTAAGGAAGTAGGAGACCCCCCGTATTTATTTATACTCGGAAATGACTATAGAAATTACGCAGATGATTTACCTATACCTATTCCGCGGCTAGACAAAGTTTGACCTCACGACATCGTATCACTAGCTTTCATGCATAAATAAACGATTCCTTATTTTATCATAAAGTAAAATATTTTTGCAGTGGCAGATTAGGCGTTTTTCTTTTTAAGCTCGGAGCTGTCAAAAATAGATCTGTGTTTCTTTTTTAGCTCCGAGCGCTCAGAGCGCTCAAGTTGTGTTTCTTTTTATAATCAGAGCTTCTATGAGCTCAGGATAATATGATGGAGTAGACCGAGCACGAAGTAGAGCGCGGCAAACTTTATGTGGTTTTCATGTTATTTGACAGATTGTGATTTGATTTCTATTGATATGAGCGCTTGGAGCGTATACTCTGCTCAGAGCTCACTCGATAAGCTCAGGCTCTACTCCATGCTCTGCTCAGAACTAAAAAAGAAAAACGCCTATTTGCATTTCGATTTGTAAGAATCTGTCAAACTACAAATTGACTGATGACGTTTAGCACAGAATATTGTGAAAGTATAAGTGTCAAATCTATAATATAAGTACATATATATTATCTTTAAGACATTTTGCAATACAAAGTGTAACTTTTATTACCTACTTGCTGTATGTTGTCACTTCGAACTGAATACTCTGTCAAAATACATTGGTGGCCTTAACCAATCTTTTTTCGTTCAGGACAGATCCTTCCTGAGTAGTGAGTTGTCAAACATAAAGTTGTGTTTTTTTTTCGCTCAGAGCGTTCAGAATTCAGATCATGACATTTTTATTTCTTTTTTCGTTCAGATATGGTTCAGATTGTAGTGTCTCTCACAGACACAAACTATTTTGACAACTGAGAATTACCGAGAGGAGGAATAGTGTAAAAAAGAAAAGCAAACTGTTTTTTCCGATTTTCTTTGTCACTAAATTGTTTTTTTATTAGTAGTAATAACAATTAATAGTAGTGATAAACTGATAACAATTAATATTAAAGAAATATAAAATATAAAAAGATTTTTGTCGCGCACTTTATGAGAGAACCTTTTTCCGTTGAAAACCAAAGAACAAGTGGTATTTTAAATTTTTACCGTTTAACTTGGTTTGTTTTTTTCATTTGTAGAAAATTCTGGATACTTGTTTTTGTTGTGCAACCAACTGCATGAGGCGCAACTGTCGAGACAGTGCCGCCACAGTCACTCCCCCCTGAGTGGGTTTCATCTGGAGGATGAAAATGCACGGTTCGTCTTTTTGTTTGTTGATAAGTGCGTTGAGGTGGATCCATCGTTGAACCCCAAAGATGTGGCTGGATTTTCTGGCTTGTGGACGCAGATGTATCATTTTCAGTGCTCAGATTATCGGTTTTGTTTGTGAAGCACGGTTTCAATCTTTCAATGGATATATTTTTTTCCTGACCATTGATTAACATCTTATAGATCCTGTCTGATAATCTTTCTATAATTTTATAAGGACCTTCGTACGGTGGTTCAAGTGGAGCTTTTACATGATCGCAGCGCAACCAAGCATGTGAGCAGGTGTTTATATCTTTCAGGATGAACATTCTTGATTTGGTGTGGTGAGCTGTTGGTGTTGGACGGATTCCACTCATATATTCTCGATGTTTCAGAATAAACGTTGAAGAATCTGGTAGAATCAGGTCAGATGAAACAAAGAATTCTCCTGGTATCCGCAGACATGTTCCATACAACATTTCTGCAGGGGTTGACTGGATGTCTTCCTTGAAGGATGTTCTTAATCCAAGCAAGACAGTTGGCAATATGTCGATCCAGGGTTTTGGCGAACACATGAGTGCGGTTTTGAGAGTCCTGTGCATTCGCTCGACTATACCATTGGATTGTGGATGGTATGGTGTTGTTCGGCTTTTCTTTGTTCCGACAAGGTTTGTAAGAGCTTGGAAGAGAGCTGACTCAAACTGCGAACCTTGATCGGAAGTGATAGTGACTGGTGAACCGTAGTGACAAATCCAGTGGTTGAACAGATTTGTAGCGACAGTGTCTGCGGTCATGTCTTTGATGGGTATTGCCACTGGCCATCGTGAAAATCGATCAATCATTGTAAGGCAGTATTGAAACTCTTGGACCATTGGAAGAAAAATAATGTCGATATGCAGATGGTTGAATCTGGAGTCTGGTACAGCTATGTGGTCAGGTTGAACTTTGTTGTGACGGTGTACTTTAGATCTCTGACATGCTATGCATTCTCGCGACCATTGTACAGCATCTTTTCGTATTCCAGGCCAAATAAATTTTTCTCTCAGCAGACGTGAAGTTGTTCTGCCACTGGGATGTGCGGTGTTATGTATAATTTCGAATGCTGTTCTTCGAAGTGTCATTGGTATGTACGGTCTGACTATGCCTGTAGATACGTCGCAGTATATTTTGATGCCTGGTTCTGCTTGTAGTTTGTGGAAATGCAGAGATGATGAACTGTCAATCAGATCTCGTAGATGTTGGTCGTTTTGCTGTTCATTCCTGATCGTCTCTGGGCTGAGTATGGTTGGCATGCTGATTGTGTTTATCCGCGATAAAGCGTCTGCTACTAAATTATCTTCACCCTTTACGTAGACTATGTCTGTTGTAAATTGTGAGATGTAGTCTAGTTGTCTTATTCTGCGATCAGGAGCTTTATCATGTTTCTGTTTGAAGGCGTATATCAGTGGTTTATGGTCGGTTTTTATCGTAAAGCTTCGACACTCTAACAGGTGATGAAAAAACTTGACAGAAGCAAAGATGGCAAGTAGCTCACGGTCGTAGGTGCTGTAGCGTTGTTCAGATGGACTAAGTTTTCGCGAAAAGAAACCAAGCGGCTGCCAGTCATCATTGAGAAGTTGTTCAAGCTTAGCACCAATAGCGGTTGATGATGCGTCTGTAGTAAGTGTCATCGTAGCATTTGGTGAAGGGTAAGCAAGAAGAGTTACTTCAGCAATTTTGGTTTTGCTCTCTTCAAATGCGTTTGTTGCTTCTTGTGTCCAAGTTATTTTTGTTTTGTCCTTCTTTAATGATTTTTTTAGGTAATTGTTGAGAGGTATCTGAGCATGTGCAGCTTGTGGAATACATCTTCTATAATAATTTGTTACTCCGAGGAAGCGTCTCAGTTCTTCGATGGTCTCGGGTTTTGTGTAGTTTAGAATCGCATCGACACGTTCGTTGACTGGTGCATAACCTTGGACGTTTATGACGTAGCCAAGGAAATTTACCTCAGGTTGGCCAAACACGCACTTTTTCAGGTTGATGCTGAGTGATGAGGAGGCCAAGTACCTGGTAGTATGCTCTGTCCATGTCTAGCTTGGTAAAAATGCAAGCACCATTTAGACGCAGAAAGAGATCCTGGACGATTGGAGGAGCATATTTATCAGCTACTGTGATTGCGTTTAGCTGCCTGTAGTCTCCACAAAGTCGCCATTCATTGTTCTTCTTTTTCGTCAGGTGAATTGGGCTCGCATAAGGACTTCTTGAGGGTCTAATGATGCCTTCTTCCAGCATCTCGGAGATTTGTGTTTTTGCCGCTGCTGCTTTTTCTCCGGCTAGTTTGTAGGCGCGTGCAGATACTGGAGGACCTTTGGTTGTGATGCTGTGTGCGTACTGAATGTTGTTTAGATTCGGGCTGCTCGTGGGTTTAGTGATGGTGATGTGTTGCTTCAAGAGTTCGGCGTACTGAAGTGGAAGAGTTGAATCGATCGTTGAGATATTGTATGTTTTCGTCGCTAGGGATTCACCTTTGGTGGAAAATGAGGTGAGTGGATCGATGAGCCTCTGGTGTTTGAGATCGACGAGCAGATTGAAATTCGTCAATAAGTCTGCGCCGATAATTGCGGTTTGAATGTCTGCAATTATAAACGGCCAAGAAAAACTTCTTCGAAGATTTAAATCCAGTTTCAGTATTTTAGTGCCGTAAGTATTTATGGGTGAGGTGTTTGCTGCATAAAGGGTGAGTTGGTTTTTTTCTGGTCTATTGTTTAAAAAAGTGGTTGGTATTATTGATACTACTGAGCCTGAATCTATTAGAAATGTTTTGTTAGTGGAGTGATCATGTATATGGAGTCGGATTTCATTTAAAGGTGCAGTAGTTATGCTGTCACCAACTGCTTCAATTAGTGACAGCGTGGTTAGTTTTCCTGATTGGTTGTTGTTGCAATGAATTTGCAGGTTTGGTGCAGCGTCGAGCCTCGTTCCCCCACCGGTTGTGGTAATAGCAAGTACCATTGCGGTTGGGTGTAATTGACCTGGCTCTCGGACGGTGGATATGTTGCTCCTGTTGCTGATGTAGTCTGTGTGGCGTTGTTCCACTGAAAGTTTGATGTTGTTGCTGACGAAGCTGGATCTCCAAAAGTTGGTTTTGTGTTTGCTGCTGGGCGAGATGCAAACTTTGCAGTTCATTCTGGAACGTTTTTACCGTCATGGTTAGTTCCTGCACTTGACGTTCCAGTCGAAGGACTTCCTGAGAGCTTGATGCACGTTGCGTAGTTGGAAGCATAACGTCTCTTGAATGTATGGCCATGACATTAGCACCACCTAATGCGTCCATGATGCGATCAGCAGTCTCTGCCAAAGCCTTTAAGTCCTTAAGGTTATCGGATACAACGAGTAGTGGCCTGATTCTTTCCGGGAGGCGTTCTGCCCAAAGCTGGTGTAGCACTTCATCACTCACTGCGTTTTTTGCCAATTCACGCATTTCTCTTAAAAGCTGGGAAGGTTTTTTGTTGCCGAGGACCTGTTCTCTGAGCAGTTTTTGCAGTTGTTTTTGTCGGGACTCGGAAAAACGCTCGAGAATTGCAGCTTTGAGTGTTTTATATTTGTCTTGTGGCGGAGTGTTGGTGACAATGTCAATGAGCTGATTTGCTATGTGCAGAGGTAGGGCTTTTAGGAGCTGGTTATATTTTTGGGCGTCACTGGTGATGCGATTGGCCGTAAAATCCGCTTCTGCGATCGCGAACCAAATGTCTGGCGAGTCTGGCGAAAATTGCGGAAGATGCAAATTTACAGCGTACACGTACTCCTGCTGCACGTGACTGAATTGAGGAACGAATTTTGAACTGGATGGGGAAGGAATCAGTGGTTGTTTCGGCTGTATTATTTGACTTCCGGTAGTCTTGTTACATGTTTCAGAGTTCAGATAACTCATTGCATCGTTTAGAATAGGATTGTTGGTGTCCAGCCGGCTCTGATTGAGATTTTCAGAGGCTGGATTGTTTTCGTCGTCAGCCATGTTTCCTGGTTCCGAGTTCTTTACTGGAGTTCTGATCATGTAAAAATGTTAAAAATGGATACAGACTTACGTTCTTTTTTTGTGCTGTTTAATGGATGATTTTCGGGAGTCGGCACTCAGTTGGAATCACGTCGGGGTCACCAATTGTAGTGTCTCTCACAGACACAAACTATTTTGACAACTGAGAATTACCGAGAGGAGGAATAGTGTAAAAAAGAAAAGCAAACTGTTTTTTCCGATTTTCTTTGTCACTAAATTGTTTTTTTATTAGTAGTAATAACAATTAATAGTAGTGATAAACTGATAACAATTAATATTAAAGAAATATAAAATATAAAAAGATTTTTGTCGCGCACTTTATGAGAGAACCTTTTTCCGTTGAAAACCAAAGAACAAGTGGTATTTTAAATTTTTACCGTTTAACTTGGTTTGTTTTTTTCATTTGTAGAAAATTCTGGATACTTGTTTTTGTTGTGCAACCAACTGCATGAGGCGCAACTGTCGAGACAGTGCCGCCACAAGATCATGTTCAGAGCATCAAATTAATTTCAGTGTTTAAATGAACCAAATGTATAAGAATAAATAAATAACTTTTTCTTACGTTGACGTTAACTTAGATTTTGACGTTGTGTGTGAAAGAGTTAGAACGAATGTTAATTTATGACAGCTGAGTGGTCGAATGTGTTTCAAAAATAAATCTGATCGCTCAGAGTTCTGGGTCTGAACGAAAAAAGAAAAACGCTGGGGTACAAATAATGTTCCATCGCTAGGTATGTATTTGGTTCATGTCTTTGCACTGGATATCGTGAGGTCATTACCTAAGCCCAATTAAAAATTGGTGCTTTTAGTGATTTTTAGCATATAACAACACGATATACAGGTTTATAAAAACTATTCCCATTGTCCGATTAGCTTAGGTGATATCAAATCAAATACTCTATTACCGGACTTTTATATATTTAAATTACCTAAACCAAATATTTAAACCCGAGTTTCAAATTTTAACGCAGTTTAGGTACACATGATCAATATACCAGATACGCTATTTTTATACAAGATACCAAAAATTTCGAGGAACATCGTACAGATGACAATTATTCGGCATGTTTGACTTCATCAAAAGGCGAAATCCACAACAGCTCAATTCAATTCACAAATCTAAGAATGGATTAACCTCTCCCTATACATGTATACCTACTTGATGTATATCTGCGGATACAAGGTTCAGTGTCCTCAAATTTCCAGCGTACAGTGCACAGTTGAATGGCGCCGCTGCTGCTAAGCTATTTTCATTCCAACTCTTCTAACCATAAAAATATAAAACAGCATCATTGAAGGGCTCACCATCACCGCATATCAGTGAGACAAATGCCTGAGTAGCTTTGTAATTTATAACATTCACCGATGAATTATTATATAATTAGCTGATGTGAGCTGACCACTCTGTCGACATATAGCCACAACATATTGTTAGTTCAACACTATATAATGGATGGACCTATGAAGAGATGAAGACCGCACAATGATGCGCCTGTTGCTGCCCCATCATCGTCATGGACAACAATGCCAGTCATTCTGCGAGAAAAGGCATCAACTGAATTTATTTCAATTACTCGTATCTTTTCTAGGAATCGCGAATAGACGCAGTTTTAACGAGGACAAGTGGAATGTTTGCAACTCGAGAATCAACAATTGAAGTGACCCATATTGCTTTGTGTGAACATGATAAAAACATTGAGCGTTACAAACATCATGCTTTTGTTATAGACTGTCGACAAGACAAAGACTTAAAACACATTGTTCTGCTGCAACAACTTTAGCTTTGCGGAAAATCTAGACACACAATATACCTATACAAATCTTGACCACTCAACAAGAGTTTCATAGAGAGATCTTATCAATTCGTCCAGCGGCGACTCGTGAACCGTGAAGCAACGTTACGACCATGTTTTCTGGCGATATTTATTCAAAATTCAAATGTATGAACCTAAACCTATGTGTTGTCTTTCACGGTTCACCTCTATAGTTTGGCGTTTCCACTTGACGGAATTTCGCGGGGTAAATTTAAATTAAAATGATCTGCTTTTGAGCATAGTTTTTTTTATACATACATAATTGTCTGAATCAGTAAGAGTGAGGAGTCTTCTTCTTAAACATCTTCACGCCAATGAATCGGAGTTTTTCAGGACGACTGAATCCAAGCAGGAAGACGACACTAACAAGTTTCATATCCTTCTTAGCTGTGCTCACAAGTCATTAAGTAAATTGATTCGTGTCAGAAGGAAAGGGGCATCCAGTTCCCACAGTTGAGTCGCCCCATCCCCATCAGCACATTAATATTTGTGTTTCCTTAAGACAGGTGTGGTAAGCAAGAGCATTTTACAGGTTTCTTCCGCTGCTGTGCTGTTTTGGTGGCTTCTTTCAGACGATGTGGATGAACGTCGTATAGTGGTGGTGGTTGGTGTGAAATGTAGAGCCTGGCTTGTCACATTGCAACGGCAACGGAAGGAATATTCTTCGATACATTACACTTACCTATACGAGTTGACAGGCACATCCTCATTATTAATTTCTTGATTGCGACTAGTTGCTTTGGTGACAACTTTGTTACTCTGCTTCTTGTCTATTGCATGATAGCTAATGACACGCAGGAAATTGCTGTTGTTAATTGATTTCCGTTTTAATGCGCAAGTCATGGTTATTTGATAAACCTGATGGCGTCTAAGAAAATACCTTATAGAATATTATCTCACTCAAGCGCTAAGTTTAGGATTAAGATGGATTTATTGATAGAGTCATAAAAATAGTACTATAATAAGGTAGAGGGTTAAATTATAAAATTATAGCTGTGTAAGAGTAATCAAAGATCACGATTTTTTAGATAAGGTTTTAAAAAATCGGTATTAAAAAGTGATAATTATGTTTCGTCGCAGAAATTCAATTGCTAGAAAAGGGCTAAGTTTACTGATTCTGATGAGAAATATTTACTGGCAAATAAATAGTTGGTAGGTAAGGTACTACATAGATATTTACATTGTACATATATACACTACAAAATGTAAGAACCTATAATACCTACATATTATGTTGAAAACAAACAGAAAATTTTGATTTCCTTTTTTAGTTTTTATTTAATTTCGTTGGTTTTTGGCACGAATCAAAAAATAAAGGAGAACCCCTTGGGGAGCCAAAGATCACACAAAGAGAAAATGTTTGCGGTGTTCACCAATTTGAGAATGGAATTATTCTGCACATTGAAGGAGCGATTAATGTGGGCATTTTAGTTTTGGACACCGACAATTTTTCCATTTGCCCAAAGTTTTTTGTTCAAAATATTTTAAGATGCGACGAAAAGAAAACAAAAAATGTATCCAGGAACAACTACAATAATTGAAAACGCTAAGGTAGGTATATTCCCAGAGTATAATTCTGAACCATGACCCAAATATGAATCAAGTATCCATCTACTTCTACAATGTAGAGTCCCTTAATAACTTCTTTTTCCTTTACCATATTATCATTACAAACATACATTTATTTTATGTGAACTTAAACGAAATTAATATTATGTAAGTAAACATCAATATTGAGTAAAAAATACATCTGAATTTTTCACGTGCGGATGACCTACGCAAACATAACTCAGATCGAAACCGAATTGAAACAAATATTATCATTTCCAATCGTTGCAGCTCAATTATCTTCCAGAGCAGACCAACATTGGTCGTGAGGTCAATGCAGACATCCGCCACCTTGGGTCTTCAGTCTAATAACATCCCTGATTCCATTATAGTCTCTGTAAATATAATAACATTATTTTCCTGTAATTTCAATAATTTCGTTTCAGCAAAAAAATAAAAGTAGATCGTGTCGGTCGTCGTGCACGAATGTTAAAGAAATTTCCTTGGAATTCGCTGCATTGCTTTTTGTTCCGGTTAATTGAATCTCCTGAAATTGTAGAAAAACATCTTCTCATGGACATTCGAAAACAATGTCTATATGTACATCTCTCTATGAAGATATGTGTGTGCAGGTGCATTATTTGGTCTCGTGATATTTCCAGAGGCTGCAGTAATTTTAAAAACTCATGGGAATAATAATTTCCATACCTATTATGTGAAAATAATGTTATTTGCATGTTAGTTTATAATTATAAAGAAGATTGAGAACTGATAATGCAGTTTTTAAATTGTTTAATACTAATCACTCATTAGATTTACTCTCTTCCTAAATTAAAAGTAAAGTTAATTTTAATAAATTATGTATCGCTTTTGCTTTTCTGAGCATGTATTGAACCAGGGGAGAATGGATTTCTGTTTCGCCATTATAGAAAAGCGAGAGTATGGCCTCACAAGTTCGTCAAACAGTGACGGTTTATTGGCGCCCAACGTGGAGCCTCTATCGTTTTCAGTTTCTGGTATCAACTGCCAAGCCAAAAATCGAATGCAAATGTTCTATTATATTGAAAACCATTTTTAATTTTTCCATGAATCGGATTTTCGAAATTTTGTGAATCATCATCTAAAATTCTGTTTTCCTTAAAATACATATCTATGATAAAAGTTTGAAAAATAAAAACAATAAAAAGACTTAAAATAGTCAAATAAAATTTTATTAAGGGCTTGTTTCACAATATTTAATTAAGTTTCAATTAAGCTAATCAGAACTTTTTTTGACAGAAAACAACAAAAGAATACACAGAAAACAACCAATTTAACTGCTGAGTATTTTACTTGAAACTACTCAGAAACTGTGAAATAAACCCCAAAGTGGAGCATTTATTGAATGAAATTCAATTTTAAAGGTTTTGATGGCCTCCGAGCTATCTAAATTTAATAACAACACGCTCTTACTTATTTTTAGTCATGAACCAATAGTTTCAAACAAAACTTGGTAAAACTTTTCAAGATTAAAAAAAATATTTAAAACAAAGGAATAATAAAAACTTCTTTTTCTCGTAAATAATTTATTTAATTTTAAGTTATCGTTTTCGAGAAGTAAAACTAAAAATAATTTATTTACAAATATTTTCTGAAATATTGAAATATACAAAAACAAATTTATTTATTTAATATATAATAAATGCATCTAGAATTTAGATTCAAATATTTTTGTATATAGATGAAAGCGGTTTCAAAAATGTATGTAATAAAGATTGTTAAAATATTTTATTTTTATTTACATACTTACATTTTTGGAACCGCTTTCATCTGAAACTAAATTCTTGATGTATTTATTGACTTTCATTATTCTTCTTCTAATTCTAGGTAATCTTAATATTTTAAATAAATAAATAAGTTTTCGTACTTTTCAATATTTCAATGACAAAAATATTTGTAAATAAATTATTTTTAGTTCTGTTTGTCTGCTGATGAGAATACAAATATTCTAGAAAACGTTACCTTAAAATTAAATTAATTTGTACGAGAAAAAGAAGTTTTTATTTTAACGAAATTAATAGTAACGAAATTTACTTCCTCCGCAGATCGAACGGTGTTCTACGTTGTTTTAAAGAAAGACCGCGAAACGATATCCCCTCCAATAAAACACTGCAGAACCCTCTGTGGCCCACTCATATTCAATTTAACTGGCGCCCAACGTGAGGCGTTTTTCTTTCCCAGAGATGCCAGACGCCCTTACATTAAATGTCGGAAATAATGTCCCTATGTATGGGAGTGTGACTATATACCCTATTGAAAAACCCCCGAAATGTAATTTTTCGTTGCCAGGAATTTAATTTTGAAAGTTTTAAATAACAAGATCTAAAAGTTCTCTTCTCTCAAAGAAAACGGTGAAATTATAAATTTTAACGTATAACTCTCTTTCATTATTTAGTTTTAATGTTAAAACATAAATCAAAGGTTGTTTTGTTTTTCTGTTTTTTTATTGAAAATTGCAATAAAACTTGCACAACGCGTTGTATTGTGTGTGCATATATTTTTTTATTGATGTCACTTTGCGTTTGCTGCGAGTAGGTACCTATATACAATAAAAATGTTCTGCCAACCAGTATCTTATGAATACAGTAGTGCGATTTCTTAATTTTAATTGCACCATGTATCACCATTAATGTCATCGCAGGACTTCGCTATGAACATGTCACAAGAAAATTATAACCAAACCCAAAGGGATGTAGCGGTATCTTGTTAAAAGATTTATTGTCGTGTTTGTGTGAGGGAAATTTATGTCACCCAATGTCTTGCTTAAATTGTATTGTCGTGTCACAGATTTTCTGATCGATCTTCAGTCATACACGCTATAGAGACATTTTGTAGAAATAGGTACTTATCCGATATCGAGTGTTAGATTGAGTGGAAAAATAAATGACACATTTCTAAAAGACACATTTCTGAAAAGAAATTTGTTAAACATTTGTACTTAATTGGTTAAATTATTATCAGCGTTGCAGATATAGCCCAGGAAAATTAGAGTTTTACTTCGGAAAAATTTCGACAAAGCTGAATTTTGCTGGAGACCTTTGTTTTGATGTTTTTTGCAAATCCTAAAAAGTACCCATCATTTGGCCTGGAGCTATTTTTTTTATGGGATGGAAAGGGGGCGAAATTCCGTTTATTCCAAATTTCTCGAAAACTATGAACTTTCTGCAAAAAATATTTAGGCAACAAATTTAGCTAATATGATTCTCTATACATAAACGTCTTAACACTTTTTACCGTACCATCAACTAATTTCGAGAAAAAGTGTAAACATTTGTTGATAACCCTGCAATTTTGCACTAGTATTCCGCGTTTTTTCGTTTCTTTTTTTGTCGTTTTCCCATTGAGCCTAATTCACCAAAAAATAAAAAAAATCACGACTTAGTCGCATGAACTTGCTCTTGTAGCAAACTATGGAAATATACAATTTTTTTCTGTATTGAACAACATACATTTTATAATTTCAAGCCGTTCTTCTTCTTTATTTGTCTTTTAAAGTATTTGCTGCTTCAATACGATCATCGACAGGTCGACCAACACGATCTCTTGTTTTTTGGCCACGAAGAAAGTTGTGATAACATTGGTGCGGTGATACCTTGCTTTTATAGTCACTAAATCTAGGGAAGCAGTCCTGTTTTTAACTACACTTGCTAGATCACCGCCAACTTTATCAGCGGTAACAGTTAGAGAAAGGTTTAAAACTGGATCCGATACTAATGTAAATTCACGACGCCCTTTTGTTGTTTTTTTCAAGTCGTTCATTTGCTTCGTCTCCACAAAATAAACGTAATGTCTTAAAACTAAAATCAGTCGGATCACTTACCCGTAACCTTGTTCGTGGGGGACTTGACTTTGATGACGCGCTAGTTTCTTTGCGCTCCCTTTTTGAAGCATGAGCCACAATACTATTTTTCGGAACATAGTTTCGGCGGCAATCAATATGTACTCTTATGTAGTGACACTATGTAGTTTATTCCCATTTCTCTTTCTAGACGCGTGGAATATCTGAGAAATTATTTGTTTTAGCGAAAAGAGACTTGATGTAATAATTTTCTAAACAAACAAAAAGGAGCCTTTTACTGCCAAACTAGGGTAGCGCCCCAATCGTTCGCCGGCCCTGAAAACAATTAAACAAAATGCAAATCCATCAGATATTAATTATTTTCAAATCATACCGTAAATTTTTAAAATTCAATTGATTTAAAATCAAATGGAATTACAATATAATAAAAGCCGTCAGTATATACATACAACCAAATCCACTAACAATAAGCCGACGACGATGCGTAGTTGGCATATCAATTGGAAAAATGAATCGTTGCAGAATGTTTAATTGACCATTCAATTGATATAAAACGAAAACCATGATGGAAGGACAGCCAGGTCGGTCTCTCGCCTCCGTGATGTATAGATATAGCTGGGCTTAATGTCCTTAATGCCAGCGTTATTTATGACAAGTCAGGAGAAAAAGCGATTCATAATCAAGGTACGTCTCACTGATAATAAAAATACACCTTTCGACAAAGCTATTATAGATCTAGCACCGAGCTGGTGTCAGCGCAAGAGCATAAAAACATTGAAAACGGTGCGCAATCGAAGTTCAATAAACTGCAAATGCGCTTCCTAGTCGAAGGAACAACAAGGCGATTCGCAATTACACACAACTATACAATTCAGTTTTTATCTCACGATTAGATCGCCTCCCTTTTACTCTTTGAAACTTCGATCAAAAGTTTTCCCTATGCACAGACGAACAGTGCTTTGCATTGCAGTCCCGCACAATAAAGTACTCGTTGCCTTGTGCACCAGCTTCCAGGCGTTATTGTAGGTACTGAATAGAAAGGGAAAATGTTCTATAAGGCATTAGTTGAGCGGGGGAATGGTAATGGAAAATGGGTATACCGAAAAAAATCGATCGTCGTGGTCTTTGGATGAAAGAGTGAAGTGATTTTGCAGCTGCTGCTGGTGTTTCTGCAGGAAAAACTCCTAACCAGTTTTTTCTGTACTTTTTTATGCGGCGTTGTTTTCCTACTTTTGCACAAAAAAAAAACAACAAAGAAAAGATGGATCGCCTCCAATATAGTGATGCTAGCATAGAGCTTATAATGGCAAAGACAAAAAGACGGCAGCGGCGATGACCCAGCATCGAGGCTATTGAACTGATGATGCTGGGGTTTTATATCTTGTACGATCATGTAAGTGCTCTCTTTAGTACTCAACTCATGGCTTAGGGCTTGGGTTGCATGTAGAGTGTATCTGTTTCCGCAATCACAGTGCTGATGGTAAATTGCTATTTTGAGGCGCCCAATTGGTGTCTCAACTTGAAATCCGACCTCACCTAAAAAATATCTTATTACGAGCAGTAATATAGAGAGACTTCGACGATAGGATACACGTATTCCGATCAGTTAAAGTTGAGCTGTGGTTGCGATTCCATTTCTGATTGTACTCTTATTACCTGCCAATCAATCCATGTGTGGTATAGGAAAATAAAAATATAAACCTATGTTGATAGACATTGGTGGAGAAAAATTGACTATGTTGTGTATGAAGTGAGAAGGGAAATCGTGCATCAATCAATGCTATCTGAAGATTGAGGACGCAATGTAATGTGTTTTTTTTTTTTTTGATTTGGTTGTTGGAACAAATAATCATTGGAAAAGGGTCAGGTTATCTCAGTGATTTCCGATTTTCGTAAGATTGTACCAAGAGATAAATCACCTATAGGCAAAAAATTCATCAAGAGACACAATAACACCTTAAAGCATATCTGGTCAATATATATCCCCCTCTGCTTATATCAGACAAATAAAACACGCTTCAAAGTGGCCCGAAATAAGCTAAACAAAAGCGTGCAAAACTTAGGGCAAAGAGTAATGGGATCATCATATATAGGAGTCGAAACAAATACTTTAACCGGCTGCCGATGCTAACCATAGGATTTCCAGGAACTGCGACATGCCAACATTAGCAAAGGAGCAACTATCTTCAGAATTCATTCATTCAGTTTCTCATGTTATTCTGTCCAATTGCTGCACTTGAATGTTAAGAAGTTCCCCGCGAGATCACAGTCAAAGAAGTTAGTGCTTCCGCGGTAATGAAAAACTGAAGAAAAGGAAAAACGATTTGGACAGACGGAGTACCTTCAAATTTCTGGAAAAATTTGGTAGACATCCAGCTTAGATGGGACATGAATATGAATTCATCGAAACTAATCTCGAAACTAAGCAGCAGCGGTGAATGAGTTAAGGGAAAGTCATCTTCTCAATGTAGAAGTGGAAGAGTGATATTACTGATATTCTAAACTGCGATTCGTACCGTTCAATTTAAATGAGGGAATTTAGATAATTATCATTGGGCGAGAATTAGATGTCCATTTGCGGAGTATAAAACTATTATCTGATGACAATTGCAGGTTCGCTTGGGTACATCAACCACAGATTCATTCCAGAATATACAAATCAGAATAGATACAAGTGATTTGAATAGAATTTTCTATTTATTAAGACGAAACAGTGCTTCTGCTTTCTAAGAAGTGTAAAATGCTTAAGTATGTTGATCAATACATCAGAGTATAATAATTTCAACTGCCATCGCATGATGGCAGGACGCAATACTCGCACAATTATACGAAATTCGGGGAAAAAATATCCCATATAGGTATTTTAATGACAAATTTAAATAATACCAATGTTTTCTCTAAGAAAAATATTACCATCATTTACTCTTTTGTATAGTCAACTTGGTTTTTTAACACTGTGCAAAAGTGCAACAAAGCATAAAGTCATTCTGAATAAATTAGCTAAGAATAGTAATTTAGCCCGACAAAGATCAACTTTGCAATGGGCAGCATTATGCATATCTTATTGTACCTATGTAAGAACGCATTTAAAAAAACTTTCAAAGAATATTTTCTAAAAACACTGAATGAAATATAACGTTACTGTGAATTTTTTTTTACTTAAATACCTTTTCTGCAGAATTATGGTGCAGTTACTGCACGTAATTGCAAACAAAGCAGTTATTAGTAATACTCCAGTTAGGGACTGGAATTTAAAATGCATTTCTTCCTGCATGTTGTTAAAATCTTTTCTTGGGGAAATATTATGGGGTGAGAACGATATTTTATTCTGTTCAGTGTTCTCTGAAACGTTTATTTGGTTTTTCTTATTTTGTATTTCATTCGTATGTATACGCATATTATGAATATGTGTTTTTTTTAACTATAATTATTACTGTAATTTTTTAGTTGTTTTCTATTAATTTTTTGAGTATTTGTAATCAAAACTGAGGGATTTTTGCTCAAAATTGCTTAGTAATATCACAACATCTATTGTCAATGGATATTATGTAGTAACAGATCAATATTTATGGAAATCATCCGTTGGAGAAATAGAAACGAACTTTTGAGAGCTTATCTAGATATTTCCGGATAAATTGAGAGTCGATATTGAGATATATAAATTCGACCATCAGTGTTACCACTTGGAATCATTTGAGTCAAAAGGGACTGATTTTTTCTAGCTTGACTCAAGGACTTTTAAGATTTGACTTATATTTTTTCTTAAAATATAAAACACTTAATACACTTCGCTTTAACTGAATAAGCACAAACATTTTCTATTGTGTGTTGTCCATTTTTTTCAAACATTGTTCGTTTATGTATACCGTACTTACTATCACTAACTATTTGTTTATCATATTGGGAAATAAATCAGAAAGAATAATTCTAAAAGTATACGTACAAAAAAATGCAGATTCATTGTTTAGTAGTTTTATTGTTTACAAGCATTCTGAAGAAATTGTCACAATTTATAAACAGATATGAAGAGTTTTAAAATAAATACAATTGTTGGTAATTATGAAGAACAAAAACAATAAAAAAGACTAAAAATAGCAAAATTAAATTTTATTATGTGGAGCAAGATTGCCACAAACAAGTGTAACAAAGATGTTATACTTTCTCTTAATTTTATTTTTTGTAACTATGTTACTTTTTTTTCCTATTTTGTTACACTTTTTCCAACAAATGTTTTTTCTTCGTTTTAATAGAAAAAAAACTATGGAATTGGTGAATGCTTAACTAATATGACATAAAATACAAATGCAAAGTATAAGAATACATTTAGTAAGGTATACATATAGGTATATAATTTCATCTTAGATCTTGTAGACCAGAAAATTTGAAGACAGAATTACCTTTCTTCAAGTTTTAAAGCAGGAGAACCACGCTTTTACACAAGAAAATTTTCTTTTTAGATTTTTGTTACAATTTTATTGCTTTTGTAACGATTTTTTAAAAATCTTGTTACACTTTCGCGACGACCTGCGGCAACACTGATGTAAAGTTAGATTGGGTTTGATGTCATCTAGCTGACCATCAAACCAGGGTGAAACGCAAACCTTGGAGTAAAGGCCACAAAATCTTTAAAAATAGTTAAAAAAGCTAAATAGTGTTCACCTGTTTTGAATAAACATGAGATTTTAAATAGACGAGTGACACTATTAAAAATGAGTCTGATGATTGGCGTGTCAGCCATGAAATAGCCATAACTTCTGCGAAAATGCTGTTGGTGTCCACAGGTTGTTGTTGTCTAATTCACCCACTTCTCAATGTACAAATGGAAAACCCAAACAAGAAATAAAGTAGGTATAGGTACCTACTAGATTATTTTAAATTAGTTCTAGGAAAGTTTTAATTGATTTTTCATAATTTTAGGTCGCAGATTGAAAAACGGTAGCACGAATTTGCACACGCGGATACCGATGAATTACCTATATGTATAGGGAATTTTACCATATTGTTAAAAAATGATCTGAAATTTAAGTGACTAAAAGGTTTAATAATACACCATTAACAATTTTCGCACACCACATTAATATTTCCGCTCTTGTTTTCAATCAATTTTTCAACAATTCTCGACTGAAAAGGTAAAACATCTTAAGTCAATTTAGGATGATTTGCTTATTATTAATGGATCTTGTTATCATTTCAAAGGAGCATAGATCTGTCTCATCCGTATTCTTCTATCTCATTCTTTTTCCTTTTTATTAAGGAAATTTTTTTATCTTATGTAGGAAAATTGTATTCTGACACAACGTAAAATATCTTAAATCTACATAAGATGTTGTGTTCAATCGAATAAAAAAATTATAAGCAGACTTTAGATAATTTTATCTAAGGAGTTTGTTATGATTGTAAAAAGGTAAAATATATTAAGTTGACTTAAGATACTTTACCACATGCAAACCAAACAAAAAATCACCCTTAAGTTGACTTAAGATACAATTTGTCAAAAAATGTTTGAAAAGTGAGAAAAGGTTAATCATCTTATGTTGATATTAGATGTTTTCGTGAAATTTAAACCGTTGTTTTCTGAGCCCTAAGTAGACACAGGATAATTTACCGTTTGTAAAATAAAAAAAATACACGCAATAACGATGACATTAGATACATTCTGACAATGGGAATTAAGATGAAAAAACCTAAGACGGATTTTTGTAACAAGTGTGAAATTTTCAAAATGAAAATTGATTCGGCACAAGATGAAACTGAAAAAGAATACCAAAAATGTATGCAAGAAAAACACCACAAGGAAGCAGATGATGCCTATAAAGCCAAAGATGCTGATAAAACCACTGCCAAAGAAGATACTAGTATTAAACTCCTTACGTTTGATCTACAAAAATGTTTGCCAACTCCAAATTTAGAAACTTCGGTATCGTTTTATAAAAGACTATTATGGACTTACAATTTGACAGTGCATGACTGTGTGTCTGGACAACCAGTTTGCATGATGTGGCATGAAGGCATTGCTAAACGTGGTGGAAACGAAATAGCTTCAAGTATATTGCAATACTTAAAATCCATCCGAAATGATTGTAAGCATATAATTTTGTATAGCGACTCTTGCGCTGGACAAAATAAAAACGCATTTGTTTAAACTATGTTTTCAACATTTATGCAGAGCAAAACAACAATTGAAACCATCGACCATAAATTTCTTGTCCCGGGGCATACGCATATGGAATTCGATATCGACCACTCCTTGATAGAGCGTAAAAAGAAGAAAACGCATGCACAGATTTATCATCCACGGTACATTGGTACTTGTTTATTTTAGCATTGGGAACCAAAAACATTTTTAAAGTACATGAAATGGACCAATCAATGTTTTTGAACTTTTCAGCGACCTTAAAAGAAAAATTTATGTGGCGAAAAACAAATACTAACGGAGAAGCTTTTAAATGGAGTTCAGTTAGATGGCTGAGGTACACAAAAACATTTGGAATTGTCAAGTATAAGACCAGTTTAGCAGAAGAAGAGGATTTCAAAATATTGAACACAAAGAAAAGGGGAATTACCAGATTAACCACAAGTGATGTAAAAACGGCATACAAAGGATCCATGAAAATAAGTGCTGCAAAGAAAAAGGACCTTATTGATATGCTTGATTTGATAAATTCAAATTATCATGACTTCTACCTTAATCTGCAATCCGATGATCAACCGGATATTCATCCAGATCTTTCAGAGGACTCGGAAGAAGAAACCTAATTTTTAACTACGCATTTTATTTTTGAGTTCGAAGATATACTTCAATAACTTAAAAATAACATCAAATATATTATTGATCTCTATGAATTCTCTTAAAGTTGATTTTATGTTACCGTTAACTTTTTTTAACTGAAATGTGATTTAAGAATAGTCGTTTATGTTTGAAGCTTTTATTTTTAAATTTAATAAAAGTATTAAAATTTCATCTTATGTCTCGTTTATTTTTTCTAAAGCATTTGCAATTCATCTTACATCAACTTAGTAGCTGGGAAGATTTTTCGAAAAGAGTAGGCAAAGAATCTTATCTCAACTTAAGATTTTAGAAATCAATAATTGAAAAAAATTTTAATTAGGCAAACTATCTTAAGTCATATTTAGGCATGTAACTCACCAAATATAAACAATATCTTCTCACAATAAATTTAAAAAAAAAGTACGTTAAATTTTACATTAAAAAAGTTTCTTTTAAGAAGTCTTTGTTTGAAAGTTTTTTTGGAAAGCTTCTATTTAGAGTTTTTTTGCTCTCCTGAAAAATGCTAAGAATAGACTTAAGATGATTTACCTTTTTAGTCGAGAATTATAAAAAAATGTTCAGCTGTCATCCGCGTACTGCTGATTTTGACACTGCTCTGCGAACGAGAAAGAGATATATCGTTGTTACCTAAAAAGCCCTATTCCCAAAATCGATTAAAAAATTATATGCGTGTGAACACAAAAATTAAAAAATGGTATAGTATGACTATTCATGAATATTGACAGCACTATTTGTCGTTAGTCAGCTAGTAGAGAAAATAGATCAAAATAACCTTTTCTTTCTCTGGGGAAATCATTCCTTATTAATAGCTTCTTTCTTTCTTCTTATTATGTCTTCTCTTGAATATATGTAAGTTTTTTCCTTTCCGAATTGATTTTCAATTTTTTAATTTTATAATAATTGAACATTATAAGCAACAAAATCTAAAACTTACATATAATAACTAGCTAAACCGGTGAACTTCGTATCACCTAGTTCGTTACTTACAACTTTTAATTTGTGATTACTGGTTGCACTATGTACGTTTAAGATGTTTCGTTATTTACACAAATTTATTCATAACTAAAAAAAAATTGGAAAACAGTCGACTTGACGGGCCATCCCTGCAACTTCCCACTATTTTTGGACATTAAGTGCATTCAATTTTGTGAATTTTAGTGCTTCTGACTTCGCAAAGCTTTTAATTAAAAAAAACATTATTTTTTGAAATTTTAAATGAAAATAAGCTGACTCGTCAAACATTGTTTCGTCATTTATATTATTCCTAGGAAACATTTTTTTAGTTCTATAAAAATAACTATCTACTATAAGTGTGTGAGGATGTACTTTATAATCGAAAGTGTTAAAAGCAATAAATGTATGCTTTTTTTAGGTTAATGAATTAATATTTATTAAAATACCTACTATATTTTGAATTATAATTTCTGATAGCTATCTAAACATCAAAAATAATTATTTACATTGTTACTATCAATTATGGCAGTTGAAAGAAAAATTAATCTCTCAGTGCAATAGAGTGTACAATATTCTTGGTTAGTCCGTCTTTAGCCAACACAAACAAACTGGATGGTTTCCCCACGCGAGAACATGCCACATAATAGTTGTCCGTGGGAAAAGCATGGTGTTCCCAAATCTAAGCCACATACAGAGGACAAACTTTTTTCATAAACGCACAAAAAATTAAGAGCGAATACCTAATTTTAATTAAATCACTTGTAGTTCTTTTTACATTATTTTCATAGTAAGCTAACATAGTACCTACTGATTTAAGGCAAAATAAGGAGTCACCCTGGAAACTCGTATACAGCTTCATATTGGCGTACTAAAAGTTGTGTGCAAAGGATAATGGTACTGACGGCTCCGAAGAACCACGGCCTAGTGACTACACCCAATCCTTTTGTGTGCGTTGTTAGTTCTACAAAGATCGAAGGGGAAGTACAATAATTCGTCGAAACGAACGACTAAGATGAGATGCACTTTTCATGACAATTATAGTTTTGGAAAATTTGTCACTTCCTCGCAAGAGGCCGGAGCAGGACCCCTGAAAAAACATTAGATGTACTCAGGGCTCGGACCCAGAACTACGAAAAGTTAGTTATTCAATGTCAAAAGTAACAATAACCGCGTGTTTCGCGATTATTTCGGTTTCTCTCAAATAAGTGATGCTGACACCTATTATTCAAATTGTAGAGCATACAATTTGTGACAAATTTCGTAAAAATATTTTTTTCCATGCCCTCAACTGTTTTGAGATAGAGGGCGGAAACCGTATCGCGCCACTCAGCTATACATACTGTAATGAAAGGTCGTGAGTTAGAAAAAAGTTGTTCCTTCGAAATATTATCCAGGCTGCTGAAGGAGTTAACTTAAAGTCCCGACGTCTAGAAGGTGAGCCGTGAAAAGGGAAGGGTCATAAGGGCCCTTTTTTTATCTTTCGCTTATAGCTTATATTAAATAACAGCTCATAAAATTTACATTTTGTTATTTGATTTTTTTTTTGAAGCCTCAACCGTTTGCGAGCTATGCATCGCTTAAGAGAAAATTCTTACTCAGTGTTTATTTACATGAGATCAATTAATTAACTGAGAGTTAAAACTATTTTTTGTCAGATTAATAAATTGTAGATAAATAATTATTGCACTGGAAATTAATGATAAATTTACGATGATAGTAAAATTAACATCAGAGTTGCACAGAAAAATTAAAATAATACGTATAACAGTCACTGCTACGATAGATACACAAATAAAACCAAAAGAAATGGCTGAAAAATGTATAGTGAGTGAGAGAGTAGACCGACTTCGTCCTCATCCCTACTCCGTGATGTTTGCTGAATGAGTGGTGACACCTGACGGGGATAACTGATCGATTGATAATTGATCAGTTGTCGACCGGTGATGGCGGGAGATCAAATTAAATTGGGTTGATCAGAGTAATATGATTTTTTTCATTCTAAGTCATGACAAAATAAAAAAAAATCCTTGCAAAATAAGTTAAAGTTTTTAATTGACAAATAAAAAATAGGGGATTGGTTTTGTATGCTGTATCATAAAAAAATTAAAAAAAAAATTTGTCCAAAAAAATAAAAAATAAATTTAGGGGTGGACCACCTTTAACATTTAGGGGGTTGAAAAATAGATGTTGTCCGATTCTCCACCCTGGCCGATATGCATGCTTCGGATGACGAAAATCGGTCGAGCCGTTTCGGAGGAGATAGATTACAAACACCGTGACAGGAGAATTTTATATGTATATAAGATAAAACAAGTAGTAAAATTACTAAGCAATAAAGGTGTCGCATACATAATTTCGGTTATTTATTTAAACTGATGCAGATGGGTTACAAAATTAGTCTTTTATTTATATTTTGTTTAATTATGAAAGATATACTTAATGTTCGTCCTATTGATTGGAGGTTCAATGCACAAAAGAAAGATTTATGGCGGGTTGGTTTGACATCTTAAAAATGGTCTTAAAATAGCGTTATTTTGGCGTTCAGAAGTGCCGGTTATATTTCCGCTGTTAAGTTAAAAGGTGCATGTACAATACTGTAGTTGTTAAGTGTGCACGAGCAACACTGCCTGATTTATCCGATTTCCAGCTTGTTCACGCACATTTGCAAGTGCCGTGGTATTTGCTCATGCAATTTTCTACCTCCAAAAAGATATCAGCTATATAAAGAGATACATAAAAAGATACACATTGAAAAATAGGTAGCGAAGAAGATCGCTCGATTTTATGGGGGATTTGTATTGATGTTCGAACAAATGCACAGTAGCTGAAAAACATAATCCCTTCTGGCCACTGGAAGCGTGCCTGCTCCATTAGGTCATTTGATAATAATGATGCTGACGTTTCGATCGCGATTATACTAATAGCATGGTTTCATCCAGTAGCTACCTGAAAAAAGAAAAATAATCAAACCAAAAAAAATTTATTAATGATGAAAAATGAAATTGATTTAAAGATTCCTATCATTAATTTACATGTTTGAATATCTTGGCAATTTTCTTTTAGTGTTATTCAACACTCAACACTATATATATATATATATATATATATATATATATATATATATATATATATATATATATATTATATATATGGTATTGTTTGAGGGTTAGTCTCCATGTTGTGTGTATAGGTATTTAATTGAATTTAACAAATTAAACTTTAAAGTTTAGAAATATTTTTGGTTTATTATATAAAATTACTAATAATTTTCACAACATTTAACATATAACATTTAAAATTTAATTTAAATTTATATTTATTTTTGCGACGCGTTTCGGACTGACATCCATCATCGGGCATTGACTTTTGTTGACTGTACTGTGTTGTTCGTATTATTCTGCCAATTGTAGTTTTTTTTTTTTAATTTAATAATTGTTGTTATAGAGGATTTATGTATTTGTCTCTTTTTGCCTCCAGTAATTGAGATACATAAATCCACTATAACAACAATTATTAAATTGAAAAAAAAAAAACAACAATTGGCAGAATAATACGAACAACACAGTCAACAAAAGTAAAGCCCGATGATGGATGTCAATCCGAAACGCGTCGCAAAAATAAATATAAATTTAAGTTAAATGTTAAATGCTGTGAAAATTATTAAACATTTTATATTATAAAACAAAAACATTTTTAAACTTAAAAGTTTTATTTGTTTAATTCAATTAAATATACATATATGGCATATTCATACCATCTTTTTGATATTAAAATCTGCATCATATCATATAATAGTTCCTTGAATAATTTGGTGAACTCTTAACAGTTTGAAGGGTTTTCTAGTTAAACCTTAAACTTACACGAATGAAGTTTCGTAGCTTAACGTGGAAGCAAAATATTATCCATGTTCCAAGTTGCAAGTAACTTTCGGATCAAATACCGAATTCACACAAAATTTTATCAAGTCTCTCGACTCGATATAGTTTCCGAGTAAGTTTTCAGTGCCCGCAGATCTTAGACATGAATTATTATTACTAAATAAATATGTAAAACACCAGGCGCACCGGAAATCCTGATAAGAAGCTGGGTTCGTTCACGGAAATTGAGTGCCTAACCTTACTGTCATTTGCTTACAGATCAATCCCAGAAATGTGTATACTTGTGTATATGTGTATACTATATGTAACTGTTGACTTCTACTCATGTTTGCTCAACTAAACAACGAAAAATCCTGATGAAATCATCAAGCGCTCATGAATTTCAGAAATAAGGATGTTTGCACTTCGAAAACTAAACAACGAAAATAATTGCAAGCATTTGTCAAAGTGTCGTAGGTAGGTACTCTCACCTCTCACAATAGAGGTTTGGGTCCAATTCCAAACTAAAACCTGTTTTATCAGCGAGATTTTTTCCGAACTAGAAGCTAGAAGGGGTAGAAACATTAGGCCGCGGCTCCATCAGAAATATTTATTTCAGATATTATGTCAGTGGGTATTTCTGAGGTTTATATTTTTTTTACTATGTGGGCAGAAATATGTCTTGATATTTCGCATAATTCATGTGATTCAAAAATTTTCAGTAATTTTTGTTTTTTTTTCATTAAATTATATTATTGTATGCGATTTTTGTTTTTTAAATGTTTAATATGCACACAATAACAACAAAACAATACAAGAGCATAAACTAATTGCATTGTATATACATTTCTATAGTATTTTCATGCTGAATAATCACCGCCTGGCCATCTTGAGAAACGTGTGATAAACACATTTTTAGGTTCGTGCATTTAATAGTTGTCTATTCTGTAACCCTGACAACAGTCGTAAACATATATTATTTTTGTTTTGTTTACGACTCTTGTCAAGGAAATATGGATTTTAGAGCCAATAAAATACATTATATATTATTAATTTGTTTCGTAGACGACTATTGTTAGGGTACCAGAAGAGACACTTAGTAAATGTAAGAACCTCCAAATGTGCAGTTAACAACTTTCTTTAGATGGCGCTGCTCCATGGTTGTACTATAGAAATTTATATACAATGGTTTCGTTTTAATTGAAAACAACAAATCTTTAATAACATATTTATCAATAGCTAATTTATAATTGACTGAAAATTTGATAGCTAACAAAATTTTTGACAACAGTAATACCAAGTGTATCAAAAAAAAAACTTTTCACAAAAGGTAAGAATATTCAGTGTATCAACTCTTTTGATAGTTGATAACTATAATACTGATTTGTTAATAGTTATCAAATATCGTAGGTATTGATATTTGACAACCATAATAGGGACCATTATTCTTTGTTTTTTGAGTGCAAAAGATTTGATTAAAAATTTAGGGGAACAAATATTTTTGTGTATACTTACGGTGACCATCCCTTCTCTTTTTGAGAGGGCAGTCCTGTTTTTAGGTATCATCTTGCCTTGGCTCTGATAAAGCATCGCTTCCCAATAGATCAGCGAAATCAAGCATCATTGCGCGTGGTTAGTACTTGGATGGGTGACCGTTCATGTGCTATCCATGTGCTGTTGGCATCTGTTCTCTGTTCTCTGTCTTTCTTCTGTTGTGTATGTCTCTGTCATGTATCAGTCTATTTCTCTTGTGTTGTTCAAGCCGATGGCCTAAGCTGCTAGTGCTTATATGTGTCTCTACTTCGTAGATTTATCTACGGAGTAGAATAATATGTAATGTAATGTAATGGATTTTAGAGCCAATAAAATACATTATATATTATTAATTTGTTTCGTAGACGACTATTGTTAGGGTAACAGAATAGACACTTAGTAAATGTAAGAACCTCCAAATGTGCAGTTAACAACTTTCTTTAGATGGCGCTGCTCCATGGTTGTACTATAGAAATTTATATACAATGCTATTTGGTTGAAAATGGCTGCCAAATAATGAAACGCCAAATTTATTTCTTCTACCATGACAAGAAATAACTAGAGAAATGTATGTATGTCTAAAAATAAAAGAAATCAAGAAATAAGGGGTCTTCACAAGAAATATTGACTACATGACACATTTTATGGAATCATTCATTTCAGGTGGAGGCTCGGGGTTACGACTAGACAGAAAAATAGAGACAATTTTAATATACCTATACCTATATTTAATTTTTATCACAGCTAATACGTGCGACCCAGTCTTCCGTTTCATTAAACATCGAAAAGATTATTATAGTGATGAGATGATACTTACATCTTTTCAATCATAAAAAACAAATAAAAGAAACTGACATCTGTGAAGGACAGCATTTCGAATTGACTCGTGCTTTGTGTCCAGAATTGGATGCAGAACAAAAAGTAAAAGTTAAATGTACATTTCGATTGCGTCAAGTGTCATGGCTCCAATGGTTAAAAAGAATCACAAAAACATTTTGTAATAAAAAAAACGAAAATCAAATAAACCTAAAACTTAAGAACAACTTCAGAGCGCGGACTGTACTAACCAACTCAACGGATAAAATGTGAAAACCATGAACAAATTGCTAGATTGTGGAATCGCGGCAATGCAAACGTATACGGATGGGACGTAAGAAATGTTTTCGTATTAAGAGTCTTCTTCTTTCGTATCGTTTGTAAAGAAGTTGAAATAAAATATCAGATTGGACTGCACGTGTTCAAAATCCTGACTTTTACGGATTATTATTGAACGCTTGATTTTTTGTTCCCCTTTTTTTTTGCTTCAAGGATCATCTTTTGTTTTTATTTGGTACGTTTTAATTTAAAATGGAAACAAAAAGAACAGAAAATAAAGTTGGAATCCTTTTTTGTGTTGTTAATGTTGTTTTTGTTGGGTGTAAGCCTTTTGAAAGGATTGTTATATTTTTCACTTTATAATCATCATAATTCAGGGCACTTGGATCTGGTTTTAGTTGTATTGCTTCAAGACATGTGGAACATTTAACATCCTCCATGTTGATGGGCGATTTATCTTTATTATGGTAGTCACCTTTGGAGGACTTTTTGTTAAAGGCAATTTTGTCTGCTCTTTGGGATTGGGATTCCCGGTTAAGCACTTTTCGACCCGAAGCCATTATTTGGACTGGTGGACTGAATAAATAGTAGGAGTTTTGCGAGTTTTAAATTTATATCGTGTGTTAAATGGCAAATTGACTGGCCAAATGCAAAAACGTTGACAGCGTGCTTAATTTTTTGGCGGGAAATTTTAATATCTCGTTTATTATGAAGGTGGTATACAAGTATGCGTAGGTGCACCGAGTGAAGTGCATAACTGCATATATTTATGTACATTCATAGGCTGGCTAAAATTGGTGTTAACTGGGCGCAATGTAATTCGGGTATGTATAATTATAGATAAGTATACCTACCTACCTTATAAAATTCTAAGGCGCCCAATGAATCAAGAGATCGTGTCGCGCTCGCCAAATTGATGTGAGCGAATGCGAAAGTCCGAGTTGATGCGTGCGATTTCGATTATGGTTTTTCTTTGAGTCGAACAGGCATAAATAAGAATTTTCGAAAAAAAGTGATCCCAGCATTGTGGGTAGTATAAATAGCCTTAGTTACTCGTTACATCAGCTATCTGCTAGTGAAAGTCGCTTCAAAATCTGTAGAGCCGTTCGTTTCCGAGATTAGCCGGAACAAACAGACTGAAAGATAAAAAGGCTGATAAACAGACCAGTATACAAAATAATTTATAACTGGTTTTTAAAAGTACCTACCGCACATATTTATTTAAATCTAGTTGTTATTTTGACATTGAAAACAGACACTTCTTCAATTTTATTTTGAAACCACTCTTAAACGTTCTTGTTGATTCTCACAATTTAAAATGTTTTATTATTCTAATGGGGTTGTATATGAAATTAAATTTAAACGATTTATTTAATATTTTGTGATATTAAAATAACTTTTGCCACGGGACAACATTTGGGGGCAGTTGGATGACGAAATTGAATGCTTCGTCATTATTTACTGATCAAAACTTCGTTTTTTTTTTCTTGGGAATACAAAGAATTTTTTTTTATTTTCTATAACTAAAGTCTAATGCGGTTATGTTTTGAATGAAAATAAGCCCACCCTCTATCAACATAGATAAATTATTTTATTTTCCTATCATCATTACTGATATTTGGAGAAAGCCCTCTTAAAACTATTTAAGGATATACAGATACCGCAATCATAATTTAAACGAACATCTAAGTAATTAACTTTGAAAAGTAAGATACAAAACAAAAAAAATAATTTATGATTAATTGGTAATTAAGGTTGAACTCGGAAATAATATTAGCATCTTCCAATAATCTTTTTCGCAAACTAAAAATTGCCAAAACTAATTGCTGACACGAATAATTTTTTTTTATTCCCTCAGCATCAAAACCATGAATCCACAATTGTCTCCAGCACACAACAGAACTGTGGAGCAACACCACAGCAAAACAGACTGACACAAAACAGAAGTCATTCGCATCTGGTAATAGTAGTAATTTGCAATCAGGCCTTGGACAAGGAAAGTGGCTACATGGAGGCAAGAAGAACACGTTAAGAACTTCATATATCTTCATCTGGGGAGGTTGCGTGCACAATTGGTCTCGGACTCCCGCCCGTCCGCATGGCTTGATCCCGCAACAGCAGCAGCAGCTTGGCGCACGGTAGTCTTGGAACTCATAATACTGGCTTAGCTCATTGTACGCGATGTAACACGGTAGCCGAGACAAAAAGCATCAAAAGAGAACCGAAGTTGAAGAGGCGCTGCTGTTGCAAAGAAAATTGACCACGCTTCTCTGGGCTTTGGACCGGGATTTTTTTTTTTTTTTTATTTGGGTAACTTTTTTGCATAGCCAACGTAAATAATTACCTTTTGTCGACTGAAAACCAATTTATGGTGGACACAAAGAAAAATTAGCTACAAAACATAAAATTATTACCTTTTTCCCTTTAGGTGAATTTTTTGCTGGATGCTGAACGGAGGTCCACTGTTGGTTTGGTAGTTGGACGCGCCTATTTTCGGCTACTGGTTGGTCGGTTCGTGATTCGCGGTGATGGATAATGGCCGAGGTTATAAATGATCTCTAGCAAATTGATTGCTTTTCGGACATATTTTTTTTATAATTATTGTATGTTAAATGTTTGATATATGGAATAGAAGTCGGATTTCTTTTGTCTAAAATTATTAAGACGATATGAAGTTTAGTAAAATAATATTGTCTCTGGTTAGCTTTGTAAGCGTTCCATATAAAAAAATACAGTGTTTTTGTTTCGCGTTAGCAATATAATAGAAGATATAATAGACACAAGGTCTATTTATATCTTCATTATCTTCATAGTTTAAAAGGATTCCGAATAAATTGACACATTTTATCAAGAGTTGAAAAGTTTTAAGGAAAATTTAATTGTTAATCGCAATTTTAAGTAAAATGGCTAGCTAAAAAATTGCTTATTGCTGTTAAAAGAGTTTAAATCGACTTACAAACGGAACAATGGATAACCTGGCGTGGTATTAGCGAACAAAACGAAACGGAATTTCAGCGTGATCCACTTCTTCTTAAAAAACGAAGCCAGCTAGCCGCTTCCAATTTTGCACCGCAAGTTGACTGAGGTCGTTTTCCACTTGTGTGCACCATCTTTTGGGGGGTCTTTCAATGCTGCGTACACCATCAGAAATGGACTCGAAGACTCGTCGGCTTGATGCGTTGGTGTTCATACGCTCCACGTGACCCACAGCCATCTCAGCCGTTGTATTTTCAGCTTCTTGACCAGGTCAATATCGCTGTATAGCCCGTATAGCTCATCATTGAATCTTCTTCTCCATACTCCTTCGATACACACAGGACCAAAAATCACTCGAAGAATCTTTTTCTCAAAACACTTTAGTAACTTCTCATCATCCGGGTCTTTTAATGCCCCATACAGCAAGACTGGGATGATCAAGGTCTTATATAACGTCTCCTTGGTTCTATGAGATATGGCTTTACTACTTAAATGCTTTCTAAGCCCGAAGAAATAGCGATTGGCAAGAATTATTCTGCGTTTGATCTCTGCACTGATGTCGTTTTGCGTTGTTATAGTGGATCCCAGTAAGACAAAGTCCTTGACTACTTCAAAATTATATCTATCCTATCCATCGTAATGTTTTGCCCGAGTCGACGATGTTGAGATTCCTTTCTCGTTGATAGCATATATTTCGTGTTGTCTTCATTAACAGCTGATCCCATCTTTGCCGCCTCCGATTCAATACTCGCAAATGCACCAGTCACAGCTCGCTTATTTCTGCCGATTATGTCTATGTCATCTGCATACGCGAGTAGTTGAACGGACTTTTGATAAATTGTACCAGTAAGCGTGAAAATCGCAAGTCAACACCAGTTGACTTGCGATTTTCACGCTTGTACCAAGCACAAGGTACATCAATGCACCAACAGCTTGTCTGTAAGGAAATTTCTGCTTCTCGATTTGTTCTTTCCCTGTTGTAGAATTTTCTGTATTTTAGTCATATAGGTGTTGAAAATGCCTTGCATTCAGAAAAATTAAATCTTTCTAGAATACTTCTTGCATGTGCTGTCTGTTTAATTTTAATGTTCTTGCCTTTTATTTCAATTTCCTCCTTTAAAATGATTTTGAACTCTTACTTAAGTTCAGTAATAAATACGTCTAAGTCCTTTTTATCTGTGGCTGCAACTAAACCATCATCAACGGTCAAAACTAATATTAGCTTTTTCCTGTTGCGCTCTCGAATACACAAACATGGATCAGCTTCACTTGTTTTAAATCCCAATTTCAAAATAAAATTTCCAAAACGTTTATTCCAACACCTCGACGACTGTTTAAGACCATTAAAATTCTTTGAGGATTGCATACTTTGTTTGTATACCATCGCTGTATCCCTCTGGTTGTTTCATGTATGTGGCTTCCTCAAGTTCTCCTCAGTGGAAGGCTTGTGTTAAACACTTTATGGAATTTAAATCACCTGTTCATTGGAAATCAATTTCCATCACTGAAACACCACTTCAAATATAGACGTTTTCGAGAAAAATTAGATAAACTGTTACCTTTATTCATAAAAGGGAGGTTTAGCCTGGCTAAAAAAATTCAAATTCCATCTCTAGGGAACACTGGTCATAAACTTGTACTCCTCCGTCTCCTCCCGTAGAAAAAAAAATTTACACGCATTCTTCTATAGGTACGTGAATATTTGTGAACAGCTAAATGCAAAATTGTAAGAATGTATTGTCTAGCCAAAATCGCCAGTCCCATTTGAATAACACTGCCACGCATACAGAGTTAAAACTCTGCAGTTTTGAAAGTTTGTAGGCAAAAGTGGGTGAAACCTCCTGAGATGATGCAAATGTAACAATTTATAAACGGGTGGCTTGCTGAAATTTTCTGAGCTCAACCCAAAATGAATCACTCAAGCGAACATACATACCTATATAGACAAATATAATTTCGTTAACTGCCTAATTGTGAAAACGTTATGGTAGTTTTATTACGTGAATTGAGCCCAACTTTGCTAACAAAACAATCTTAATTAATTTTTTGGTGCCTATGTACAGTTGTACACTACCTACCTCCTTTATATTTTGCGTATATACTGCTGTTACAAAAATCTTGTCATATTCTTATAAAGTACTCCAATTAGAACTTATCTTCTTCAGTCCTTTTCAAGCTAAAAATATCGACGATTCCTCAGATTTCATATATCTCGATAATATTACCTACTTGAGCGATTTTAAACTTGAGAGAATAGAATATAGAAGACTCCCGAAAACACACCCGCACATCAAGTTAAACGTGAAAAATCGTGTTACGCCGAATACAAATTCAGTAGCATCAACTATTGCATCAGCAATATAACCAACCACCAACTGACATCGTCAAGCAAAAGCAAATTGTGTGATGAAATAAAAAGTAAGCCCCGCTGATCCTACGTTTTAATAAAACATCAAGATACAGCTCATGAAACTGGTTTGACGTTATTCGTCTATAAAACGAGGACATTCCCTAGATTAAAAACAAAACAGAAATAAATCTAGAAAAAAAATCTATAAGCCAAAAATACGTTATTAAGTAAATTGCAGTCCTTTCCGATTATATAGGAGAATTAATATCCATATCCTGGGTCCAGAAAGGTGGCAATTGGAACCCTTGCCATATATAAAAAAAAACAATCACAATAGAACTTGTGGTTTGATAGGACATTGCCCACATACAAGCCTCCAGCGCAGCCGCAAACCTCCAGTTTGATTAATTTCAGATACAGACGGCTAAAAAATTATACGTGTGTTCATATAAAAATTGAAGTAGGCCCAATGCACTATCAGGAACTTCCTACCTTTGTATACCTCGTTCCTGAAGAGTGGGCTGCGCTGCTGCCTTATAGAGTGGGGGCAAGGAGTTGTTGCTGTTGTTGATACTGACGCTCGTGCTCCAAAGACTTTATTTTGAAACCTCGTTGTATTTGCAAAGCACAGTGCGACATCGATTGCCCTAGTGCATGGAATGGATAGCAACGAGTCGAAACTTGTTTGCGATCGGGTGTTGCTTCTACTGTCGATGCTGTACACAGTTTAACTACCCCCGTACACCACGCTACTCCAAAACTGGTTATGTATCTTTGGCTTACGTACGATATACGAAATACGATGGAGTATCGTAGCCTGTGCGCCTGCGCGCGTGTGTTTTCCGTCAACCCATCCCATGCCCCGATAAAGATACAAACCAAAACGTAGACTGTACTTTTCAATCCACATCTCCATCACGGTGTCGTGGTCGTCATGATCTTCATCGCCATCATCCTGTTTTCTGCTCTGTTTACGTCTGCCTTAGAGATGCTTGATAAAGCCAACAGATTCGCTTATCCAAAAACTTTCCGGATTTGCTGCAACTTGCCAGCAATTAAAGTGGGTTTTCCGTTTTCGCCTGTTTTATAGTTTGAGCCAGAAGGTAGCATATAGAGAGCAACCAGCAACGCATGGGCGTCTAGCGAAGGCAGTCAACTCGGTAGTTGTTGTCTTTCACAAACTTAAACATAGCTTTACCATGCAAGTCGTTGTATTTATGGTTAAATAAAGACCCGACTTCACTTCGTCGAATAGGTAGGCAGAGTAAAGACAACACATTTTCTTGGTAATAACTTGTCTTTCGCCTACTCGTATAGGTACTTATCTACTCGTATAGCTCTATGCAGCAAACTCCAAGTAATCCTAACGTTCTTGTCTTGTATACCTATATATCTTTTTTGGCTGTATGTCGTTTCGTTAATTACTATAATTTAGACAACACAAAATGGGAGCAACAATGAACAGTTAAAAAAAATATATCTTGTAAACGATAACATTAAGTGCGTTAACCTTTTTATATCAAATACCAAAAGTAATTATTACGCAAGCTCCGAACTAAATGATATTAAAGGAAAGGCTCGGGGTAAATGCTTGTCTTGTGAAAATGAAATTTGAGTAATTATTAAGAAATTTAGATGTGATATACTAGCAGTACTACTATGTTTGAACCAATCATTTAATAGTTTGATGTTTTTGAACAGACCCTAATACATATATCTAAAAACCTATAAAAATGTTATTTATTATTTTTTGGTCCAGCCCTGCATTTAGATATATTCACAACTCGTGGGATTCAGTAAATGAAAGGAGAACATATTAATCGAACACTTACAAATGTTCAACGTCTTATATTTTGAATTTTTCATGCAACTGTCGTTTCATTTGAAAAAACTTTATTTAAAAAAAAAAAAAATAATTGCAATTATTCGTGCTTAGAAAAAATTTAAATAACAATCAGATATATTACGATGGCGACAAAAAAAGTTGGTCCGATAATTCTGAATGTATCAATGTATCGTCACTTAAGAGCCTAAAAGGGTAAGCCAATTCGGTTCAAATTTAATAGGTAATGTTCCTAGGGTAAAATGCCCGATGCCATATCAAAAACATTATTTTTCTCTAGAACGGCTCCAAAGATGTCAACCAAATTTTCACATTAATGTAATAAGAAGGCATAAAAGGTCTATGTTAAATAGCGGAAATGAAACTTTCAAAGGAAATTCGTTTAGCGCTAATTAATTTAACATATAGGTACAGGACTACAGGGTGATTCACATAAGGTTGTCCAAAAATATGGAACAAGTAGGTTGGGCTGAGACAAGAAAAAAAAACGTACGGGAGGGGGTTGTTGTTTTAGTGAATAGTTTTTGAAACATTAATTTTCAAACTCAAAATAAAAAAAAAAAATTAAAAAAAAGTTCAAAGTATTTTTTTTCAAAACTTTATGTAGTTAAGTATAATTTTCGGTCTTATAAGTTTTTGGTCAAAAAATAAAACTACTTTATTTAAAAAGAATTAAAAGGATAGATTTCTGGCTTTCCAAAAAGGTATAGCATGGCGTTGTAAGTTGTACCGTTGTTTTTTAATAATTTTTGTTCTTTTCTAAGTATTTTTTTTTTGGAAAATTGGCCCTCCCAAATTTCCATCAAGATAGCCCTATCTACTACCTGAAAAGTGCAAGTCATCCTATTTCTATTTTTTACTCAGGTTACAAATATGTATTATTTATCTCTAATCTGGTTTTGAATAATATGAAATAAATCAATATTGTTTGGTAAGTGAGGCTTAACATAGTTATTGTTGCGGAAATTATAGTTGAGATTCGCATAAATTAATCCTTTACTGGTTTGTAATTTGATTTTTGTTTTCTTTTCATTAACTACATTTATGATAGCATTAACACCCATATTGCGATTATCAATTAATAGTTGATAGTTGATAAAAACTTAAATTTTATATTTTATAAAACAATTCATGAAATGTTTGGACAGTTAAAAATTGTAAGTGAAAATTTGGACAGTTTATGAATTAATTGCTTTTTAAAGTACGAAATTTCATTATTTATCAACTATCAATTGACAATCGCAATATGGGTGACAGTTTTCCTTTCCAAGAGTCTCCGTTGTTGGTTTTCAGATCAAGAAAACGGTTGCAATGCTCCGCCATTTCCATTTCCACTCTGCGGCTTCCTTGCTTCCTTACTACAATGGTACTGATTTCCTTTGCTAATCTACTGTCTGAGTTTATGCGTTTTAAGAATAGTCAACTTGCATTTTGAACGTCAACTTGCATCTATTTTAAATAAAGGAGAAGGTCAGGTTTTCAATAGAAGTATATAATGTGGTTTGGGTTTGCTGTCGTTAAAATATTAAGGGTGTAGAAACGAAGGAGGAAAGTAGTAATGAAATCACGTATGAACATTTTAAGACATTTTCTGGTTGAACTTTGACGTTTCTTGTTTGACGCCGGAAAGCGAAATCGAATTATTTAGAATAATATTGCAACTGTTTTGAATTTTGCTGTAAAAAAATTGAAAAGAAACTATTAGCAATGATATTTAACAAATATTTGTTTTTTTTTCAACAAAAAAAAATAAACTACCACAACTTCGCTTTCCGGCGTCAAACTTCGCTTTCCGGCGTCATTTTACTTATGAACAATCTGTGGTAGTCAAGCTTCAATGACAACAAAGACAAATAATCACCCTTATTGCTATAGTCGTTTTACTAAAACGCCACTAAAACGACACGGCTCCTAAGAGTACTACTGAAGTTTTTGTAAAATTTAAACGTCAGGATTATCTTCGTTGGTCACTGTTCTTACCATTATTTCCATTTAGCTTTAAAAAAAAAACAGAGTTCCGTTCTAGAGCCGTGTCGTTTTACAGGCGTTTTAGTAAAACTATCGCAATAAGGGTGAATGACACGGCAGACATTTCTGCCGTGTCCTTGCTGAGACAGTTGTCATTGCAAGGACAGCTCAAAAAAAAATTGTTATTGTGTCCCATGAGCCATATGACAGAGTGATTACACGGTCATGGAAAATTGTCATTGCAAGGACAGAAAATTGGTGGTCCTTGTGGTTGTCATTGTAGCTGTCCTTGCAAGGACAGCATGTTACAATGGCGATAACACGACATGACAACTCTAGGACAAATAACTACGTCATTGACGTCAGACTGTCAGGACACTTTAAATGACCGTCTAATAGGTAGTAGCTTAATACATCATGAGTTTCCAAATGTTCGCTTTCAGTCAAACGTTCAATTCGCTATTCAGAATGAGGGAGGACCTATAATACTTTTATTTAGAACAGTGGACCTCACCTCAACAACATTCATCTTTCAGAAGAAATTCCAAACCCCAACATCAATTAAAAGTCTTTTTTTTATAATTTTATGGAAATAAATAGAAATTTATTTCATTTATTTAATTTTTTTAATTTTGGTTTTACTTATTTTTTATTGTTTTTCAATTTTTTTTTCTGTTAAATATTTTCTTTTCGTTCATTGTTAATACACAACGTTATTATTTTGTTTTGTTCGGTAAATAAAAAAGCACATTATTGTTGTTTGCGAATTTTTAATAATTTTGTTTAAAACAATGTAGATATTATAATTAAATGTATTTTAATCGGGCGAAGCAATAATTTGAATTGAAGATGTAATAATTTTTAAATTTCTATTATAAATCTGTCAGAAAAGATTTAATGGTTAGTTGGTATAAGAAAAAAATAATATTGCTGCAGATAAGATAATGAATATTATTTTATAAAATAGTTGTTAGCATGATGATAGTTGTTGTTTCCAAAGGAGAAACACTTTTAATATATATTTATATATAATAATAAATTGCAACGTACATAATATTTATTCACATTTATATAAATCAGTTACTTTTCTCAATTTAAAGTATATACATAATAAGTGTAGGTATGTATGTATATAATACTTTTTTCTTTTTTAAAATAATTTACAATCTAAAATTAGCCCTTTTGTCGTAGATTTGTATTTTGTTTTTGTTTGAGGACAACTAAAATTTTACATAAATACAGCATGCGAATTTGTTTTTTTTCTGTTATATAAAATCGAATGAATTTAATTAATTATTTATTTATTTTTTAAGGTGTTCTAAGCCTTCTAAAACAATAATATAATATTTTATACTGTACAAATATTTATACAATTCCAATTAAAAATAAAATGTTACTACACTAATGTAAAAATGTTTTTAAATATTATAACCAATCATGAGATCATTTAAAATTTTATAAAAGAAAATTTAAAAAAAATATATATATATTAATATTAAAATAAAACAAATAAAAAGCAAGAAAACTGGGATCTGCTTAGGCATGTTTCGCGCTAATATCAGTCGTCATCGTGTGTAATGATATTTGTGCCTGAGATGGTTTTGGTTCACATTGCTGGGGAGTTGATGATGAGGACGATGACGATGACGAAGTCAATGATAATGATGATTCAGAGGTGGTGGATTTAATTTCAACAGTTTCCCCCGAAAGATGCGGCACTGACTCAGCTACTTCATCGACAGATTGAACATCAACGACTGCTGTCCGACTGTTATTGCACACCACTGTCTTGCGTTGAGTATAGTAATCTGTAATGAGGAAAGAGAACTTGGTTAGTCAGAGAACAATATGCGATAAGAAATTTTAATTATTACGACGCAAAAACAAAAAAAGAGACATGTCATGAAATAGAACGATGTTGGCATTGTTACAGAAAATATGTACTGATAAGTTCAAGAGAGCTTATCAGTTAACGGATTTGTTGCTACAAATCGTGCCACAATGTCTGGCGGCAAATGGAAAGTTTATAATGCAATCTCAATTTTGGCGCAAAAGTTTTCAATAATAACGCGTATAAACATGTTTGTGTGTTGGTCAACAGGAGACAACCAAACGATGACGATGGATGATAAATGCGAACCAAACAAACAAGAAAATCAAAACAAACCTCATATATGTATGAAGTAGGTTAGGTAGTCATATATATGAATTTTTAAATATATAAGCGCGCAAACAGCGAATAAGGACGCGAAGCACGAGTGTCGTTCGTCGCGGAGTTGTTGCTGAGACGCAAAATATTGGGATGGGAGGCAAAGACTTGATTTCGATTTCGTTTCAACGGCAAACACAACCAAAACCAACAACGACGATTGATGACGACACACCATAACAGTCCACAAGATATTTGGCGCGAATTTTCAAATTTGTGTTTTTGTTGTTGTTTAGCTTAAAAGAGAAATCTCCATTTAGCGTATAAAAGATAATAAATACGTACAAACGAGTGAGTGGCCTGGCCAGGCCATAGTCAGTTGATGAATTTCAATATAAAAACAAACTACCTTCCTTCCTTCGTTTTTAGAGTAAAGTATCTATAGATATAGAACGACGTATAAAGAGAGAACATTGGAAGAACGTTCGAGCTCTGGTTGACGGCCTTGAAACAAAAACAACAAGCAATGTTATTTATGTGTGACTATGCTGCTGGTATTGGCCCGTTTAATGAAATCAATCACACGCATTATATGCCAGAGTAAAAATGTGTTAACGAGAAGATCGTTAAATAGGTACAGTTTATATATGAGCTGTGAGGCACTTGGGCTTCAATTGAGCGTGATATTTTTATTGTTACTTCATGATCGACACAAAATAGTATCTCTTGTTGATATTTTTTTTTATTAAAAACAATTTACTGGTAAAGTACAGAAGAAGGGAGTTTAATTTTAATTTTTCTGATGAGTTCGGCGGGGACATGTGATATCTCTGGGTTCTTATTTGGTTACACATCAAAAAATGCGAGAGTACCTTGCAACTGCTGCTTCTAGTGTTCATTCGATCGATGTTCGTATCTCTTCTTGGGTTACATTATGCACTGATGTGTTACACTGTGACATTAGCTCATCAACCAGATGATAGACATCAACATGGAAGATGAGGGTGGTTGAACCAAATATCGAGAGCATCATCATCCTCATGATAATGACAGATGTCTCGATTTGAATGCGCATAGCTACCTCGAAGTCGCATTAGTTCATGCCTGAATGCATTCACAGGAGATCTAGTTCCAAAGCATACACGCAGTAGGTACCTATATCAAATTCTTTAGTTTAAGTTAACCAAGTTTGCCTTGAGCTTATATATTGTTATGGCAGATGGAAAGCTGATCTTTACTGTTATAGACAAATATAACATTTATTTTCTTTATTAAGTAACTATAGGTATATTATGTAGGTATAGGTACCTAACCCACCAATATTTACGAGAAAAGTGATAACTTTGAAGAACGGTTGTTAAAACTGTGTTTAAGAAAACAAATTTTCGAGCAGATAACGGATAACGTGGAAGACTATGTACCTTGGAGCTGAGACAAAACAACCTAAATGAAGACCTCATCCTTCCATTGTTTTGAAGGCGACTGAAATAAATTTTCTTTGCATTACAGGAAATAAGTCGACACGAATATCCAAGTGAAGATTCATCATTATAAAAATCAAGAGCGATGGAGCCATCTTCATTTTTGAAAATTACAAACTCAATGAAGGTACCTACCTACCTACCTAGGTACCAATCTTCTTTAGCACACGCTACAATTTATTCATGGGTCTATGAAACTTGTGAGGTAAGAATATTCCTGTTCAGTCTGTATGTCGGCCTATAAAGTGTAATGCTACCACATTAATACTATATCCTCTGACTTTGATTTTATCTATTAATTGATTTGCGTATCTGGTGGCGGCTAGCTAGGGACAGAGCATGATGGAGACGCATATCCTAAGATGTAAGCGCCATCATAAGTAAGTAAATAAGGAAACAATAATTCGATACAGGTAGGTGCTTCGAGTTTTGAACTCGTTTGACACTTGATTGTACATTTAAACTTAGTCTACCAAAGTTTTAAGATTGAGATCTATAACAGTAAGGATTGAAATGTAATTTAGATAAAAAAAAAGAACTCACAAGATCCTACCAACCTACCTACAGGTGAATAGGTACATGTCAAAATAGATTGATTTTATCTAGATAACAAACAAAAAGACAGATAAACTTTATGCGTAGGTAGGTATATATGAATTTCTTATTGGATTTAAAATTAAATTAAACACAATTTCAATCTACCTTCAATCTCTTATCAGCCACGCCTTAATCAAATTCATTTATTGACATAAATTTCTATAAATAAAATTCAAACACCGATATGATCAGTAGACAAAATGGCTCACAAAGCATTCTGTGATTCTTATCATCAACTTTTTTATAGGAATGTAAAAAATGTAAAAAAAAAAATAAAAAGAAAACCTAAACTCACATCTGTGACTTAAAACTTATAACGTAGAAGCAACCTACACTTAAGAAGCACACTGGTAATCTAATATACAAAAGTAGGTATTGCCAGCTTGAGTTGAAATAAAAACCAAAATTGTTCAATCAATTGCAAAATATTCCATCTGACGTTTCCATCGCCCTGCAAAACCAAAAATGCCATATTGGGGGTAAAACTTTGACTGATTGGACTTCACGTGTTCAATCAACCTCCTCGTCTCCTTTATAAAAAATAAAGAAACAAATAACAAACAGATGGTAGATCATCGTGAATGGAATTTGAGATCGGGTTGACTCGGTGATCTAGAGAAAAAAAAAAACCTACAAGGAAACTACCTACGACAACACAAGTTAGTCTATATGGGTTTGCCATAGAAGCCAAAGAACCAGAGGGAAAATCAAAATACAACAAAGAATGCATTATTCTACTTGACGATCATAGAGGTAGGTAAACCGTAAACCTATATTCATTCAATCGATCCATATGGGACGTATAACAGTTGCTGTCATTATGGTGCGCGGCCTCGCAAAGAAAAGGTAAACAAAAAATCAAAAATGTTTTTGTTTTTTTTTTATTTTGTTATAAATGCATTCCAACTGTGGCCGTCACTTCACTTTTACAGTTAGACAAGCGGAGGCACCTCCTTAAACAAAAACAAAGTCTTGTATTCTCTCTCTCTTGCTATGGGCAAAATACAAATTTCGTCGTTCCGCGATTCGTACCGCGCTACCGACGACGCTACAACTGCTGCGGGCTGAGTAGTGAGAGCTGCGTGATTGCTATTTTGATTTTGTTTCGTAGGAGTTTCTCTGCGCTTGTTTTAAATAAATACTGGCATTGCATTAGCTTGGAAAGTTGGAAGACAGAGACTTAGTCAGTGACGTTAGATTGAGAGATTTTGCAATGTTCGAGGGAATTTAATTTTTGCCCCTAAATAGAAACCGACTTTGATTTTCAGTTAAATAAAATAATATGTAGGTTCCTAGGTACCTACATAGGTACCTAACTGTTTTTTAAATTCAGATTTTTCTGCATAATGTAATAATAATTGTTATAAAAGAGTAATAAAAAGAATAATTATTATAAAAAGTTGGCTTGGACAAGATCATAAGTCAAAGATTTCAGACCCTACGTTCATCTGGAGTGTTAAATCAAGTTTTACGATCAACTTTGCTGACAACCTTGATCTGTCGTACGGATAGACACACAAGACGTCTTTCCTTTTAAGCTCTGAGCAGAGCTTAAAAGGCACTACTGAGGAGTAGTGCCTGAGCTTGTCGAGGAAGCTCTGAGCAGTGTATGCTCCTAGCGTTCTGATTTAATTATAAAAAAATCTGTCAAATTTCATGAAAACTACATGAAGTTAGCCGCGCTCTTCTTCGTGCTCGGTCTAATCCATCATTTTATCCTGAGCTGGAGCTCATAGAGCGCGCTTCGAGCAAGCTCTTATCGAAAAAAGAAACACAAGTTGAGCGCTCTGAGCGCTCTGATCTAAAAAAGAAACACAGCTTTTTGACAGCTCAGTGCTTGAATTTTGAATGAATGAAAGTAATGATGTGTGAAGAAGAATTATATCAATAGCTGAGTACCTATTGCAAAAATTTTCAATACATTGAGTTAAGATTTTGACAAATAATGATGTTTTGCTTGCCAATTTTTTTTTAAACATGGAATTATTTATTACATAAACACTTAAGCACCTATTGCATTTCCATTTAACACTTTTTCGATGGCGTCAATTGACACGGTCAAATAAGAGGCCGGTTGTTAGTGGTCAAGAATTTTTTGTTTAATGGCATTCAGCAGATGCGAAAAATGAAATTCAATCAGGAAAATAAATACATTAATTTATTTATAACAAATACCCTGGTACATATATTTGTTATATCAAACACTTGTTTGGCACGAAAAATTCTTTGAGTTATTTGTAATCGATAAGTGTATTTTTTTAAATCAGATGAAATCATGTCATTATTGACTTGAACATTTTTCCCGATTTATTCTCCTGATCAAGCGAAAATAGACGCATCCCACCAAACTATTTCTCACTGAGATGTCAATATCAATTTGAAAGAACCAGAGTATTTTGCATATTTCTCACTGCAAACATAATAGGTATGTATTACCAAAATTTATTTGTAGTCATTTGTTATCTCGGTGTGTTATTTCTTTGTTTTATTCTGACTTATAACTAGGTAGTTCTTTATTGTTATTTTTATATGTATTTGCAAAATACTTTGCTCATCTCATCGCTGGAAAAATGGTAAAACGTCAAATACCTATCTATTTAGAGAACGCGAAAGAAAACTGAGCGCTGAGATGGTTTGTTGGGTTGGGACACACCTAATGAAAATGGATCTGGATCTGGATAAAATTAGTCCACAGATGTTTTCGTTTGACATTTGAGTTTAAAAAAATACGTACTAGGTATCTATGCTAATGTGGAAAAGTAGGTTTACAAAAGAGGGTTTCAAGTTAAAAAAAGGCGATCAAAAGAATTGTTTTTTTCTTTCTTTCATCAAAAGTTCTTAACAAAATAAAGTGCTTAACAAAAATTCCCAGCTATAGAAACAATTTTTAAACATGCCTACGCTTATCTCCCTTTGTTTTTTGGGTGATTCCTCATTTCGTTTCTCTCTAACGTCTAAAGGCCCATCAAACAATCACTGCACACTGCAACAACTTCCCAATGACAATCCCACTTGTTGTAATTTAATTCTTATTTTATTGCTTTTTTCATTTAAAATTCAATTCTTGTGTCGCTTGTCCGAGGTTTCTCTTCATTGCTGCAGTGTATCGAATAAGCTTGAAAGGGCAAACAAAAATATAAAAAAAAAGATTTCATGTCTCCCCTTCTCTTTGTCTATTTAAAAATTAAATTTTATTATGCCTACATAGAGGGACAGAGGCAGGGAGCGGCTCTAAATGGAATTGAACTGCATACATATAAAAAAAAGCGGAGGTTTCAATTGAGGTCGTGTATTTATTAAAACTATGAATTGATTGAGATATAAAAGAGGAATAGAAACTACCTACATTTCTATTAAATAATAATTTTTGGCGGTTGAAATTGTAACCACAAAACATTGCTATCAATGAAGTTTTATAGATAAAAACAAAAAAAAAACTATTTTCAACCCTACAATTTTTTTTTATAAATACAAAACAAAAAAATAACAAGTTGACCTTCAAAAAGGAGACCCAGTGCGAGTGACTTACGCTATATTCCTACACACGGCGAAGGCGAATATAGCCTATAAATGTTTGAGCGAATATAATAATTCTCTCTTGCTTAATCACGATCATGCTCATTTTTATTACTCATTTCGCTTTGGTTGTTTTTCTTTCGAACGATTGTCTTGCTGATCTCAATTTTGAATTTAACAAAACAACAAATTCACAAATTCTTATGCACAGGCGCGGCAAGGAGAAACAAAATACATACAATTTTTAGTTTTTTTTGTCTAAAATTAGATTTAAATCCAAGTTTTCCCGCCTAAATACAAATAAATATCAAAAACGATCAACAAAAGAAGTAAAATTTGTAAAAAAAAAAAAAAATCCCCAAACAGAGAAACATAATAATAAAATTAAATTAAAAGCACTTCTTTTGGGCGTGGCGGTTGAGGGAGGAGACGGAGTAGTTTAAAAAAAAAGCAAAACAAGTGCACATGTATTTGTGTTTTGTTAAGATCGGCGGCGGTCAGTGGCGTTGGCGGCGGTGATCGCCTCGCCGATCGGTGAATTTCTCTTTCGCGTACTACAAACACCACAAAGCGCGTGGTTGTCAGAAGGCGAATGATAAAAAAAAGAAAAACATTACACATTTTTTACCATACAAAAGTGTGAAAGAGAAAAAATCCTATTAGAAAAAATAAAATGATCTCTGACGTAAGTTGTTTTCGACAAAAAATGTTATTATTTTTTTTTATTTTCTTGATTTTTAAAAACAAATATTGTGCAGATCTTTCTCGATAGACTTGGACTTTTTGGCGGTTAAACTTTTTGTTTAGTTTCATGATAGGTACCTAACACACTTTAAAATTTTATATCTACGTTATGCAATGTCTACCAAATCGTATTTTTGTGTGTTGTTTTTGCGCGCTTGGAAATGTCAAAGAAATCTTGTTTTCAATAATACTTTTGGTCGATTTTTGATTGTAAGTAAACTTTTCAATGAATTTATCTACATATATCTACAGATAGAATTTTTTTTTGTTCACCTCACACACTTATTTATATCTACAGTTTTTGGCGGGATTTGTATTTTCCTATTAGACAAATTGAAAAATGAAGACATGAGCGCCAAAGGACACACATAATTATGATAGTGGTTTTTCGATATCCTTTCTACTCGTCCTTGTTTAGGTTTGTTTTCATCCCCTTTGAGCGGCAAGTAAATAGAGGTAGTTAACCAATTTTACCGCCAAAAAATCTAAAACTAGGTATGAAATTCCCCTATTGCACCTTGAAAGAGATGCGATGAATGCAAACCTGCCGCCTTTTTCAATGCTACTGGGAACATTATTTATTAAACCATCAGGTTCTTCGTTTGTGTTTTATGATAACCTTTGTAGGTAATCGGATTCCTATTCGAGGATTGATTTTGGTAGGTAGGTAAGTAGGTAGGTACCTGCTGGTCTTCTCAAACTTGCTAAATCTTTAAACATTTTTTCTCCTCGATATATCTGTATTTCGTCAGCATTACCTTTTAATTTATGTTTTGATAGGATGTAGGTAGAATACCTAAATAGAAAATAATTTGTGCAATTCCCTTGCACAATACCTAGTAATGTTAATTTTTAATTTTCTTTATTTTATAAAAAAATTGATACCTAAGTTGGTACAATATTTTTAATTCAGAGTACAAACATGGCGAATGTGCCGTCTGCCGGAGATACCTACAATATTTGAAAAAAGAAATGTAATACAAATATAATTTTATAAAACACCTAGGATAGGTTACTTTGTTAGAAATAGCAGTAACTTTATACAAATTTAATTAAAATATAAAACTAGGTAGGTAGGATACAGGAATCTTTCTGTACATCACTGAATAGAATAGAATTGCTATATGAATATATGACATAAGGGTTAATATCCTTAAACTTTAAAAGCAAATACAAGTCAATTATGCAACACCCTTTTAACATTTGAATTAAACAAGGTCAATAATGATTTACCTACCTATGTTAAGTTTGCTTGGGAGAGATTTTCTATACATTTGTTTAGGCCTATTTAGTGCAAGATAGGTAGGAACCTACTTGCCTATGGGTTTTAAGATTTTGTCCATATCTTTGTTCCTTATGAGCAATTACATTCAAAGGTACTATTCAGTTTTTTTCTGATAAATTTGTTATGACAATTATGTTTGGCCTTTACCAGTTGCTTTGTTCATTGACGAAATAGTCAGATCAAATCAGATGAGAGCAGCACAGAGCAGACGCAGTCTCTGAAATTTCAAATGAAGTAAGAGCATAAAAATATGTTCTAAGCTGTAAATCCTGCTCTACTCATCAGATTTACTATAGAAAAACTAAATTAACAGCAATTCTAGATGAGTTTAAATCAGAAAACGTCTCACTGAACAATCTTGCACCAGAGTAGTTTAGAGCAGCTTACTGAACAGCGCCAGTATAGCACTTATGTCAGTATGATGCTAGTTATACATTTACAACTGCCAAAAATTAACTACCTACACACTTTTGCTGCAAAGTAGTTGCAGAAAGATCCATTGGGTGCCATTTGACAATGAAACTTAAGCCGTTCTCACTATGGTAAGAAAAAAGAAGGCTCGCCATAAAAAAAACGTTTGAGAAATCCATAAAATCGTGAAAGAAAAGAGATCTTTCATGATCGAATAGAATAGAGTTTTTTACGGTTCGAAAAATGAGTGATTTCAAGAACTACATTCAACATAAGATAAACTGACTACGTAGGACTATTTTCCCTTAATTTTTGTTAGGATCTACAAATTTTAATGGAAAGTATTTTAAACTAAGATGTTGCCTGACTTTTTTAAAAACATTACATCAAGAATCTTAAAAAATCGGTGGTTTGTTCTATGTAAAAAAAAATCTGATTTAAGCACAAAATAAGTGGTTTTTATTGCGTACACCCAGTGCACCTTCTACACCAGTTTTGAAATAGCCAAAATAAAACCGAGTGCATGATAATTTTGTTCTAAACAAACAATAAAGTCCTTGACAAAACGTGTAACACGGGTTGCAAACCATGCACATTTGAACTAAGTGTTTAAATAAAAGCACACAAAGATTATCCCTATTCACGAGACTGCAGTTTTCACAAAATTAATATGAATCAACTTTTAAAATGAATCCATGATAAGGGAAACATTTTGAATTTTGTTGAGTAAAACTGTATTTTAAATACAATACTTAAGAAGGTGTAGGACGAAGTACATAGGTAATCAAAACCAAATTTGTGGTTACCCTTTTAAAATCAAATGAAAACTAGACGATATAAAACAAAGAAATAAAATATTGTTGTGAGGCAACAGAACCTTTAAGTTTGTATAATTTGAAACTTTGAAACCTACATTATGGAAAATCTTGGGTTCACGAATCAAACACACCTCCACTTTGAATTATACAAAGACAAACTACATTTTTGAGATCGTGTCGATAACAATGCACTGATGAGCTTTAATAATCCACATTTCTGAATAAAAAGGTTAAAACAAAGAACGACGAAAAAAGTTGTGTCATGAAAACAAAGAAAAATCTAGATTCGTCATTAATCACTGCATGCATCATCGTGAAAGCTGAGGGAAAGTTGAAAACGGGTTGAATGTTCTCCAACCGCTCCACTATAACCAAACTATAGATAGACTCACTCTGTCCACAATAATAGGAAGGTATATAACTATACTTCGGAATCAAATGAAACTATGAATATAATTTACCTGTTATAGAAGATTGTTGTCTAGCGTAGGGTTTCGGTCGTTCACCGTGGCCACTAGCACACTTTGAATTATCCACAAATGTCCGTGCTGCTGCCGTCGCAGTAAGTTCCTCCAATTTCAAATTGCCAGATTTAATGCGGTCACCTGCTGTTACAAGTTTGTCATTGCAATTATTCGCAGTCTTCTTACGTTGCTGCTGCTTCAATTTCATCTCATGTTCGCGGAGCTCTTTTTCTATTAAACTCTCGCCGCCCGATAATCTTGATTCAGCAATATTTATTGAAGCACTGGACTTAGTAGTAGTTGTTAGTTGTTGTTGTTTTGAAGGTTCCTCTTCAAAGCAAATATATCGTTGTTTGAATTGTTCAAAACGTTGTTTTTCTTCCTGGCGATATGTTTCATTTATTGCGCCCTTTTCCGGCCTGCCAAACAGGTTGCATGAAACACGACGCCTTGCTTGCGGAAAATCTGGACTTAAAGTCAGAGGATTGTGCCATGGTAGCATACCCATTTGATGGGATCCAATTGGTTTGATTTGGATGAAACTGCTTGACATTGTTTTTTTTTTTTATTTATATTTTTTCTTTGAGAAAAACTGCACTTTTTGTAAGTTTCTATTTTAAATAGAAATAGAAATGTTTACACAATCTCTTGTTTTTTATAAGAAAACACAGTAAAATATGGTTCAACAATATTTAAAAAAAATTGCACATCGATATTGAATTAAATAAAAAGCGAAAAACAAATTTTTTCTACCTATCACTTTAATAAAAATACAGAAAATTAATTTCACGAGCTACACGTCCGACGCTGGCGAGTTCTCAAACACGAATGATTTTTATTTGTGTGTTCTTTCGTTCCATGGTCTTCTTGAAAATTTATTTCATGTTCGCGCAGCGCACACACAAAAATCGGCTCGACTGTACTTTTTCGATTTCGATCTTCGATGTTGCTTCTCCTTTCCCTCTCCCTCTCAACAAGGCAAATTCAAATCCAACAATTTCTCCACCCTTCCCGACTGTTTTGTTTTCATCAACGAGTTTTGTATTGTTTTCCTCTTTTATTTTTGTCTTGCAATTTAATTTGTTTATTCTTGTTGGCAATGGTTTAAAACAATATTTAATCATGGCGGAATTATTAAATATCAATTTTTCATTTTTCTTTTCAATAAAATTGTTTACTATGAAAGAAAAAAATTAATTCCCTTCTCGTTTGCTTTTATCTCTTTCTATTATACACACAAAAGTTTATTTTGTTTGCTATTTCTCTCTTTCTTGTGTAGAGCGACACAGAAGGGGGAATAATGATGTTCGAAAAAGCTGTATAGTAGTTTTGCAGTGCAATGCGTTTGTAGTGGTGTAATTTTTATACAAGAATAGTGAACAGCGTGTACAAAGGCGAACCCAGAAGAAAAGTTAAGTGAGTTCAAATGGAAACAGTGGTATGGTTTTCGTTTATATTGACACTTAAATGGTTAAGTTCATGTTCATATTGAAAAAAATATTGACATTTTTACATTAAAAAAACTGGTAATGTTGGAGCTAAGACAAGTAAGTAGTTCTGAAAAAAGGAATACTATTATAATATTATATGGGTACTTACAGATTATAGAAAAATTAGATTAATAAGTTCATCTTTATCATTGATTTAATTTACATAAGTTCTTTATTAAATTTATATAGCGAAAAAGATACAACAAATCAATTTGGTCTTAAGAAAACTCAATAAAGAAATATAATTGAAAATAAATTTTTAATAGGAGAGTATCGTTCTTATCGATAATTTGATAATACACATTTTCGTTGCACAGAATTATCTTAAAGATATTTTCATTGAATTCATCGTTAGAGACCGATTTATAAAAAAAACAATAAAATGTTTCCAATCAAATATTAATTGTTTAACACGCCGCGCCGTCTCCACTAGAGATCAATTTATCTTCATCGCAATTGCAGAAACATAAAGGAGAAAGTAGAAGAATTACTGTCAAATGTTTTGTTGCTTGGGCATTTCATGCATATATTTTGAGTTTTATTTTTATGTCGACATACCAAGAGCATAATTTGTTTTCTTTGTTTTTTGCATAAAAAGTATGCCATGAAAAGTATGGGATAAACCTTGTTTTATCGGTTTCCCCTTGCGATAATATAAACATGCTTTAAAGCTAATTTTCGTTACTACTTTTTCTTAAATAGAGTATGCTAAATAAACTCCACTACTCAATTTTTTAATACAATGCTTTAAACTCATGAATTAAAAAAAAAAATGCGATAATTTGTAATGTTTAGAGAACGGACTCTAAGAAAAACGCCTTTTTATCTTTATTTTTATCTTATATGCCTTTTATGCCCTTTTTCTTTTCCTACATTGGAAAAGCTTCGTCAGAAAAGAACAAGAAAGAGATCAAACGATGAATAAGACGCCTAGACGCTCATCCATTAATTCAAAGGTACTTTCTTTCACCATGAAAATATTTCTAAAACTTCGATTATTTCTAATAAATTGACCCTTAAGTATTAGATCCTAACTACTTTCGTGAATTTCAAACCTGTCTCCTTGGCGTATATTCGGTAGTGTTCATATTTACTTCATAAAAGAGTTAAAAAGTTCTACTCTTTCAAAAGGTTCTCCTTTTTCAAACTTTTAAAAATATATTTCCAATTTTTTTGTGGCTGACCTATTTTTGTTTATATAGAAACACATGAAGTTGTTTACCTGTTATCAGAATAGGATTTGTTTTTATTGGAGTTGCAATTTGAAGACGGCGGCCTTTTTTTTGTAAAAAGTCGGACAGGAGGGATAAGCTACTGCAACGAATAAAAAATCAAGAATTTTCGTGGCATTCGATTTGTTTTGTATCGTGTTGAACGCGAAACCCAGTCGTTAATCTCTTTGTAGTTATCACTCGATATACAGAGAGCCTTCATCTAGGGGAAGTTATAGGTACATTTTATCACGCCTAAACGTTATTTAATTAGTTTTTCGATCGACAACAAACTTTTATATTAAAACCTTTGTATTCGAAGCTAAATCATTCTTAAATCATCTTCAAACTAAATTGTTTTCCTTGTTTTTTCTCTGGATGTGCCATAGTATAAACATTGTTAGCCATTTATGATAATTTCTTTAAGAATTGCATTCGGCATATAATGAAAAGTCTCTGTAAAAACTGAAATTTTTTATCACTTCGCGATTTCACGATTGTCACTTTTTTTGTGGTCTACGATTACAGTTCGAGAATACAAAAAATATGTATTATCTCACAATATGATAACAATATATTTATAAACTGGATTGTAAAATTTTCGCAACTCACATGTACAATTTTTTCAAATGTTGGCTTCTGTGGCTTGGCTGTGTTTGTTCAGTTCCAGTTGTTGTTTAAAAGAGCTTCCAACTCTTATTCTACATCAATAGTTCCACAAGCACCCCAAATCTCACGAAAAACTGAAATAGCTCAGATGATAGTGACGTTACTATCATCTTTGACTATTATTTTATGTCTTATGTGATGACTATCTCATAATATTAAGCATTTAAGACCCGTTTGCTAAAACGATACTTAAGCATTTGTGTTCTGCATAAATCCTTAAGTGACAGTTTATGCAAAGGAAAAAGTAATTCTTAAGGATTTATATAGGACATACATAGATGTTTAATTATTGTTACAGCAAATGGCCCTGAATCAATTAGTTTTAAGTGATAATAACTACGAGAAAAGAAAAAATAATAAAAATAAATAGAATGAAATACTTTTTTCATTTTTATACATAATCAGATGATAGTGACGTCACGTAATGATGTGAGCATACCTTGTATCTGTTTCGTGCCCAAATCTAAATTAAACCCCACTGCACTGGCCACTATGATAAACCAAAAACCAACCACTAAAGAAAGCTTCGACCTCATGCTTTTATCTAGAACAGAAGCAACAAAATAAGAATTGTTCGATTCGAACTTTCGAAGTTGATTAATGTTGAATGGGGATGGGATGGGGAACGAATTCGCTCGAAGCATGTTTCGTTCGACGTAATTTGTTTTTGTTTACGCACTTTAAAGTGCACAAGAGGCAGCATGGAATGGCGTGGCGTCACAGCCGTGAGGCGTCACTTTTGTTCTGTTTTTTAACAACTTTTATGTTTTGGGAAAACGTGCTACTCACGCTTGGCGAACTCTCTGCTTCTACCTACCTTACCCAACAAACCAAACCCATTAATTGTGATCAGTGATCACGCTGACCGTTGATTTGTTTTGAGCTTCAATTTCCACTTTCGTAGTTTGTTGTTCTAACGGATCGCGGAGAAATTCGCGAAGTTTTTTTTTTTTTAAGTTGAAGTTCTTTTTTTGTTCATTGGTATAGTTTTATTAAGTACTTATGAAGGTTAGGTACTCGCTTTGGGGGTTTCTTGTCTCATTCGCACTTACCTACAAGTCGGTTGTTATTGTTTACAGTTTCTGTTTGGTTTGGATCTTGGATGGGGCACGCACGGAGCGCGATGGTGACGATGGTGTGGATATGGATGGGGGATTCCGATTCACTGTTTGTGATAGCGTGCGATTTTTTTGTGTCGTCATGAGGTAAATAGATATGTAGATTGTAGGTAGGTAGGTAGTTAGGTACCTATTTGAAGCTTGATCTTCACTCTTGTAAAGATTTTGCTTTTAGACAGATAATTAAAAAGATGAATACCTACCTACATACACTCCTCGTCAACTGAATACGCACAAACATTTTTGAATATATTTTATCCATTTTTTCCAAACAGTGATGGTTATTATGCCATCTGTTGATGGTAAAAATTTTCGTAACATATAAATAAAAGAATTTCAAAGTTTTATCCAAAAATAACCGTGAGTATTTCCTTCAACCACTTCCAAAGTGAAACTTATGCAAAGTAGAAGTTTTTTTTTGAGTCAACTGAATAGGTACAAAAATTAAAATTGATATTGGAATGGAATGAAACAAGTTTTTGTTTAAGTTTAGTAGTGGGTACTTCCACCTTTATTTTTAATTACTTCGTAAATTCGATCCGGCATGGAATCGTATAGCTTTTTAATGTAATTTAACGAAATTTCGCTCCACGCTAATTTGATTGCAGAAATTAAGGTTTCTTTGTCTTCGAACTGACGACCACCCTCATAAACTTTGCGTACTAACCATCCCCAGACATTTTCTATGATGTTTAGATCAGGTGAGTACGGCGGCCATTGAAGCAACTGCACTTGTTGCTCCTCTATCCATGTTTTTATTATGCGCGCTGAGTGAATAGGCGCATTATCATGTTGGTAGGTCCAGTTTATGGGTCCAAAGATGTTAGAAAATTTAGGAAAATTTCTTTCCAAAACTACTTTATACCCAGCTGCTGTCATTTTTGATGTTACAACCTCGAGCTCAACTGTTCCATAATAACTGACTGCTCCCCATATCATAACACCTCCTTCACGACTATGATGGCGCTTTAAAAATCTTTTTTCTTTTCTTAAGTCGTGAAAATAGAAGTTGAACCCATCAGGGCCATCGAAATTAAACTTTTTTTCATCTGAAAAAACCACGTGATACCATTCTTTTTTCCAACTCATGTGAAGTCTTGAAAAATCTAATCGCAACATTTTCCGTCTCTCGTCAAGTGGTGGTTTTTTCTTAAGTTTCATTCGTTTAAGATGGCTTGAGTTGTTGATTACTCTTAAAACTGTTGAGCAAATTGCGTTTACGCCGACTTTTTGTTTTATTTTTGCCACAGAATCAGAAGAATTTGATGCACATCTTAAAATTCTTCGTCTCTCAGCTGCTGTTGTTGCTGTTTTCTTACCTCCCTTCATGTTTTTGCAGTACGCATCTTTATTTTTCAAGTAAGAATAAACTACATTAAAACTTCGGCCAACTTTATCAGCTATTGCACGTCCAGTTAGGCCTTGGTCTCTAAGTAAATCGATTTTAGCTTTTTCAACACTGTTAAGACACGTAGATCTACCCATTTTTCTTAAAATTTGAAATCAAGAATTAAATTTTACTGAAAACACTAAAATCGTTAATTTAAACTGTCAAGCACTCCAAAAAACTTAAAAACAACGAAGAAAATGGTGTTGTACCTATTCAGTTGACTAAAAAAAAAAACTCCTACTTTGCATATAAAACACTTTGCAAGTGGTTGAAGAAAAACTCACGGTTGTTTTTGGATAATTCTTTCGGAATTATCTGCTTAATATCTTAAGGGAATAGTTAGCATCAACAGATGGCATAATAACCATCACTGTTTGGAAAAAATGGATAAAGTATATTAAAAAATGTTTGTGCGTATTCAGTTGACGAGGAGTGTAGGATAGGTATGTATGTATAGATTCCTTGGTATTTAGATAAGTGGGAAAAGCTGTTCCTTTAAATTAGTTAGTTACGTTGTTCGTTCTGTTAAGTTGATTGCCTAGTAGGTTAGTAGGTATAGGTACCTAGGTAGGTACCTACTTATCTACTCTTGCCAATCGCTGTTCATTTGTTCAAAGAAAGCAATTGAAGAGGAAAGTCCCCTCTACTTACTAAAGTGTCCACTTATCATCCCGGTCTTGATCTATGGTGTAGATTCCATGCATCTGCCACCATAGATCGGGCTTTAGGTTTAGGTTTATTTTATTCAGATACATTTTCGACAATTTTCTTTTTGTTTTACCTAAGAATACCTATATGGAATACAATAAATGTTTTTGGCTGTGGCGCTGCCGTCGGCATTTATTAAAGTTAGATGAAAACGCTTAGGTTAAAAATTTGAGAGAAAAATTCTCCGTGTGAGAAGAAGATACCTTTAACGATGAACTGTACTGTACAGCGACACCGAACTTGTGATAAAAATGAAAAGCCACCGAATTGACAGTTGGCTAACACAGCGAATGGACTCCAAAATGCTCCTGCACAAGGCCGTAGCCGAAAATTTTTTTGTAAAACATAAGTACATTTCGCTTCTTACGATATTTGTACTCAAATATCTGCGACAGTTTTATAAATTATGTTCAAAAGATTCTTTATGTAGTAATACATTGTTTTTAATGAATATTATAATGTAGGAAGTTACGCACCTTACCCTCCCTTATAATAGGACCGCAAACGAAATAATCTCTGCGTATCTTTTGCTACCGAACTTCATTAATATGTAGGTAAATACTAAAAATAATGAGGACAACGAACATGATGTTCTTTCGAGTTTTGCTACGGATCTTGCTCAAAATATGCTAAGCAAAAAGTTTCCAAACGCTAGAATAAATATCTTATTGATCTTCCAACCTCTCCCCCAAATGGAGGCGGAACAAAACAGCATACTGAATGATTAGGAAAGATTTTTAAATCAATATTAGGTAGGTACCAACCTACGTTATATGATTTCACTTGATTTAAAACACAAATGCTACACTTAATTCAAAGAATTGTTTGTGCGAAAAAATGTTCAATTTAATAAATATTCTTTGTAAAAAATGTATTTATTTATTTTCTTCATGAAATTTAATTTTTCTAAGGAGCTGGTTATAGCGATCAGGAAAAACCATCAGGAAAAGTTGAAACAAAAGAAATAAGAATTGTTTCCTGATGTGCGTTTATAGGGACCAGAAAAAATATGTCAGTGGACATGCCGTTTTTCTGATTGAAATATTTTTCCTGACCAGGACAGGAATCTGTCGGTGGAACAAGTGAAAATTCAACTAAAACAATTGGAACGATTCGTTTAATTTCACGAAAAGCGAAATTCAATAAGGAAAATAAATAAATGCATTTTTACAACAAATATTTGTTAAATTGAACATGTTTTTGGCACAACAACTTCTTTGAGTTATTTGCAATCGATAAGTGTAAGATTTGTGTTAAAATCAAATGTAATCAAAGCTTATTATCGACTTGAGAATTTTTCCTGATTCATTTTTCAGATCGCTATAAATAAAAATATTTTCAATTTTTCCTTATTCATTTTTCTGATCGCTATAAATAAAAATTGTTTCAATTTTTCGTGATGATTTTTTCTGATCGGTATTTTACCCGCCTATATACAGACGGTTCCAAAACGCCATTGGCCCTTTCTTCGTGCTAAAATGCACCCTTATTTAAGCAAATGTCTAAATTATGAGTCACACGCACTTTACTTGCTTTGGATTTATTTTGCTCTGCAAATCTCGCGTTCAGGAATTTGGCCAAATTTTGAAAATTTGTCGTTCAACGCAATATTTATAAGGCCAATTATTCAAAATGAATTGATTGCTTTAGGTGACGAAATTGTTTAAGCTATAAATTCTGCAGATAGTCTTAAAGTTCTAGTTCTAGTTTATGAAAACATACGAAACTGGAGTTAGATAGCTACCGAACTGACTGGAAGAAGCTTGTTGGTTGATGCCCTGGTCATTGTAGTGCCACTTTAAGTAAGTGATAAGTCATCAGGTAGTTCAATAGACCTTTGGTTCTCCATATATGCATGACTTGTAGTTTAATTTCGGTTTATTATATTATTGATCAAAGGTGAAACACAACGAATTGGATACGAAAAGTAGGTAGGTACCTAGGTATTCAGCAAATCAAAATAATTGAACATTAATTAGGTTCCTATACTCGTCTCAATGTTGATACCAATTAAAGTTCAATGAAAGTATCTATACATACACGGTATTCATTCCACCACAAACGAAATTCCTCGTTGCATGCATTTGTGTTTCGTATGAGTTAATCTACATAATGCAACATTAATTTATCGACAGACGACAGCTCGTTTAAATTGTCTGAAGTTCGAGGCCATCAGCCAAGACAACAATATTAAAATGTATTCAGCGCAACCATTAAGTGTAAAGTGATTACATCACAATAAATATACCTATGTATATCTATACCCCAGGTATATACCTAAAGGTATAGGTTCAAAAATAGAGGTGGCACCTAATTAACAAAACCAAATAGAAAGGAAGGTAAATATGGCATTTGAGGGTAATTGATTTTGTCTGCAGTAAAATAGATATTGTCGCGTGTCTATAAATTCCAACTTAACAAAAGCCGGAAACAAAGTTGAATTTATTTTAAATAAATTTACTTAAAATGCCACAAGTCTGTTCGATAACGAGTCTAGCTTTTTCCTAATCGCAGTATGCATAGTTTAGGTAGATTTTCGTTTAAAAAAAGATACATTTTACAACTTGCACCTGGCACATTATTATAAATCACAATCATTCATCACTTTTCCTTTTTTGCAACTCTTTTATAATCCCGCAATGGATGGATATACTACCTACGCTTGAGCTTGAGGACAATAACATTTCGATTTCAATAGGTACATATAACACTCATCAAAGAAAAGGGTCAATCAATAAGCAGATGCAGAAATATAGGTAAATCCAAACCAAAAATTCCATGAATAAAAATTGACAAAAATCTGAATTTTGTAACAAAAGGATCGCAAAAATAATAATATCTAAATGAAACGAAATGAAAAGTATTAATGTCCTTATACAAAATGACAACCGACCATGGTCGTCTCGTCAGCGATGAAAGCAAATAAATACATATAACTCGGTATGCCTTTTGACAAACCTTTCTTTGGAAGCGCATATGGCATATGTTTCGAGAAGAGTGAGCGCTCTGTAGCTCCTCAACCTTTTTCAAATATTGATATTTTTCTTGTGTACCATTTCCAACCCTCTCCCTTTTATTCTCGAAGAGGATGGGATGGCATTTTCAACACCATATTGATGTTAATGAATTCAAGTCGGCATTGCGTTGTCCTTTGTAGATATAAACAGGGAATGTCAAGTTGCAAGCTGATCAAATGCATTCTTTGAAAAATGTTTGAGTTTCTTTCGGTCTAACCTACCTATACAATCAGCTTCAGTATCTTTATATTAGCAATTTCTCGCAATTACCAACTAACTACTGAAGCCCCCGTAAAACCTCTAATGAGTGCCCATGGAAATTGTATGACGGAGTCGGTGGGGTGCATCTTTGCATCTTGTCTTCTGAAAAAACCAGCAGATATACGTACAATGGCCGGATACGGAAGTATGACACTGAGACCTTGTTATGCAATTCGTATTCACTGTTTCATTGAGTTTCCAGAGGTGCACCTTGAATTAAGTCGGTCGGTACGTGCCCTGTCTTACCTCTATACCTGTTAGCTCTTAAAGAATCTGTTTGTGGAACAATAACTCAGTGGTGATAAGGTACTCTGCATAGTGAACACATTTCCTCCTCGGTTGCATGCCAATTGTGTGGCAAACTTCAGAACGTACATATTTTACCATTGTGTTCTAATTTGTGCTGCAATGATGGTCTTTATTTGTAGCACGCTACGTGATGCAGGGTGCACTATGGCATTTTACTTTTCTTTTTTCAATAAATTAAAATTCCATTCCTATATCGGTAATAAAAGAAACAAAAGTTGACTTTAAATAGAGAGTTTGCCTTTGCACTTCGTCCGTCCACCCCGGGGTTTGTTTGGTTCACCCTTAATAAATTGAACAGCTGCGATCGGGCGATGATCAATTCTAAACGCAGGGGGTTGGAATCGAGGAATTGGGATTGGAATCTCCTGTTTTTGTTTAAGCATGTACCGAATATATGTATGTATGTACGAATGCGTACCTAGCACAAAAACTAAAATTAAAGCTGATTGCACACGCGTGCCCGGTTCAGTGACACGGGGATAAAAATATACATACTTATATTATGTATGTAAGTATTTTTAGTTTCATATCTTAAAATGAAATTCAGTGCCAGAGTGTGCCTAATTAAAATTCTAATAAAAAAGAGTCTGTGATGTGTGAAGTTTGTAATTATTCTTTTATGTTCAATATTGTACATTACCAACCCTTGTCGCCCCTGGTCCATATCCATGAGTTTTTAAATTCAATACCTAGGTAGATTGTATTGAAATGAAGTGCGTGTTAAAAATACGTATTTAGGAAACTCAATGTTAGAAGGTTGCTATAGGTTTGTGTCTACTGTCTATAGGTACATTAAATTTCAGGGTAACGAAATTAAGCATTTCACGGCGTTTTCAACTATGTACGTTTAATATGTAGTCCAACCAAAGAATATGGTCAGCGACGCACTAAAATACAACAATAACGCTCTGTCCTATACCTACCCGTTTAAGTTAGCGCGGATAAATATCCTCTTTAACAGTCCTTTTTATAAAAAACGCTTATTTCGTCTCGAACTCATGACTTAACTAACGGGTGATTTTTTAAGAGGTTTAGAACTTTAAAAAAAAAAAACACAAAAAATTCAAAAAAATGAATGAAATATTTATTTGAATCGATAGTTTGAACCTTTCAATTTAATGTTTAAAGATAATTTCATGTAAATGTTGACCGCGGCTGCGTCTCAGGTAGCCCATCCGCTGAGTCCAATTTTGGCATACTCTTTCACACATATCGGCCGGTATCTCACGAATGAATGCATGGATGTTGGCTTCCAGTGCGTCAATCGAAGCGGGCTTGTCCGTATAGACATTAGCCTTGACATACCCTCACAAAAAATAGTCTAATGGTGTCAAATCGCACGATCTAGGCGGCCAATTGACCGGCCCGAAACGTGAAATTTAACTGTTCACCAAACTCGCCTCGCAATTGCGCCATTGTTTCGCGTGCTGTGTGGCATGTGGCACCGTCTTGTTGAAACCACATATCATGCAAGTCAAGAACTTCCATTTCGGGCAAAAAAAAGTTTGTTATCATCGCTCGGTAGCGTTCACCATTGACAGTAACGCTGCGATTCGCATCATCTTTGAAGAAATATGGCCCAATAATGCCGCCGGCCCATAAACCGCACCAAACAGTGGCTTTTTCGGGATGCATTGGTAGCTGTTGCAATAGTTCTGGCTGATCTTCACTCCAAATGCGGCAATTTTGCTTATTTACGTACCCATTCAACCAAAAATGAGCCTCATCGCTGAACACAATTTCGAACCGATGAACATTTCGAACCGAGCACGAATTTTGATAGTAAAATTCAATAATTTGCAAGCGTTGTTCATTTGTAAGACGATCCATGGTTAAATTGCAAACCAAACTGAAGCTGTTTGACAGTGACACAAGGTACTAAACACACGTCAGCTGTCAAAACCAGTGTTGCCAAAACCAAACCAGCTAAAAAATCACCCGTTACATCATGGAATAAGAGATAAGTCACAAGTTAAAATTTCTTATTAATAAAACAAAATAAATCATGGAATATTTACCCCACATTCGTTAAGAAAATTCAATTATTTGTATATGGTCTGTGCGCATGTTTCCATCAGAAGAACGTTAGGTATGTGTTTCCACGTAAAGATTTATGAGTAGGTACCTATGTTGTTTATCTCTTTGTATTTTGTATTTTCAAAAATGGCGATAAATAAGTTTTGCGTTCGTATCGTATCGTTTGCAGACAGATGAATGGAAACTCTTAAAAAAGGAAATACAAAATAGTCCTTCTTTGTCTCAACAATCACTGAACCGATTTACACAGTTCACATGCTATTGGATAGAGGAAATATCAAACAAGGTCGTGCGGACTATATATTTGGACAGATTTCTTTGGTTTGGCAAAAAAGCGACAAAAAAGTTGCACTTCCGGAACTCAAATAAATAAATTATATTTTTATAATAATAAAAAAAAAGAAGAAAAAAGAAAAAAAAACCGAGATAATTAATTCATTTGCCATTAATTTAACAAACATTTTTTTGTTTAGTTTTATAGTATAACTTTTTATATATACAAATTGCACTTCACTTATATATTTTCAATGAAAAAATCAAAACAAAACGAAATCACACTTTTTAACCTTACACTATGGCTAAACAACCTACTTGGGTGGTGACTTAACTCACAGTCCAAAAAAGCTATTCCGTGTTTATTAATAACGTTTTGACATTAGTTCCGGAGTTAACGATAACTCATCGATAAATCGCGTTTATTAATAAGGGTGTAAATATTTAACCGGGTAAAAATTCAGTGATACAAAAAAATCAAAGAACATATGAATTGTGAATGAAATTTAAGGTAGCCCTGTTGCAGAAGTTTCCATTTCTGGTTCAACCAAATGTCATTTTAGTACAATCAGCGTCAAATTTTCACTAAACGGTGAAAGTGTTAAATGGAAATGCAATACTATAGTATTGCTGTGATTCCATATGTCAAAAAAATTCTGACAAACATCATATCTGTCAAAATCTAATCTCAAAGTATTGAAAAATTTAGCAAAACTCCGCAGCAGCTATTGATTTGAGCATTGAATATATATAAATATATTCAATGATAAGTCAGTTTCATTAATATTTTGTAAGTTAAAATTTCAACTGTATAAGTTACAATTTTAACTTTAACATTTTTTGTAAAAAACCATAGTTTCCAAGAAATTAGCAAAGAACTGAATTTTGATCTCTTTATGGGTAGATCTAGATACTATTAGGATTTGCTTAAGAGATCAAAACAAAGGGATCCTGCTTTGTCGAAATATTTTCGAAGTAAAACTCTTATTTTACCCATAGGAAGATTTTTAATTTTGTTTTCTTATTGATTTTGTTTTTGTTTTTAATTTTTTGCTGCTTAACTAGACGTCCTTTGATTCGTATGAAACTATGTATGTTTTTTCGCTTATTTAATTGATTAAGTGCTCTGAGAACCATTGAGAGAATGAGCTAGTTGTCCGACGGTCGCCTCTTGAACTATACACAACGGGGCACTTCTGCTCATTACACGTCAGAAAACGTAATGGTCCCTTTAAGAATTAATGATTAATTTATTGAATATTCAAGACAAAAAAAAACTTATGAAAATTGAAGGATTAAAAAAAAATTAAAAATAAAATTCAAGTTGGTTTTGTTTTTAATTTTATTAATTCTTGTTTTCAAAATTCAAAACTTTTATTGATTTTTAGTCCAAAACAAAATTCATGTCTTGTACTTTTTAAGAAAATTTAGAATAAGAAAAACCACTTGCGATAGCAATCGCACGATTAAACATAGTCGCAAACAAATCGGACACATTGGTTTAAATGAGAAATTCGTCTATATATGTAAGTATGTATTAGCGATTTTTCAACTGCGTGCGCTTGGCCTAAGGAAACAATTTTTTTTCCTGCTTACATGACTGAACTTTTATGTAATTTAATGATTTACCTTTCTTTTATTATTTTTAAAATATTTATTTAGCATATTTAAAATGATAAAAAAAGGAAGTTGAATTTCCAGTTGTTATCAATAAAAAAAACGTGTACAATAGGATTTATCCAGTACTTTTTCACTTCATTATACTGATAAGACCATTGTGTATTTTTTTTTCCAAAATTTTGAATTTGAAAATTCATTTTACAAAAACTATATTCACTAAAACAACTTCTTTAAAAAGAAAATACAAGAAGATAGCTTTTCAAAAAGTTTGTTTTTTAATATTTGTTTATGTTTTAAGAATTTTTTTTAGAAAATCGCCCCTGCCGCCTGAACATGGTGAGAAGACCCTCTTCTTACACGATTTTGTTTCTTGTCTTTACCTAACCTACTTGCTCTAACTTTTTGATGCATCTTATGCCAATAAGATAACCGTTTACAATTAAATGAAGAAGATTTCATTTAATCAGAAGTAAAATCTAACCTCAGTATCAAAACTTATATTGTAGGTGTTATGTTGCAGAATCTATTAAGTGCCAAATATTTCTGGCTGCAGCCAACTTATACATAGGTCCAGGTAGATACTTCGGCTTTGAAACAATTCCTAATATATGCGGTACATATATTAAGATATACCATCACTTAACTTCTTCAAATAAGGAGCGATTAAGTATAAGTAGTTACTGAAGCCAAAATAAATTTGCAATAGTTATAGGTTTATGGTGGATCCCAAAGGCAAAAGAACACCCTAAATATTATTTAATCTGTTTATTTAATTATCCCAAATGAATGTACGTAATATATGTGTTGAGAGAGCAAAGATGTAAAAATATAAAATAGAAATCTAATGATAACTATTTTCTAGAATAGGTATACTTATGTATACAACACATTCCACTTAAGAAATTTTACGACCATGATGTGAAGCTGATATATCTATAAGAATATATTCCATATTTTTTATATCAGATACATTCAAGACATAACTTGAAATCTCCATTTGCTTTCATGGTATCTAATACATCGTGAATTCCGGAAATAGAAACGATTGTAAAACCCTTGAAAATTCGAGCATCACTTAATTTTATTGATGCGTCGATGATGGTAAGGTCTATATTATTGCGGTCAATTATCCTTTCACCACAGCCGAATGTGGTTTTAACTTTTAGTCCCAATTTTTATATATTTTTTCAGCGATTCTTCCATTAATAATTTTATTAAGAAAAAAAACATTCTTGCTGTAATGCGATATCGTTATAGGATACATCCATATAGTCAGACCAGACTCAATCCCACTTGTTCTTATCATTCAAGCTGAACATTAACTGAGACTCTCATATACATATTTCAAACTCAAACTCTTAGATATACTAATTGCCTATACTTCTTAGTGCAATCCACTTGAAATAATAATTTATTGTAAATGAAGTTGGGTTAGAATATTAGAAAGATTTTTCTTCTTAACAGGCATCTGTTCTCTTCCATTATTTCATGTGAAAGTATATTTTTAAAAAATTTCAATTGCCGTTGTAAATGAACAATAAATCAAATAAAATCCTGATATACCAACAGCAAAAAAAAAAGAAAGAAATTAAAAGAAAAACCCTTTCGGCGAGGGTTAGATAAAAAATTTCCCGGTTTGGAGTTATAATTTAGCGAGAACGTAAATCTCACATCGAACCACTTTGCTTAACATAAATCTTAAATTTCATCACCCCTTAACGAATGGTCAGCGATGGTAATTTATTTAACTGACCCGTGTGTCCGAGGATAATGTTTCCCTAAGGCCTAAGGATAAACCGCGAAAAATATTATATTTGAAATTTTCACTGCATGTTGGGCAGCTGGCAGATTACATTGCAATTCGAGTTTTGAAATAAATCAATTTGAAAAATTTTGTTATAAATTAGATTCAGCTATTTGTCTTTGTTGCAATGTAGATATATTAGTAAGCCTTAAGCTTACAGCTGGTACTCTGACATGAAAATATGCAGAAGAGACGCTGAGAACCTCGCCCAAAGAAGATTTTCATACGAGATACGACTGACGTTCCGTAACAATCGGGAAGAAGATGCAGACATTAAAACTCTTGGAAAAAGAAACAAATGCAACGTCAATAGCTTTTTTCAGAGGGGCTCAGATACATTATGTAATAGGTATTTCACTATTTCAAATTTAATCCGACGAACCCCACAAGCAGATCAGTAAATGAACTGAAGAAGTGGGAAAGCTAATTCGAAATCATAGCATCGTCGAAAAAGGAGAAAAAGAATGTAGTCCGGAAGTGCTAGACCAGTTTTGATTTGTAACTATTTCCAACTCATGTCAATGATATAAATAGGGGGATGAAACTGAAATTTTACGTGGATACACTATCAATTAAGACTTAACTCCACGGTGGCGCTCCACTGCGAGTTTAATCAAACGTAAACCAGCGTCCTGAAATATAATTACCGAAGTAGATTATAAAGCAGTAACAAATTGAGAACATGTAGGTATGTGCACACTCCTTGTTAAGAAGCGAGACCGATCTACATCTCTTGCACCGAGGTGCCAAATGTTTCCGCTATGGATAACCACAACCAGCACGAAGCTCCCCGAAAGGGCCAGCCCAACTGTTAGGGTAGAGAATGATCATGATTAAATTCCACAAGGGACATTCCTCTCGAACAAACTCTAGGCTTAACACCCGTGCTAAGTTTATTGTACGTCAAACCTAAAACGTCGTGTAGTTGGGGAAATACTCCCAACTGTAACACTTTGACATTCTGACTTTACCTACAAAGTCACAGGGATTGCCTACCCTGAAGATGTGCCAAGTATGTCTTGAACTGGGAACCAAACTCAAGTTCCACATCTCAACTTCTGTCAATTCTACTTGACTTACTCAAGTTTTTTGACGGTAGTAACGCTCGTTACCCAGTTTATGTTCTGGGATAGAGTAGTTATCTACCGCCTTTTCGGGTGGCCTCCTTGAGTTACAAAGACCACCCTGCTTATTTGCTACTTTCACAATATGGCACTAGCCCAGTGCAAAACCAACAAAACACTCATGTTATGAAAGTTCCCTTTCAAACGTTTAAATGAGTCAAGGACACTTTCGTGATTCCCCTGCCCTAACTACTTTTGCCTGATGTAGGGCCGTTACCCAGTTAATCCTGGGATAGGTTACCTATTGAACACGGACATTACTCTGAAGATGTTTATAAATAAACATTCAGGTATGCTCTGGTTCTTCATCAAACTTGAGGGTGAACGTCCTAGGGTGTGCCGTTCACCCGGACTGCTGTTAGTTCACTGATCAAGACATCTTAGATGCCGTAGAATAATGAACAGTTTAAGCCCTACCACCACGACAAGGTCGCAGTCCATCGGTAGAGATAAATAGGGGGGTTCACATTCTGTTGACGATTATGGTGGTTGACCGCATGCTTGACTAGTGTAAACGCAAACTGTCAAGCGTTCATCATGCCGCGCTGGTCATGCCTGCAGCGAGTGTGAACCCCCCCTAACTGCAAGTGTTAAATTGTCAAAGTGGAAATAAGAGGGTGTTTGTTTACAATTTTAATCATTTGTGTTTGCAATTTAAAGTATTTCAGATAAGGATATTTGATTTAAAAATGTTTAAGCCTAGTATGCAGCTGAAGTGAAACGAAATTTTCCGTCGTCTCCAAAAACACAGACGAAATGTAAACGAAACGGTACCGGATAAATTTTTATGACTTGGCTTTAAGATGAAAATCGTGTAAATTAATTGAATGAGTTCCATAAAAATTCAACAAAAAAAAAAACAAAATGTAATTTTATTAATAAAGTTTATTGATTTTTGTTAACATAAAAATGTTTTTCATCGGTTCTTATCCTAGATTTACACAGCAGCTTTAGAGAAACCACGATTTTTCGTCGCTTAATCACTTATAAAGTTTGGAAAAATGTACTTAGCTGATTTTCGTTTGACAGAATATAACCAATGAAGAATAAATACAGGAAGAGATCTTCTGCGAAAAGAATGCGGCACTATTATTTTAGTGTGAGTTGTTTTTTTTATATGCATTTGACAGCAGCAGTGCGAGCTAACTCGCCACCTCCTGCTGCTTTCGCCGTGACAAAATGACATTTAGGATGCGATGTTTAAATGTATGCAAACATTTTGGTGCCTCACTCATGTACAATATGCGTGTGCAAAATAAAATTGTTACAATCCTAACAAACTCTAAAAATGAGTGGCACTTTAACAATATTGTTTGACACAACAACAATAATCAACTATTGTAATTAAAAGAACGTACCCACAGAACTCTCCAATTGTAACGAGTCTCTTTCGAATCTTAAGTTTGAGAAACATGGGAACGTTTCGAACGTTGGGAAGTTGTGGAAACGTTTGTCACAGTATTTATATACTTAAACAAGACTTAAGAATCATAAAAAAAAACACATGAATGATTCCTATTGAGGATTTTAGTGAGTCTCACATTAGTGCAGTAGAAATTAAGATAAAAGAAAATCAAACCAAAAACTCTAGTTGAATTTAGGAACTGACATAGGTATCAAGAACAAGTTCTTTACCCGTGGTCTTTTACTTTCAGAAAATTCATTTAAATTAGTAGGTATAGATAATAACAATTCGACCAGAAAGTTCATCATTTAGAAAAGATGATAAAATGTTATATGCAACAAAATAAAAATTTTTTTATTTTATTTTTATTTTGAATAATTTATGTAGGTATTATTTTGCACAAATTTTCGAAATCAATTTTCCAAAACTAATAACATTTTGAAGATTTTGACGTTTTAAGCATGCATGATTCTTATTTTTCAGGTTTGTAAAAATGACTAAATTATCCATACGGTCGATTGTTGCCTAATTGCTACATTCTTCTATTATTCAAAGTTTGACATGAGTTTCCTGGTTTACCTCTCATGTAGAATTATGTTAGGTTTATACACATCAAAAAGGAAATCCGTCACCAGATGAACACTAAATACTTTTTTATTATATTTTAAGTACTACCAGCATCTTATAAAAGTTTTAATTTTCAATAGCTGTCCCCTTTAAAAAAAAAGTTTACATATACAACAATGCAGGTACACTGAAACCTAAAAGTGAAGTGAAGGACGAACGAATATACGATTTGTATCGACGACGATGCGGTGCAATATGACAATATGGCAAAACCGATACGCAACACCGGGTTTAGGGTGGAAAAAATGTTATGTTTCAAAATAAAGCGTTTATTACTATCAGCAGGATATCGTTGCCGTCCGTTTCCTATACCGCTTACCTTCTTCCATCGCAATGACCCCTCTTCCATGACCATTAGTTTACAAAGCAATGCGATGACCATTAGTTTCAATAAACTACCAAAAGGACCAAGCTCCTCGGCAAGGGATATGCACGCATGTTTTTTTGTAATTGATCCGAAAGCAGACGCCCCTGATGACGTCCGTCATCAATGCAACATTAATATCGCAAATAAGTACAATATTCATAATATCCACTGTCATTCTTTATCCATTAGCTCGTCATGCATATTAGGCAAGATGATGGTGGGTTATTGCATTGTACCTATACAGTGCATGTGTCAATTTTGTTTTGTCAGACTTGAGGGATCAAAAACAAAAATGTGATAAATGAACGGTTTAGCAGTTATATATTGTGTGTTCATCAGTTGTTGTTTTAGATAATTGAAATGTTCTAAACAATAGTTGGGAGGTACAAGCGAAACTATCAGACGATTACCATCGAAGATAGCATATGGTGCTTCAAAATAAGTAATAATAATCCTTCACATATGTGTTAATTATAGGAACTAATATAGGTAGACAATAAAAAATTTTACCTATAAAATGACAAATTATCAACGTTTATCATATTATTTTTAAATTAATTGCAACCAAAAACATAGTCTTTGTTCGATTAGCCCGGGAAATCACTCAAAAAGCTTAACTCGTTCTTGGAAACAAATTCTGTGTTTTATTTTTAGACTGAAGTTAGCTTGGAACTGCTATACGTATACAATATAACTAATACTCTTGAGTCTTGACTTACAACCAATTAAGAAGGAACTTCGTCAAATTTAGAAATTGAGAACGATACTTGGAAATCTATACTTAAATATATCTAAATTACAGATGTGTACATTTCTATTAGAATCCGAATATAAATTATATAAATTTTGTGTGGGCTAGGTTTCAACGGGTGAATACTTCGATATAGAAGAACTATCTATAGCACACTAGTAGTTACATGACTTTGCTTAACACCATTTGTATCGAAGAACTACTTCGTAAAAATGAAGCCTGCAAAAATGGCGCCCAACGTAGGGATTTTTTTTATATTTTGATTTGTTAACGAAGTTCCTTCATAAAAAATATCAGAGTCTTCTTTTTCGGTGAACTCCATAAAATAACACCTCCATTGGTCATGGAAAAATATTCGCATGAAGCTTAACAAGAAAAGTAATGGGTGGTCCAATGAGCAGGGTCTTTATAAAAAGTATGCAACGTAAACCCCGTCATATCTTGTAAAATATATTTGAACATGTATTTTAAACAATTATATAATTTATGAAAAATCATCTTTGAAATATCCAAGCATTTGAAATTGTATAAGAATTGTCAAATATGATGCTATTGCTGAAAATCCCCGCAGCACGAGTCCATTATTCAAATCATATAAACCGTAAATACTAAAATTTAGGTCTTCAAATCTTAATTGATTCAGAAACTGGTCCACCTATGAAGAAAAAATTTTTATAAGAACATATTATTAAATGAATCGAACTAATTATATATACATACACTTCTGTCCCAACGAATTTCAACGTCTGAAAACATAAGATCCAACTTAAGGCACATAGGAATTTTTGAAGTTCTCACTGTTATATCCAACAGAATTATCAAAAATACAAATTGCGTTGCTTGAATTCCACTCACGGTCAATAAGCTCCATTTTATGCTTCCTTTTGCCATGTAAATCAAAAATGTGTGATGAATATTTCCGATTAAAATCACAAAATCAGTGTAAAACATAAAAAATATATAAAGCTGTAAGAATTCATGGAACTCATTCATAAGCTTGAAAATATCCGAGTATATCTTTGCAAATGCATCTAGTTGATCAGACGAATCACATAGTACTTGCATCTGACGGAATTTCGTCATAGAACACTTTTCCCATCTATCAACACGTTTCGCCAACGATATTAAAAGATTTCCAATATTTTGGTACATCCCTGCTGCCGTAACATATCCCAAACATAAAACGTCCACCACTATGCAAGATCCAAACCAAAGATGATATCTAAGAAGGCTTTTGAGAATGTAAAATAAATCAATGTCCACTACTGCATCTCTTAACCTAGAACTTTCCGCAATTATCAACGCAGTATTGCAAACAAAACGAACTACAATAATTAAGTAAATATTGGGGCTGATAATTTTAGAATCCTTTGAAATGGCTATAATTTGGTTAGCAAGGTCCATTGCCCGATTAACGATATTTAAAAATTGTTTTTCTTTTAAGGTTTGAAACACAAACAACACAAGTATAAGGATGATGACTGCCGAAGCCTGTAAAATCGCCATTATACAAACAGAAATTCGTTCAATGCTAAGAACGTCATCAAAACCTCCAGGAAAAATATAAGAACCATAGCCAACTAAGCAAAATAGCCTGCATGCAATAGAATAAGTTTGAGATTTTCTTGAAGATTTAAGACGTCCATTTTCGTTTACCACGAAAAATACCATACCGAAGATCTTGGCATAATAGAAGAAGAACTTGAGAATCGATTTTGAAGAATAAAAACTTTTGCCAACCTTGACTGACATCGTAACGGGAAAAGACTAACCCCTAACTGTTATATGAACCAGTGAAAGTGTTAAGGAATTGAACATAGAGTGATTAAATTGTGACAATAATTGTCAATTAAGTAAATGCCCTCTCACTATAACTCATTTCAAGGAAAATTTAATTACCTCAATGGAATACGACGACGATGAGAATGTAATTAATTAAAAGTTGAGGAATAATAGTGCTGAATTATCCATACGTCTTCGTCTTCTAAGCGGTCATTGTTCGTATATTGACATAATTGAATTGCATTTAGGTGTTGAGTTTGGTTTGGTTTACAAAAAAATGTGTTTTGAAAATTGCTTCATTTTATAGTAACTCACGTATAACTTCTCCTGCAAAAAAAATCTACAAAATGTCCATGCCTTATTTTAGGGTAAAAAATATACCTACTATAAATTTTTTTTTCAAAGGTTATCAAAAACAAAAATGGTGAGTGCTGATTTTACCGCAACGTAACATTTTCTTAAATGATTTTTGAAATTTTCCAAAAAAAATATACATACATTGAAATATATCGACATGACTACAAAATATTAAAATTCGTTAAAATTCGTCCATGAAAAAAACGTAATGAAATACGATCCTATAATGAAGGAACCGTAATTCCAACATTTCGAATTTTTAAAAGATTTTTAAGGTTTCAAAAGATATGCAAGGCATAATGCTTGGCCTTCTTCTGTAGAATCCGCTACTGGCAAAACACAATCTATATGGATGCAGTGAAGTACAATTCGGGGAACTTAAAAAATGTATATTAAAAACGCATGACATTTTCGGTGGGTACCTCCTCCATAAAACGTACCGTTAAACTGAAAAACATCTAAAAACCCATTAATTAAGCAGCAGAAAATGTTGCAGAACAAAAAAAAAAAAAAAAAACAATAATTGGAAAATCCCTTCAACATACTCATTATGCGATTCTGAAAATTCTAATTTTATCCCGAGATTCCCGAGTTGGGGGGAGTTACAATATAAGAAAATCATACAAAAATTCGTTCCGTTCATCGAAAACCCAAAACATATGCACATGATGCAGCTGTGGGAGTCGAGCTGCCGAATGCTGCAGTTTGGGGAGGCAATTTTTAAAATTAATTTACATGAAACAGGTCAGAGCCCTGATGCCGTAAATGCAACACTGTTAGGCATTTCAATATGACAAGGTTAGAGTTGGCAACGTGTGTAGATGAAGAAGACCTCTGAAATAAGGAAAAAGACATGGGTTTACGAAAATAGATGACGCGAACGTGATCCCCTCGTTGTCGCTTGCATGCGTTGTAAAATTGTGAAGAATATTATGGATTTCGCTGCATGCGACATGGTAATCCTAAAATTGTTAAGAATTTCTTCAGAGTTGTTGTCGGTTAAGATTTATTCTGTCACCCGGGAGTGAATGCAGTGAGTGATACTTCAGCTCAAGGGATGTGTGCTTGGGTATGGGCATCATCATCAGAGGGCTATTTTTAGTTCATAATGTTTTGTTATTGCATTTGGTGCTAGTTGGACTATGACCATTGTATATAAATTTCTATAGTACAACCATGGAGCAGCGCCATCTAAACATAGTTGTTAACTTCACATTTGGAGGTTCTTACATTTACTAAGTGTCTATTCTGTTACCCTAACAATAGTCGTCTACGAAACAAATTAAGAATATATAATGTATTTTATTGGCTCTAAAATCCATATTTCCTTGACAAGAGTCGTAAACAAAACAAAAATAATATATGTTTACGACTGTTGTCAGGGTTACAGAATAGACAACTATTAAATGCACGAACCTAAAAATGTGTTTATAACACGTTTCTCAAGATGGCCAGGCGGTGATTATTCAGCATGAAAATACTATAGAAATGTATATACAATGCTATGACTATGAGGAAAATAAGATAGCAAGGTATCAATGTATATAGAGGTATGCTTTTGATCTATTTAGGGAATGATTGAGAAAATATGTTTTAAAATGTTGCTTGGAAAACTCGTCATTGTAGACGCCCGGGAGTTCTTGTGGAGCAGTATATCAATAGCCTTTGTTTCACTTAAAAAAAACCAACAACAGAAAAACTTGCATTGTGTAATTAGTTCATGTAAAAGCGAGCCTTATACACGGTCAGTCAAACGACATCATAGTCATCGTACACATATACTTAAGGAAAATCAAAAGCGTCTTTTTTTATTTTTCGTGAAGATTCTTGATTCCCTGAATTTATTGTTCTTCTTAAAATTGTTAAGTTAAAATTGGAGTTTCCAGATTTTTCCTTATCCATCGCATTTAACTACAAAATGTTTTTCAATAGTTTTTCTATCTCATAAATAAATGGAAAGGCAACTTTATTTATAATGTTGTTCACCCGTCATAGATATCTGACCAGATAATAAGGTTCACACGATCTATAGTTTGACATTTTATCCATGCAAATCATTCCAGTTATTGCCGAAATACAAACGGATTAACATTTGTCTTTTGAATCTCCGATAAATAATTATCTTCCGGTGAATAAATAATTATCTTCCGGTGAACATTTGATATAAAAATTAAATGTTTCCGGTTTGGGTTTCCTATAAGCTTGAATTTAACAGCTTTTTGTGGTGGTTATTTGTTCTTAGCATTTCCTCAAACATAAACGCCATTTTTCGGTTCGGATATTAAGTATGCGAAAAAAATATGTTACAGCTCATGCTGATGCTTTTCTCTGCTTAGTTAATTTTTCTTAGAAGTTTTAATAAAAATGGCTTTAATTTTAATAACCATTGATATCTTACCATAAATACTATTCCCACGACCTAGTCTGACATTTTTTCCTTTTTAAAAACTTGCAAGCCATGGAAATCCTTCCAGTGATTATAGACGGATTAAAATAATTCTAGCGAATTTACGAAAAAGGCTTAGCTTCTGGTCAAAATTTCAAATTAAGCTTAGCTTCCGGTAAAATTTGAAACTAAAATATATGTTTCCGGTTTGGATTTCAGATAAGCTTAATTTGAGCCTCCTATTCTGGTGGTCATCTCTGCTTAGTATATATCATCACATCTTCTAACATTAAAACATAGCATTAAGAAACATTGCACCAAAAACATATAATCCCATCATTGAAGTTATACACATAGAGGAATCAAGATGGTTTCATCTTGCTTAATGAGCATATCGAGTAATTAATATTGCTCTAATTCTTTGTAACGAAAAACACTCAAACCGAACCGAACAAAATTATTCTGTATATACATTTGTATTTGTTTCTTTATTTTTCTTGCCTTTAAATTCAAGAATAATTGCTACAAGAGTAAAAAAAAAAAAAACAAGTCGATAGTAACGACATCCTGCGAGAAGTATTAACTTTTGGAAAAGATTATTTCTCTGTGTATAAATACTCAAAAGAACTTTAAACCAATCTGTCAAACCAAGAAAATCACCTCAAACAATTGGAGGCAAACAGAATTTTACCCCGAAGAACTCTTATAGTGTGAAAGAGCCAACTATACGGAAATATGAGAATATAACCTACTGTTAAAAAGCCCTATGATCCCATTCATTGACGTATTAGGTACTTCACGCGTGTTCCAACATAACTAGGGGCGCCATCAACTACTAGCAGGGAATCTGCGTAGCAATGATATGATTTCTTAAATTAATTATTTACTATTAAAATATTTCGGTGGAAATTATTATCAAACTACTTTTATTTTACAAAAAACATCCACTCCTTATGCCATGAGTTACTTACAGATGAATATATTATCGTTTTCATTTAAATTCTAATGGCGAAATTAGTACACGTATTTAACACTAAAAGATGATGGCGTTTTTATACTGTTTTTAGCTGGAACAACTTTTCTTGGCTGTTTGTATGAAAATTTCAACCGAATGATCCCATTGACTGGCTTTTATTATAGAGAGGACATCTATTTGTTCTGTTTGTTTTTAAACAATTCTTTATTCCTTAAAGACTAACATAATTACCTAAGTCAACGCATTATGTACAAAGTACATAGTATTCGAATACATAAAAAGATTATTTTAATTGATTATCGTCGACTTATAATTAACAAAAAAGTAAGACTGTACTTAATTTTTAAGAAACATTTGAAATAAAAAATGCATCGCGCATATAAGGGGTAGATTTACCGATTCCATTATTTTTAATAACAATGCATCATGACAACAAACAATAAAATAAACCTATTATTCTTATTACCTATAACATTGCGTTGTGTACCAAGTACCAAGCAATAAAATATCCCTACATTCACGCTATAAAACTCGTTGCACCTTTTTTCAAAGAAAAAACAAGATTTTTCTCCCTTAAAAAGGGGCACAATATCGCGGATATCTAATTCAAATAACACGGCGCTGTCACCTTTGGGTCCTTTTGATCCTGTCAAATGTCGATCATCCAACAACTTGATGATGAAGATTGAACGTGTTTTCCCCGAAAAAAAACGCGTTTCATTACGTTTATTATACCAGCATTTCTATAATTCTTCTAATCAAAGAAAATCTTTTAATAAAAATCCAGTATTTTTCACACAAAAATAATAGCGAGCCAACTCGTTTTCCATTCTTTTCTTGATACTTGAATGCGCTTTATGAACTCTAATGGCGGTCGGTGGTGCAATACGTCTTTTTTTTTGTGTGATGATGTGATCGCAAGCAAAATGACCAGAGTAGTGCTCAAGGTTTTCACTAACAAAAGGTGGCATAATAATGCACTATGACGACAGCGATGATGACGGTGACGTTTGGGAAATTACAATGACGAATAAGTTTTTCCTGGGAAACAAAGAAAAGCGGGTTCCATATTTCTGCTTCGATTATATTACAAGATGTCATAAGAAGAATGATTTGGTTTTGCCTTTGACTCTTGCAATACAATATTTTAAAGCTGAGAAGAAGGTCATTAAACTTGCCTTAGATTGATCGGGATCGGGAGGCAAAAGTCAAATTTGAGAGAAGACATAAATTAAGCAAAGTTTTTGAACCGGAACTCCATTAAATCAGGGACTTGTTTTGTAAATTTTTGGGGAAAACAATGTAATGTTCATCAGATGCTCACCCAAGCATTGACAAATAATACCAAAAGACACCTAAAAATAATGTATGTTCATTTAAAGAAAACTGACGGCATAATTGATTCACAGGAAGTGACAAATAATTGCAAATGTCAGGGACTCAGAAGTGAAATTACGAAATAATCGTTTGTAATTTATAACAATAGCGTGAAGCGTGTAATTATTATGGTTTTCTTATAATATCTATACCTTTGGAAACAATTTATACATTTTCTATAGTTGTTGAGAGTTTGAGACAGTGTATTTTGTTTATACAAAGAAGAATTATGATTATGAATGACAAGACTTTTTAACAAGCACATGCCCAGGAATGTTGTGCAAAAGTTCTAAATAATTTTAATAGGAACCAAATGTTGCAAGGTTGTAGAGCTAGTTGAGGAGAGTATTAAAGCAAAAGTCCTTTCATTTTAATTGATTTCTTATTATTGATGATAGTTATGGTATACTTACCTCTATTACTATATACCTATTACCTACAATAATTGATTTTCCATTGTTTTCTTGAATATTGCGGGTAGCTTAAAACGTTAAAGATTTAATTGTATAAATCAGAAGCATTATGAAAATGCCAAAACAAGACCATATTTCAATTTGACATCAATCATGAAATTAATTAAGTATAGGGACCTACCTACATAATGCCAGAAACAATACAACATATTGCGGGCCTAATATCGGCTGTCATGTTTACCTACCTCATAATTTATCCACAAGTTCATTATGAGAAAAAAAAATCATACCTATACAGGAATAATAAAGAACATCCGACTCCAGCTCAAAATCATTCTTCTTGAGATCGTTATATTGAGGCACAATGCGAAAACCAAAACCGCTTTAGAGTTGGAGTTTCCAAAAGGATAAATAAAAAACTTTATTTCAGAGCAGATGTCTGCTGTAACGTGCTACTGCTAGTATATTTTTTGAGCTCCTCTGAAATTGATACCATACCACATCGTTTGCTCCACTCTGCCATTCCAGATAATTCGTAGACTGGTCATGGACTGGTTTGGTTTTTATTGAGCAAATATTTTATGCCATATGTTTTTCGACGAACAAAATGATGGATTATACACTCATATTGAGCCACTTAAGGATGTTTTTTGGCGCGATGCTTTGTGGTCGCCTGTGTAAATTTTTGTTGAGACAATAAGACCGCAATTAATTTGCAAGACACGGAACAAGTCATTGAGATGATTATCTTATATCCTGTCTAGCTCAATAAAATAACTTATCAAAACCTATTCCTTTGAAACCCTTTCTGAGTAAATTTCCTCACGCACAGCACAAACACATAGGAATATAAATTAACTTGAATGGAATCAGATAGTCATTATTTTACAAAGGACCGCGCACTGTTTTAATTATATTGTCTTAACCCCTTTGACCTTATTGCGTCTTATACTACAGGTTTAGGTACTTAATGTCCTTTTTCCAAGATTTCCCTTTTCCCGCCACTTGTAAGTGAATTATATTCGTATTTTGGCGGCAAACGAAATCAGGCGCATAATTATAATCTTTCAGAGAAAAAAAAATATGTAGGTTTTGGGAAATTTTCCCACGAAGACAAGGAGAAGAAACAATCGCACCTTGCTCGACACACGCACCTCGCATGCACCTCGGCTTATTTAGTGTATTCGACAATAATTCTTAAGGTTCATTGAGTCCTTCATTGAGCTACGTCGTCATGGTGAAGTGTACGGATACATAAAGAAGAATGCACAGTGCCGGAGTTAAACAAAAAGGCGCACAAAACATAAAACCATTCACGGATGTGAACAAAAGGAAATAAAGGATCCCTTTTCAAAATCTGGATGTACGTGTGCTATGCCCTACTCCAACTCACACAGGCACATTCGGAGGGATTAAGGGCACTGCACCAGCATCAGCAATCCAAACAATATTATTCTGGCAGAGCGCTCCTTTTTTTTTTGTCATGTTCCTGATATGGTTCTTAAAAAGATTTATTGGATATGTGTGTTGTTGCGCGCCAAAAACACCATAAGGACTTTGCCTTTCAGTTCAACAAAGTGGAAGTAAATTTTGGCGCTCTTTCATAGTTTCATACACCTTGCGTGTTGGATCTTAGATGAATTCTATTTTTAACGATTATAGGATTGTTATAAAGATTTCTGAATTTACTTTGTAAACATGTTTATTTTAAAGGTACTTTAGGTAGGGTAGGTACATTTTTGCTCCTGATTTTCTTATTGGATATTTGAAACCCATAGGTTTTTCGTCAAGTGATGGTAATATTGTATAGATATGTAAATTTCTGTTACTAGGTAATTCATCGATCAGTTCAGTTTATGTATTCCTTCACAATTATTGTTTTGATTGAATACCTATACCTGCTAGTTTTTACCCATATCCTGGCGTTGCTCGGCATTATATTATTTGTTTCTTATGATCCGATGGCCATAGATCAAACTTTACAGGATCGACTAAAGATTGCCTGTAGTAAATATCAAATCGGTCTAACCGTTTTGGAGTCCACGAGCATACATACACAAATAGATTTGTATAAACACCTCAAATCAACTCAATTTCAAGGAACTTGCTTTGAAAATACTTTTTATATATATAATACATATACCGACCTAAATAGGTATATTTTTCTATATTTTTATTTTGCAGTTAAAATGCATACGTATCTTTGATTTTATATTTAAGTTTATGAGTTTTGAGAAATAGATCTTCGAAATAAAAATATTGAAAAAAAGTAATTTTTTTAATTTTGAAATTTTATTTCCCAAAACTCATAAACTTTAAATTTTTGATTGAAACATAAAATCAAAGGCATGAATTTCAACTGTAAAATAAAAATATAGAACATTATACATCGTATAAGCTTTTTATTTTGCATTTCAAGTCAGTTTTTCCGAAAATTATACCCTTCCCCCCAAAACGGCGAGACAAAGGACACACTAATATATGATTTTTTTATCTTGACTTTAACTACACATTTAAGCCTTTTGTTGCATCTTATGCAAGTCATACTGAATAAGAGCAACATGAATATATGCATTTCATAATTTTCCGTAGTGAGGTCAAAAATCAACCCAAGTTTACATAAAATACATCTTTTTTTTGTTAAAAGATTATCTTTAAACAAGTGTTTACTATTTTTTTTTTATTTTAAAAGTTAGCCTATTTTCCTCGATTTTTCCTTATAATATCTAAGATGCTATAAATACAAAAATGTATACTGATAGTTTTTTCATATAAACGCGCACAAGCATAGAAAAACTCAGAAAATATGAAAACAATATTAAATTTAAGATGGCGGCTGCTGCACAAAATTAAATTTCCTGCAAACACATTTTTATACTCAGAACTAACCCCCCTACAATACTGCATTCAAGCTTGGAGACATTAAAAACTTTTGTCAGTTGATTTCCCATTGACTTTATTTATTATAGCCGTAATGCCATATGACTGTGTGCTATCGCTCATTACGATTTTGACAGTAGATCATGCTTTCTCACGCCCATTATAGTTAGCCTTGAGCAAAACTTGTCGAGACAGAGCAAGATACTTTTTGTTCTCGCTAAGTTCCTTACGGTACCGTCCGCACAGTTAAATCCCTTTCCCTTATAGTTCTGATTCAGGGCCAGTGTTACACAAGTACAGCCTTATTTATTAGATTTCAGTAATACTCGAATTAACCTCGGAGTAGTTAAACCTAGTCGTAGCACTTACTTCGTCTTTACACCACGTCAAACAAATCCTTATTTATAAAAAAAAAATGGTATGGATATTAGTTAAAAACGTCCCATCTAAAACTCTGGTTATGATTAGCGTCAATGTAACCATGTGATATTCACTGTGTAAGAGAGGGAGAATCCATAAGCTGCTAAAGGGTTATGGGATCGAGTGGAAAAGAACTATACTTGAAAGTGTTTGTTAGTTTATTCTTTATTTCTTATTTTTTATTTTTTATTTATTTATTTTTCTAATAAAGTTTATAAAAACTCGAACGTATACTTTCTTAACCAAAATCGGCTTCAAATGCCGTCAAAGGCATCTCTTTCGTAAACTATGTAACAAATTACACACGCTTGATCTCATTTTTTTTGTTTCACAATGGGCGCAATTGAGAAAGTGTTATTCGGGTATTGAATACCAAATACCATATGCAAAAGCGAATTAAAACCTGCCGAGTATTGCAAAATTTTTCAATACCTTGAGTTTGGATTTTGACAGATGATGTTTCGCTTGCCTGAATTTTTGTAACATGGAGTTACAACAACACTAAAGTATTGCGTTTCCATTTAACACTTTCTCGAATGCGCCCAATGTCATGTCAAAATGACAATGACGACTTTACTACGGCCTTAAACCTCCTATGAACCAGTTTTAGCTTACTTCACCTCTAATCCGCGTGTTTATTTTTTATAAATAAGCTTTTCAGGATTATAGAGGCCTTGTAAAGTAGGAGTAACTTTACTCCGTCATTAAAACGAGTTTATAAATAAGGCTGGTCAGGTTTACTTACAGCTTACGTAAGTCTTACATAACTTAGAAAATTTACGACAGCCTATGCTGTTAGCAACTTCTGCATAAGTGACTGATGTCTTGTTTATACCATTTCGTTCCGCTCTCAGCTCACAGCTTACGCTTACGTATGTTGTTAAATGTATCGTAGGCTACTTACAGAGTTTATTATACTAGTAAATTTTCTGGAATTTACTCCCACGAGTAGCTTATGCGTGAGTAAAACTCGTGTAACCCTGGCCTAAGAAATATAATAACTAAGAAATATAATTGGCGCGGTTTGCTAGGTGAACAGAATGCAGCAGCTATAGCTACACTGTCAAAGCTACAGCTACAAGTCAAAAAGTAACTCATATAAGTTCGTTCACAATGGTGTAGCATACAACGTCAATTTTCCTTTAGACATTTTGCTTTGTTTTGTTTTTTTGCTGTTAAATGTCAAAAATCAGCAAGCACCATACCGGAAAGTTAAAGTTGAGCTATGCTGCTACTATACATATACATCAGCTACAGCAGCAGCTACACTATTGTAAACACCCACAAGAATCCGATAAGGATTTGAATGGAGTCCATACACAAACAGGATGTGCTTCTGTGTATACTATCTAAGTACATTTTTTCTACATGCCATAAAAGTGAGGTATTTCAATATATGTAAATCAACTCCGTTAGAATCGAATGTTAGAATTTATTTTTAGTTTTGCTCCTTGTGTTTAGATAAATAATTATTTATGTACATATGTATATAGGTACCTACCTACTCTTATTTGGATAGCATATAATGAAAACGCACCTTTTAACGTTTAAACAAAGCAGTTTATTTCATGTGTAGCAGTACCGCACCGTATACCACTACCCTATATCACTCTGCAGAAGATGGATCCCTCATCTAGCATAGTTACATTCCGGATATGTCGGAAAAACAAAACAAACAAAATTAAAATGCGCCGGAAATTTATATCAACACAGTAGAGTGTACTACTGTTTGTTCATTTAGAGACGGGAAACGTGCATCCAAAATAGAACTACTATTTTAAACACATCATCAGGACGGAGGGCTGCATCTTTAATTTAAGGTAATGGAACATCAGGACTTGATTGCTGTTCTTGCTACAGTAATGATCATGACGATGCTTCTCGAGCACATCCACATTTTCACATTGCGTTGACATGACATAAAAAAAAGCATTTCATACGCATAGTAATTTTTCTATCCTGAGTAAAGAGGAACCATATGGACCGATCTTTCGTGGCTCGTGGCATGTGCCACATAATTATTATTTGAATATAATCTCGAGGGAAATATATGGCTGGTAGTGACATGTTAAGTGGAAGCACAGACATTATGCATCCCAACAGCTGTACCGATGTAAACATCTTGTTGCTATTGCTATAGCTAAGACCAGCCATCATTATAAGGTTATGGATATTCCACGGAATTCGAATTGAACATCCAGTCATCCACCGATAATGCAGGATCATATAGCTCCGGTGAAACCTATCATTAATTTGTGGTCACTGCACTTTTCCCCCTTCAATTTATTTATTATGTTTTTTTTTTTGTTCACGGTTATACCTAAAAAGGAGCAGGGAAATTACACAACAAAGAAAAAAGGCTCATCTGGAGTTGAAGGAGGAAAAAAACCCAAATCGAAATCGGATTTTCTTGGAGTGGTTTCAAATTACCAATTTAGTGGAACACACACACACCTTTTCAAGAAGTTGTCCTTTTTATGATGCCAGGACAAGTAAAACACAAAGGTGGATATGGTTGGTCAATGCTTTAAGGAAGGGTATGTTGCACAAACAAAATAATGGTTAACCTCGCATTCGGACATACGCTGGCGGTTCTAGATAGAAAGGTAATATTTTATTTTATTATACAGAAAGAATCATCATCTTGAGTGATAGACAGTTGGTGTGTCAGATTACTGAAAGGTGATAGAAATGATGGCGAGCGGCATGCGCATCAATGTTTGAAAACAGTTGTAATGTAATCTAATCAATAGTTTGCAAATGATTCAAGATGTTCTGTTGCCGATCATCACCTTTTGATGAATCAATGACAGTTCTGCAATTCTATTCTTTTATTTCCGAATTATCATTTTTAGATTTTTCATCTGTGGTAGAATTAAAATTTGTTTGCAATGAAATGGCTTATGTCTATATGTCTGAGAATTTACATTGGGATCTAATCATTGTCATCAGAATTGTCACAACTGGAAAGCTATACAATTTTGTAGGATTAGCAGAGGTTTCGCATATAGAGACAAATCCTGCATTTCTTAAGTGCATTTCATTTTAGCTGGGTGATGGATACCTCCAATCCTGTAGAAGGCAAACATAAGGTAAGGATTGGATGAGATTGTAAGTTCCTAATTCCTGGTTATTAATTATTTATTAATCATGTGGAATCACTTGATTTAGCTAAATCATGTAATTAATTATGTGATTTAACATACATTTTCATGATTTACATTTACGTTATTTAGACTCGTTTTATTTTAAATTATGTATCTGCTATCGTAAATCCTTATAAAAAACAAACTTTAACATATCTGCTTTTTACTCAGCTCTTTATTCACTTTGAAGCTGTCAAAACAAATTAAATTTTAATGTTCCCAAAAGAAAAAAAAAATATTGTTCTCGGTAAGCTTTCTTGTGTTTTCATTAATTATTTATAATTAAAAGCTATTTTAATCTTTACAGGAATGTCTCAAAACAAAACTAAAAAAAGAACGATTTGGAAGGAGTCAAGATTGACATACATAAATGTCAGACTAAAACAGGAAATAGTTCGGTGGGAACGCCTTTCGTGATTTATAAATCATTTATTTAAATCAGGTCGGTGGGAACATGGTATTAGCTCAACATTGAGCACAATGACCACAAGGACATCTATTGGCAAACCAAAGTAACAAAAATATATAACAACCCTGCCACACAAGAGTCGAAAGCATCCGTTTGAAAACTGGAAGGAAATTTTTAATAATCTTTCTGGACGTTTCAAGACGGTAAGTTTTTTTTTTTTTTTGCAAAATCGTTCCAGCCGATATGCGGAGAAAATTGGATTAAAAAAATTGTTTTATCGTATTTTTATGATTTTGCTGGCTTTAAAACAACCATTTGCAATAAATTACATATGGGAAATTTTATTAAAATCGTTGGATCTATGCGAGACTCTTAATCCAGGGTAGTGGGTTTGGTTTTCACGTTGGGTTTTTTTTTATAATTAGCGCGCACTCAAGGGGTTATGACTACAGTTATAATGTTGATTATACACAACACGAGCGTGCCATTTTTGTGAGCTAGCTTTCCAGTGGACTTCTAATTGAACAAGAAGAAGCAGCAAAAACCGACCCATTTTCCATCAAGCAACCTTTACTTATGTACCAAAGAAGTTCTCTGGGAATCTAGCTTGCAACATCGGTTTTCTAGGAAAATATGTATTTTGTTTAATACCAATCCTAAACTTTTGGTTACAGAAAATGTTTGCCTCGTATCGTAACTATTCTTGTTATATCATATAATTTGTCTTGTTTGATTGATATCATGATCTTGGTTTGCATGAATCCAGTTCAGCTATTTTTATCTTCCAAACTGGGCTACCTAACAAAGATACAAGAGTTGAACCACAGTTAACCTGCCGAAATCGGTGGCTAAAAATCTTGAACCACGTTGAACCATGATTTTATAACTGGCGCTAAGGTCCAGTTGTACAATCGTGGTTCAAGTTTTTAACCTACCGATTTTGGCAGATTATCTATGGAAATCAGTAGTTTAATAATTTGATCCACCTTAAACAAAGATTGTAGGTATACAACTGGCCCTTTATAGACCATTTGTCTGATGACTTAAAATGTTCACTAAAGGGGAGTTTGGGCCAAGTATTCCAATCAAACCGCTTAAAACCAAACATATGTAATTATATCCCACTTATTTTGTTATTCAAATTTGTGGTTCATATAACATTTGAATTTATGATTTCATCACCCATAAAAAATCAAATTAATAACAACAAACGAGTGCAACAGGCATCACCATAAATTTGCAAATAAAACAGCGAATACCGTCATGGCACATTAAACTGCAGATGGACAAAAGACATGCAGTTTTTCCAAGTCAAATGGATTGTCAACAAAGACCGAATGAAGTAAGTCACGGTCTGTGTAATTTAAGTGATTGCTGTTATACCCATCATTAGTCGTTTGGAACAACGAACTGTTGGCATACTTTACTTACTCTTGCCTGCCTTATTTCAATGTTTGATTACCTATAACTAAATAAAACGCAAATTTTGTTCAAAGATGACAAGTTTTTTTTTTATTGTCCACTCCACACTCTCTGTTCAATTTGTGTATGTTAATTTTGTTTAGGTCTCGCATTTGGCGCCAACGAAAGAATCATGAGAAACAATGCCTTTGAAAAGAAGGTTCATGTTAGGTATTCCCACCGGATTGAATTATAAGTTTTCCGTAAATAGAATTCAAAAGATATGTGCTTGAGTGCGAATCACACGTTTCATTCGAATGCACTTCCCATATGTCAGACGTCATGAGGTAGACAGTCCACCCAGACTCACCTTGATTCAGTTTTCCGCTTCGCTGACTATGCACGTCGTGGTTGTTTTTATGGATTCATTTGGTGTTATTATAAGCGGAGTTGAAAAATTGTTTCCCCATCTCATTCTGGCCATTCCTGAAATCAGAGTGCGCAATTCCGTAGCACTATAATACATGCCAATACGCCGCGCCACTGACATGCCCCAAACGGACCCTTCACGGCATTCACCTAAATCTATGCTATGGGAAAAAACATGTAGCGTTTTTTTGAATGCAACCAACATCATAGTGGCATAATTACGCCACCTCATGCACAGATATTTCGAGTGGGAAAATTCCATTTTAATTACTTAAAACCATCCCAAACGCATTTTTGTCCCAGTCCGATTCCCAGTCATTGGCCCGAGTTAGCCGTGTTTTCACTTTTTACCGACCCAGCGAAGCAAGGTGGCAATTAACTCAAGAACTAAAAACTTTCTAATAAATGCATATCACGAATGAATAAATCGTTACTATACTAATTACATCGAGAGTAGGTTTTTAGTTTCTGGATTGTTTGCGTCAGTGTTGGCAAGTTAGCTAATTACGTGGGATCTTTGATGTTTATTTTCCTCCATTTTAAACATATATGCATATTGGATAGCCAGGGGTGGAAATGGCTAAGGTCGTTCGTAAGTGACAGTTAAAATCAACGCATTCGGTTTTCGTATGGTGATTGTCAGTTGTCACAGTGATATAGTTAAGAACCAATCACAAACATATTGTGATTTTGACCTTCACATGTAAATGTAGGTAGTTGATTATTGAGTTAGGGGAAATGCATAAATGAAACACAATTAGTGAACAAATTTTAAATTTTTTTGACAATGATAAAAATTTAAGGAATTCCATCATTGAAAATATATTCTCCTTACAAAAACTATTTTGCGTTGAGATTTGATCATTGAAATCATCATTGAACGAAAAACTGACAATCCTTGCTGACTCTCAAAATAAAAGTTGTTATACGTCACCATTATAACCGTACCCAGTAAGAAAACGATGATATGCCGCCAAAACGGACTAAGGCCCAGTCTGTTCAGCGCTGGTTAAATTTAACTTTTTGCTGGTAACCATAGAAACACATACAAAATTTATGGTTAACAACTGAAATAACCAATGTGTACAAATGACCAGAGCTGAAAAGACTGGCCCTAACTGAGATAGCAACGGCAAATCAACAGATGCAATGAGTCAGAAGACTTGAATGAATGCCGAAAAGCCACTATAACTACCTTCCTACTACTACACCGCCACTTACCAGGTCCAACTATAGCTAAGAACCGTTCAGATAACTCTAGGGATATATAAAACAAATATCATCAAAATTGGTAGAACCGTTTAGGTCTACATAGATCTCCATTTTTTTTTATTAATTTCATTAAGTTATAATGAGATTAATGTTCACCCATTTTCTACCTACTCTAAATATTTCAAAATTAAGTAAGTATATAATGTAGGTACAGCATACATATAAGGGTTGGTCGTGATTTCCACTTGCTTTACAGCGCGTCCCATCCCAATTTGTTCCGCTTACCAGATTTTCTTTAATTTGTTCAATAAAAATAACAATTTTTTTTATATTTATGTACATGTAGGTAGTAAACTGTACATTGTAGATATATGAAAGTGTGAAGTTATTGAGAAAAATCAAATCAAATATTTGGTATTATGTATACATATGTATCCATTGAACGTCATACTCTAACTCCTCAAATCTGAATAGCGTAATTGATTTCAATTGACTTCCTTCTCAAGTTGATGATATAGTAGAAACCGAATCAAGAAAACTAAATATGGCGGTGTTAGACTCCCCTCTTCATTAACATGCGGGTACCTATATCAATAAAACAAAATTGAGAATATTTTTTATATATATATTTAGTTCAACAATGAAGAAGCATTCCTCATAGCTTGTCAATTAGTTTACCTGACTGATTGAAAACCATAACTCAACTAAGTACACCCTTTTATGTAGCCCGCAGTTTTTGCAACAAAAAAAAAAGGTTTTTTTTAAATGTCACGTATAAAATTTGAAACGCATCCATTTGATTGACTGCAAGGAAGTAGATAAAGGATCAAAATAATATCAAAAAAATGCATTTTCTAATGAGATGCACTGATTAGTCACGCAAAAGGGATACAAAACCGAACTGTCAATTCCTTAAAACCATTAACGTCTCAATAAATTAAGACTTGTCCATTCAAAGGGATCGGCACTGCATTGTGGTTACCACAGTATTGTCGATGATGACGATTTCGTTGCAGTTAAGTTTGGTATTGTTCTTTACGTACCTGAACTGATGCGGTTTTTGTATATCCTTTTAATTTACTAAGAAAACAAATTTTCCCATCCGTTTCCGGAAGCAATTGACCTTAAGAGGTTACAATATTGTATAACGATAAGAACAGAAGTTTACATTGAAATTGACTCACCAATGTTAACATTTAGGAATGGTGACAATCATAGTATCACTGTTTATCTGAGTGAATTTTTATTTAATTAGAAGTTCCTTGAATTTTCGGATCCGGTTTGTTAGATTCTATAAATATGTTTAGGTAATGTTTCTTGACGTTTTTTTTTTGAAATTGGAATGTATGTGACAAATAATGTTGAGATTAACAACGTGGTACAGGTTAAAAACATTAAGTACAAAATATTACGTACAATCATTGAGTGTATGTACACATAGAGGAATAAAGATAGTTTCAAACTCTCCGAAGTAGATGTCGCTAAAGGAGCATATCGAGTAATTGTTCGCGAAGCTGTCACTAATCGGTCATAATGTCCATGGACATTCTGTCTATTCAACCGCGGACCTTATGTCTTCCCACCGCCAACATCTGCAAAAAATCAGAACTATCGGATTTGACGCATAATGTATAAATTTACTGGAAAATACATGTATGTATGTATGGTATAGTCCAGTCGATATGTACTTTTTCCCGGAAAAAAATGCGAACTTAATGAAACTTACACAGATTGTTCGGGGGTATACTAGGAAGGCCCCTTAATTTCTTGACCTCGAGGACCCTGTGCTAACTTGGGGAGGGGTGAAAACCCCCTAATTTTTCCCACTTTTTTCAGTTCTTTGCTTATATTTCTTAAACTGAACACATTTTGGGTACTACATTGCATAACAAATTTAAAGACAATTAAATTTCCTAAAATTAATTTCTGAACAATTAAGAACATACATATAAAAACTAATAACAAATATATTTTAGTGATTGCAAAATCAATCTAACGTCGTTCATTTTATTTCGAAAACAAGGAAACATCGACTTAAGAGCCTCTATGAGAACTGCGAGGATTTTCATTTTTGCATATTATTCAAAACAATTAGTAACGCTTGTAATAAGTTCTTTATCAAATGACTTTCTATTAACATTATGTAAAATATTACTTTGAGCGAATACTCGTCAATTAGTTATGCAGTATTAATGGCAATCTTTAACATATAATATGTAATTCTACTTTCTATATTCAACGTGTGGAGTCATTTTATTCAAATGGGAAAACTTCTCTCCCTTATAAATTTACTTAATCCTTTCTTAACATGAAATTTTTTTCTTAAGAGCGTATAAAAGAAAATTGTAAAAGATTCGTAATCTTCAATGAGACAACTATAAAAGGGGTATTTTGCTTCTGATAACAAAAACTCTGAATGGGGTGGTGAAAGTTGTGATACATTGTGTGAATCACAATAGAATTAAAAAGAATGAAATATGCACCCTTGGAAATTTTATTGCGTAACAATTTACGCATCGTGAACATTTTCTTTGCTTATTTGCTAGCATCATAATTATAATAAAACCGCGAAATCGCTTGGAAATACCGCCAAAATACAGTTGTTCACATATATTTTTTAAACTGTTTTAGCTGGGAATTATAGGAAACTTATTGCAGTTCAGAAAACAAAACTTTTTTGTATGTCGCTATGTATAGTAAAAATTGTTGGTAGACAAGGAAATCTGATTGCCGCTCAAATGATCATAATGTTTTTTTTGTGTTCGTGGTGTGTTTGCGGAAAAGAACAAAAACAAAAACTGGTTTGGAGTCTGATGTCGCGGATATCAGATCATCATCAGAGCTACATATATATAGGTTTGACAAATCCTATAGTCTAATTCCTATCATTACCACATCATCAGCCCACCATCTGTCAGGCAGAATTTGACCCAAAAATATCACTGTAAAAACAACCTTCCGTATAAAATTCTAGGGCTCCTGTTTAAAGTTTGTCAGTTCTAAAACATCATTAGTTATAAGGAAAGACTCTTAACTTGAAACTATAGATGCGTTAAGAATTCCATATAAATCCTCAAGAGATGAAACTGGAAGTAATACAGTTGGAAACCATCATCCAGTAGGTTTATTGCGACCATCTCATATTTTGTATTCCCCTACTAGAACTTTTGATGAGATGACCACCGTTGTGGCTACACGGGTCGATTTTTACCGTGCTGCCTATGTTATCGTGGCCGCACGGCAAACATCGGCCGATTGCTGATCATTGTGTAATGTTAAACAATGAGCATGAGTTGTTATCAAAATTGCGCACACCAAAATCTAGTTAATGGGAAGAAGTGTTCCTAAGAAAGACACCAACCTTCCTGTGTTATCAAATCATTTTTCATTAGCTGATGTCAGCTTTAAGTTTAAGTATGATTAAGATCTGATGGAGTGAAAAATAAACCTTTCTAGTTACAGACCAGCCACCCGCTAAAGAAGGGTAACGTCAACGTGTAAACGTTTATTGCAAAATCAATCTAACGTCGTTCATTTTATTTCGAAAACAAGAAAATATCGACTTAAGACCCTCTATGAGAACTGCGAGCATTTTCAATGCCGCTGCAACTGAGTCGTCTGTTAATACTTGGTCGTACTGCTTGGGCAGAATCAAAGGTGAATTCAAGTACTTTGCTGTGTTGGTGTCACCAAATATTTAAAATAATTATTTTATGCCCAATTTTTTCGAGTTGCGGAAGTGCAACTTTGGTGTCGTTTTTTAGCCAAACTGTGGACATTTGTCCAAAAATATAGTTTTCATGACCTAGTTTGGCATTTCCTCTATCTAACAGCATGTAAACTGAGTAAGTCGGTTCAGTGATTGCTGAAATATAGACGGATTAAGATTGGACCTTAAAAAAGCTTAACTTCCGCTGAATTTTTTTATTTTAAATTTATCCTTTCCGTTTCGGATTTTCAGTAAATTTAATTTTTTTTGGTGCTTGTCCCTGATAAGCATATTTTTCTTTAAACCATTAGCAACGCCATCTCTACATATTCATTTTCAAAACTAAAAATGAGTTAAAAGTAAACATAGCCGTTTTAATTTTTTACCGGTTTTGATCGGTAATTTTAAATTGGTAATTTTAAATCTCATTTCGATGCTTGCATCTTCGCTCTACTTATCCATGTTCAGTATTCAAAAACATTTAACCAAAAAGATTTTACCAACAATAACGAACCATACTGGCTTTTATTATAGAGAGGATATTTGTGTTAATCAATAATCATATTATTTTAGTAAGACAGTGAAATTGTGTATGTGTCAGCTAAGTCAATATCACATCTTACGGTTGCTTTCATAAGTTAAATTAATTATCGTAAGCTGTTGCCAATATTGGATATTGTGCTTAGGCATATGCCTTCGACCTATGGTGCTTCAGTGCAACCCCATCGCCAGGCTAGGCATAATGATATCGGAGAACTTTTGCACTGTGTTTGTTTTTAAGTATATTTATTTTTATGGCAAGTCATTGGGGATGGTGCATTTTTCTATTTCGGATGGTGGCCGACTAACGCCGTCATTTAAATCAAAGTTACTGTCAATTACACTCCGGATGACTTCCATAGTTTGTTATGTCACACTTCTCCCACATGCAATTGGTTCAACATACACCCCAGAATATATTCGGGAAATAAGTTCTATTCAGGTCAGTTCGATGGTTCTATTTACAACTGCATTCTTTGGATTCCAAATCAGAAATCACAAAAAGTTTGTACGAATCATAAACACGACTATGGATACATTCATTCGCATTTCAGTATTGACGAAAAAGTCAAAGATATTTGGCTACGAGCTCTTTTTCATGTTTTGTTGGCGATTTGTAATCAATTTGTTTGGACTTGCGACAGATTATTCAAGATTCATCGAAGCTCTTCGCTCAAATGACGTTTTAATTTTGGCTCAATGTCTATTGGGATATATCTTATGGTTTGGAACCGTTTGGGTTGTAGATATTGCATGTTTGGTATTTCTAACGTTCGCAGGTTTGTATCTCAATGTTGGAATGCATATGATTGGGTTTGCGAAACGAATACAGGACTCGGAGGATGTTTCAATGACAAAGTTTAATCGAATGAAAGTATTGTGTGACTTCTGCGAGGAACTGGACGAGTGTTCGGCAATATATTCACAAATATTTCAAATCACATGTGATTTTCAATCACTCTTGCAGTTCAGTCTTTTATTTATTTTTTATTTTGACATAATTATGGCGATAGGGAGCGTGCATATTAGTTTTGTGTATTACTTGAAAACCGGAGATATTTTATGGAATCTAGTTGCTCTTGGATTTATACAAACCTTAGATTTGCTTATTCTGATGCTCCTGGTGGATTTGACTGTACGTCGTTCGAAGATTTCACAGTTCCTTAATTGGGAAAGCTTGTGTTCGGATGTGGATGACAGATGGGACAAGTGTGTAAGTATAGTTACATATTATATGCTTATGATGACTTTAATTAGAAATCGACTCTCTTATGACACAGGTTGACAACTTTTTGATTCAGCTAAAGTTTGAAGAATTGGAATTTGGCGTGTACGGTTTGTTTCGTATCAATAATGATCTCTGTCTGAGGGTGTTTTCCGTAATAATTGCGTACTTGACTATACTGATTCAATTTAATATTAGCGGTAATTTAAGCAATATTGAAACATAATTTTATAAATTAATATAATGTACGTTATATATTGATAATTAAATGAAATAATAATAATATAATCCAATACATTTTGGCGTTTTTTGTTTATTAAAATTATTATTATTTTCAAAACACCAAAATTTGACATTATAGAAGTCACTGTTGTGTTGCGAATTGCGATTGCTATAGGTATATTCTTTACATACATATATTCCTATCCTCATTCTCATTCAGAGCAAAACTTGTGTTTTTTTTTTTGCTGTCCAGCTTCACATCGTGTCACCTGCCGAAAATCAAGTTTGCGATGACCGGATCATGGATATACGATATTGGTCTCTATTTGATTATCTCATGATAGGGAATTTTACCATGTTGTCAAAAAATAACTGACAGCTCACACTACGCGGATGACAGATTGAAATTATGTATCACGGTTTTTTCAAACTGTCAAACTCAAAATCTTGTAAAAGTATTTTGTAAATAATCCCTTTTTTTACTGTGAAATTCGAGATTAATGTACGTGACAAAAAAGTTTAATAAAACACTATTCACAATTTTTGCGCACAACATTAGAATTTCCGCTCTTGTTTTCAATCAATTTGTCAACAATGATAAAACAATTTCAGCTGTCATCCGCGTACTGCTGATTTTGACACTGCCTCTGCGAACGAGAAATAGATATATCGTTGTTACCTAAAAAGCTCTATTGGCTGATATTATCAGCCATGGGAAGAAGTTCAATTCAGACCCGAAATAGAATACAATGGTTGGGTGTATTAACTTCAAAATTGGTATACATACCATTGTACATACATTTCTATAGTATTTTCATGCTGAATAATCACCGCCTGGCCATCTTAAGAAACTTGTTGTCTATTCTGTTACCCTGATAACATCTAAAGAAAGTTGTAAACTGCATATTTGGAGGTTCTTACATTTACTAAGTGTCTATTCTGTTACCCTAACAATAGTCGTCTACGAAACAAATTAATAATATATAATGTATTTTATTGGCTCTAAAATCCATATTTCCTTGACAAGAGTCGTAAGCATAACAAAAATCATATATGTTTACGACTGTTGTCAGGGTTACAGAATAGACAACTAGTAAATGCACGAACCTAAAAATGTGTTATTCACAAGTTTCTTAAGATGGCCAGGTGGTGATTATTCAGCATGAAAATACTAAAGAAATGTATATACAATGGTATAAACTCAATGCTTCAACTAAAGTAAAAGGCCCGGGTGGGTCTCACAGACTTGCAATTGTGGCAAGTTACTTAAGTGCTTAGAAGAACCTTGAAACTAATATACAAGAAATAATTTTATTTCTTTAGTTTTTTCAATTAATAAGAAATTATAAAAAAAAATATAACTTTGAAAATCGTTTTATAACTAACCAGAGTATTCCGAGCAAATTTTTGTATGAAAATATTTTTAAAATATTTCAATATATTTAACATTTTTTATCAAAATGATCTAGTTTTTAAAAAATGCATAAACAACTTTTTTAAATGTTTTTATGAAAAACTTTGAGCATGTCAATTTTAACAAATTAATATTTTTCATGCGAAAACTACATTTAAAAAAAAAGCATCAATTCATATTCAAAATATTAAATAAAAAAAAATTGTTTTTTAATAATATAATATTTTTTAGAAAAGTTGTAAGAAAAAACTAAATACGCCATTGACAATAGGCTCATAGACTTTTTCAGAAATAAAATTTGTTTTAGATCCGCTGAGTTTACGACTCAGTAAAAAGAAAAACATTATATGTCAGGTACCATTAACACTATTATTTAGGAATAACGGTTTCAACAGTTTAAAAGGTATAATGCCGTATCACCCATGTCAAGTTTTATTAAAATCCTTAGAGCCGTTTTCAAAAAAAAGTCTTTATCATAACCGTTATAAGGAAGGTTCCGTTAGTTTTGGGGCTAGAACAAAAATTCTGAAAATCCCTTTGACGGGCACCATTTATCAAGTTTTGCAGATGCGAATGATAGACAGACAGACTGACAGACAGAATTTCCAGACCCATTTTTTCGACTTCGCTATCATCGTAATGTTATGTTTGATTGTTATCTCAATTTGTTTTTCCACGAATACAAGACTTGTCTTATACAATAATACCTGCAATCTCCATACATATAATTGCAAGTAAAAAGTGAAACTATTTTCCACAATATAGTTAGTTATTATTTCCCGTAAAGTTATCTTTTAATACATTGATGGTTTTTATTTCAACTTTGAACAATGCATCTAAAACATAGCATACTTCTAGGAGAGTAATTAAATAAAAATAATTCATTTGTGCTGGGATTTAAAATTTTTAAACGCTCATAACTTTTTTTATATTTATTTCAGCAGAAAATAATTGTTTTTTTAGTGTTACGCAACCCAATCCCCTTCTAAAATATATTTGTCCATATTTTTTTTCTAGCGGACTCAGTGTTGAGAAGAGCTAAAACAGAGACCGGAAGTAGCCATTTTCTGACCAAACATATACCTGAAAATGTTTGTCCGACAAATCAGATTTACAAATCGATACCTTAATTCGCAAACCTAACTTCGAAGGAGCTAACTCCATAGGAGCCATTTATTGGCCTTTATGAAAGTAAAATTGTTACTTGGGAAACCTTCGATTTTTTTATATTACATGTCTTTTAAAACTGAAAACTGCTTTAGCAAATAAATCTAATATTTTAATTGTGTTTTCATTTCATTCGTAATTTCCTTACATAAAACAATATAAACTAAATAAAAACGAACTTGATTTCGAACAAAATGGATGGATGCCTCCCTTACTATAAAAACAAAGAACATTTGAGCAACCGATTTTCGGTTTTTGACTAAAAATCAATAAGAGCATTGAATTATGGAAACAAAAATTATTTACTTGGGAACTGTGAACTTTCCATTGAGTTCCCAATTCAATTATCTTTCACATCATTTTTAATAGATAATCCTATACAAGTTTGATGGTTTTCCTTTATCATATCTAAAGGGTAATGTATACATAACTTGGGTGGGTGTAAAATATTAAAAAAAACCAAAGCTGAGTGGCATTGCCTTTATTTCTGCCTTTTGATTAAAAAATCTTCTAAATCAGGAGGCTCATGGTACGAATACAAATAAATATTGTATTTGAACATTTTAATATATGTACGTACTTACGTAATTGCTTTTATTATAAACCAAAATGTTGAGTAATTAAATATATTAAGGATCGATATAAAGTGAAGTGTTCCATCTTAAATACTGCCATTTTGGAGTGTCCCATATTCATTCAACTTATTATCTCTTCATAACCTAGTTATTATTTTTCAATTAGAATAATGTACCTACTTGTTCTCTTTTGCATGATTTTAATGAATTTTTCTGTTTGCAGAACGACGCAATAACACATTTATACAATTTCATCAGGGATACCATCTTTTGAAATGTATATTATATTTTATATTATCATTTCAGATTTTATTTCAGATTTATACTGCAGTAGATGACGAATATAAGAAAGTCTCCAGTAAGAAAAAAAAAAGCTTATAAGATACTCCAAAACACCATGCATTTTTCCATAAAGATACGTGTTAAATTTATCTCATATAAGAAACCCGTTTATAACAAAAACACTGATAAAAGAAACTTATTTAGATACAAAATCTGCTTGACTGTATAGAAAATTTAACGTTTATAAGAAAGGTTATATTGAAAACATCTAACTGATGCTCCCGACCGACGATGCTCCGTCTTACTTTCACAAAATTTCTGAACCATTTGATCTTGCTTTAAGAATTTTGTAAGAAAAAACATTCGTTTATACATGCTTTTTGATATAAAACATTTTTTTTCTTTCAGAATTTTTATTTAAGTATATAAGAAATTTTATTTCTTATATAAATAATTCTTTATAAGAAAGCACGGATATAAGAAAGAAATTCTTTGGATTTTTTTACTTTTTTATATCCGTCATTTACCTACTGTAATGCTAAAAACGTTGAAGTCGAACAAACACGGAAATCGGTAAAAAAAAAATGTGGCAGATATGCTGCGGTATTTTGTGTCTTGTTAGATTTGAGGAATTTTATCGAAAATTTCAAGCTGGCAGAGCTGTTTAAGAATGCAGTATTTTGGCACTGCATGACGTGAGGTACCATAGTCTTTTAACTTATTTTTCGGAATGCGTTTCCATTCTTTAAACAAGTACTTTAACTTACAAAATAAAATCCCAGTTAATTTTGAAGTCCTTACTTAAATAATCGTTTAGAGCAGTCAAAGACTTATAGTAAAAAGAATGCAGTACTTTTAACTGCTTGAATTCTATGAAGTCTTTTTAAAGTCTTTTACATTCTTTTGACTGCTTGAAGTCTACTATGATAGTGTTTCCCTCTTAAGAGGGATGAAAGTGTTTGCCATCATCCTTGATAAAACTTAGAAAGTTGGTATAGAAAAAGTATTGGTTCTTGATTATTTTTGAAATTTGATATGGTAAGTAATCTCTAGAATTTTCGAAAAGCGAAGAAAAACGAGTTTATTTGCGGTTCAATTTTTAATTTAATAATGACATTTATTAATCAAAACAATTCGTTTTGTAGTTTGGCTTTATAGTGTATCCCAAAAGTTTATTTACCTTACATATATGTAAATGTCTTCTTGAAGTCCTTCTTTTTCTTCCAAAATGTTTTGAAATTGAATAGTTTGTACTTAATTAGAATAATTTACGTTTCAGAACGAGACACTATGTAAGACCTCTGGTAACCCTGAATGGTTAACACAACAATTCATTGTTTTAAATGCCTATGAATGAGCTTTTCAAAATCGTGCTTAGTGTCAATTCGATAAGATGCCAATTCACCAGGCTACTTCAAGCAATATTAATTCCATCTTTTATATAAAATTGATGTATTACTATGCTAAGGCATTTGGTATAGTGTGCTTTACACTTACTGACAAGGGTCGTCTTAAGTATTCACTCAAAACGCATATATTTTGTATTGTTTTTCGACTTTCCTGCCTTAGTGGATTTTTATATCTTCTACCTCGAGTTTTACCAATATATCAAGAAGAAGAACATTTCCAAGTCCGAGTGATATTTATAGTACAGCTGGCGTCACAACTCGGATTTACAGTGTTATTTTTCTTATTTCAAGCCCTTGAAGTAAGACAATTCATTGACTTGGTCAACAGAACAATTATCATATTCAATTGGATATCAAGAATCTCCAAGGACCCAACACTCTACGGACGCGAATTTTATTTAATAGTATTTGTTCGTTTTGCTTGCAGTATTTCCATTTTCATAGCTGATGCCCCAAAGATTGCTGATGCCGTTGACGAACATGATTCGGTGTTTATAATTCAATTCATCTTAAGGTACATCCTTTGGTTCGGGTCTGTCATAGTGGTGAATATTTTATGTTTAGGATACATCACGTCAGCTGGGATGTATCGTAATATTGGAAATCATATGGTCTCGTTTGCCAAACGTATTGAAAAATCAGATTCCTCTAGCTGTTCGACGACAAAATTCCGACAAATGCAAATGCTTTGTGATTTCTCTGAGGAGCTTGACGAGTGTGCAATGATATATTCTGAAATTTTTAAGGTCACCCAGCAGTTCCACAAGTTGTTTCAATTTTACATATTCTACACATTCTACATGGATCTCTTGATTATCGTTGCCAATATCCATCAGACATTTTTGGTTTACATGAGTCATGGCATCATAATTTGGACTATTTTAGCTGTCAGTATATTTCAAACTGTGGATTTTTTATTTCTAATGCTTGTGGCTGATTTAGTGATGCGTCGATCGAGAACTCCGAAATATCTTAACTTTGATGTTATTTGTTCAGATGTTGAGAGTCGATGGGACAGGAGTGTAAGTCAATATAATATTATTTAGTGCGAAACTATTGATGAAATAAAAGCCCCATTTATTTTTTTAGGTTGACCACTTTTTAAATCAGCTTCGATTCGAGGATTTAAAATTTGATGTTTATGGATTATTCGCACTCAATAATGAACTTATACTACAAGTTTTTTCAGCAATAGTCGCTTATTTGACTATCTTAATACAATTCAAAATGATGGGATTTTTCAAGGAAGAGTCCTAAATGTGATGCTTTTTTTGAAACTTATTACTGTATTTATACGGAATGCATTATATTTGAAAAGAAAAAACACTTATATTTGAAATAATATATTTTTTTAAATTTCATTCTTGACTGAATTTACGGAAAAGTAGTTGCGAAATGATTTTATTTTTTATTTGCGATTATAGGTACTATAAGGCAAGTTATGCATTCGTGAAAAAAAAATTTTGAGATAACAATCAAACATGACATTACGATGATAGCGAAGACGAAAAAAGTGGGTCCGATTCTGCCTGTCTGTCTGTATGTCAGTCTGTATGTATCAGCACCTACAGCCTAAACGGCTTAACCGATTTACTTCAAATTTGATCTGTAGGGTTGTAGACCATTTATTAGAGGAGAAATTGAAATTTTGTTTTTAGCTCAAAAATAACGGTACCTGTCATATAACGGTTTTGGAAAAGATTAATTTTTTCGAAAACGGCTCCAACGATATACTTGAAAAAAATTACTGAAGGTTTTTGTCTGATTTTCTTTTTATCGAGCTATCTCATGAACGGGTTAATCGATGTCAAACCAAAAAAAAATTTTAGAAAGGTCTAGAAGACTTGAACAAAATTCAATACCAAAATTTTGCAAAAAAGCTTAAATTAAGTTTTAATTAATTTTTAATTAATTTTTTTTAAATTCAATATTTGTAAACGACTTGAAAAAAAAAACTTTTTTTAATGCATAAAATGCACGCTCTAACGATTTTGAAATAATTTTTTTGGCTAAACTTATATTTAGGCAACAACATTTTCTGCATACTTTGATTTTGGATAGAGTCTTCTTAAAAAGAAGAAATTTTATTTTATTTTCGTGGTAACTTGCTTCAGGCTGAGAAAGCATTTAAGTAGTAAAGCCCTCTCTCAAAGAACCAAGGAGAAGTTATATTCCTGATGGTGTACCTCAGCCAACTTGCGGTAGGAACAAAGCTGGCTGAAGAGACATGTTGGTTGAGGCTGTAGTCCATCCTGGACTGTAAGCGCCATCTTAAGTAAGTAATTAAGTAAGGTAACTTGCTTCAAGAACAAGTTCATGTGACCCAGTCTTGCATCACAAGAGCAAGTTCGTGCGACCCAGTCGTGCACTTTATTTCAAGTAACTTCTCGAACTTGAAGCAATAGAAAAAACTTTCTCAGAGAATGCAAAAAAAAAAAAATATAAGTATTTTAGAAAATTGCAGTAGCTATTTAATTATAAAAATTTAAAATTTAAACCAAAACGATTTCAAAATCAAGATTAATGATGAAAAACAAAACTGGCTTACTTTGTTCCGGAGTAAATTGAAGTGCATAAACAGCTTCGTTTATTCGAAATATCACTGTTGATTCGAAATTCCAAGTCAAAATTCGTTCCGGCGGAATCCCAACAGCTTTAAAAATTCCGCGAGATCATATTCTCGCCAGGCGAAATGTATTCCGAATGAACTTCACAATAAGGCTGAATGTTAAAAAAACAGTTTTTTTTTTAAATAAACTGTATGTACCTACGAGTACTTATTAAAAAGATAAGTTATTTTCCAAAAAAAAGTTAAACTTGAAAAAAAGTGAATCTATTTCTCACAACAGGGTACATTATTTCCCGTGAAGCTACACTTATGAGATAAAATTCTTGGTCAAAAAAGTGGGTCTTTTTATTCAACTTTTAACATTGGATCAGAAACATAGCATACTTCTAGGAGTTCATGAAATGAAAATAATCAATTTGTGTTGGGATTCTAAAAGCAAAAACTTTAAATCCTCATAACATGTTTCATAATATATATTTTTGCAGCAAATAAGTGAAGGGTCCAGGGGAAAAACGGCACAAGTCCACTTTTTTCCAAAATCAAGCCCATTGTTTGTACTACATATTTATATTTACTTTTATTAAAAAATATGTGATTCTAGCAAAAAATTAAACATACCATCATGTGTGCGGGAAAATTCATACGATCACCGATAAATTCAAAAAAAGAGACGATGAATTTCCACTGATAAACATTTTATTACCATGGAAAAACGACACAAGTCACATACTTTATTCTCTAAAAAAAAATTTAAAAATGTAACTGTCATGAAATAAAAACTAATTTAAGTTTTGGGTCTTAGAACATCATGTGCAACAAAACTGTTTCTTTATTTTTTTATTTTCATTTAAATATAGCCGGCATTATGTAATTTAACTTTTAAATTCATTTTTATCGAAATAATTTTGAGTGGACTTGTGCCGTTTTTCCCTGGACCCTTCAAGTGTTATTTTTGTGTTATTATGTTTCATTTAATCGACGCTATTGTGAAAACAGATTTCGAATACTTATTTATATTAAATATCGTTCATACAATAATAATGAATATTTATAGGTACAATTAACAACAATAATATATTACTATGAAAGCAAATATTGATATCTGTATTATTTTATTCAGAAATTGTTAAAAAAAATCATTCAACTCTATAATTCTTATTCAAAATATCCCATCATGCTGAATTGAATCAAAATTGTCAAATATGCAACTATCATGGAGAGCTTCCGCAGACAAAGTTCATGATTTAATCTAAACAATCCGAACACGTCCATCTTTAAGTCCTCTAATCGCAGCTGCGCCAAAAACTGATAAACCTATAAATACAAATTACAATATAACCTCCATTTCGTATTTAATAATTTAAATATTATCTTACACTTCTATCCAAAAGAGTATCAGTTTTCAAATTAAGGCCTTCCCAACTAAGATTTTGGGGGATTTTCGATCTCCTAACCATTAAGTCAGTTACCAGGACAAGAACAAGAAACTTTAAAAGATGAATTCCTGCCAGAGTAAGCAAGAACCATTTTATTTCGCCAAATTTCAAATAATGTACAAATGAAACATGAACAGCACAAATAACACACACAAGAATCCAATTAAAATTCAAAAGTATAATCAGCTGCAGTATATTGTGAAATTCAGTAGTTGTTTTAAAAATTTGTGAATAGATTTCTGAGCACTCGTCCAGTTCCGCACAAAAACTTTCATACAACTGCTTTCGGCGAGATACACTCATAGAAATGGTTTCTGATTTTTCAATCCGTTTTACAAGTGACACCATGTGATTTCCAATAGTGCGATACATTCCTGATGCGGTCAAAAATACCAAACATACTAAATCCAGCATGATAAAAGTTCCAAAAGATAGGATGTAACCAAGAAAATTTTGAACTATGAATACCAAATCTCTGGATTTAAAGACTTGTCTCAAGTTGGGAGAATCAGCAATAAATGTCAAAATATTGCCCAACACTCGGCCTAGAACAACGAAACAGAATCCTCTACCAAATACTTTGAAATCTTTAGTTGTTACTGTTATACGAATCAATGTCTCTATGGTCCTATTGGTAGCATCTAGAAATTGTTTGTGGCGCATTATTTGAAACTTAATCAACGCAAAAGTGAAAATAGCTTTCGAAGCATTTTGTATGAATACTATTGCTCGCATGAAGCTGGGAGTGAGGAACACGTCCAAGTAAAGATAGCACAAGAGGCATATGTAGGAAACAAAGCAGATAATCCAAAAAGAAATTGAAAATATCCAAGAGTTTTTCGAAAACTCGAACACCCCGCGATCCGTGATTGTAAAAAATACCAATCCAAACGATTTGACATATGTAAAGTTAACTTTAAGAGCAAATATGGAACCGGCATTGTTTCGAATAATGTTCTTTAACATTCTGTCTTGTTAATACTAAACTACACAAAAATGTCCTATCTACTTTGAAAGTCTATGCCGCAAATGAAATTCGCAATTTAGTTTTTTCTTCTTAATCAAATTAATTAATTATTTTAATTGATATAGACAAAATTCGATAAAAGTGTACACCCTTCAGGGATTGTCTTTTATTTATCATACATACATACGAAATTAATACATTAATATACTTATAGTACTATACTATGTAGTTGTATAGATAGATATTCGTTATGTTAATAGAACTATAAAAGGAAACCACCATTGGCGTTTGTATTAATATAAGAAACATAACGGAAGCATGAGCATCTCTTTTTAAATAAATATTTAACAATGCTATTATCAATGTGAAAGGTATACTTTTACTTTCATAATAATGAAAAATATATAAAATATTACACGCCTAGGCCATACAAATTTGCCCATAAAGAGATTTTATAGACGGATGTTGATGGTAAGAAATTTGAGAAACTTCTTGGTGTGTTTATACGAATCAGGTTAAATATAGAGATTGTTATACTTGAAATACCATGACTACATGAAAAAATGTCTTAATTGCCTACTAAAAAAACGTCACGCAAAAAAAACAAAAATACCCTAGACCCTAACTGCCATCATTGACACAATGATGCAAGTACTTCGGAAACAAACCTAGTAAGCTTGAATGTAGACAACGGTCCTACTTAATAAAAGCCACGAACCTTCAAGCGTTAACAAAAACTGAGATCAAACCTTCAAAGTTAACAAACATTCAGAAATGCAAGAATGTACATCAAAGTTGAAGCCTCAAAAATGAGCATAAGTACTGGAGTTGGATTTTCCTCAGAAGCTTTAAAAATGGAAGACAACCCAATAACAGCATTGTATTATAAGCAGAGGTTTTAGCAGTGATAAAAGCGGCCAAGGTGTCTTCGGTGAATAACCAATACAGTAAGAAAGCCATGCGGCAATACAAATTATTTTTGATGAGTTAATAAAGTAGATGGTTGTGAAAAGCTGTCGCGAAGAGCTTAATGTCCTCGTTAAGTAGAACAATACAAGACTCTACTGCCATTGTCACTAGGAAATCATGAGAAACAAAACACCCTAGAAATTTGAAAGAAATGTATCAACACTTGATTTTGTTAATTTCTTCGTTAAACTTAAGGTGACATGCTCAATACTTTCAATACCTAACTACAGATATGGGCCACTCCAACCACTTATGAGTTCTATAAATAAAAACTATCCCCGTAATACGACAGAAATAAAACGAAAAATATATACAAAAAACCGAGAATCGGTACCGAACTTAGTAGGGGTCACTATATACCATAACATGTAAAAAAAAACACGTTTAAGGACACTATTATGATTAGCGAATCAAACGTTCGACTCAGAGTGAACGCTTTTGAAATCATTCATTCTGCGACTCAGGTTTTTAGTTTCGCCTCAAAATGTAAAATTTTAGCGTTACCTACGTCATATTACGAAATCTTGGATTTCGCAAACGGTTGCTTTGAGTCGAATGTTCGATTCGCTATGTACCTACGATCAGTATGAATTATGAGTACATGATCCATTGGATCTGTCACTGCCCTGGGTGTCTGTTACCTAACAAAAAGAAATCTTGTGAAATACTTCATTAAAACATTTGAAGAGTCATCTCTGTGACAAATCTTTAAATATATTCAAAAGAAACCGACTTAGACGGAGTTATGAATATTCCAATATGAGAAAATGGACAACCTTAAAATTATCATCACAATGGTTTTTACTTCATTGACCTAAGTTTGTTAGGGTTACAATTGCTCTTCTCCATTAACCCGCCTAAAAAAAGCTTTTTATTAACGGTTAGAATATGAAAACTATAAATTTGTTTCGTTACCTAAAAAGTTCTAAAAACACCTCTGAAGGATACTTAAGGTAAGTATGAAGCTTGAAGTAAATAAATTTAATGAATTCTAATTTAAAAAAGGGAACAAAAGCAGCTCGTATTGTTCTACGTATTGCTATGGAATAGCATAGTATAATGTATAACTACAACGATAAAACTTTAATTATTTTAACAATTTCATTTTATTTATTATATTAGTTTTTTCTAGTCTTTATATAGCATTTTTCTTAACGCTTAACATACTTAATTTTATAAGAGATTCATTTTCTCTAATTGTATGGCAAATTAGCAATATGAAATATTCATAAGCTTTTAACGGCTAAATTAAGTCAACATAATAATTCTAAACCCTGTTGTTGTAATGCTAAGGAATACAACCTGAAAACTTAAAATGGCTATTTACAATGTTTTTTTTTTCTTTTTATGAAATCAATGAAACAAAATTAAAGTTAATTCTTAGAAAGTAAATCAAGTTAAACTAAAATGATGTGTAATCCAAAAACAGGAATAGGTTAAGGTACAAAAGTTTTTTATAGGAAAATCTCAGTCTGAACTATGTTCATCACTATCAACTGTTGGTTGTTGATTTAATAGTGATACTCGAGTTTCAGAATCATCGTCATCGTCCAGATTGTCTTTCCCACATCGTTGCTCTTGCATTTCGATGTCCAGTGTACCATTTTGTCGTTGAAAAGTGATAAGGTATATTGCAACGGAAAAGGCTATGAATATACCTCCAGCAGCTGCACAAAGAACTAAAACAGTTGTGGTTTTGTCTTCTGATGAATAGGACGAAGAAGAAGGTTCATCGCCTACACTTCGTGTTGGAAGAGGCTTACCTAAACCTTCGGCAACAATCTCATTGAAAGAACGACCGACTGAAGCAGGTGCTATCACTTCATCAGACATAGCAGAACCAGTCTCATCTCTCATTGTCTGTAACGAATCTACCCGACGTGCATAGTCCTTTGTTGTTTCGAAGTAATTTTTTCCAAGAGGAGCAGTGGTGGTATTTTCGATTTTCCGATCGACGGGGTTTTCTGTAAATTTTGTAACTGCTTCTTCATTTAGATTTGGTTTTGCTAGTTCGGTGAAGTTTGGAAGTTCTGTCTCCTTGAAAATACCACTCTCCACTTTACTCGTCTGATCTTCTTGAACATCTTCTAACAATGATGCATCGTTACTTTTAACCGGAGTGGCTTCTGTAGGATACTCAATGTCATCATGAGATTTTTCGTCTTGTTCTTCAGAAATAGGAATGGCATTCATCTCATAAACATGCTGATCGTTAACTTTAATTGAAACATTTTCGGGATGGGGAATTAACGAACTCTGAAGATCCGGCAAACTCTTTTCTTCATTCAACTGCAGTTGATTATCTTGCTGATTAGAGGGTGTGTCAATGTTAAGTTGCACATAATTGATTTTATTTTCGCTCTTATCTTTGTCAAGAACTTCCGGTTCAGGAAGTGATTTGGTTTCAGTATGATTTTCGAATTCTGGACCTTGTGCAATTCGAGAGTTACTGGTTTCAATAGTTGTTGAAGGAAAAGCTTGCGAAATATCTTCCATTTTCTTAGTTGTGTTTTGATTTGAATCCACGATATTTAGCACTTGATTATCTACCGATGAGGTTTCAACAACTTTTGGGATTGACGACAACTCGAGCACTTCCTTAGTTCTATTGAGAACAAAATTCACAACAGAATCTGCTTCATTATTTGGATCTGTAACTGAGAGTCTATTGGTTGACTCTTGTATTAATTCATCAGTATTATTACCAGATGATGATATTTCATTATCAAAACCCGGTTTCTTGATTACAGAATGTATTCCTTCGACGCCTATTATTCTATCATCGTTTGAGGTTTCTCCAGTAGATTCAGTCACAGCCTCAATTTCGTCAATGGGGTTGAAATTGACAGGTTTATTTGGTTCTTCGTTGGCGACATCAGTCAAGAGTGTTTTCGGCAGAGCAGTAGGGGAAACATTTAAATCCGAATGGGAAGTCATGCTATGTTTATCATTGGTGCCCCCAATTTCAACACTATTTTCAATAGATTCATTTTCTGGTAATGATGAATCTTCAGCAACATGATTTTCATCATGTCCCGGTAATGAATCAGACGAAACAGATAAATAATCTAATTCCGATTCCAAACTTTTTGGAATATTTGAATTTGATTCAGATTCTGATCCAAGGGGAATGGGTGCTGTTATTTCATTTTCGTTTTCTTTATTGGAACCTCGTAGTTGACGTGCTTGACTTGGTTCACTCTCAAAAAATATGCTCAGGTCTTGGACCTTTTCTAGGTGGTCACTTGGAGTATTACGTGTGTTTTCGTTTATTTTAATGCTAGGTGTTGTCTCTTGGATATGCAGTGTCGTTGATTCAATCGCCTTATGTGTAGTTGGTGTATCTTCTTCTACAGGAGTTACTGTTGTGATTATTTGGTTAAGGTTTGGTAAAGTTGTTGTTTCCAATGGAACAACATTTTCTAAAAACAAAACATAATTAAACAGGATTTTAAATTAATTTAAAATTTACTAACCTTCTTCAGCACTTTCCTCCAGATTACTCTGGCTTTCATTGATTTTGTTTGAAGTTTCTTTGTTTTCAGGCACCAATGATTGCACTTCTGGGTTCTCGATATCATCCAAGAACACTGTGGCATTGTCAATTTGAGTAGTGAGAGTTGTATTTTGGAATTCTTGTCCTAGATCTATTACTATAGGTTCTTCGGTGTGTGTTTCTCCAAAGTCATTATCTTCTTCGTTTGCGTGGTTTTTTAAATCTGAATCTATAAAATTTATCTGAATGTCCAAGTCAGGAAACTCTTGTGTTTCATTTTGTTCCTTCTGATCAGATACTACATTATTCACGGTATCAATAATTTGTTGGCTTGAGATTGGAGATGTTAAAGATGTAGGTGTGATTATAGATGTTAAAATTGGTGGTTCTTCGGTCGTTGTCTCAGATATGATGTTGTCTACGAAAGATCCATTCGCGTTGTCTAAAATAGGAAAAAATATAAAGCGGTTAAAATGTTTTACAATAAAAAAAGGAAAGTATACTTTTAGGAGATTTTTAAAAAGAAATCAGAAAATTGATTATAGTTCGATAGTCTCAATGGTTAACATAAAAATCAAAGAATCGAGGTTGACATCTCGACTCACTAGAATGTATTTATAATGAAAATTACACTATTAAATTAATTATTTTCCACGAAAACTATAAATTATTAAAATATTATTTTCCTTTAAATTTGATTCAAATGTTTTCATTATAATGTCTTCAGGTATGAGAGAGTCGACAAAAGAAAGTATGAGAATATAGCCGGCTACTAAAAAGCCCTATTGAACAAAGTTAAATTGAGTTGAATTAGTGGATGTAATCACCTTATACGGACGGAAAACTCAATGTAATCACAAGTAGATAGGTAGGAACCTCCTATGATAAAAAAAAATGTGATAATCAACTTTTATCTTAGGCGATTCCATCCGTGAATTTCGACCCCTTACTTATCAAATTACGGGTGAATTTGCTCAAGACGTCAAAACAAAATTCTCAAAAAATTATACCTAGGTACATCTTTGTTGGATTTTCTTCGAATTTTACGAAGGGCTTGTTTCATAGTCTCTGAGTAAGTTTCAAGTAAAATACTCTGCAGTTAAATTCATTGTTTGCGTTTTGTTGTTTTCTGTCAAAAAAAAGTTGTGAATAGCTTAATTGAAACTTAATTCGATATTGTGAAACAAGCCCTAAATAAAACAATAACTGGTCGAACGATTTGGTTTTAACTTTTAGGTAACGTAAATAAACGTTTTAAAAAAAGAAATATTCTTATATGAACCATTTGGGAATTAGGTAACTTTGACAACTATTCACTTTTCATTTCACATTTACCAGCAAGGTGACTTGCTAAATAAGCAAGTTTGTGGGACCCAATCATCTTCTTTATTTGTGTTTGCCTTGCAAGCTTAAACATTTCTCAGAAAAAAAGATTGAACTCATCTTATAAATACCCAATGTTTACTTTGGCGCCGGACTTTAATGATTACCTAACATTTTTTTACTACAACTACAACTAATATAATTATGTACCTACCTAGGTATAAACTTAAAGAATGAATACATTTGCGAAAAGTCATATATTTACATATTATGCATAGTTATTTCCAATGTTCTTTTATGTTTTTTTCTAACTAATGGATCAACCAGTTGGTAGCATAAATTTATTAATGATTCTTACGTTAGTTAAAGTATTCAAACAGAAATTTAAATTATAGTCGAAAATATATTTTGTTTATGATTTTTTAGTAGATACAAGCCAACAAAATATATAAAGAGGACAAACTATTAAAACGCAGGTATTTGCGCCAAGGTAATGTATATAAAGGCTGGCATTTTTCTAATTTTGTTTGTTTTGTAATTTTTAATTGCTATCATTTTAATTACAAATACAGAAAAAAATCAGTAATGCATACACTTTTTACAACTGGCCCAACTAACCACACACCTAATTTAATGAATATGTTTAGAACATTTTCGTTTATTAAAGTGCTCTATTCCTCTCTGACAACGTTTGTACAATATTAATTGTTTCTGTTTCATACGCTTAGACCAACTTGCTTCGATTTACTCTACCTTTCCTAAAATGGCAGCTAGTTTTTGTATGAAAACTTTAATTTCTGGCTCTAGACAGTATAAAGAACTCTCGGTAAAATGGCGGTTTCGCAGAACAACTGTTGCGAAGAAACCCAAGTAGCGCCAAAAAGCGCCGTTTATATAAAGAGGACAAACTACTAAAATGCAGGTATATGCGCCAAGGTAATGATTTACAAATACAGACAAAAATCAGTATAATGCATACACTTTTTACAACTGGCCCAACTAACAGCACACCTAATTTAATGAATATATTTTGTACATTTCCGTTTATTAGGGCCTTATTATAGTTTGCGAAGCGAACAAAAAAGTTGGCGAATGCTTTAAATTGGTATTGTAAAATAGCGAAAATTCGAACAGTTCTTCGCGCTAAACGTCAACATAGTTGCAAAATTAATCCAAAAAAATAAAGGTTCGCGAATGAAACGAATTTCTTCGCTTTAAACCAAAATAAAGCATTCGCCAAACCATTCGCCTCGAGGCGAAATCCCGAAAAATTATTTAAAATGAAAAATTTGCGCAAATTTTTCATTTTAAATAATTTTTCGGGATTTTGGGTTTTCGGTCCTTTGGCTTTTCGGACTTTTGGCTTTCGGGATTTTCACCCCAACCCTGAAACTTGAAAGACCCACAAGAATTAGCAAGCATATCTTAAAATTGCACTTCAATCAAAATGCTGTTTTTGTCGTCTTATTATTCAAGATTTTTCTGAAATGTTACCCTTAAAAACATTTCATAAATCGAGCATTACAGATATTGCTCAAAAACTTTTCAAAAATTCGAATCAAAATAAATAAATCACTTCCTTTTTAAAATACTATTATGGGTTTATTCTTGAGGTCTGCACTGTATCTCCAATTTAATAATTATTCTTGATAAAGTATATAATTTAAACTAAATACTGATTTTTAAATTTTTTTAAATATCATATCCCGTTAGTCTTATAATTCAAGATGTTTCTTCAATGTTACCCTTAACCTCTGCAATGGCTTAGCCTACAAGTAGTCTCTCAAAAAATATATTTCCAAATCAGTTCTATAAAAAATCTTTTAATCTTTACATGTACATTTATTGGACTTTCTGAAATTCGCACAATTAAAAATACAAGAGCGAACCAAGATGTTGAACCTATTCAAATGAACCAAAAATGTTGCTTATTCTTGTCAATTAATTTAATTAAGTATTATTTTGAGAATAACGGTTAGTTTTCAGACTAAGATTTTTTCCAGTATTAAGCGTATGTTTATATTCTTTCAGTACATAATTATGTATATGGTTGATTCTCTGTTAAAAGATCCTTTTTTGCATTGAAAATGTCTCCTATCTAAATTTAAGAAAAAAATCTATGCAGACTCAATTGTTGTTGTTAAATTATGCGATAATTGATAATTTAAAAGCGTGGGAATTGATTTTAAGATTTTTTTAAAATATTTGTTTGCTACGGAAATGACGCCATTTCACGGCCTACTATTGTCCTAAAAATGTTTAATATCTACATATGTTAACCAATTGCAAGGTTCTGTAGTTAATCTATGAATAAATAAATGAAGGAATCTACACAAATAATTATAAAAACATATTTAAAATCATTTCCGTAACCATATTGTCATAAGTGTAACTGGTAGGTTACGGTACTGATTACATCGCAGGTTACGGAAATGATGCTACGGAAATGAGGAAAATCGATCTTTTTTTACATTATCAACATGAAATATGGAATGATTTTTTTTTCAAATTTGGCATGAATAATTGTGCAGCAGGACATTATTAAATTGATACAAAATCAACTTTATATATTTTATACAAAAAAGTTATGCTATCCACGGGAAATGACGAGCTTGTGGAACATTCAATGAATACAACCACTCACTTATAAATTACACACTAAACTGATTCTTTACCTGTAGCTTGAAATATAATTTAAAGAAAACATGATTGATTCATTTCATTTATGTTGAATGTAACTCGGAATGTAACCAAATCACGGCCATTAACTTGAATTTGAAAACGTTTCAATTTTATGTACGGTAATGATGCAAATATCTGGAGCCACGTGTTTAAAACCTTCCAGTTAGGTTGTTTTAAATGACTACATTTTTTTGTTTGTATAATTGGGTTCATTCTTAATTTTTTGAAAGTGCAACTTTGCCAGCTTACGATTTTTTTAAATTTATGAACAACAAAAAGAACCGTTTCTTGTTGAAACGAGGTGGGGACACGTTACGGAAATAATATTTGGGAGGAAAATGCTCAATTTTTGTGTCAAATTGATTGAAAATATTTAAAACTTAAAATTGAATGTAACGTTGCGGCTGGTAAGGCTGTTAAAGACCAAGAAATATTTTTAATTATTTTAATACTTTATTTGATTTTGACTGGGAACACGAAAAGGAGCTTTTAGTGGAGAATCACCCATATTATTGTCATAAATATGGAGAAAGGGTTATAGCATTGAGTTTATACACATAGACAAATCATGTGGAAGTTTCAAACTTTGCTCGTAGGATGTCGTTACTATCGATTTGTTTTTTTTTACTCTTGAGCAATTATTCTTGATTTAAAAGGCAAGAGAAATAAAGAGAAACATATACAAATGTATGCAAAAGAATATTGTTCGATTCGGTTTGAGGGATTTTCGTTATAGGGAATTATGTGTATAAACTCAATAGTTATAGCAAGGTGCGACAAAAGTTGAACCTATATTCAAATGACCGGCAGTGTACGTCCTTGTCGGAGACGACGCTAAAATCAAGAGACAAAACATTTAATTATTATAGATTTGAAAATGTTTCCTTCTTTTTCGTAGGTTCGTCTTATTACATCGTAAATACTCTTGATGCATAATGCATTACAAGAAACACTCTATCTAATAAATGCACCATTATAGGACAAATAATGAAAAAGCATTCCACTTACGCTTTCTAGACACTTCACATAAAAGACCTACGCAGCGCAGGTTAGTTTTATATTGTGCCGTTTGTAAAAAAAAAAATTGTTTGCCTTTATCTTTTTAGAACACCGTCTTTATCGTTTTTCAATCGCTTCTTAATGTATTTGTAATAGATATTGATATTTTTGTTCTTCATACATATTTTCATATCTTAGGGATTGAAGTGAAAAATAATATCTACCTACCTAAAAACCAACTTAATATAGGTACTTATGCCACAATAAATCATTTTACGTATAGAACACTTTTTTCGATTCAGTTCAATTCAACTCAATTCTATGTTATAGACTCAATTATAGATTCGATTTTTAACGTCGAAATCCTTTTACCGACAAATTCTTAAAAAAAAAAAAAAAAGATTTCATGCCATGATGAAGATTTTTACTTGCGAATTTTCTCAAAATAACGGCATGAAAGGTACCGCGTTACCAAAATTTGAAGGATTGTAAGTCTTAAGTTTTATGTAACAGATTTTTGTTTTATTTTTCATTGGAAATTATTTTATCAGAGCAGCTTATTTTAGTACCATTTCTTGTACTAACATTCTCAGAAACGGGTTCATTGATTCTGACGAAATTTTTTATTAAATAGGTGTAGGCATTTACAAAATATACCATTAGATACAGATATTTTCCAGCTTTAGCAGCCAAGGTAGCTTGGCACAGAAGCAAGTTCGTTGAACTCAATCGTGCAAATAAAAATCACTCTTAAAAGACTAACACACCATCACATACAAATATTATTTTTTACACTATTTTTTTAAGAGCCGAGAAAAATAACGTATTGAAATAAAATTCAATTTAATTCAAATCAATTATAATATATGGTAAACGAAATTCGACACATAAAACAGGCTTGTGTAATACACGAACTAGTCCAAAAAGCAGATCTTAAACTGGAGGGAACCAATCTAAAAAAAATAGTTCAATTAGTTCAATAGTTCAATAATGAACTAAGGTTGTACAATCGTGGTTCAAATTTCAAACTCCTGATTTCCATAGATAATCTGCCAAAATCGGTGGGTTAAGAACTTGAACCACGATTGTACAACTCACCCTAAGAATTATACAGCAAACAAACTAGAGAAACAGATACATACATATATAAGTATTACAAACAGGCCCCTTTAAAGACCCGCAAATCGATCGTTTGAATAAAACGATTTAGCTTCTTACATCTCTTGTGATATTACGAAATGCGAACGCATTCACCTTTAAAATCAATGTTGCCAAAATAAAATCATTATAGAATAAGTAGCAATAAGTGCAAAAGAATGCAAAAAACTCAAAAGCATACAAAGAATGTAAAATAATGGAAAGAAAGAATTAATTCTCAATAAATTGCATTCAATTGATGATGTCAAATGATTGGTGATCTCAAAATAAAGTCAATCAAATCAATGCAATCTTTTTACTGTCGCATTCACAAAAAAAAAATGCATTCTTTTACCAACCTGCAATACGCTAAATAACATACAACACCCAATTGAACTAGAGTGAACTAAATGAACTCTAGAAGAGAAAAATATTTGAGTAAATACTTTTGAATTCAATTGTAAATTGAACGCTCTTTAAATATAACTAATTGGCACAAGCTTAATATAACGTTTTCCAATTTGATTCACAAATATAAAAAAACTATAGATATAGTAGATAATCGACGCCATTTGCAAAACCTTTAAATGTTTGGTCCACCCTGTATGATTTCGCTCCAAACATTTTATATCCATGTTCGAATAAGAAAATCGCAATCATTCCTTTTTCATAAACATCGAAGGAAATACCAATTCATCACACAATGGTCACGCATTCACATTTAAATTATTCCCATCCATCAAAAGATTAGACTCTTGGACGTGCTAAGAATGACAAAGGGCGGCATTGTCAAAAATTTGATCCAAAATAATGAAGAATTTAATCGATGAATCAAGTAAGATGAAGGCATTTCCTACAAAAGTATTTATGTATACATTCTCATAAAATAAAAATATATCAAATAGGCTTATCAGCAGAAAATCCCTTCGAATTTTCAGGAGCGAAGGCGTATTATTATAGATCTTAAGTCATGCATACACTGTGTGAATCAGTTTTCCTTTTTTTTTTATAGGGTCATGAACCAAAAGATCTTGCCTCTTAATCCCTTCGAGAAAAATTAAAATTTTCTTTCCCCATTTCTGGGAAGAATTAAAAATCTTGTCTCTCTCCATATAATAAAGAAGGATGTTGTATACTTTTATGGAAATTTCGTTGTCTGTCGAAGTCATAAAATTGTGCTATCTATAAGATGGATTCTACTTTGGTTTCATTTTTTTTATGTTTTGACTTGAGTTTTATAGGAGCGCCATAATAATGCATAACGACTAATAGCACTTACACTTTTTTATATTTCATGGTCGAAAAACATCTAGCGACAACATTAATCTAAAGTACATTTTGTGTAAACATGACATATAGTTTTGAGGGATGTTTTAATAAATGTGTTGTAGGACATAGTTAAAGATGTGATGGATGAGCCTCAGATGACCCCGGAATAGATCGCCCACTAGATATACCCATAAATAAAAGAAAAACAAAAAAACAAAAAACATGTGGCTATCTGCTTACAGCATATTGTCCATCTTTTAATCGGCATGTTGCCTTTTGATCAGATATGAGGGTTCGTGTGTTCCTCCGACACCCTGTTGTTGTAATATAAATTTTCCTAGTAAAACAAATTCTTCCATAGTTTATGGTCTTCTTCACAACTAATGAGAGTGGCAACCGCTACTTGATTTATTTGCTAACAACATCGAAAAGAAATATACGATCCTGTTATGGTTGTTCTTCACCCCGAAACATTCTTGAAATTTATTCCAAAACTATTTTTTGTTGTCAGATATGGACCAACAGAGAATAAGGAAAGTTAAAAATAAATTATAATTTAAGGAACCATAGGAGAATGCCCGATATATTTTTCAGCTTTGTTCAAATTTCGGAAATGATAGTGCTCAACTAATTTTTGTAAGATGTTGGTTTTAAACTATTGAGCATGAGCTTAATAGCTCATGTGGCAGTGGCGGGCAAGATCATAAGAGGACGTTTTTTGTCTCTTTGCGTGTTTTCAACGAATAAAATACAAATGCATTAATTTTAATATAATAATTTATGAGTTGATGTTTTTTGTACCTATGTATATGAAAAGTGTGTAAATGATGTTGGTAAGTTTTTAACATTATTCGTTTACTTTTCAAAGCTGCCAAATTCTACATAAACTAATGTCAATTTGACAGTAATTGCGATGAAAAGACATTAGTTTGTCATTATAGAGAGCTGTCTATCTTTCATTTATACATCACAAACCAAAAACTATAATTTGTTATTGTTTAAATTTTTTTAATTTCTTGTAAAGCCTGGCCACGTGCAATCTTTCTTTTAAGTTGGTGCATAACATTAAACAAGGTTTCCAACAATATAAATAACAGCAGTAATTGTAAACTTGTTTAATAAGGTCTCTTTCATCGACCAAAACTAATAATGCATCAAAAGAAAAATAGGTACACGGCATCTTATTGATAAGCCTACCTATTTGGGCGAAACGCATTCAATGATGTAAAAACCACTAACCTTCGTTTTCTTAATTAATAAGGTCATAAAACATTTTTTTCAATGTAAATTTGATGTGTAAAGGGTGATTAAATATAGGGACTTTCGAACTTTGACAAATCATTGCGGCCATATTGTAGAAGATATCTGTCAAATTGGCTGTCAGATACATACAATAGGGCTTTTTAGGTAACAACGATATATCTCTTTCTCGTTCTCACAGAATTGTCAAAAACAGCAGTATGATGAACAGCTGATTTTTTTTTTTATCATTGTTGAAAAATTGATTGAAAACAAAAGCGGGAATTTTAAAGATTTGTGCCCGAAAATTGTGAAAATTGTTGGTTTTGCTAATTAAAATAAATTTTTAAGCCACGGAAATCACAAATTTCACACAAAAAAGAATACCGCATTTAAAAATTATTTCCAAATTGTTTTCTTCAAGATCTTGAGTTTGACAGTTTGAAAAAAGCGCGATACATATTTCAATCTGTCTTCATCATAGTGTGAGCTTTGACAAGATGGTAAAACTCCCTATTTGTAAATTTGACACAGAGTTTTAACCAAGTTTTAACGTTAAACATCAACATGTGCAAAAGATGACATTGTTAAAGTTTTTCTGTTTGATGAATTTGAAGTTGTCGAAGAATGATTGCTGACATACCAGCTCACAAAATCGTCCAATTTGGGATGATATACCAATCCACATGAGATCCAAGAGTATCCAACGCATTCCTAAAAAGTCACTATGGAGTGCATTTTAGGCTGGTGCTCAACGGTTCGTATTTCTTTGAGAACGACGTTGACAATGAAATTCAGCCTGGAGGTCAAATTATAGCATACGTTCCGTTAAAAAAGCGAATTTTTAGATTACAATTAAACAACGGGTATCAATATGCAGACGTTTGTTTTTTTGGTTAGGGAATTGACGAACAACGCCCTCTTTCTATTTTAATAGTCGAACATTTGTTAGTGTTTCAATTAAGAAAGTTACGTTCATTGAAAATTAAAGATGCCGTTACAATCGTATGCGGCAATTTGGTCCCTGATTTACGCACATGGAAAATTAGACATATCGGATGCGAGCCACTCAGAGAAGCCGCGGACGTTCTTTAAGCAATGTTTTATTACATAGTTTCATCGATAGGCTTTTCAAAGCAAACTTAATAAGACTCCTTACAATATGAACCTGGGTTTAAGTAATCTTAAGACGTCTTTATTTCTTACAAATTTGTCTTCTTTTTAGAAAAATATGTTATAACCATACATAAATGAAAAATATCTAATTTTCTTTCTCTGTGAAAACATAGGTGTACGTTAAGGGTTGCATTTAGTTTTATTTAACAGAACCTAATAAGCCCTACTAATTAGTTTTTGGCATGGGCCACTGAAATCAATCTGGTAAATCAGCTAACAATGCCATCTCATCAATGCTATATTGGTAGCTAATAAGGATATAGGTATATGTATGTATGTGCGTCTATTAGCAAACCTGCAGTCAAAACAAGTTCTGATTAATTGTCCTATAAGCATCAAGCTATACCTTTATAACTAAATGATATTTGTAGGCAACTTGAATTTATTACAGAAGGTTAACAATCTCATCATTCTCCATTCATTGGAACAGCCTACAGAGCACCTTTATAGAGTACCTACGTACCCACAATAGCCGGTATCAAATGTCTATCATTCTTTTATCAATTGAACTTTAATGAAAGTAAACTCAATCTTCTCCTAGCAGCGCAGGCCGCAGATGCTAAAATACGCATTCAATAATCAGATAGCCAACAGCTTAAACAACTATAAACTGGTCTTATGAAATTTAAGATGACAGCGTTAACGTTGTTTTTGTTGTTGTCACGCTTTGATAATAAACATGAAAAAGGTAGGCTGGTCGCTTGAAGGTACCAAAGGCACTCACCTTGTTTTGGTCAGAAAACGGGACAAAAGATTAAAGAAAAAAAACCAAGTCCCTTCTCTACTCTGAAACAACGCACACTCACACAAATATTACTTACCAACAAATACTATCATGAAGACCGCTAATACCCAAAGGATGCTGCTTCTCTGACTCATTTTATTCCTACCACACAATTTCATTCCGAAAAAAATAAAACAACACTAACACGTATTTAAGAGTCTTGTTGCCAAAGCCTTCTGCAACTTCCCGATATCTGTTTCTTATCGTTTTAAAGACCGGCACCATTCACCACTGCCGGTTTTGTTGTACGATTCCACGAATTACTGCTACTACAACCAGAAATAAAAAAAAACTTGTTGCTCAAGAAATCACTAAACTTTTTTTTTATTCTTCGATCAAACGCAATCGACGATAGCACGGTTAAATAAAAAAACAATGTTTTAGCGATTAATTGCACCCGCGTAAATTTGTTTGCTGACAAGAAAACGCTTGATAACAGTTCATTGAATGAAGACGATCGTGTGAATACTACTTTTTGATCGTATACAAAAAATTACGTCTTTCAGTGGACAAACACTTCTATTCGCTTCCCTTCCCAAACGTAAACTAAAATCGGATATGTGCAGCTGAGAGTCTAGAAGACCCATTCTTCTATACGTCTGCCGCTTGTTTTCTGCCTGCTTAGTATCAGTTGTGGTGGGTATAGTTATGTCGGAAGAAAATGCGGGGGAGAAGAGGTATATAGAGACACAGCACGAGGTTGTCCTCAAGAATTGTTCCAGTATTATGGAAAAGGCGATTCATGCCTTGTTTTGTTGTTGAGCATCGTGATCGCAACAGTAGAGGCCAGACAAATTATCAATTTTCAGAATTAAACATAGAAATCATAATAAGTCAGCTATACTAGTTTTGATTTGTATGCGAATCTCTTTTACCGCCACCTGGATTTCTGAGTATTGTGTCATCTGTGGTTGAGGTGTGTGAAACGTTGAAAAAAACATTCGAGAAACATTCCAGAAACATCTATCTGTATTATATACATAAAGGTCATTCCGAGCCTAAAAAAACATTTCAAGAAACATTGTTAAAAAAAAATTTCCTATTTTTTTGAAAAACATCTCAGAAACATTTCAGAAATGTATTTTTTGGTCTAGACAATTGAAGAAACATTTTCGTTTTTGAAATGTTTCTTACTTCCCATTTTCTCATCCACGGATATTCGCAGACACTTTACTTTTTCCCTGGTGTCATTCGCGAAATATTGAATGTTTTGTCCAGACTGAAAAAGCATTATAAAAACATTTGAGAAACATTTCTTATTTCAATTTCAATAAATGTTTCTGAAAAGTTTCTTTGTTTTTTGCATTTAAACAGTGTTTGTGGATTCATTCGCTCTTGTAAAATTTCGAGAGGGTGAGCTGTTATTCTGTCAAAAATTTAGAGGGCGGTATTAAAAAATATAATATGTAGATTTTCTAATTTTAAAGTAAAGTTTGCTTTATGCAGTCTATAATTTGAGAAAATCTTAGTATTGTGCCATCTTGAATATAATTGTTCGCCAATAACTTTGCCATTGTTTTTTTCATGATAGATATTAATTATAACACGATGGTGATGGATCTTTTTGTTGTAAGTCCATCTTTCAGCGCGAAAGGGGGAAACATGAAACATTTCTTAAATGTTTTTTTATACACAAATTTTAAACGTTTCCTTGGTCTTGGCACATCTTTAGACACAATAAAATGTACACAATTAAACTTTTCAAAAAATTTTTTATAAGCAATTTAATTTGAACGGCTATATTGGCTTTTTGAATGATTAAAAACAAAAAAATATAAAAGTGTTCTTGTCAGCAAACAGTGAAAATGTGGAGTGTTATGATAAAACAGATGTTGTAATAATTAAGCACCTTTTTCTCGAAATTGATTGATGGTACGATAAAAATGTCAAGAAAATTTTTGTAGGGAATGACTTCAAACCGAAAAAAAATTATTAGAAAATAACAGTTTCAATTCTTACTGAACTTTTTTTGGGAAGCTAGAAATTTCTTCTTTTATTTTATTTTTTTTAAAATAGTGTTTTTTTAACTGGTTTTGAAAAGTCACGTAAGAACTAAAAAAATGTTTTTTTTTTAGAAGAATTGGTTTTCGTTATTTTTAATTTTTTTCAAAAAGTACGGACATTTGAGCTTCCGGTTTTCTTTTTTTGATTAAAAATTAATAATATAGCTAAGGCTCTAAATATTGGGAAAAAAATAATTTAATAATTTAATAATTAAAAATTTATAAATATTACATTTTTAAGAAAAAGAAAATATACCTATTTAAATTAATTTGACTTTGAAATTTTATCACCCAAAAATTATTCATTAAAACAATATAATTCAAACATTTAATTATGTGCCTGGCCACACTTTCATTTAAATGAAAAACATTAAAATCAATGCCGTAGTGACACAAAAAATTTCGTATCATAGTAACTATATTATATAATTTGCTCTCCCAAGTCCCAACAACAAAACTAATAATATTTTCGTATCTTAAGTCACTGTATTTACTCTTTCGTCAAAAAAACAAACGAAAGGAGACAAAACATTTAATCTAACCTGGAGTTTCTTTTGAAAATGTGTTTCGGTTGAATTTTGGTGTATTCAGCCTTTCTCGCTCAGTCTCATTAAAAATAAGACAGTCTTTCATTCCATCGCTTATGTGGAAGAAGCCATATTACATTACCGTGTGATTTCGTTGATTTTAGTAAATTCTTTTGCATTTTAATTCAATTCAGCCCCTGTTGCCTTATTTGGGAGGGGAAGGGGGGAGAGAGACCCGTCCCATATACTTGCTCTAACATTTTTTTGAATCTTATGCAAATCACCACAACCTACTTCGACTTCGTAGATATTGTTTGCACTACTACTTTTTATTAAATGTCTACTAACACTATAAATTACTGTATTTTTTCACCAGACGTTTGTACATATAATCTTAAGGGGAATTTGATTTTCTACAACTTTTGCATTCACATATTTATGTTTAAAAAATGTGAGAAGGAGTTAAAAAAAAACAATATTTTTCATTTTCCAAAGAGGATACCGGGGAGAGTACGATAACTTTGGCGCCAAGAATTGATAACGGTTTTTGTAGAACAGTTTAATACAAGCATTTTTTACTATGGGTGTGGGGGGTCTATCTCCCTCCGTTTGGGCGGGAGGGGCAACTTTATAAAAACAGTGCTAAAAATTTAAAACAATAGTGTGTCCAAGCAGTGGGGTTGCAGGGAGGCAGCATGCCCCCCCTTACATACCTCACTGTTTATACACTTTAGTAATTTAGCATTTTCTCAAAAACCAGAAAACATAAAATCATTTTGTTTTCAGTTTATGATTTAAAATTAATATGAGCAACGAATTTTATAAAAAAAAGTAGTATTTTATTTTACAGTTTTGAAAAATCACACTTCAAAGTTTTTTTTACCTTTTTTTTCGCAGTTTTTGAGTTTAAAGTCCGTTTTTTCAAAGACTATGCATAGGATTCACTTGATTTAAAAAAACATCTAATAGAAAAAAGTATTGGTTTTAAAAAAAGATATAAAACTTAGTTGTAAGTATTACCATTATTTTTTAATATTTGTTTTAAATTTTTAGCACTGTTTTTATAAAGTTGTCCCTCCCGCCCAAACGGAGGGAGAGAGACACCCCCCACCCATGGTAAAAAATGCATTTATTGATCTGTTCTACAAAAAACAGTTATCAATTCTTGGCGCCAAAGTTATCGTACTCGTGCCGAAAACTCTTATAAAAAAGTAGTTTTAGTAATTTTCCATTTTCTCAAAAACCAGAAAACATAAATCATTTTGTTTTCAGTTTATGATTTAAAATTAATATGAGCAACGAATTTTATAAAAAAAGTAGTATTTTGTTTTACAGTTTTGAAAAATCACACTTCAAAGTTTTATTTTACCTTTTTTTTCGCAATCTTTGAGTTTAAAGTACGTTTTTTCAAAGACTATGCATAGGTTTCACTTGATTTAAAAAAAACATCTAATAGAAAAAAATATTGGCTTTAAAAAAAGATATAAAACTTAGTTGTAAGTATTACCGTTATTTTTTAATATTTGTTTTAAATTTTTATCACTGTTTTTATAAAATTGCCCCTCCCGCCCAAACGGAGGGAGATAGACCCTCCCCACCCAAAGTAAAAAATGCTTGTATTAAACTGTTATACAAAAAACAGTTATCAATTCTTGGCGCCAAAGTTATCGTACTCGTGCCAGGATACCTATCTCAAAAACGTTTTTTTTTTTTGCGAAATAATATATGATAGCAAATTGTATTAAATTCTGTCATCTTCATTTTTCATTCCAACTTTTTTTTCTACGACGCACCGTTTTCGAGATATGCGGCCGCAACTTTGGAAAGGTACATTTAAACCATGCCCCTCCTCGAGGCACCACGATTGCCAGGGGTTTTTTTTTATTTCGAGTACGTCTCCTGTACTTGCAATAAAAAAATGCCTACAAATTCCCAAAAAAAAAAATAGGAACTGTACGAGTTTTTTGAATTTGGTTTTAAAATTTTGAACTCTCTCCCGACTACACTTGAGACTTGAATTCAATTTGTATACTAAAGTAAAAGCGAGAGACGTTTACCTTGAAAAAAATGTATACTTAAGTGACGACTAAATATTATAAGTTTTGTTTTTTTCTAAATGTTTAATTTATCGGAGCACTAGGACTGAATAATTGTGCCTTTACTGTAATGACGGAAAAAATACATGCCACACATTTCTCAAATACAAATGATTTTCGGGTCCTTTGTTTTGTTTATAACATCAACAAAACCCATAAAGGAAAAGATCAAGAAAGGAAATTTAAATGCCTTAGCTTATCCTTATAGCTCATAACAATAAAGGCCGAACATCTCCTAGGATTAACACTTACATCAACACATGTTCCATACACAAACACAATCCTTTTCATTTTGAAATTCAATTTTTAACTGTTGGAGTTTGTTTTCATTTTTATTTCAAAATTATTTTCTTTTTTCTTGTCGATGGGCCCAAGATTGCAGTTGATTCCTGATACAGATATATGTAATTAAAACACAAAAACTTGAGAAAATGTCTTAATTGATCACGCAATCATCCCTTGTCGACTTTCAGTCCACATGTACGCGTTTAAATCAATTCGCTGTTTGGAGATGATCTCTTTCGACTTTATTATGTTGCGACAATTTAAAAGTGGTTTTACACCATCACAACATTTATCGAAAGTTAAGATGTTCTCTTAAGATTAAAAACATGTTACTACCTACATTATGACAAATTAATGGAATTTTTCGCATTTCGTAATTTTTATAGCCCTTTGTGACTCATTCGATTTCTGTACTTTAGGAAATAATTTTCTAGGAAAAAGGTCATTATATGGACAAACAAAACCAAAAAGGCTTCTTCCATTAGCAACAGGCAGGAAATTCGCCAAATTGAAATTGATGCCGCCAGATTGATGCAACTATGTAATTGATTGTCAAAGTATAGGGTGTACCATAAAGTTATATATATATATGCAAGATGTCACTCTCAATTCCTGGGTAATAGGTAAATAATAATTATTAATAGGTACATCAAGAATCCAGACACATTTTCTCTTCTCTATAAGACCACTTATTTTGTTATGTGTCTGACAATAACTTAAATTTGCTTAATTTCAAAAAAAAATAGTCCCATCTCATAAAAAACAAAATAGGTGTTGAGTTTTGAACGCGTATAATACGCTGAATAAATAATTTAGTAGTTATTTTCTACAATATAGAAAAGTCAGCGAAAGATATCCAAATTAGAGCAGTAACATCAATTATTATCAACTAGTTATAATATTTTTTGTTTTTAGTTTAGTAAAGTAACCTAATTAAACGAAATAAATTCAATAAAAACAAAAAAAATTCATTATCATTAAGAGAGTAGAACCGCATGTCAAATAAATTGTGAATATTTAAAATAACAACAATTTACGGAACACCCTGTAAATTTATGAATAAAATCATCCATTTCCTTTGTTATCGAACTCATTTTGGGTGGCGCCGCTGACTTCGTGGTCATTAAATAATACGAATAAGTATTCCGGAAAGATAAATTCCTTGGAAAACTGATAGATTGCCTTTTCGTGAATTCAAGCGTTTCGAATTAAAACATTTTTTTTTGTCTCATTGATAAGAAATATCTTACAAAAAAAAAAAAATGATTGCATTTATGCAGTAAATTCCAAAAGAAATCGTAGATACAGCGAATAAAAACTTAATAAGTTGTTTTCCGGGAACCGGGAATAAGAATGCTTTAACAGAGGAATACCCAAATTTAACATAAATGCTCCAATTCTACTTGTGAAGTGTTTGTGTTAAAACTGAGATAAGCTTATTAGTATGTAGAGGCCAAATAACTGAATACGTTAGGTATCGAAGTCTTTTTCTACATTTAAACCATATAAGGAATATAGAAAACGTTTTGTAACCAGTGTTTTAAATTAAAAAAAGGCACCTGCAATTTAGAGATTTAGAGTAAGACCATATAATTGATATTATTTTTAGATACGAGGGTAGATCCATATGTACCCGTTAAATATAAAAACGCAATTTTTTAAAAACTTTTTTACCTATTTGTCAAAGTTTTTTTTTTTCTTTTTTCGTTAAAATCGGTAAAGCTGTTGTTGTTCTATTGGATGAACCGTTAAAAGATATACACAAATATTTGAGCCATTTTATTTGAAAGTGGAATAAGTCCATTTTGAAAATGATGATAAAATTAATTGTAACTTAACGGTATTTATTCTTTTCGAGATAAAATTGCTCTGAATAGAAACATTGATTGCTCTTAAATGAAAAAATGGGTTGACACCGCTTAAATGTATTTATATTATCGTTATTTTGATCCTTTGGAAACAAATCAAAATGGAATTATTCCACTTTCAAATAAAACGGCTCGTTTGTCGATCGTATTTTTTTTTCTAGAAAATAAGATTTTCGTTAACTTTGTATGGCAGCGGCAGGAACCGTTATATTAAGAGCTGGGATACAACTTTAAAATACGGTTTGGCAATATTGCTCTATCGTCCAGTTGCATCAAAAAAATATTCAAAGCCAGGTTAAGTTATCGGAGTAATAAAATGTTTTTATTTTCATTTGAATGTTAAATCTATTGCACCAACGTTAGGCGGGTTAATCTAATAAAATTGAACTGCATGTTTGTGATGCATGTTTGTCAAAATAACAGCACATTACTGAATGCAGGAACTAATCCTATTTTAATTCCCGGTTTGATGGCATTTTTTTCAACAAAATTTATTTACGGACCGACCGAAAACGGCTGTACTGATTTTGACGAGATTTTTACCCGCAAATAGAAGATGTTGTTAGGACGAATTAAAATTATTTTAATTACTCCAGGTAGCGCTGGAATCACTTTTTTCAAAAAATTCTTATTTACAGACCGATTTAACCTAAAAGTACACCATGATGTGTAGATATATGTAACAAGATAACTCCTAAAAACGATATTTCTGCAATTATTTTTTCTGTGACAGCATAGCGGCATTTACCAGCTAGTTTTAAATTAAAAGAAATAACTATACCAACCATGTATTTATGTTGATATTAAATGTTAGATGTGGATGGAGAAATCTTTCATTAGAGTAAATTAATTTTTCTGATTTGAATTCTAATATTTTGAAATAAAAATAAAAATTAAAGATAAAATTAAAAATTAAAAATTTGTAATTTGAAAATTGAAATATAAAATTTAAAATATTAACTAAGTTAAAATCAAAATTGGTACAAATTTATTTATTAAATGTTATTATTTGTATTTATTTAAATAATTTTTTTTTTATTATATATCCTAAATGTAGGTATGTATATATTTACAAATTATTTACTTTACTTAAGTTATCTTAAGTTATTAATATTGTTGTTTATATGTATTATTATCTTCTGTATCAGGTACTATGAAAGACTAAAATTTTATTTCTACACCATTTGAAATAAAAATCGAAATTGAATTGAAATTAAGGCTCATGTTTTTTGTCAGTTTTTTTTTATATCTTGTCAAACGGTACCTTACATAATACCGTTTTTTATCATGTATATATTTTACGGCCTAACCCATCTTGGAAACATTGTAAAATATTTCTGAGATCAGCCATTACTCTAGTAGTCTCGTGTAAACTAAATGTTATACACCGTCGTCGTGTGTAATAAGTGAACACTAACTTTTTTTTTACTTTTTAATTACGCCAGTCATATGATTTTTAACAGTTTCTTTTCAGTTGTGACTTCTACATGATATTGTACATTTTTGTGAACCGATAAAAACTTAAGAACTTAAAATAAGAATAAAAAAGGAATTAAATATTAGCATTAATTTAATGAAAAAAACTTACCTGGAATAAAAACAAATTCTTTTAGAATCATACCGCAGTTTTGTTCTTTTTTTTAATTGATGCCAGAGTTTTTTCTCGTTGATTAAAATGTTTCTTGAAGGTAGGTACACGTTCACTTATATTTTAAACTTCACCACTTTGTACAATTTGTTCGTTTTCTTTAGTTGTTTAATTCACTTTAACCAATTATCACCAAAACAAGAACATCAAAATGTATTGATTTTGACTCAGTTATATTTCAAATATTAAAACGTTAACACTGTTACACGTTCATCAATCAGAAGTAACGACAAAATTTTGATTTATTGTCTGACCGATTAGTCAACAATTAATACTCACAAACACACCAAATGATAAGACCGTGATGTCACACGTTAAATAATGATTTGTAACAAATAAATAAAACAAAAACACAAATTTTTTAAGCACTCGTCATTAGGTAAGTCTAAAGCAAACAAACTATGTTGGTATAAAAACCCCCTTATTAGATTGTCCCATTTCCATTTGTGCAATATAAACTACCATTTCGCTACTTTTGAATAGCCCATTATCTTCAAACCAACAACATAACAGTCATGTACAAATTCCATTAGATATGAGACATTAAATTTAAAATAATAATTATTATTTGTTCGTTCCCGAAATCTAATCAATATTCTTTTATCGTTCTCATTTTACTTTATTTGCCCACTTATCCAACGTTAAGCTTTTTTTTTTTTGTCTTTTAGCGCACTGCAATCAGTTATATTTTTAACCTGCTGTTGAACTGAAGTAGATATTTTTATTCCATTTTTTTCCAAGCTCAAATTTATCCCTGAAAATGTTTTTGTGCTGTTGTCGTATGTATTTTGTTATTTGGTTTTGTAAGAATGATTTTAATTGTTATATTTATAATCAAGGTGAAAGTAAATCAATCGATTTGCAGTCTGTTCCGCCTGCGACGTCAAAAAAGCCAACAAATACAGTGATAACATCCGAACCAACTCCCCAGCCAACACCTTCCAATGACTACACCAATGAGCGCCAAATTTCATAACATTAATTACTTTAAGTATCTTAGGGATAGAATAATTTAAGTTTGACAAAATAAAAATGTTCTACTTTTTTAAATTTAATTATTTTTTCTATCGCGATAAGGCTTTCAAATACCGGTATCTTTCCAGAGTTTTTTTAAATCGAATTTTTTTTTCTATTGTGTTATATCCGATTATAAGAACGTATTTTTAATAATCAGTTAATTATCGAAATAGTTTGAGATCTTCGATAACCAAGGCATGACTTATAGACTGTACAATTTAAAGAAATTTTAAATTATTCCATTGACCGATTTGTTTTTTTTTTTTTTATTAAGGCTTGTATTACAACATAATAATGTAGACATGATTTTAGGATTGTTTTCGTATCAAAGTGGAACTATACGAGCACTAAATATTTTCCTATGCGCTAGCTGTCTCCAACATCTGAAATATAAATAAGAATGTATTGAGTAAAATAACGATGAACGTTTGTAAGTAAAAAAACGTGGTTTACAAAATAATGGTAGGACGGTGAGACAAAAGAAGATCTAAAAATTTAAAATAGAACTCGAAATAACAATTAAACATGTCATAACGATGATAGAGAAGTCGAAGAATGTTTGTCCAATTCTATCCGGTAGTCTGGAATGATATTGGTTTTAAAAGTTTGGCAGTTGACTCATAATACTGTTAATTATTTTTGCTGCGCATGTATCGCTACATCTAACTATTGAAACCTGGGCACCGAAACCACTCCATTTACGAAAATTCGCTTGAACGACAATAGCTTAAAATCACTCACTCGCGCAAATAAAAATCGCTGCCGTTCATCATATAGCCCATAAGTGATCGACAGGTAAAAATGTTGTTCTACACTTTGAAAACTACGTGAGTTATACGTAAACGCACAAAATATCAGCTCAATTTTTCTATATAAGATAATCCAAATTAAAAAATAACAAAAAAAGATCAAGAAGCCACATGTAGAAATGGTTTGTCGTTTGAAGACAATCAATTGGCTGTAATTCAATAGAAGAAATAAATAAAACAGTCAAGTGATGAATTAAAAGAATGTGAGAAAAATACCCTCTAAAATAAGACATATTAAATTTTTAAGTGCACTTAAACAAAATGCAATATTTGCTTACAAAATTGTATGACATTTGTAAAGAAGCGTTGTCGGATGAATTGCAGCTTTGTTTATTTTGATGTTTTTTGTTTTCTGGAAAGTTATAATGCTTTTATTACAACCATTGCCATTTTGATTGGTTCAACATTGTAGTCATTGCTGAATAAGAAAGACATTTGCATGGTCAATTTGATAAATGTAGGTGATATTGTTTCCATTTAGGGTTCATTAAAAGAAACTCAACCAATTTTACAGATCCATATACATTTGTTTTGTGAGTTATACATTCATACACACATACTTGGTTCCTTCATTTTAAAATAAAAAAGAAAACAAAAAAGGAAAACACCGAGCTTACGCCGGAAAATTCTACGAAAACTCAAATTGATTCAAATCTCACAAAGGACGACATCGATGTGATGCGGAAAGATACCAAGCAAGCAGTACCTTTAACAGTTTTAGGCATTGTTACACAATCTCTAAGTAAAGTTTCAAGCTATTCAGAACTATAACATTGAATTTAACTGCTAAGTTGCTTAACTGAAACATATGAACTCTCGAAATTCAAACTCGCGAAATCTCAAAATAATTAATTTCACATGGACAGACACCGGAGAGTAACTCTGGATAATTAACTACCGAAAGTACTCTCAGATGGACAGGCACTTTTAAGGAATCCTACAACAACGCAAGATCTTTAGGAGTAAGACTTTTTGTTCTTCGACACAAACGAGAGACGTGGTATCGTATGAAATCTTTAAATCATCTCCAATACGTCGATAATATATATTTTATGGTGAAGAAGTGATTATTTTTTTAATAAATAAAAACAAAAACAAAAAAAACTTACTCCATCATTCGATGTTAGTGGCAATTTATCTCCTATGGCATCCTCCACATTAAGTTTTTCTCTAATCTTGTCCCATGTATCGCTGCACTCAGCCAAGAGATCCAAATTTCCAACAATATAAAGACCCATCTTTGCCCTTGACAAGGCCACACATATTCTATTTTGTTCTTTGAGGTATCCAATTTGATGGTTTCTGTTGCTTCTAACAAGCGACAGAAGTATAATATTTGCTTCCCTGCCTTGAAAGTTGTCTACAGTTGATATATGTATGCGCTGTAGGTCGGGACAGTTTCGATGGATCTGTTAAAAATTAAAAACAAAAATATCAAATAATTTCTTTTTTAAAAATAAAATCCTTACATGACTGTACAAACGATCTTTTTGTTTTATATACGTGGTTAGCATCACAATGTCAGCGTGAGTATAATTTTGTCGAAGCAAATACGATGCAACATCGCACATCCATACTTTTTCAAAATCATTAAATTTGCTGATTTCAAGAGCATTCTAAAACAAACAAACTTTCTTTGATTTTGTTTCTTAATAACATAACAACTCTTTTAACTTACAGCACTATTTTCTTTGTGTTGATGTGAAACAAAGAACAAATTCTTTTTAATTCCCCGAATGTCTGGATAACTGTGAACACTAAATCCATCTTGTAAGTTTTTATAAATCAAAGGTCGAATTAGATCAGCGATTTCTTCGCGCATTCGAAATTGTGTGTCTAAGCAAACAACGTTGATATTATTGTTCACCATTCTCTCAAAGAGCGAAATATTCATATTGTACTCTCGACTTAATTTGTAAACTTTAGTGTGAGGTCGCAACTGAAAATGATCACCAACCAGAATCACTTGTTGAGTATATTTTGTTATCGAGGATAAAATATGTGATTCCAGAACTTCAGCAGCTTCTTCGAAAATCACTACAAATTGAAAATAAAATAAACACAAATCCATTACAACATTATTCACCAATCTTACCAATTGAATCCTTAAGAAACTTAAACATTAAATTGTGCTTTGAAGCACAAGTTGTGGTCATGGCTATCACGCGTTTATCCTTGACAGCTAAATAGGTTGATATCATTTTAAGACAATCCAGCTTTCTCGAAACTGTGTTCAAATCTTGCTGAGCAGCTATAATCTTTTGATACTCCTCCTCTGTTCCATCAAAATCAATTTGAAGCTTTTGCAGGAAAGCAAATTTGTCGCTGTATTCCATTTTTGTAACGTAAAATAAACGTTTGCATCGTTGATCACCTTTGAAAGTATTGAAAATCTCCTTCACGTTATACTTGTTGAGTCCTTCGTTTTTAGATTGATTGCCTAACCTTACAATGCTATCGGTGTGTGGAAGAATTCGGAGAAGAAACTTATCTAGTGCCTCGTTTGTATAAGCGATAACTACGATCGGCAATGTAGTATTTTCTAACAAGGTTGCTGCTATTTTAGTTGATATTTCTGTTTTGCCAGTTCCGGGAGGACCCTGGATCAGAGAGAATTCACTGCTAAGGGCAATTTTGAAAGCAGACAATTGCGAATCTGTTAAAACTGATTTAATTGTACTAGGGTATGTTTCCAATAGCAAAGGATTAAAGGAGCTTCCTTTGTAAGAGTACTTCGGAGTACCTTTGTCTAAAAGGTAACGCGGTGGTTTTTGTTGATTCTATAAAAACGAAATTTTTTGTGCTTGAGTTTATGAATGAAAAGAACACTTACATCTGTATAAACGATGTAGTTAGCCATTGGAAAATTATCTTCGTTGTACGTATTTAGAACGTTAAATGCATGCCGATATGGTTCAAAGAAAACAGGACAAGCCAACATGTGTAACTTAACACCAACAATTTTACCCACATTACATTGGTTGATTATTTCAATATTTATCTGCAAATAAAATGAGTTTTTAGTGTGTGAAATTTAAAGTTCAAAATAAATAATTATTTTTTTGTATTTACATAACCCTGACTCAAAGTTTCCGGATCTGAATTAGATACGACGGCCAATATGAGATTATTGAAATTTTCACTCGTTGAAAAACAAAGCAATGATCCACAAATGAGATATTTAAGTTCATCAGTTAGTTTTGAAAACGCCATGCTATCGGCTGCGTCATTTTCACTTGCATAGACGTCAACAAGAAGCATTTCAGATTTTGGTACTGACAGATTTTCATTTGAAACAATTTTTACATTTTCAAATACTTTTACATCTGTTGCTTCTTCGTCTGGGCGTCGAAGACCTCTCAATGATAAGACAGCATTTCTAAGTGGAGCTATGAAGTCTTCTCTTAGCAAGCTCTTTTGTATGCTTAGGTATTCTTCCACCGAAGCATATTTCCCTAAAAATAAAAAAAAACGATCAATAGGGACTATAGTAATGTATATGTAATAAATATTGCTTGTTTTAAAATTAATTGTTGTGTTTATCTTTATTAAAATACTATAAACTATAAATAAAAACTACTAAAAAAATTACTGAGTTAAACACGAGTCAGTAATATACAACGACCCGCATCTGACAAGCCAGTCAATAAGTTGGTCTACGGCGAGTTAAGTTGCAAGTTTACGACTACCAGTGTACGAAATGGCTGTTTAAATGCTATTTAAATAGTTTTTCATTAACTTGTATCTTTCAATTTGTTTTGAGGCTGCAGTCAGAACATCGTCTATCGACAGCAAACTTAAAAAAATTCAAAAGCTCTTCATTGGCTTTCACCAAGAGAACTCTAAATGTCGAAAATACGTTTCTTGTCGCCCTCAATACGTTAATTGAGAATAATTCTGTGTTTATATGGCAAAATGTTATAAGTGATTTTTTTTTAATTTTACGTGCTTTTTTAAAGCTCAAAATTTTATGAAAAATCAAAGTTATTTACAAAAATTAAAGTTTTGTTTTATTTTTTAAATTTCATTTTTTCTTTCATATGTGACAACAACTTTCTGATTTTCCATAACATTTTAAGCCTTAAAAATGCACGTAAAGTTTGAAAAATTTAATCATGATAACATTTTGCCATCTGACCACAGAATTATTACTAATATAAGTAAATACCAAAATAAATACCAAAATGAATAATAATTAAACAAATTATTAATGAAGTAGTTTTCGTACGTAAATTTAATAGCCAAATCGTAATATTTATTCACATCCGTTCTGTGGTTGTGTTAAAAAGCAGAACTTAAAAAAGACCAGTTGTCACTAGGGCAATCATGGTTTAAGTTTTTATTTCACTTATACAATCAGTGGAAGGAAAACGGTGGTCAAAAAGTTGAACAAATGTAAACGAAAATTATATAACATACCCTAACATTTTACCATCAAACTTTTCATACAGGAACGGTGCATTTTTTCCGGAATAAATAAAAAGAACGATTGAGTCGAACTAACTTGCTCTTGTATAAAACTATGGAATTTTACAAAAAAAAATAAAGAAATAAATGAGAGATCATTAATAGGTAATTTAGTCAAAAACTTTGAATGTCATCCTATTACTAATGCTTAATTTTAGCTCTGCTCCGATTTTAAAAGAAATCGGTTAATCAGTTATCAATTTATGGCAAAATTGGTAAAAATCAGTTGACATTATATAACGTATCAATATCGTTAAAGACGTTTTTGAGAAAAATTGTAAAAACAAAAGCCGTTATAACCGGCAAAGGAAACATTCAAATTTGCCCTCTAGGGAATCACCCTAAGGTGACACGTAATTAGTAGCAAATTCACCAAACCATTAAAAGCCCCACATACCATCAAATATGTTGGGCGAACAACTTCAAAAATGTATTTGGCGACTGGCTCGGTGATGCCTAGATAGTTGGCGGATGACGTGCTTGGCTAGTGGCTTACCTCGGCGATACCCTCCAACATGACCCAAGTAACAAATGCAAATGTATGCAGAAGAAATTTTACCGTCTCGGGTTCAAAGTTTTTCGTTACAGTAAATTAAAGCAATAATAATTACTCGATGGTCATTTAGCGACATCTACTTCGGTGAGTTTGAAACCATTTTGATTCCTCTATGTGTATAAACTCAATGATAAAACCTAGACATTTTTTCTAACTCCAAATCAATACATGCCTTATTGATTGAGCAAGTAATAATATCCTATGTTATAATTTAGTTACTTTTGATTGCATTTCAAATATTTTTCCCAGCTATTATATTAGATATACTGTTCGAAAAAAATGCGCTTTCCCAGAAATATTATCAGTGAAAATTGATGGAAGGCGTAAGTGTATTCAAAAGGCTCATCAAATCCATTAAAGTTAGGTTTCATAACATGAGTACCTAATTTAGTATTTTAGATGGGCTAATGGGCTATTGCCGTTTGTGTTAGATACTGCCTTATTAATAAAAAAAATAAACTGTAATTTTAAGTCTTGTAATTTTAATGTCTTTCTCTATCCTAGGCGATATCCAAAAGTAAGAGACATGAAACTCCAGCTCGTCTCCTGTTTAATAGCATCGCATCAGGGTAAATGATCCCAGAAGTACTGCATAGACTTAAACATTTGAGAGACATTCCTTAACTACAGCGCGTTTTCAAGGTTATTTGCGATTTCGAGGGGCTTGCGAAACATTCCAGGATTGGCAAAATAAATAAACCTGGCCCGGGAGATAGTGTGAGGCTTCCAAAAAATTAGGGCTACACTCTAGTTGGTCCCGATAATCTAATTTCCGTCTTCTTTATCGACGATTGCAAAGTTAAAAGGAAATTCAACCAAGAGAAATTCAATGTACATAAAGTCTATAAATATTTATATATAAATATATATTTATTTAGAATGACTCGATGCACTAAAAAGACAAATTAACGTTGCAGTTTTAGAGAACCTTTTTAAAAGTGTAAAAAAAAGATTAGTTTTACCTAAATTTTAATGGCTTTTTGTATTTATATAATTGGAAAAAACGAGTAAAAGAATAATGTGGAATCTTAAAAGATTTTTGATATAAAAATGAATAAAGATTAACAATGAAAATTCTTTCATATCCAAATATAGCACACTTACCATTGACAATGTTTGGTTTCAAAACAACGTTTTTATCTGCTTCTAAATCGTCTAAAGTAGGCAATATCTGAAATACAAACCTGTTCTTAACAGTTCATATCAAATTACACTTTATACTTACTTCAGTTTCTTCTGCTTTTTTCGAACGGACAGGTTCATTGAATTGCTTCTGAAATTCTAAAATCTTTGCTTTAAAAGGCGCAAACTTGTCATCTTCCTTGACCGTACTCAAAACTCCCACAATATGTTCGAAGAGTTTTTTAAGTTTCTCATTTTGCAGTCCGAAAGCAAATGCGCGCTCGAAGATCGAAAGCAAATCGTTGGCTACCTCATTGATGTCGATGTTACTTTCAACCCACATTTTGGAGTGGGAGGGAGCAAAAAGTTTCTTGGTTAAGTTGCACACATTTCGAATGAGACACTCATCTTCCACAAAGACATGAACACATTCCGAAATAAACTCTGGCAATTGGAGTCGTGATAGATTACCAAAGATCTTTACAATTAACACAATTGAATCGATCTTTGTATTCACATTGAAACTCCGAAGGAAATCGGATGTGCCGACTTCGAGGAATGCATCCAAGGGTTCCATATTTGCCATGAGGTTCAACTTTTTAAAAGATAATGATGATACATTGGAACTAGAAAAATCATCTAATGTTTTTGATATTGTAAAAACGGTAAATATTAATTATAAAATTTATAAATTATTTTAAGTTATAATTTGGTATACATAAGTTAGATGTATATATCTACGTACATATAGGTTCGTGGTTTGTGACGCATTTTATGTATTCCACTGGAGGTCCTTCGTCTTCCTTCTTTTTGATACTTTTGACAATATCGTCTTCATCTTTATCAAACCAATCTTCTTCGGAATCAGACATTTTGCTTAAATCAGATTAAAATTAAAACTTTTATATGTAAAAACTAAATTATATTAAATTAGAAAGCTGATGTTGGCGATGGTACCGGACCGGAATATTATTTTTGACATGAACAAATTTCCCTCTTTTGACAGATGAGGGCAAAACTGGCGGGTAAAATATTCCCAATTAGAACCGTTTGCAAAAAATCAATAGGTGTGTTCCATTGAGCTTTTATGGCCATTTCGTTAAAGTTTCGTTTTGCACTGGTGCGACTGGAGCCCACCGTAGAATTTTGTTTTATAATATATTTTTTTGTTGTTTCGAAATAAGTTTTATTAGTTCCCAGCTTCTCCAAAGACTTTAAAATATTTATTCGTTTGTTAAATCTTCAAATGGCATTTTTTTAATTGCAAGAACCATATTTTAGTTATAATAGAACCAATAAAATGAAGTCACCCATTTCCCATAAATATTAAAAGCATTTTTTCTAATGAAAGATTTCACATATATTTCTTTCAATTTAAAACAACTGCACTATTTGTATCACCGAATATTTTTTAAAAAAGAACTACAAATAAAAAACAGTCAAAGATGATTTTAAAGTCAACGTCATTTACAAGCATTTAAACAACAACGAACAAAACATTTGCTCAAATGTAACCTCAAATACACTCGTTTTGATTGTTTCCCTCGTTTTCCTGATCGCTATAACCGGGCCCTTAAACTGTGGTTCACCTTATGTAAAGGCCATCAATCGATTATTATCATAGTCGTCTTTTGTTGGTAATTTTTAGTTAGTCAGCACTGGAAAGAACCAATAAAACGCTATATTAACTTTTGTATCCCCGAAAGGGCCAGCCCAACTGTTAGGGTAGAGAATGATCATGATTAAATTCCATAAAGGACATTCCTCTCAAACAAACTCTAGGGCCCCTAACACCCGTGCTAAGTTTATTGTACGTCAATAGGAAATGAGGAAATACTCCCAACTGTAAAACTTTGACATTCTGACTTTACCTACAAAGCCACAGGGATTGCCTACCCTGAAGCTGTGCCCAAGTATGTCTTGAACTGGAACCAAACTCAAGTTCCACATCTCAACTTCCGTCAATTCCACTTAACTTACTCAATTTTTGACGGTAGTAACGCTCGTTACCCAGTTTATGTTCTGGGATAGAATAGTTATCTACCGCCTTTTCGGGTGGCCTATTGAACACGGACATTACTCTTAAGATGTTTATAAATAAACATTCAGGTATGCTCTGGTTCTTCATCAAACTTAAGGGTGAACGTCCTAGGGCAGGGCGTTCTCCCGGACTGCAGTTAGTTCACTGATCAAGACATCTTAGATGCCGTAGAATAATGAACAGTTTGAGCCCTACCACCACGACAAGGTCGCAATCCATCGGTAGAGACTGGCGGTCCATACCTAATACGTCAATGGAGTCCATGTATTAAGCTGTCATAGGTGCCACCTTTAAGCAAAAAATGTATTGACATTATATTTCGCGCCAAAAATTTCCAGGCATTCCAAGATTTTATATTCACTTTTATGTTCACTTTAATTTCTGACCAATTTATCGCCACTTTTCGTATCCCATACAAAATTTTGCTAAAGTGACGAAACCACTTACCAATAAAACACGCCTATCATTGTACCGCATTTAGCTGTTCACACCTATTCACGTATAGAAAACGCGTGTAAAAATTTGTTTCTACGCATAGAATAATAAATAAATAGAAAATCAACTCAGGAGGCTCCACTCACTTATTCATACAAATTTTCAAAACTGCAGAGTTTTAACTTTGTATGCGTGCTCGTGCATTTCAAATGGGACTGTCAAATTCGGTTAGACCATACATTCTTACAATTTTGCATTTTGCTGTTCACACGTATTTATGTATAGAAAAGCGCGTGTAAAATGTTTTTTTTTTCTACGGGAGGAGACGGAGGATTACAAGTTGATGACCTGTGTTTCTACGGGAGGAGACGGTGGAGTTGATGTTGATAACCTGTGTGCGATTGCGAAGTTTATGTATTGATAGTGTAGACGGCGTGTAAGGTAACTTCGAAAAATAACGAAGCAAACAGATCGCTTGTTAGAAATGTCATTTTTTTTATTTGCAGAGGTTTTTTGCAACATTAATTTTTTTCCCGATTCTGATTAGATTTTCTTATTCCGGCAAAGTTTTAAGAAAAATTAAATTCAAACTACCTTACTGTTTTAATTTAAAAATAAGTAAGCAAAGTATTGTAAACACCAGTGTAGTGCGACGAATTCAAACAAAACGCCGTGCTGTGCTGTGCTGTGCTGTGCTGCTCTCAAGTCTTACTCCCCATCCAAATCAAACCACCAGTCGATTAGTGGAACCAGTTTAAATTCATCGGCAAATCAGAGGTGACGACGTAGAAAGAAAGTATAGCCAGGTCTATTCCATCATCTAAATTTGTCTATTTAATTAAATAAAACATATTCGTAGCTTAATTCCGACAATGGCAGGTAAGTGTCTCAATAATATAAGATATTAATTGCATAATCGGGATCTTAAACTCGCTTTCTAATCAAAAGGAGCGAACCCGTACGATCACTTCCAAAAGTCATTCAAACACGATGGAGTCGACTATAAGTATTTTGACCTGGCTTCCCTTGACCCGAAATTTGGTAAGTATGGACAGAACTTAATGTCATTTAAATCGATTTTAAATGTAAAATTCATTCAATGGTAATGTCAATTAATTAATTTGTAAAAAATAAAAAATCTATTTTTTATTTCAAAGAAATTTGTACCTTCGCATGTAGATACATAAGTATGATCAGTCTTGTTGATAAAAACCAACTATCGCTTGTGATTCATTCGCTTAGCGACGTTCGTTGCCATTGCTTATCAACAACCGAATTAGATTTGAATGAACCATTCCCAAAAGATTTAACTTTTGGCTTTTTCCATAGCGATAGTACACATAATGTTATAAATAGAGGTAGATATTCAGGTACCTATTTGATTCGACATGTTTATGCCGATTATGATAAGTTGGTATAATTCAATGGAAGGAATATATTAGTGTATGTCTTTGACTAAATAATTTATGCGGCAACAAACAAAACAATTATTTATTCCATTCGGTTACCGTTATAATTTAATTTAATTCTAGAATGGCACAAACTAAAGACTGGCTTGCAGTTGTTTTTTTGTATGCTAAATATCGTTTGTTGCATTCAATTTTTAAATCAGTTTAATGAATTTGCTTTGGTATGTTCATTTTATTAAGTATATATGGTTTAGCATATACAACGATGAACCCTCCGGGAAGGAGCGTCTCTTGGACTATTTCATAGGCTTTTCGAAAAGAAGTAATAATATAATCAAAGATGAAAATGAATAGAATATTGTCACAGTTCTGAGCTTTCCTTAAGGGCAGATAAATCTTTAGCATCTTAGTAAACTTGTTCACAGGTCATTGAGGCCTCGTTATGGCCTCAAAAAAATTAACATTTCCAACATAATAGAGTGCAGGTTTTGTTTGGATGGTGACAAAACATCTGTTTAAATCTTGTAGAGCAACATGGGATAGTGATTAGTGTGTTGTTCTTTTACCAATTTCAAATACAGCATAAACATCAAAGTTTTGTTGAGTCTGCCTCTTGCGAGGAAGTGATAAATCCCCCAACAGTATCCATTTATCATTGTAAAGTTCAATTTATTGGGCAGTAAATTCTTCAATCCTGTACAACTAGCAAAGCACAATAACAAAATTGGTTGAGGTGTAACACACTGGGCTACACTTCAACAAAGGGTAGACTGTTTATTATTATTTGTATTAAATATTGTGTGTGGCCCCGGTTTTGATCTGGCTAAGAAAGCGCGAAATAAATTTAATTACCGCTTTCAAAATTATAGAGTTTTAATGAACAGCAAATCAGCGTCCTCTAATCTTATAAGGCTTTTTGAAAATATTTGTTGTGAAATTCTTAACGCAGTGCATTTTCCAGTTGGCAAACTTCATAACCGCAAAGATAGCATGATACGAATGTGAAATATTTTATCCAAATAACAGAAATCAAATTCAATGTATGTAAACTAAAAATTTACAAAATTAAAACGTAGATAAAATTACTATATTCTTTATTTCGAATCTGCGCTGGATAAGATATTCCGCGATACAAAAATATCGTGTAACAATAACCCTCATCTCAAAATTCAAGATCCGGATAATAGGAACACCACGAAAAATGCATTTCACAATGGCGAATAAAATATTATGTGTAATTTTTATTACTCGTTGTTCCGTGTGTACTTTATTGACATAATATCTTACAGAAGGCCAAATTCAGGAAATACATTTTTGTCAAAAAGATGAAAAACTATCAGACTAACGGTTTTCCAGATAATTCTCTTCAAAATGGCGGTCCTTAGTACTCGGATCTGGATTCCGAAAAAAATGTGTATGCTCAGGAGGCACCCCTCGATATTCTATAACATAGAAAAAATGACCACTGAGAGCACAAAATGTCCATCTTATTTCCCTGTACTAGAAGAAAAAGGATTATTTCATGATCAAATGATACGTTTCTTACTTACAATTTATGTGTGTTACTTATTTACTTACTGCTTTTTCATATTAATTTTTGTTTAAAAAAAAACTAATACAGCATTTCGAAGATTGAAATCTTATCGTTATTTGTTTGCATTTTAGAATTCACACATGGTTTTAGTTTGGCCGGTTATGTGTTTTAAAATATTATCGTCGTACTTTGCTCCGTGGTCTACTTTATTCTATAAAAAAATTAATTCATAATAAAATCATAAAAAAAGATACACATTTTTACTTATTATTCCTAATTAAATCACCAAAACGATCTTAAGATTGTAATGAACTGAAAATTGTATTTTTTTATAAATTGTTCAGATTAGCAGTTTAATTTAAGAGGCGACGGCTTTTCAGGATCCCTGTTTAAAAAAGAAAACAACAACAAAAAAAATCTAAATGGTTTAATTAAAAGCTCAAACTGGTTTTAAATTAAACTCAACTTTTCATGAGGTATCACAATTTGTTAGTTTAGTGTGTCAGCCGGTTTCCTGACAGGCTCCTACATCAAACCACGGATACTATCTAATCCTATATGTGTTTGTGTTTGTTAGAAAAATACACTTAATTTATCCTTCACATCACATATTTATACCAACTATCATTGTGAATTCCAAGGCAATCTGATTTCTCTTTCGACATATTCAATTTTAGTAGAATAATTAAAGTAGTTAGTAGTTAGTTAGTTTACGGAAGTAAATACTATTCTAAGTAATTTTGTATTTAGTCATTCTAGGAATGCCCGCAGAATTTACCTAAAATTTTTAAAGTTTCTTTGGAATCATCAATAATTTTTTTTAAGTTCAGTTTAAAATAAAATGACGATTCAAACCGACTTTAAAAACGTCGCTTTTTCCGAAAGAAAACTGTTCAAGACATTATCAATGTTGACTAAAGAAGCTATAAACTTATTGATGTAAAAAGTAAACAGTTTGCAAAGGAACATAAATTAAATGAAAAACATTTTTTTAATTACAGATCAATTGCCCTACTCAGTTCGAGTTCTTTTGGAATCAGCTGTGCGTAACTGTGATAACTTCCACATCTTAGAAAAAGATGTTCAAAGTATCTTGGGGTGGTCTCCAAGTTCCAAGCAGGGGGAAAACGATGTTGAAGTATCCTTCAAGCCAGCCAGAGTTATCTTACAGGTAATTTTTTTTTATAACAAAAAACAACAGTGACAGAATAGAAGATTTCTTTTAGGATTTTACTGGTGTTCCAGCTGTTGTAGATTTCGCTGCTATGCGTGATGCTGTTCTAAGTTTGAATGGAAATCCAGAAAAAATAAATCCCATCTGTCCAGCTGATCTTGTTATTGACCATTCGGTGCAAGTTGATTTTGCCCGAACGTATGTATTTGACGTAGAAATTGATGTCTAAGTTATTTAAACATTCTTTCTTTAGAACTGATGCTCTAAGCAAAAATCAAAACCTTGAGTTTGAACGCAATAAGGAGAGATTTACGTTTTTGAAAGTAAATTTGTCATTTAAGAAAATTGTTTGATTATTTAATTTGTTAATTATTGTGTTTAGTGGGGAGCTCGTGCATTTAACAATATGTTAATAGTGCCACCTGGTTCTGGTATTGTTCATCAAGTCAATTTGGAATATCTGGCACGTGTTGTTTTCGAAGATGATACAAAAGGTGGAAAAATTCTTTATCCTGACAGTGTTGTTGGAACTGATTCACACACCACCATGATAAACGGACTTGGAGTTCTTGGTTGGGGTGTTGGAGGTATATTTATAGATAAAAATATTCCAAAAGTAAAACATAAAAATGAAGGTCTTATGATAGAAAAGACGTAATCAAGTTTTATTTAAATGTTCACATTATTTGGTCATAAAATTTATCAACAATTTAACTTGCAGGTATCGAAGCTGAAGCAGTAATGCTGGGTCAATCCATTTCAATGTTGTTGCCAGAAGTTATTGGCTACAAATTGGTCGGCAAATTGAATCCACTCGTAACATCAACTGATTTGGTGCTGACAATCACAAAGAACTTGCGCCAGTTAGGTGTTGTTGGTAAATTTGTTGAATTTTATGGTCCAGGCGTAGCTGAGCTGAGTATTGCTGATCGTGCCACCATCAGTAACATGTGTCCTGAATATGGTGCAACAGTTGGTTATTTCCCAATTGATTTGAATACTTTGGCTTACATGAGACAAACAAGTAAGTTGCTTTCTTTCATGTATGAATCTATAGGATCTCTTCTTACTCTTAAAAACAGATCGTTCTGAAAAGAAAATCCAAATAATTCAACAATATCTTGAAAAATCCCATCAATTGCGAAACTTCTCCGATGAGTCTCAAGATCCAACTTTCACTGAGGTAACAGTTTTTTTTTATATAAAATTAAAACAATTAGAAACGAATTACTTTCTTACAGACAATCACTTTGGATCTTGGAAATGTTGTAACATCAGTTTCAGGTCCAAAGCGTCCTCATGATCGAGTCTCTGTTACCGACATGAAGGCAGACTTCCTGTCCTGTTTGACCAGCAAGGTAATTATCAAAAGATGTATTCTTGTTTTGTTATGAGATAAACAAAAGCCCAGTGATGAGTATAGTTTAAAAATTTACACCAACCAGACTTGGTTTATCCCATAATCAAAGACTGACTTCAGTTCACACTCAAACTATGTCGCCAATTTAAGTATCCATTCAAACTGGTTGTAGTTCACAAAAGAGCTATCTAAAGGAAACAGCAACTGTGATATTATGTAAATCGTGATTGAATCACGGCTACTATTTCCTTAGATAACTCGATATAAGCACATTTGTATAAAGTTTGTGGCGTGTCATTCGTCGATAAATAATGTTATGTTCCACCAACGAATTGCATTGATGTTCTAGCTTTATGATTGCTTAAGACCATGACCATCATAAACTAGTACACCAAAGCAACTAATTGCAGAAACTCAATATGTACGATTACACAATTAAAAAAGCACACTTCACAAAAAAAAAATTACTTATCGACGCGAACGTACTAGCAGGGCGCACTAGCAATTAAAACTGTTTAATTTAAATACCAAGTTGGATCTTTTTATAAAGCTATTACAACCATTGAATTATTGTAACCCAAATATTTATGTTTTATTAATACCGAGTAAGCGAATTTCGATGGCAACAGGAGAAGTATTACAAATTTATAGGAGGCGCAAACTTATGAATGCCAAAATGCAATTGATACATTTTTTTTTATGTGCAACCTAAATGTTTGTTTACATTGTTTATTGTTAATTGAGACGAAGGTAAATTATAAAATGATAAATTCTGGGTAAATTATTTTATAATTGTTATGTACATATTTCCAATATTATCGAGTGTTATATTTCATAACAAAAAGTAAAAAAATTGTATAACTATAGCTTATATAACTTTAGATAGCTTTTATAACCGGTTAATTTGATCAATAAATCTTATTCGCAACATTTATCAAAACAGCTGTGTCGAATGGTGGAAGAATGTTTCTTTCAATTCAATTCAGCAGGATTTGCACATACTAACAGATTATTTTGCCCTTTGCATAACCATCGGGTATGGTTAAGATCTCGACTTTATTATGTCTTTATGAAACAACTGATTTAGATATAATTGTTTAGTTTGTTTTCATATTTGTTCTTGACAGTAATTCGTTCACCTGTCGTTATATAATAGTTGTGTTCGTTGAGCCCTGGGGTCGCTTGAAAATATGTTGCATATACGACAAAAGAGTACTCTTGCTGTTATTTCATTCAAGATGCAAGCCTACATCGAATGAAGCAGAAACAGATCGATTAATTGAAGATGTTACCAATTAATTGAGAAATTTGTTCGTGATTTCTAAGCACAAACCTTCAGTTATTATCAACGCTTCATTGTTAATTGGGTTTAAATTTTCCAAAATTTTCTACACTAGATTGATTATTTAGTATTTTTGACGTCTGTGTAAGAACATTTACTACTTATTTATAAGAACACTTACACACCTATTTAAGATGACGCTACAGACCCAAGGTGGTCCAGGGCCTCTCCCTACAAGCTTCTTATAGCCGGCTCGGACTATAGCTAGCTGTTCTGCAGTTTCGGAAGCCAAGTTAGTTGTCTTCACTGTGTTGGATTCAAGGACTTTCCGGGCATTGGTGTCATTTCATGTTTATGACAAGGTCGGTGATGCTGTACAGCAAGTTGTTGTATCTTCTTTCCTCTTCCTATGATCTATGCAGATCTAAAAACACCGCTAAATGTTTCCTCTCAAAACTGCCTAAATCTTTTTCATCTTCCATCAATAATGTCAATGTCTGCATCATATATTAAAATGATGAAAAGTATCTTATATCATACAGAAGCATTTAAGTTGCTCCAGAAGGATTTACTCTTCAAAAGTCTATCCAGCCCAAAAAATAGCACTTGTTAATAGTATTTCTTATTCTGAAGTTATTAAGGTGAACATTATGCCAACGAAACTGTAAATTATTCAACTAAGATTTTGAATTCACTGGATTTGCCTGGCATACAACTACAACTTCTACGACAGAAAGTTCAATATCCTATTAGTTTACTTCGGTATTTGAACCCATCACAAAACATTGAGGAAAAACATTATCGAAACCACCATTTGAATGGCTTCGGGGCTTACATATTGTTTTTCACCCGGCATGTTCTCGCGTGGGCAAACCATCAAACTTATTTATGTTGGCTGAAGACAGACTGACAAAAATTACCTACATTCAATATTGCTCTTTGAATTTTGTGCTTTCATCACTACCTGATGTGCAATACGATTCTATTTTTAATTTGATCATAAATATGATTTTTCATCAAAAAATATTTGTGTCTTTGTTTTCATTTTGTTTTAACAATTCATAATAAATGTTATTACGTTTGCATTCCATTACTCATTGTCATCGATGTAGAAATAAAAATATAATCTTCTAGAGACAATCCCATCAAATAACGAGCGATCGTATTACATGAACTACTGACCTAGTGTAATTAAAAGTGTGTCACTGCACGTTTCTAAACAATCAACACAAAATATTGCAATAATTTACTTAAACAATAAATGCATCGTCAACCTAAGTCGAGCCTCCTAAAGCTGAATATTATGGAAAAGCAATTTATGATCAAAGTTCAACTATAATGTTGATTATTTTGAGTATTTTGTGTTATATATTATTTACTGGTCATTTTATGCATATGCATGCCTTTTAAATGGCACAATTAAACATAAAATTAATACTTATTTTTTTTTTGTGAAATTTAAATAAAGTATCTTATGAATCATCTGATCTAAGTCAGATGACGTGTATTTGATCAAGTTTAAAGTATATATTCAAGAAGAACGTTTTAATCAGAACAGGAATTCAAAAAATATTCCAAAATCGTTAGAGCGGTTTTTAAATAAATCGATGTTTAATCTTAATATTTTTTATAAAAAAGTTTTTCTTACAAATATTAAGAACGCCAATTATAGGTGCTTAGTAAAAATAAATTACAACTAAAATTAAGCTTTTTTGCAAAATGTTGGTATTGAAATTTGTTCAAGTCATCTAGATCTTTCTAAAAAAAGTTGTTGGTTTGAAATCGATTAACCCATTCATGATATAGCTCAAGAAAAAAATAACTGTTCTATAGGAGGTACCGTTAATAGATTTAAAAAAATTTTGCAATTTAACAAAAGTTAATCAGACAAAAACCATCAGTAATTTTTTTCAAGAAAATCGTTGGAGCCGTTTAATTAATCTTTTCCAAAACCGTAATATGGCAGGTAACATTACTTTTTGAGCTAAAAAAATATTTCAATTTCTCCTCTAAGGAATGGTCTACAAACCCTACATACCAAATTTGAAGTAAATCGTTTAAGCCGTTTAGGCTGTAGGTGCTATGACATACATACAGACAGATTTTTTCAGACCCACTTTTTTCGACTTCGATATCATCGTAATGTCATGTTTGATTGCACGAATGTTGGTGTTAAATGGTATTAAAATTAAGGTAATGAATAGTAGAATTTTTCTATTAAAAAAAATAACTCAATTTGATCTTCGTTCGCGTAATATTGTCACTTTTGGGATTTCAATGAAAAATAAAATTTTAATGATCATTGAAAAAACAAAAGTGTTAATATTTCGTGATTTTAGATGAAATTACGTTATTTTTTTTTAATAGAAAAGTTCTACTATTCATTACCTTCATTTTAATACCATTTAACACCAACATTGTCCGATAATTTGCCCTGAAATTAAAAAAGAAAATTTTTACTGATACGTTTTACTGATAGCTAGTAAAAAAAACACCAAGCTGGCGTTGTTTGCCACAGAAGTTACGAAACAATCGATGTATTACGTAAAACGTTTTCAGAGTATTTTGCTCCTCGAAACGTATTTCCTGTTGCCTGTTGATTTCATCGTAACTCCATATTCCAAAGCATTTCAGATAAATAGAGTATAGACTGATCGAATCGACGCTCATTTAGTTGTTGAGTTCAGTTCAATCTTATACGAAATCGTTGGAACAAACTTTAACTTAATTGTCTATAATGTTCGGTTTCGGAACTCGCAGTCTATGTCTAGACTGGTTTATACTGGTTTTATTTGAGAAATATTTAACGTTATTTTTTTTGTAAGGTTGGCTTCAAAGGATTCGAAATTGCACCAGAGGCACTCTCCACTACGGGAGTATTTCAGTGGGACGATGGGAAAACTTATAAGATCACTCATGGATCTGTAGTTATTGCCGCCATAACTTCATGTACCAACACGAGCAACCCCTCGGTCATGCTGGGCGCTGGTATGCTTGCAAAGAATGCCATTGAAAAGGGTCTCTCCATTGCTCCCTATATCAAGACCTCGCTTTCACCTGGATCTGGTGTTGTTACATACTATCTCAAAGAGTCCGGAGTAATTCCATATTTGGAGCAATTAGGTTTTGATGTCGTCGGCTATGGATGTATGACATGTATTGGCAATTCAGGTCCTCTGGATGATAATGTTGTCAACACAATCGAAAAGAACGGATTGGTTTGCTGTGGGGTTCTCTCCGGTAACAGAAACTTTGAAGGACGCATTCATCCCAATACCAGAGCTAACTATCTAGCAAGTCCATTGTTAGTTATAGCTTATGCCATTGCCGGACGTGTGGACATTGATTTCGAAACTGAACCACTTGGGGTAAACGCCAAAGGAGAGAAGGTGTTCCTTCGGGAAATTTGGCCAACTAGAAATGAAATTCAAAAGGTCGAGAATACACATGTCATTCCAGCTATGTTCCAAGAAGTGTACAGTAAGTGATTAAATATGTTTGAAATGTTTGAATTGAAATAATTTTTGCATTTTGATTACAGGTAAAATCGAATTGGGTTCTGAAGATTGGCAAAAACTACAAGTATCCGATGGTCAATTGTATCCATGGAGCGAGGATTCAACATATATCAAGAGACCACCATTCTTCGAAGGAATGACACGCCAGTTGCCAACTATAAAATCTTTAAATAATGCACGTTGTTTGCTGTTTTTGGGAGACTCTGTTACAACTGATCACATATCTCCCGCTGGTTCGATTGCCAGAAACAGTCCTGCCGCAAGATATCTATCCGAACGGGGTCTCACTCCCAGGGACTTTAATTCGTATGGTTCTCGTCGTGGTAATGACGCAATAATGGCCCGTGGAACATTTGCAAACATTCGACTAGTGAACAAATTGGTTACGAAGACAGGTCCTAGGACGCTACACATTCCCAGTCACGAAGAAATGGACGTCTTTGATTGTGCTGAAAGGTTATTATTATAAATGTTCAAAGAAAAAATTATTGATTTCATGTTAAACTTTGTATCAGGTACAAAGAAGAAGGTACCCCATTGATTGCTGTTGTGGGTAAAGAATACGGAAGTGGATCCAGTAGAGATTGGGCAGCAAAGGGTCCCTTCCTCTTGGGTATCAAAGCTGTTATCGCTGAATCATTTGAGCGAATTCATAGGTCAAATTTAGTTGGTATGGGAATTATTCCGTTGCAATTCTTGCCGGGACAAAATGCAGAAAGCTTGAACTTGAACGGGCGTGAGGTTTACAACATCAGTCTACCAGACAACATCAAGCCTTTGCAAAAAATCGAAGTTGAGGTAAAGAATTTTAAATTTAACTAAATGTTCACATTTTATATAAGCTTTTATAGTTCAGAACATATATAGAAGTTGACAAAAGGTAATCTACTAAATGCTATTGTTTGCATTATTCGACTACAAAATATAAAGCAGTTGTAAAGTTGTCATAGATACATAATTTTTTTACGCATCTATGGTATACAAATGTTCAATATTTTCACAAAATAGTTAAATTTCGTTTGCACAATTATACACAGTTAGTTGGCGTAATGATAGATCAAAAGGTTTAAATCCATTGGAGGTTCTTTTCCAATGAAGTCACTGTGCAAAACAATCGTTTACATATTTTATAAACCCCTTGCAGCGGATATATTATAGAAGAATGCTGTATACATAATCGAATTAACCTCATCAGAATCGAAATTTTGTGTATTATGTTACTTACTTTACTACGGTGGCTTACCTGCTTACCCATCCATATAGGGTGGTCTCTCCATATATGCACTTAAGGTCGATCCTCCTCGGTCCGGTGCACGTTGCTATCGATCTTCGATCTCCTTACGCTGGAAGGCAGCTTACACCCTCTTCCTTCTTGGCAGAATCTTCTTTTTCTACCTTCTCCTGCCTCGAAACTCTTCTAGCGGTGGTCTTTTCCTCAGACTGTTTTAAATTTTGCAACAACAAGGAAATAGTGAGAGTCTACGTTTGCTCCTTGAAATTTATTTACGTCTTAGATGTTGGATACTTCGACTAGCATATGTTTGATTTGGTTGTTGGTTCAGTTATTAAACTTATGTTTTGGAAAATGGTTTTAAAGCGGATTACATCAAGGTGATCACTTATCAGCTTAATGTCAGTAACTTTGCTCCTAAGCTTGCCATAATAATTTTCTTGAGAGACTACCTCAACTTAAGGCAGGTTATGTTTACTCATAAATGTATATCACACTGAAAGCTTTTTACCGCTTTCTTTGACATCAAATCCACATTCTCTTTCCATTTAGGTAACAACACATATATGTACATATACAAAACCATTTAATTGCATTAAAGACACAATTCATATGTTTTTTTTTAAATTGCTATTATTTTCTTTTTCAGGCCGATGGTAGAATTTTTGAAGCCATTCTGCGTTTCGACACAGAAGTCGACATTACATACTTCAAGAATGGCGGAATCCTCAACTATATGATCAGGAAAATGTTGGATTAAGTGTTGTTTAAGATCATCACTTTGTTAAAACTGAGCATTTGTTTGTTATTAAAGCTAAGAAATGGTATAGGGATTGTTAAAAATAATCAAAAGTGTAATATTATTATTTTCATGTATTTTTTTTTATTATTATTTTTTTAATAAAGAACATTTAACTGGAAACTAATTTTTTTGTTTGTTTGTTTTTTACTTTCGTCCATTTATCTAAGATACACACTAGTTATACATACATTATTTCTTTTTTTTAATTTGTTTTATACTTTTGATATATAAATTTAAAAACTTAATAAATTTAACAAAAGTTATTCAAGCATAAAAATAATAAGTAATTGTTTTTCTTCTGTCGTAATAAATAACAATAGGGTTCACTATATAACTTGATAAATAAATTTACTTATTTACAGTGACATCATTTAAAAAAAAAAATATTTTTCCGTAACAAAAATTATTAATTACTTTTTCTGACAATAAATTGTTTATTGGTAATAAAATTATAAAAAAAATAAAATGGTTTCATGAGAGTTATCTATCCAAATAATTTGATTGTACGTTATTAAGATCACATTTGGATATGTAATCAAACTTTAAAAATTAAAAAAAAAAGAACAACAAAAGTTTCATTTGAATACAATTAAACCCTTGTTTGTAAATAAGTTTAATGAGTTTTCATTAAATTCGTACAATCTTTAGTTTTTTTCACTAGAATGGAATGCAAATAATCAAAAAAGCTTAATCTTTTCTCTAAAACATTTTCATTTTCCATTTTATAATATTTCACATACATCTAATTTTATTTTTTTGTATACAAATAAATTAATTAAATAATATTTATTTATTATTTTTGTTTTGTATCACCGGTGGTTGCGATGCAAGCTTAAATCTCTTTGGTTACTAAAGATTTTTAGAATAGTTTTTTTTTTATTCTGTTTTGTTGTTTTGATTCTATTATTGTTCTTTGTCATAAATGCAAAATAATTATTTATGTAAATAATTATTTTTTGTGCTCATCAAATTAATTTGTTAACAATAAATTGTGAATCAGACAGGTAGTTGAGTTTTTTTTTACCAACGTATAAGATGTTTGTACTGTTCATCTATGGCTATTCGCTTGATTGTTTCGTAACCTAAGATTATACTAAACGAGAAAGCTGCCGATTGAACTAGTCTGGCAGATAGTCCCTTGAAGAACACATTCATTCTCTCTTCAGCCCACAGGTCTCGGAAGGCGATTTTCATTGAATCTAAACGTTGCACCTGAAATTGATATAAAATGTTATTTATATTCAAAGGCATGCAATTTTGTAAGATCTCCCATTGGTATATTCCTATTTTTTTAAGAAAAATAAAATAAAAAAAATGCAGTTAATCGTCTTAAACCAATCATGGACAACTTGATTGTTTATTGTTAGTGCGGTTTTAGAACACCAAGTCGATACACATTACCTGTTCATCGACTTCGAGGCTGCGATATGACAGCATTTTTTGGCATCCTTGACGATCTCGTTCAGATATGCTAGCTCCCGCAGCTATTTTAAAATCGGAAACAATCTTGCCGAGAATTTTGATGTTATAAAAGATTCAGGCAAGGTCCAACGAAATCTACCTCCAAAAGTGATAGATGACTCGCTTTGAGAAAAAACTCTTTTCATTGATTTTCGGTGTAGCATGTATGAAAAATGAGTCGAAGAAGATTTAACGATGGATTGTTGGGCCAGTGTTGTCAAGAGAGGTAGCGTGAACAAGCAGAAGATAATATCAAAAAACTTGAAGCCGTTTAGACGAAAGTATTTGATCTTAAAATCAAACAACGAAAATGGCAAAGAATTGACTGCACAATCATCAAACAACAATATAGTGAAGTAATCTTTCAAATAGAATAATCACGTGGATGTCAATTACACTTAAAAAAAGATAATTCCAATAATATTCTGCTAAAGACTGCTAACACATGCTCCAAAGCATGACAACATGAAAAAATCGTTTTTGCTTAAGTTGGGCGATGCTTGATGCTGCAAATCAAAACGGAATCCTTAGATCACATTATCATATAGACAAGTTGTTCTCGAGAGTTTGATAGCTTGATTGATTTCTTTGAATCGAATTTTATCAAACCATTACTACAGTTAACTTTTAATTTGGACTTTGTACTTAAGATATAAGTTGTGTTCGTTGAGCCCTGGGGTCGCCCTGAAGTCGCCCCAATTAGTTTTTTGAAAAACCTCAATTCGCCCTGGGTAACAAATTCTCAGTTTTTTTGAAACATGGGGTCGCCATCAACTCGCCCTGAAGGAGATCTAGGTATTTTGCTGGGGCGAGTTGAGGTAAACAAATTGACATGTGTGTTGTCAAACATATGTTTACAATTGAATATTTTATTTTGCTTTTGCAATGCAAAGAAAAGAAATTATAGATTTATTTTAATGAAAATATATATAAAACATACAAATAAAACAAAATGTAATTGTTTTATGTTTTGGGATGTACAAAAATCAACAAATTTCAAGTTTTAATGTCGGAAACAAATTTTTTTTGTTTCTTTCCTTTAGTCAACAACACAAAACCTACCCTTGTGCGTTTTTTGAGAACCAAAAAACCCAGTTTTTTTTGACAGCTCTTGGGCCTGTCAAGAAAACCTGGGTCGATCCAGGGTAAAATTGATAAAATTCAACGAACACAACTATTATTTTCATATAATATGAAGTGAAGTTGAAGACTTACCTGCAATCGTGCTCGGATAATATCCAACGGATTTGTTATAACAGTTGTGGTAAAACCTCCTAAACTACCTGCCACACATTGAATCAAAAGATGCGACACATATGGCGGACAAACTCGACATAATTCCTCTGAAATAGATAGCAATCAATTCAGACATTTATTATATTTAAATATTCTTATTAGATTTTTTTTACCTTGATACATATGATAAAAGACCCACCACAACGCAGAATTCGGTACATAAGCCATCAAGCTGGCTGTATATCCTCGATAAAAACCTTTGAATCCATCTCTTCGTATAATCTCTCTGGCAATGTCTAATGAAATATTGAGCCTGCTCCTATTGGGGCCAGTATTTATTCCTAACGGATTCATTTGGGACTTGCCCATGCCTAGCACCATCGCATGTTGGGATATCACATCGAATGGCACTATTATAGTCTGGCCGACTAAAGAAGCGCATCCGCCTCCTAATAGGGACTTCATTCGGTGACCAGCACCAAAGTCATTTAGGATGTGTCTTACACCCTCGTAAGTGCTTATATAAAAAACTCCCGAAACAATTTGAACTGATGATATCCAGAAACCTCGGTACAGTCCTGGAACTCCTTCGGATTTGTAAATTTTAAGGGCACAGTCGATCATGCCTTTGTAAACGTCGCTCCTGTGTTGAACTTGAAGTTGCGTTTTTATCACAGTCAGCGGGAAGAGACAACAACGCACCGAGAACGAGCTCAACATGGACAATGGGAAGAACTTTTTCTTGTCCATCATGTCCCACTCGATGGTCTTAATGTAAGTATTGCTGCCCATTTCTGTCATTGTTAATTGGTCGAGTTTTTTTTTAAATTTGTTTTTCCTTGTTTCTTATACGATAATCTCGAATTTTGAGGCTGCTCTCTTAGCAGGACATCAGACTTTTGAAGTTATAAATTGTGTTAAAACGAATCTTGAAAAAGTCTAGGTCATCCTCGACAGCTGTAGATGTTTTGATACTTTTCTAGTTCCCTCATTTGTTTAGTTGACCATACAAATTCGAACGTCCTCGTTGTCTGCATTACTTTAGGTTTCAGATTCAGAGATCGTTTGTTACTTGTTTACTCATCTTTTGTAAGATCATTGTCATTTAAAGGCTTTGTCAAGTAACATTGAACTTTATTTTTTATGCATTCGATAGGTACTTATATAATTTCTTTATGCGTAGGTAAAATATTTTGGCAATTTTAAAACAATTTGGGGGACTGACAACTTTGTTTATTGTTAATTATTTTGATCATTTTATTTGCATTACTTTTTCTCACTGATTGATTTAGTAATTGTTAACATTTTATTGGATAAAACAATTTTTATTTTTCTGCTTTAAATTTCTGCAAAATGATGCAAATTCTACACAACTGACATGTTGACGGTTTGACGTTTGTGAATTTTTTTTTTTTGAGGATGACCTTTGGATTTTTTTTTCGAGTTCGAATCCGAAAAAGTTATCTTAATAGAGAGCTGTGCAAAGTAATAAGTAAAAAATATTGATTTCGAAGAATAAGCGGGAAGGAAGTTGTTTGATTTCCGTTGGGTAAAAAACATAACCAAGTATGAATAACGCTCGTATCTTTTTTTGGACGAAAAACAGTACTTTTTCCTCAAAAATTGAAAATAGCAGTACGTCTATAAAAAAAAACAGTATTTTTCGCAGTACATTTTTTTTTAATTTTTATTTATTTTATTTCCTTAAAACATGAAATTTATTGCGTTCATTATTGAATTCCTTTGAGTTTTAGATGCCAATAACGAACCGCTGAATGTTTGCATTACTTTTAATGAGTGAAATCAGATAACTTCTTCAGCAAATTTCCTACTCGGAGATTAACAATGTAAAGATGGAAATATCCCTTTGTCATTCACGTTTGCTTACAAGCTCAAAAAACTGCTGATTTGAAGTTCTGTATATCTCAAAATAAAAGCAGTATTTTTGAAAAAAAAAACAGTACGCAGTTTTTTGCAGTTTTTGAGAGCAAAAAACAGTACAATACTGCGAAAAACAGTACAGATACGAGCGTTAAGTATGAATTATGATGAACCCATTGAAATCATTTTTCATAGATAGAAAAGGGTTGTTTCTATAAACTGCCAACTCCCGCTCATATAACTTCTGGATTTCGACATGTCATCGAATCGCTGTTTATTTTGTACCTTTATTTACATATTTTAATTTGTTGACGACTACGGCATTTAAGCTTTAATTAATGTATAATATGTTATGTCTATTACTTTATGTTTTAATACTATTTATTTTGTTTAATTTATTCAGTAGTTTATTCTCGTTTAACTAATGCTATATGATTACCATAAATGTGCAAGTTTGGATGTACATACATTATATACTTATTTATGTTAGTGAATCACACCATCAGGGGCTTATTTCTCATCAACTACATCCAGCTACGCTGACAATTATTGTTTCTTTCTGTTTTATAAAAACAATGTATATGTACTTAGATATTGTTTACTACATGAATGTAGTGCAATTTCGTTAGAGCCGTTTTCGAAAATTTGGAACACTTTAAACTATGTTATAATATGTGAGGTATATACAGCCGGGCTAAAAAAATCAAATTTCTCCTCTAGGGAATCACCAAAAGTGCTATACACCTACACGAAGTTTGGAGTAAATCCGTCAAATCCTTTAGACTTTAGGCTGATGTAGCTGGGTGAAGAGACAACCGCACATACGCACACCAAGAGATATTCGATAACAAAAAAGTACCGTTCTATAGCAGGTTCAGTAAAAAAGCTTCTTCGGAAAAAAAAATTAGATGAAATACCTCACCGTTGATATAACTAATCAGTCACTTATTTAAAATTTTATCAAAGTTGATCTAATTTTTTCCACAAATTAGAATTTTATTAGTAACTTTTATATATGGTAGAGGTTAGGTATACCATTATTTTAATACCTAGGTTAAAAAATAGAAAAAAACCGTCTCTAGTTTCGGTAACTCTATCTGTCTGCCGATTTACTTCAAACTTTGTACAAACTATTTTAGAAAAATATCGACGAACCCCACAAGCAGATTATTAGGTGAAGTGAATATAAGTGGGAAAGTTGTACATATACGATATCGTACTCGTAGCATCGTTGTAAAGGAAGAGAAGATTCTTAGAGAAATATCCCAGAATATTTTTTTTTAATTTTTGACCTAGATAATAATAATAACTATGCAAGTAGGTACCTACCATATAAAGCGATAGCGATTTCCAGTTTTATTAAAAAAAAATACGATAAATTTCTATGTGAGTGATTTTTTGGTGATGGTGATGGTTTTCAAAGGATTTTTTTCTGAAAAAGCTTATTAATGGTAGGTAGCTCTTATAAAACTTTTTTTACAACAAATATCTTTTGAACGACTGCACTGATTTTGACGAAATAAAATATTCTGAAAGCACTGCTAAACTTTTTCTTAGGAAATAGCTTTTAAAAAATAAAGAATTTCCAAATCGTTATCACAAAAGATATACTTCATACAACAGCGATTTCGCGCGACACACTCTATATTAAACACAATAGCTAGTCTGAAACAATGCTGACCATTATTTCAAATAAATTAAGAAAGTTTCTTACCAATATTGCAATACTTCTATATGATGGATAGATAATCAATTATATCAAAGGACTCAATACGCTCCGTTTCCTGGAAAACTCTTCGTGTGCAAAAGGGCCAACTATACTCTTCTCGTGGTTGCTTATCGAATGTCTTTTGAAAATAAAGAGGCATCACGATAATATCTGTTCGATTCATATATACTCTGAACTGGATTGAATCTGTGCTTAATTTACACGAAACAAACCGGCACACGCCATCAGATAGCGCTAATGGCCATAGAATTCCCGTTCAACGATATTCGTGGTGCTAAAGTCAGCTTGATTGAACGATAACAATACCTACCATTGTTTTGGTTAGGAAGAAAATAAATTTCAATGAACTGATTAGGTTTGTGGTCATGATCACTATCACTAAACCTTGTTTCCAAATCCAAACTTTCTCCAGAACTCAGAGGGTACTTATGTCTCATATCAAAGTCGCTTTTCGTTGTTTATGTAGTTTTTCATTGACGAGCTAACTTCTTGAACTTTGGTGGTGATATCATCCACTTCGACAAAGTAAGGTGCGGAAATCGGAAAGAATCGTCTGGAAATCTGTTTATATTTTTGCCATGGGTGAAGATTTTAGTCTACATCGACAAGAAGTTTACCTCTCGGCCGTCATTGCTGATCATATGTATATGCTGCTTAATTATGTAGTCATGTGCATTGTATCTTAGTATTTCTTCGAGTTCCATACCCATAAGGTGATATGTCTAAGGTTAAGTTTATTTTAATTTCTCTAATTCTTTTTTGCTTTTCTTTGATGCAACGCATGGAAACCGTTTTGCGAATTTTTCATCTGTTTTTTTAGGTAGGTAGGTAAAATGGCGGCACGAAACGGCGAAGAAGTAAGTTTTGATACCATAACTCGTTTGGCCTAATTTTTTGTGATAGGGGTAGTGTGTGCTTTGAAAAGCTAAGGGGACCAGTTTTTGGTCTGTGCCAGCAGTCTCAAGGGAATAACTTAGCTCACACTGCAGTGTGCTGGGTGGTTCTATCGAGACTGAGTACCGGCCAAATAACTTTATGAGGCCAGGCCAGTTCAAAGGCAAGGCATACCTACTAGGTATAAATCAGTGCTATGATGATGCTTAACCAGAGCAATTAGTGCTTGTCCGAAAAGCTGTATTTTTAATAAGAGCATTTTCACCAAGCTTGGAAACCCATGTTTTTTTCTTGTTTATCACAGCTTTAGCTTATTCACTCTCCCTACCATGTTTCTTTGTTCCTAACATAACCTGCGGTCACTCATGCAAGAGATGTTGTTTCCCCCTTAGGTATATACTTAATATTCTTCCTTTGGGATGACCTTGAACATCCTACAGTCTGAAAAGTTGATGTCCATTAAATTTTCCTGACCTATAGCGCTTTTGGAGATTTTGAATAAGTACGCATTGTTCCGGTCAGTTGCATCTTCACATAGTGACCATCAGTATAGAGCTCCAAAGGCTATACTTCCTGTTTCGATAACTTCCTGTCCCGATTACACGTCCTGTATCGAAAGATCAATGAATTTAAATTGATGAAACACGGGCTTCTTAGTCTAAATGAAATTGTATTTCTTGCAATATTAGCAACCTGAACTATTGAACAATCCCGAAATTTCCCAAGTTTCAAAATATGTACAATGATAAATAATAAATAGTATTTAAAAAGTATCTACATATTTCTGTATCAGGTATTTATAGATAAAGATATGCTCTACAGGTCGTTAACATTGTTCAATTAATTTTTCATGCATTTTTAAAAATCAATTAATTACACGAAACTAAAAGCAGTTTTACTGAACAAAAAGCCATAATTAAAGTTACTTGCGAATAATTTAAATAAAAACTTTGCATCTTTCAATCATTTCATAGCACATAAGGTACACCATAAAAAAAAGTATTCATAGTATATACATATATTTACATCCTCTAAATAAAGTCCATAAAAAAAAACAAAATCAAAAAGCAATGGCGAAGATTCAACCAAAAATCAACTATTATGGGTGTTAACGTTCCTGCGCACTGTCCCCAATAAATCTCATCAGCTCCGCCTACATTCATCCTGATAAAGGACATTGGGTTCGGCATTTTAACGGCATCTTATCAGAGCATCCCTCAGGATTTGATATTTTAGTTTATATCGTGCGCTCGTGAACAAAAGTTCAAATTATTCCGCGGTTATCAAAAAAAAAGTGTTAATAATTTTGTTAGTTTCAAATATCCAAACTCAACATGGAAAGTTTAAAGGATTATCACAACCATCATCATCACAATCTTACAATAGATACAGCAAAAATTGTAAGAACCAATTTTGTTTATTGTATCTATAAAATTAATAATAAATAAATCACAACAATCACTCAAATTAATCAAAAACCGTTATTTAACCATAGCTTAGTGTATAGCCCATATTTTCCATTAAAGTTTCCTTAATTGCTGGCTGCAGGGCTCTTTGCATGTACTTAGTAAGCAGACCTTTTACTCCCATGGAGAATAGCTGTTCTAGTTCTTTGGTAAGGGCGTTGTTAATACTGTCGTCACTGTTTGTGTTACCAGTGCTACTGAAGTCGGCGACGTTGAGCCACTTTGATGGGTTACTTCGATCCATGTGCAGCGTCTCGGTAAAAATGTCTGCAAAAGCCCTTGCATCAGGATCGAGTTGTTTCAAGTCGTCGTTAAAATGGAATATATCATCCTCAAACTGAACTTGGTCCTCAAAATGTCTTTCCGGTGGCACCTCTCTAGTATATCGTCGCTTGTAGAACGGTTCTTCATCTCTTGGATCATAGGGATGCTGTTGGTATGCATTATAAAATTTCCCCCATCTTCGCTGACTATTCGAATCATCAAATGTTTCAGACATGGGCCCATCGTTGTCTGCAAAGCCAAATCGCCTTTTTGAGTTCTGTCGAAGTTTTATTCCCGTTGGGCCTTGGCATCCATGTGCAAACACCGATATAAATCCAGGTTCGGCAAAGTGTGAGTCCGTTCGAACTGAAGCGATTGGTCTATTGTTCCGAGACTCATCCAATCCACTGGACATGGGGACAGTACGGAATTCTATGCCTGCGTGTCTAAGCCTCAGTATCATGTTACACCTTCCACCCGTCGGATAGAGGACAACTTTTCCGCTGATAGTCAAGTCAGGGAATATAAGTCGCGTATCCAGAGTTCGATTTATCGTACTAAATCTACATTTATCCACTTCCACCCATCGCGCTGCTTTCTGCGGCAGACGCACCTTCATATCCTCAACGTCAACTCTGGAAACAGGCAAGCTGTGTGGTTGCCTATGATCTAACTTGGCTCCAAAATCAGGATCTGAAAGCGAGTGCTTTCTATGTCGATCGTAGAGTTTGTCTCGTGATCCACCTTCGTCTTCCTCGTTTCCTTTAGAATTTCCGTAAATAGACTGATATACCGAATAAGGTGTTTCTCCAAAGGACCTTGCCTTTGTTGGTTGACTGCTGCGACGACGCATGTGTTCCAAAGCGTTTTCCAGGCGAACTGAGCATTGCTGCGCTTCCGTGTAAACTATAAAAGTACATAGAACTTCCGGTTTAAATTTGATTTACAAATATTTGCACTTAACTCACCAATAAAACTGAATAGAAAAATTAGAATAAAAAAACTAAATTGCTTTATCCTTGCTTGAACGAAAAGATGCATTTTATTTAGGTTAGGAGAGAGTTTTTTTTTTTATTTAACAAAAAATTTTGGTTCCCGTTGTCTTAAAATTATATCTACTCGCACTAAAAATGTTAAAGCTTCGAAAGAAAGACAATGATCCGCTCTGGTTAAGGTCACAAAATGAAATGATCAAAGAAGTAATGGAATTGTGGAGAAAGTGTTTTTTTAATGCAACTCCCGTAACTGCTATGGGAACACACTAAACTTCAGCCAAACCAAGCCAACCAACATCATATACGCAAAGTCTTCGAGACGTAAAGAGTCGAGCCCTATAAGACAAGACATCAATTACGAAATGCTTGGCTGAGTGAAAAAATGTATCTTAAAGATGCGAAAAGAAGAAACCGTGATGTGCATGTTTCAAGTGAATTTTATTATAATAAATTGGTATTTTTTTTTAATTAAAAGATTGCGACAAATGCACTCTTAATAATAGTTTGCATATAAGTTTTTAAGTTTAGATTAAAAAATGAAGATTTGCGGCGAATTCAAATTTCAATCAATTAAAAATTTGCCAACGACACAATTTTACGGTCTAGTAAGTTCTGTATGAAATGAATTTCTTTTATGTAAAATGACAAAAAATGATTTTCGTAAAGTATAATAAATGAGTAAATACTTGTTCATGTTATGATTTACGTGATAGTGCATAATTGTATAATTCTGAAATAAAAAAAGACCTATTGTGGAATATATATACATAGTTTACAGTTTATTACATGCACCTATTCATGGAATCATAATGCTAACACAAGGTCATCAAACTACATTATGTCTGATCCGCAAAAGGCAGATGAATTTAATGATAACATTAAAATACGGCATTTACGATAACAAGACAACAAGGGTTTTTAACCTTTTTTATTTTTTAATGAAAACGAAATAAATGAAAGTGTCAAACTAGGTCTCGTTATATTGATTTTCAAATGCCTTGATGGTTGCAAAAATGAAGACAGTGCTCCACTGGATCGCAAATACTTGCGTTTTCGGTGCTGTTATTATAACAAGAACCTATATAAGAAAAAATGTCTGAAGTACGAATGTGTAATTGAAGAAATCTCTGATTATTATATTTGAAAATCGCTTTAACAGCTTAAGGTTCCGAAAGACCCTATAGATTTATAAGAAAAGCCATATGGGTTGTGTCATAGAGTTTATATGTATACATAGAGAAATATAAACTTTAGCATTTTAGAAGATAATCAGACGACAGGTAGCGTTAATAAGCTGATTCTGAAAAAAAAACCTTGAAAGACATTACCATTGCCAAAAAATCAATCATACTAAATTTTATCAAAATCGATCGTATTATTTTTGAAAAAAATGGAATTATCGGTTACGCTTATATGGTAGGTACCAGCCACGTAGCCAGGGGGGGGGGCCTCCCGAAACGATTTTAATATTTTTTTTTCTAAGAATTTAATATATTCCATGTACATTAAGCAAACCTTTCTCGGTCAGTCAAAGGACTTAGTCATCGTACACATAAAATCTGTCATCAGGCAAAATCAAAAGTGTTAAGATTTTTCATCATACAAATGCACGCATACAGCCTTGTTTTTACAAACACTATATTATAGATTGATGTCAAAAGATTGACCGCCTAAGATTCGCTTAAATGTATACTGAATTATTCATATAAGTGATACCGTTCACGAGTAATCCAGAAATCGGGGAGAGTACGATAACTTTGGCGCCAAGAATTGATAACGTTTTTTTGTTTTTTCAGTTCAATACAAGCATTTTTTACTATGGATAGGGGGGGTCTATCTCCCTCCGTTTGGGCGGGAGGGGCAATTTTATAAAAACAGTGCTAAAAATTTTAAACAAATATTAAGACATAACGGTAATACTTTTTTATATCTTTTTTTAAAGCCAATACTTTTTTCTATTAGATGTTTTTTAAATCAAGTGAAACCTATGCATAGTCTTTGAAAAAACGGACTTTAAACTCAAAAAAATTTTTAAGTGTGATTTTTCAAAACTGTTAAATAAAATACTACTTTTTTTTATAAAATTCGTTGCTATTAATTTTAAATCATAAACTGAAAACAAAATGATTTTATGTTTTCTAGTTTTTGAGATAATGGAAAATTACTAAAACTACTTTCTTATAAGAGTTTTCTTTTTTTTTTTTTGTATACGGTGAATGTTGTACGTAGGTTCGTTTTTGTAATGATGCTTGAGCATCTTTAAATGCAACAGAAACTTTGCATACACCCAACCTCGCACCCACCCCAAATCCTATAGTGTGTCCAAGCAGGGGGGTTGCAGGGGGGCAGCATGTCCCCCCTTACATACCTCACTGTTTATAAAACAAGTATCCAATAAAAAAGTTGTTTTAGTAATTTTCCATTTTCTCAAAAACCAGAAATTATAAAATCATTTTGTTTTCAGTTTATGATTTAAAATTAATATGAGCAACGAATTTTATAAAAAAAAGTAGTATTTTATTTAACAGTTTTGAAAAATCACACTTCAAAGTTTTTTTTTACCTTTTTTTTCGCAATTTTTTAGTTTAAAATCCGTTTTTTCAAAGACTATGCATAGGTTTCACTTGATTTAAAATACATCTAATAGAAAAAAGTATTGGCTTTTAAAAAAGATATAAAACTTAGTTGTAAGTATTACCGTTATTTTTAATATTTGTTTTAAATTTTTAGCACTGTTTTTATAAAATTGCCCCTCCCGCAAAAACGGAGGGTGATAGACCCCCCCACCCATAGTAAAAAATGCTTGTATTAATCTGTTCTACAAAAAACAGTTATCAATTCTTGGCGCCAAAGTTATCGTACTCGTGCCCGAAAATCATATGTAGTGGCCAGCACAAATCACGCTAACCCCAAACTTCAAAGAATCGCAAGCTATTACGTTATTGAAATATGGTTGAACAGTTAGTTCCATATAGAAATTAAATCATCAAGTGAATGGAGGCGTGGCGATACGTGAAGAAATTGCAATAAAAAACGAACACGCGAGTAGCCTTTCGAAATGACCAGTCCGTTGCAGATATAAGTTCTTTATTAAAACCTTATTAAAACAATGTCGTTAAAGATTATCATTTGTTGATATCCATCAGAAATATGTTGACCATATGATTGGCTGATCCTAAATCAACTGCTTTATTCGTTTATTCGTTCAAAATCAAATTCGGCAAATAGGTTTTTTTTTTTTGAAAAATGATTTTCTTTAAGTATTTTATATTTTAAAATATTTTTTTTTCAAACAAATAATGAAAGACATTGCCGTCGGCAGCAAATTACTTTATCAAAAAAAAAAATTATCAAAATGGGTCGCTTTTTTTTCAATAAAAAAAGAATTATCGATTTTTCAAAAAAAAACTTTCTAGAATTACTGCTCTTAAAATACTTTCTGAAGTATTAATCAAGTTTAGCAGTACTTTTAAAATATTTAATTTCTTTAAAATCGGTTTAGACGTTCAAAAAACATCTGTATCAAAAAAGTTCCATTGTATGGCGCAGGTACCGTTAATTAGCTTTTGCAGAAAAAATTGATACAAAATATCACTGTTGCCAACAAATCGGTCATATAAATATCTATTAATTTTGGTCGGATTTTTTTCCGAAAAAAATAGAATCATCAACTTACATATATGTATGATAGTGGGAGGTACCGTTAATTTTAATCCTAGGATAAAAACAAAAAATAGCTTCTGAGCATATTACTCTAAGAATAATGTATACCAAGTTTGAAGTAAATCTGCCTATTTGTTTCGGCTGTGCGTGTCGATACAGACAGACAGACAAACGGTTAAAATTTCCAGACCAGAAACAAAACAATGGTGCAAAATTATAGTCAACCTATATTTAAGGAATAAACGTGACTTATCTTAACGCGGCAATGCGGAGGTTTGTTTGAAAGTTAGACAACTTCAAAAATTTATGCTTTAATCCGATTATAATACGAAAAAAACTTATAATTACCCAAGTTTCACATTGAATTGTTTCGTGTTAAATGAACTATAATTTAGCAATAATTTTTAAAAAATTAAAAAAAAACATAAAAAAGGTTAATTTATATTTTTCATTGATTTACTAAGACTTTGGGTCTAGACATATACAGACAGACAGAATCGCCAGACAAATTTTTTTCGACTTCTCTATCACCGTAATGTCATGTTTAATTGTTATCTTAAAACATTTCTTTGTACAAATGCATAACTTGCCTTAAGTACCTTATTTATAAAAAATAAACTGTAATTTTAAGACCAATTTTCAAGAAAACTAATCCATGTATGTATTACTAATAAAATTCACAAAACCAAAAATTTAAGAAATAATTTATCAATTTATAATACAAAATACAATTTTTGACAGCGAAAGTAACATGACTGATAGTTCTAATGTCGTTTACAGTGCCTCTCAAACTTAAACTAATGAGAACGATAGACGACACGATAGCAATAGTTTTACGTGAAGGTGACTATTGACGAAATCGTTCATAACTATCGTCTGGAAGATAGCCGTTAGTTACGTGATGAGAGCCCTGAAAATGATATCGCCTAGACGATAGCGATTGCACGATATCCAATTAGATGTTGTCCTTGTTGAGTTTTATTAGTTTTCAGTGTCATCGATAAGTAAACACTTGCAAAAGAATATTTCGCTACAACATTTTAACTATGTAGCACCACGATAGAATGTAAAAAATAAGAATACATATTAATAAGAAGAAAACTTTTTTAAAACCACTTTCTTCTATTGTTAAAATTGAATTTTTTTAATAAAAAAATATTTTTTTGGAGGAAAATAAGTACTTTTTCCTCAAAAATTTAAAATAGCAGTACGTCGATAAAAAAAAACAGTATTTTTCGCAGTAGGTACATTTTTTAAAATTTTTATTTATTTTATTTCCTTAAAACATGAATTTTATTGCGTTGATTATTGAATTCCTTTGAGTTTTAGATGCCAATGACGAACCGCTGAATGAGTGAAATTAGAGAACTTCATCTCATATATAAAAGTGGTATAAATTTCACCAAGAAATTTTTCATTGAGGAGCAAATTTCCTACTCGGAGATTAACAATGTAAAGATGGAAATATCCCACTGTCATTCACGTTTGCTTACAAACTCAAAAAACTGCTGATTTGAAGTTCTGTATATCTCAAAATAAAAGCAGTATTTTTGAAAAAAAAAAAACAGTACGCAGTTTTACGCAGTTTTTGAGAGCAAAAAACAGTACAAAACTGCGAAAAACAGTACAGATACGAGCGTTATCATGCTCCTTCAATATCAAAGCACAAATAACACAAAACAAAATCATCAACTATATCAATTTTGTCTGTACCAAATTCATCATACATATGGTCAACTTCCTCGTCATGATTCTGTTCTGACGTCTAAGTTTATTATCGATGTTTTTTTAACGCTTATAAACGTCACTAAATTAAAAATATTAAACAAACAAATTAATCACATTGACAACAAATGTGACATGTTTGCGATACTTATGATTTGTTTACAGTGCCTCTCAAACTTAAACAAATTAGAACGATAGACGATTCGAGAGCAGTAGTGTTACATGAAGTTAACTATTGACGATATCGTTCATAGCTATCGTCTAGATGATAGTCGTCAGTAAAATTACGTGATGAGACCCCTGCTTATTTCATATAAAATATGAAGCGGTACTTCCTATATAAAGTGGTCTACGCGACTCAGTCATGCCTTTTATTTATTTATACGTTTAATTTAAGTATTGCAATATAAATACAAGATAATCAAAAAACCTATTTAATAATACTGCAATGGTCCATAAATGACAAATGACAAATATTCACCATCATGGTGAATATTAATAACCATGTTGAGTTCATTTATTTTCTCAAATTGGAAATTATAAACTTTTCTAAAAGTTTTTTTTGATATATCTGAAATGTTTCTTACTCTGTTAACCACTGTCCACTGATGGGTGTGTTCAGACTATAAATATTATGTAGAATTGTTTTTTATACCTATCTGTTTCCCATTCTGAAATGACGCATTGATGGCTCTTAGGTCTGGATGTTAGTGGTCGTTTTTTGTTCATATATTTATAAACAGGTTTTGTATATATGCATCTTAAACTAATTGCAAATATAAACAGATATTCTCTAATTGAAAGATATTTATCTTTAACTGTAAAGTGACCTAATGATATTGCTTGTTGTTTTTATACTAGACCACAACTCCAAGGTTCATTCTATTGTTTTGAAAGTGATATGTCCACAACAAAAGCACACATTTACGCACTTCAATTGTCCATTCCGTCAATTCATGACAATGGACAAAACGGAAAGGCGACCACAACGGCTTTCTTTTGTGGAGAGAAACTGAGACACTGTCATTACACCTCTTGTACTTTTGATCTAATTGCATTTCAAACACATAAGTACACACGATTAGACGATTGTAGGTATAACTTCATCACCTGTTTGATGTTCGTGCACTAACGAGTGGATAGATTTCCTCATTAGGTAATTGGTTCTTTTCATTCTATTGCCATGAGTATTGCTTTTGAAATCTTTGTCTTCAACAGTAACCTACCTATTTCTTGTTTGCAGCAATTGCAGCATTTGTAAAACCAATGCTTTTTGTCCGTCAAAAAGTAAATAGGCCAGAGGTAACAGTATATTTATTTGCGATAAAATTGATAGGTTATATTCCACGAAAAGCATATTAGTGTTAAAAAAATGTCTATCGAAAAGCTTTTAATATTTTTTTTGGCGATTATAGGTAGGTACCTTCTAAGGCAAGTGCATCTTCTTCCCCCGTTTGGGCAGTAGGGGCAATTTCATGAAAAAAGTACTAAAAATGTAAAAAAAATATTAAAAAATAACGGTTATACCTACAATTCAGTATTATATTTTTTTTAAAGCCAACAATCTTATTGTTTATAAGCCAGTTTTTAAATCAAGTAAAATCTATGTACAATTTTTAAAAAAAACGAGTTTCAAAAAATTGAAAACTAAATGATTTCTTGTGTGCTAGTTTTTGAGTGAGAAAATTGAAAATTACAAAAACAAATATTTTAATTTAATTAATTATTTTTTTGCTTGGTATTATTTTTATAATAATAATTGAATGTGGATAATTAAATGCAAGAGAAACCTTGCATGCACCCAACCTTGCGCCTTCGACAAATCCTATAGTGAAAACAAGCAGGGGCGCAGCATGCCCCCCTCATACATACCTTTCTGTTTATACGCCGTACAGCTGGGTGCGGGGAGAGTATGATAACTGAGGCACCAACAAATGAGAACGGTTTTTTGTAAAACAGTTCAATGCAGGCATTTTTTACTTTGGGAGGGGGTCAGTTCTTTTTAATAAGTATAGTAAATAAGTCATTTGGCTTTACCCAGAATGCAATACGAGGAGGTATACTTACATTGTATTCCACGTCCAAGTCAGTCAGTCAGTCAGTCAGTCAGTCAGCCAGTTAGTTAGTCAATCAGTTAGTTAGTCAGTCAGTCAGTTAGTCAGTCAATCAGTCAGTCAGTTAATTATGTCTTAGAAATGTATGTTAGTTTCGTCAATGAAGTCATAGTCTATAGTTTCGTTTCTGTCAAGTTCGTAAAATTCGTTAAGTTCGTCGTTGATGGTGAGGAGCCTTGTCTGTTTAGAAGGGATAAACTTCTATGGACATTACTTTAGCAATTGCATAATACATATAAATGCATGATAAAAACAAATATATTACAACAGTAGCATCTCGGTAATGTGAACTTTGAGCAATGCATTACATTTTTATGTTTGTATACATTTTGTAATAATGGGTAATGCAATGTGTATTAAAAAAACAAGAGTTATTTGTATAAGAATTAATCCATATTCTATTGTAACTGTCAAACAAAATAAAACAACGTAAATACTCAAGCAAAACAAATTTTATAAAACAAAAAAAATGGTAATTTTCAATTTTCTCAAAAACTGTAGGAGATAGAAAATCATTTAGTTCTCAGTTTTTGATTAAAAAATAAAAAAAATAATAAGAGCAACGAATTCTAAGAAAAAAAAATAATATAAAATATGAAAGTTTTATAAATTACTCTTTAAACATTTTTTCGATGTTTTTTTTCCAAATTTTTGGTTTGAAAGACGTTTTTTTTTTTAAATATATGCATATATTTTGCTTGATTAAAAAAATTTGCTTGTAGAAGAGTGTTAGCTTTAAAAAAATGTAAAATACTTAATTGTAAGTATAACCGTTATATTTTAATATTTTTTTTTCCATTTCTAGTACGAAGATTTGGTGTTAACGCCTTCTTACAAATTTGGCTGGAACTCCGATACAGCTTAACCGAGTTTATTAATATTTGCGGTATCGCACATAAATTAAATATGAAGCAGAATATATGACATTTAAATTTTTTAGCTAAACAACTTAAAACCAAAAATATGATGGTACATAATTTCACGATTCAAAATCTGTATGGTCCCCTAGTGCAACAAGAGCAAGTTCGTGCGACCCAGTCATGCATTAATTGTTTTTTTTTTGAACTAAGTTCAATGGGAGAACCACAAAAAAATAAAGCAAAAAGCGCCAAATACTAGTGAAAAAGTGCAATTTTGTCTAAAAACAGACTTTGTAACAATTTAACACTTTTTTCTCGAAATTAGTTGATGGTACGATGAAAAGTACGATGTATCTTACCATTTTTTTGCATAAAATTCATAGTTTCCGAGAAATTTGCAAGAAAATGAATTTCCACCCATTTGCCCACACCCCTCAAAAAAATTTTGCACTGGGCCAAATCATGGGTACTTTTGAGGATTTGCTCAAGACATAAAAACAAATGTCTCCAGCAAAATTCAGCTTTGTCCGAATTTTTTCGAAGTAAAATTCTTATTTTCCTTGGCTATATAGAAATGAAGAGTTTTAGCCTTTTAGGTACCTAACTCAAAACGTTCGTCAAGTCTTTTTAATCTCACCAAACTTTTTTTTTTTATTAAAAGTCAGGTTTTATTCACACCATCACATCCACCGCCTAATGTCTACAAAACAACACCCTGAATAAAAGTCACCCTAACCGCAATTTATGAAAGATATTTTGGTTTTTATCAAGTAATTCCACAAATCAGTTTTTTTTTAAATATGTGAGGGTGGATATTTTGGTTTACCTGCCAATTTCGAGTGTTGATTTCCTCATCATCATCGTATTGCAAATAAATTTAACAACCATTTCCTGCTCAGGATTGTCTCATATCCGATGAAGAATCTTTGGAAAATTGTTTCACGAAACTCACTTAGTGCCGCAATATTGAAATACAATCTATTTGCTTTTCAAATGTCCCAAAGATGACGCGATGATGATTATATTATGGTGTCTTTATTTCATATCGAAAATTAAAGTTTCAATTTGTTTTATTTTTATTGATTTTTATATTCTTAAAGACATTTTTTTTATATCAAAATCATTCACAGCAGGGGTACACAACAAGCAGTGGTAATATCCACCAGGTTACAATTCCCAGTTCCAACCACCTGCTGACAAGTGAGGAATCCTTACATCCTTCGCCCACAGTGACAATTACAAGTTCTCTGAGTAAAAAGGAAAATGCTCTAGTGAGTCCAGCCGAGGCACTTACCCCCGCTCAATTACTTCAAACCACCCCAAAAGTATCATGTTGTAGTTTAGTAGCGACGACCTCAACGACATCTTCTCCAGCATGTGGTGGTATGTATACAAACTTTCAACTTAACAGAACTTCAAGATATACTTAAAAACTGTTTGTTGTTATATCTTTTTTAATTTAATTTAGATTTGCAACGTGATAGCTGGTTTCATACGCATCATCACCATTCACACCCTCACCATCATCATCTACATCACCATCATTCACAACTAGAAGATCTAGTTTATCCAGCACAAGCTCACCATCATCCCTGCAAGTTCGATTTAGAGAGTTCCGAAGGCTATTTAAACTCAAGGTATAATGGTAAGCGTGTGTATTAAATTAAAGCGTTAAGGTTTGCTTATCTATATATAAGTACACAATACAATATATAAATTTGACTCAACTAATTAAGAAGAGTGTCCAAACAAAGTCTGACAACAACAACATCGACAGACGTCCAAACTTAAATACATCGGGTTCTTGTTGTTTGTTTAAGTTTTGCTAATAACTTATGAGCTCAAAAATATTTATAGCTTCAGGCTGTTTGCTATAAAAAAGAACAAAATATTTTCCAAAAAATTAAATTTTTATTGAATATTAGCAAAAGTTGAAGGATTACGCTTTATGTTAGGATGCACAGTTAGGAACTTTTCAAAGGGACTTTTCATTTCCGCTTATTGATTTGGCTCAATAGAATAACCATTCATAGGATTCAAATAATTATTAAGAAATAAACGTAGCTAGTTGTGGTATGAGTTTCCTTTAGGGGCTTAAAATGCTTTTGGCGTAATCAGAGATGTGGAAAGTAGGTATTTGTTATTTTGAATTCAAAAAGACGACTGAAAATCAATCTACATATTTGTTCCAAGAAACCTAATGTTTAAACAATGAACATATAGGACCTGAATAAAGCATAGATCTTTATATTATCAGTGCGTATGCTTCCAAAGTTGGATGCGAACAAGCAGAAATAGATACGTTTTGGATAGATTTTCTACAGGCTACCCCCGAACAAACGTTTCTGAAATTTTTCAAAAATATTTCTTTTGATAGGGACTTTTGGAATGTTTTTAAAATGGTTCGTGTTATTTTGGCATCCACCTGACATTTTCAGATTTTCTGAACAACAAACACTAAACTTTCTTATTTTGCCATCTGGGAAACACTGAAAGATTCTTACTGTGAATGAGAAACAGAGAAAGATTTAAGAAATGTTTTTTTTTTATTTTAATAAATGTTTCTTTGGTCCCGACTTTTTTAAGAACTTTTAAAGAACTATGTATATAAAGATCCCATGGTGGTCTCTGGGATACGGTACCATAAAATCTCCTATTGAAACAACCTAACTTTTTTCAATTTATTTTTTAATTTTATGATTTAAATAATCTTATATGAAACAAAAACTAAATTAAAAAAAAATTATCAACCGATTTTGAAATTTCAAAGAAAGAATGATTTGGAATTGGAATTTATGTCAGATTATTTGTGGTCTTTTTAATTTTTCTATGCTGATAAATACAACTTCATAAAAATTTGGGCGATTTCTCATTTTGATTTTAAGGCTATTTTTCATTAATTTCAAAAATTACTTTTTTTAAAAATTTTTTTTGCAGTAGGTATTATTTAAATTTAGCAGTAGTTTTTGAATATTTAATTTCGATAAATTCGGTGCAGTCCTTCATAAGAAAGTTGGAGTTATAAATAACGGTTCTATGCCAGGTACCGTTAATAAGTTGATTCTGAAAAAACTTTTGAGACGAAAGACATCATTACCATTGGGAAAAAATCAGTCATGTAAAATTTTATCGAAATTGATCGTATTTTTTTTCGAGAAAATTAGAATTATCGGTTTTTGCCAAAAAAAAAAAAACTTTTTCAAAAATTACTTTTTTTCAAAAATGTTTTATCAGTGTTATTCAATATTAGCAGTAGTTGAATATTACATTTGGTCAAAATCGGTGTAGCCGTTCAAACGATGGTCGGGGTAATAAAACAAAGGTTCTATATGGCAGGTACCGTTAGTAAGCTGATTCTGAAAAAAAAATTTGACGAAGGACATGATGATTGGCAAAAATCACTCATGTAAAATGTGGGCTACATTGGTGCAATGGATGGAGTGCTTGCTTGTTAACCCAGAGGTTGCCAGTTCAATCCTGACTCAAGTACCAAGCATTTTTTCTTTTTAGCATACCTCCCAGCTTATGCTGGACGTCGCCCATGAGGTTATGCAATGAAAAATAAAAATCAGCTAGCTCTCTCTCCATTGTACCAAAACAATTCTTTCCTATCTTTCAACTCCTTCTAACTAAATGTCGTGGTACACCATGGTTAAAAGGCAATGTGCCTTACAGACACATTGTTAAAAATATTATTGTCTATATTATTAAAATCTTATCGAAAATTGATGCTCATATGGTAGGTACCGTTATTTATATACCTACATAGGTCAAAAATAAAAAAAACGTCCGGGAATATTTCTCTAAAAATAGTTTGTACCAAGTTTGAAGAAAATCGTCCCAACCGTTAAGGCTGCAGGTGTCGATAAAACCAGACAGAATTTCAAAGGCATCATTTTGGAAATCAGAATTCTTAAATTTTTGTTTTTAACGCAGAATTATGAAACTAGAAATCCGCACCGGCTCCTATTTTAGATACCTGTGCGCATTGACGTATTAGGTAATACGTAGTATTGACGTATTAGGTAGTACGTCAATGCATGTGCGCATTTATAGGAGGGGGGGGGGCTAAATAATTTTAACCACATGTCATCAGAATTTTGACACAGCCCTATTGGCATATGTATATGTAGTTATTGTAACGTGTTCAATAAGATGTTCTCCGTTCTATTATTTTTTTTGTTTTATGATGCGTAAACTCACCATTTTGATTCCAACTTAAAGTGACAGCCACAACGAAGTTAACGAAACCCCATTTCTTAACGAAAGACTATAGACTAGAAAGCTCCAGAAGGCTCTGACGGCACTGTACTAGAAGATTCTAAAGCGAGGTGCTGAATGGTGCAGCCACTCTATAAATACGAGCGCACCATGCGGCAAGAAATCAGTTTGAATTTGAAATCAGTCGTGAACAAGCCGGTAATTTGAAAGTGATAAGGTTTGAATTTAAAATAAAGAAAGTAAAAAGGAAATAAAGAATGTTTTGAAATATTAAGTGGAATTAAAAGTAAAAAAGACGTAAAGTGAGTTGTATTAAAACGGAAATAAGTTTTATTTTATAAAACGAACCTAGATAAAACCTAACATTATTATAAAAAAAAGTTTATTTTATTTATTTTAAAGTTTATTTTCTTCGAAAATAACTGAAACAATTGATAAAATGTTGTATATATGTATACCTACCATAATTAAGAGATTTTTTGCTTATGGCTTCTTCAAAAATATTATTCATTTAATTTAATGATGATTTTGACGAAACTTCGCCTGTAATTAGGTTTACCCAAATCTAATAAAATCTGCGTATGGAAATTTTTCTGTTCTTTTAAAGGTGGAAACGCTCTGACAGAGCCAGTGAAGTTTGGGTATAAAAGGGTGGTGTCTATAGCGTAAAACAAATTAATATTTATTTCATTGTATATTGACAGTACAAAATAGACGTTAGAGAAATAGTCGCACACACCGAGAACTACGCGAATTCCGTCAAAATTTTAAAACAACTGTTCTTTTTTTGTTTGGTTTAAGTTTATCCTTAACTAAGGAAAATGCTTTTATAACAAAAATATGTTCCTAACTGCAATATGAATTATAAAACTTAACTTACCCACAAATTCCATTACGACACAACAAAAGAATCAAATTTTCCCCCATCAAAATCCATAATACGTCTGCTATTGAGTTGCAATTTGCAAAGTATTCATCACGCTATTAACATATTCCCAAACAGAGCACGTGTTACTTCTTTTTAAAGCTAACTTATATATCTTTTTTTTTTATTTATTTTTCCATTAATAATAAAAAAAAACGTCATTGCACAGCCAACGTCAAAGGAGTTCGTAATGAAAGAACATCATCTTTTTTCGACATACCTGCTGTGACGCATCCCTATTGCTACAGGTAAGCCATAATAAGATTTCCTGAAGATTTTACGCACAGCTTTGGCTGTTTGTGTCTGTTAAATATTTTTTCTTCTTCTGAGATTAAGATCAAAAAGTAGTGCGGTTAAAAATCTTATAACGTTTTATTTTTTTGAATCATTACAGATTCCCATCAACAACTCCAACTGGGATTCTGAAGAAGACCGATGATGGTAAGATTGATTTTTATATCTTTAGGTTTTTAGGAATTTCCTTCGATTAAAAATCCACCTTTTTCAAATAGTTTAGCCTAAGGCCAAAAATTTACATAAAGTTTTCATTGATGGAGGAGGAAAAATAATTTTTAAATTTCCTTGCACGTATTTGGCCCACGGAATAAAAATCAATCAGATTAATAAAAAAAATTTGATAAAGTAATCCCTAATGAAATTTTTCGTGTTTGGTTTTCAGCGGAAAAGATACTTTCGTTGTCGACACCACTAATCCACTCACGAAAAGTGATCTCGGTTTAAATGTATTAATCAAAGAGTGCGGACATTTTTCCAATATGTATGTCTATAGAAAAATATAATCATATTCAATATGTGCGGCAAACTTATGAAAACAAACAATCATTTGTTACCATCATCAGTAAGTCTTCGCGAGTTTTCAGCTTCCGTTCTCTTGTATCGTGTGCGTTATGTATATATTCAAGATATTCTATCCAACCACCCTTTAAAATACCAAAAATTCTGCACAAGGGTGTTTTCAACAGCATCTGGATTGGGGAGAGTGAAAAGAACATCAGGTAATATAAAAAAAAAAAAAAAAACAGGTAGCAGACATACCCTTATTGCGATACTACAGCTATTAGATTATGCAAGCAACAATCCTTTTTAAATTATTAACGTCTTGTTATGATGATGGATTGTTTGTTTTCACTGCTCTCACTAAGAGGGGTTGTCAGTGATCTTTTAATAATACAACACTGCTAAATACCTCGACCTATTAAACAAGTCCTTGGGTATTAGTTCGTCATGTTTCATTGAATACCCCCAGATTAAATCAAAGCAATATAAAATCACTGTGAAATTGTTATTGTGAAATCATTCAGTTGTAATGAAGAGGCTAATTGACTTGAGTCGTGAACCCAATCCCTAAACTTTCATTCTCCAGAGACAACTATGTTTGCTAAATAAAGTTGATGGTATTTTTTTGAACGTGATGTGTTATGAATAAAATATGGAAATGGGTAGTAAGTAGAAACATGCATTCCCATCTCACACCTCTTCTTAAAATGTAGTTTGAAACGTTTAAAATAATAATGTAAACACTATACACTTATACACAGTTGTATACTTCAAGTATTTTGGAAAAGCAATAACATTATAGGTCAACGTCATTAGAAGTTGCTATACAATAAATAAAAATAATAGTTAATTAAATAAAATTTGGAAAAAATTAGCTTAAAATTTTTTTTTTAGTTTTTTTTCAAAATTTTGAGTTTGAAAATTAATTTTTTTAAAACTGTTCACTTAAACAACTTAATTTAAAAATAAAATAAAAGAGTACTTTTCTGGCTTTCCAAAAAAATATTATAAGGCTTTGTATCATTCACCGTTGTTTTTAAATAATTTGTTTTCTGATTTAAGTCAATGTTTTAGATCACCCTGTATACATGTAAACCAGGATGTTTGCACTTCTGTAAAATCCGTAAAGCCATAACAGGCGTTTTGCAATTGTTGTCTTTAAATAGAAATTCAACATGTAAAAATCATTGCGTTTGAGAAGGACAGTTCCCACAAGAACATACCAAGCATGAGCTATATGCTGACGGCATTTATTTATAACGAAGCGATCAATGGAAACTGACGTTTCCTGGCTTGGAAATTGTAGTCTGAAACCCGAGCCTAAAGTGTCTTAAGCACATCGACATCAAGAAATCGAGTCAGTATCATTATTGTCGATTTTGTTTATCGGTGTGCCGGCGCTGAAGATTTTATTTATTAGTTTGGTACGTTTTCTTTATTGAGATTCTGTAATCTCTATAGTTTTTGTTTTAGTTAGTAATATAAATAAAATTATTGCGCTATTAAGTGTAACAAATTGGCGCCCAATGTGGGGCTTCTTCTTGGTTAGCCTTTAAAGCAAACAGATATAGAAGATAAAGAAAAAAAAGACTTTTATTTTTTTTAGAGTTTGATATTTAATTTTAAAATAAATTAAAATTTAGTTTTGGAAGATCAACTTAAAAATATGATTGAATTTATTTTTTTCTTGGTTCAAGTATTAAACGCATCGATTTTGGCAGATTAGCTATGGAAATCAGTTCAAGTTCATTACTCACCGATTTTGGCAGGTTACCACTCTGGTTCAACTCTTGTAAAGTCATGAAATTCCTTATTATCACATACATTTATCTTTAACCAGAACTTGATCTCATAGATAAGTAGCTGAGTTTGAAAGATAAAAATAGCTGAACTGCGGTTCAAATGTTTGTACAACTGGCCCTTGAGTGTTTTGATATTGATTTCTTAGTTACGATTACTACATACATACATGTATGCAAATTCTAGCAAAAAGAAAAGTTTTGAGATTGTAATCAAACATGTCATATGTCATGTCATGGAGGGCCGATTTGCTTCAAATTGGGTTTGTAGTATCTTTAGGATAATATGCCCGGATTTGCGTATTTCACAATAGGTCTAAAAATAACGGTACCAACCATACCTATAACTTTTAACGAAAACCCTAATTTTCTCGAGAGCGACACTAACTATTTTAACCAATTTTCTCATATTAACCAATCAGTCAAGAGATGACAAATTGACAAATCATTTTTTTATTAAATATTAAGTATTCGTTAAGTTTTAATTTTTTTCCTTAAGTTTTGATTTTTCTAAAGCTTTTTTGTAAATTCAATATTTTGAAAATGTAGAATCTATATTGAAGTGGCAAAGCGAGTGATTAAAAGGCGAGGTGATTCTTTGAGTGGTCGACAAGCACTAACTCTTTATTTCTCAATTTACATGTTAAAACAATAAGCATACGATAGTTGGTATATTTAATACATTGTTGAGGTTGCCTGGTACGCCTTCACCAGACTCTGGTACTGGACCAGGAGCACTCTTTTTGCTACTCGAAGTAGGGACGCCTTAACCAAGAAAAAAAAACTGGTTAGAACATATGGTATTTTGGCTTCACCAACAACTTACCTGTTTTCACGGGAATCCTTGCTTCCTCGTCGCTAGCCTTGGTCGTGGGTGATGAGGTAGAGTTCTAGTTGGAAATCTAAAGGTACAAAATTAAAGAAAATATGAGTGTATTTTATTTACAAATAAATATACAAAACTTACCCCGAAGCCGATTCAATAAAAGCAATGACAAATATTTTTTTTCTGTCAGAAAACTGAACCCTTCAATACATAGGAGAATGCGAAGAAAAACTACTAGAATGGCATGAGGGAATTTCCTATTTCAGGGACATTTGTTTGCAGCAGGGTTTTCTGCTTATTCACCACGGCTGAGCCCAAGTTGTTGAGGGATCTCATAGTTCAATGGGAGTTTTTGGTACTTCAGGAAAGGGTGTGAATGAAGGCGTCACTCGGGGTGCCCGCAAAATCACCTTATAATCCTCCGGAGTAGATCTAATTGTGAGAAAAATATAAGTTTGAGGTCGGAAAATTTCCCTGTGTTGGCGGAGAGCTATACCACCGAATGGCCCTCTGTGTGTCAGCTGAAGAAGGAATGTTAAGAAGGTACAATTAGCCCATGAAGTTGATACGTAAGAGTCCAAGGAAAAGGAAGTCAACAAGAATAGAAAAAAATACTAATACTTCAAAGGATTCTAGCCGTTAGGATCGGGAAAATCATACGATTCAAATGTTGTGGGAGTAGGAATAAGAAGGTGGTGTGGGTTTTGGCAACTCAGATAGAAGATCCATCACCTTGAGCATAAGCGTTGAATCTTCAAAGCGAGTTGGTACGGTTACGTGTGTTTACTGGTGTTATGCTAGTCAATTTGAAACTTTAGTTATTACTTGAGGAGAAAAAAATAAAACCAAACCAGAATTATAAGTAACTTATGTGTACTTACATTTACTTGCTGGACACCAAGTGTTTTAATATAAAGAAGTGCACATTAATTTAATAAAGTGTATAAAATAAATAAGACTGCAGTGCAGTGTAGGTACACCGAAGAATTTTTGTTTGATATACAGAAAAATTTAATTCAAATACAATTACCCATCTAGGGCGATATTTTCAAAAAAAAAAAAATTATAAATCAAAAGTGGACATTCAACGCCTTAAGGCGGATTAATTTGGCCTAAGAGGAAATTAGCGAGTGCTACTTCAGGAATCCTATTCGGCTTACCGATAAAAGAAAAGGGTCTTGATAGCCATTTTTTTTGGTTCGGCGGTCAAGGGCTACCATTGTGTGTCGTGACCGCCATCATTTTTATTCGCTGGCGCTGGCAAGATTTATATGTACCGATTGATGACGTCACCAGTCGAACGTTCAAGAACGCGATTTTACCACAAAAGAAGTGCATATATACCAACGGGACTAAAGTCACTGAACCAACGAGGGAGAACACGTGAGCCATTTGATGAAAAAAAAAATTAAAAATTACAAAATTCAATGCTTTGATTTTTTTTAAAATTGTTTATTATCCAAATTATATGCTAAGCCTTAGATAGTTTTTTTGTACAATTTTTGCCTTTTTTTTCTTAAGCATAAAAAGAACTAAATAATAGTAAAAGAAATTATCTTTGACTTCTTTTGCAAATCTCTAGTTTGAGAATACTTTTATTTAAGTAAAAATTTCTGCTACAACATAGCTGCAATTAGTTATATAGTGTTAGAAATACATTTTCAATTAGAGTTTTTTTTTGTTAATATCAAAAGATACCTAATTCTTTTTTTTTGGTACACAATACTACCAAATAATAGTGTCATATATGTATATAAATAATTTACAATTTAATTTTAAAGTCCAAGTGAATGTAAGTGATAAAATTGTTTCCAAACTAGGTCCGCGTATTAAGTCATTGTTGACGTTCGTTTTGTCGTAAGCCTTGTATGTTACATAAATAGAGCTCTGTTTAGGTAGGATAGGGGTTATTTTCAAGTCGCGTTTAAAAGGTAATCAAGTAAATACCAGAAAGGGTATACGTTTCAATTTTTTTTTGTTTTTCAATAGTTGGAAACCTTTAATATTATTGTTATTTGTTAAGAAAATAAAAATGTTCTCTATTGAGTGGGTTAACCACATTAAATTAAGGGCAGTTTGCCGTTTATAATGATAACAAAACTAAAACTTTCAATAAACATTATATGCCATGATAATATTAATCTTTAATGTTTTTTTTTGGGTGTTGTTAAGCCCAAGATGAATTGCTAGTGTGTTAAATTTAGGGGTGCTGAAGGAAAGTTAAATTAGACGGTGAAGATGGAGTGACCTTCGGATAGTTTTTGTCAAATTGGGGAAATTCTACAATGGCCTAAGGATTTCTAGGTTGGGAGGGTAATGGCCAGCTGCAACAACACCAGCAGCGTTCTTAGAGTGGTGAAGTCCGTCCGTCGTCGTTTTTTTTTGAATGTAGTTCATTAGAAATGTATTCAAATAGGCCTGATATGTGTTTTGTCGCTGGTGAGGCCTAGCTTTGGAGACAAGAACCCATCCCGTCCGGCGAGTTCAAGCCGAGCACCGCCAGCAGGCCACGTTCTCCGATCTAGGCATTCCCATCCCTGTCTGTTTCGTTCCTATCCTGCCTCCTACTCCGAGATTTCTTCTTCTTGTTGTTAGGTACCCTTACCCCCCCTCTCTACCCCTTCCCCGCCTTTTGCCACGCGACAACATAATGTAATGAAATGATACGATATTATATAATAAATATACTTACATAAAGTCATGTTTTAAATCATAAGATATATAAAGAGTTGATACATTTGATACATAATACGGTGATAATAAAAACGATAGTGCTAATATAGCCATGAATATTACACTGAGAGTAATTACACAAATTAAAGCCTACAAAAACTTGTTGACAGATTTTTATAAAAGTTAGTTTTAAAATATGAAAATAAAGTTTTCCAAACATGCGTAATTACTTTTTTTCAAAAAATGTTTTCAAAAAATTAAAACTGTTCTAACAATTTCGAAAACATTTTTTCTGTAATTTCATATTTACCGAAGAATTTGATTTTGGTTTGAATCTTTATTAGATATGGATTTAGCACTTTCAATAAAATTTCATAAATGTTTTTCGTTAATTTTTTATTAATAATTTTTTTTTTGTTAAGCCCTAAGGCGCCTAAGGTAACTTACAACAATAAAAATAAGTTTGTATGACCCCAGTCGTGTATTTTAGTTTATATTAATATTTTAAAAATGATTTCATGCGACACAGTAAAATTATTTTATTTGTTTTTTTGGTTTAAAGCCCTCAGGTAACTTGCCTCAAGAGATAGTTTGTGCGACCCAGGCGTTCCATTTTTGTCATAGGTGACCTAAAAGCCTGAGAGATGTAAAGGGCTGATCACTGTATTTTGTTCTTCGAAGCCGCAATGCCTACAGTCCTATTGGAGTTAGTTTTCACATTGGGGACTTATTCGCTGCTCCGACAAAATTAGATTTCATAACAGCAAATTTTATAGAAGTCATCCTGGTTTGGTTACTTGAAAACGACTTCATCCTAGCTATACTTTGGCAGGTGCGTACACCACCAAGTGTAGCGGTTCTTATTTCTGTACCCTTTTACCTCTCTGCGAGTATTCTAAATAATTACTCAAAGCAAGATGTCTAGAGGGAGAAAGAGCTGAAAATGAGCATGAAGACGCATTAATATATTTTATAGGTCCCACAATGCATCATTCACTGTATGCAGTGCAAACACACCTTTGTATATAGATATTGTTGACCTTATGTATTTTTTTAAAAGAACTATTTTAAATAAATTCGCAAAAAAAATGAAAAATATACACATTTCATAAATTCATTCAGGTACCAATTTGGATGTGTCTTTCGGAAGTAACTCCCCAACATTGTCATTGCCCCACCATTTCCACCACCATACAAAAATTGAACATCCTGATTCAACTACAGCGACGACAACGGCGACTTCATTGAACAACAATTTAAATTCCTTGCATCCTTCAGCTCACCTGACAACCGCAAAATCATCTGAAAATAGCTATTCACCATACAACAGCGGATATAATATTCAACGAGTTGGTGAATCATCCACCGTGAGTTCGTCTGAAAACGAAATTAAATATGAAAACGCCTACAACCCTTCCGCGTATACGTTGCGTCCAGTCGATTCTTCCCTTGTGAGCTCCACAGAGTCCGAGATGAAGTTCGAAAATTTGTATACCAGCTGTAATCCAATATCAGGTAATACAATCAACCAACGACGAGGTTCTCTGCAATTGTGGCAGTTCCTAGTTGCATTACTGGATGAACCTTCAACCAGGTAAATAAACACATTTCTTTTTCATTCAAAAAGATATATATTGAATTTTTTTAACAAGTTCCAGTTGCATTGCATGGACTGGCCGTGGAATGGAATTCAAGCTAATTGAACCGGAAGAGGTTGCTCGTCGATGGGGAATTCAAAAGAACCGACCAGCCATGAATTATGACAAGTTGTCTAGAAGTCTACGATATTACTACGAAAAGGGTATAATGCAAAAAGTCAATGGAGAACGATATGTTTATAGATTTGTCTGTGATCCTGAGGCATTGTTTAACATGGCATATGGTCACCTTAATTCAAAAGGACATTGTGAGAGTCACTTTATGACTGCAACTGGTTTGAAGGGGTCTACTAGTTCTCTGGAACATATGAATTTGGGAAGGGACATGGAGCATTCGGATGTTAAAACGGTGGATTCTCTCTATTATGGAGAAGCTTTGCAAAATAAGTATTAGATTGAAAAATTGTAAATTTTTATAAACAAAACAAAAAACCGTTGGAATAAATATTAGTGTTAATTTTAATAATTTTTGTATAAGGTTACCAAAAGACAAGATAACAAAATGGCAACTGTACCTATAAATAAATCGCACCTGGAGCATAACAAATAAAAAACAAAATTGTTATGGCCCAACGTTGGGCGCCATTTGCAATGAGGCAAATGATGAATAAATAAAGAAAGCGGAATGATACGAAACAAAACAAAAATGTCCACCTCTGTGTACCACCAAAATATATTGTTGATATATAATTACAAGAGCTAATTTCTAATTACTAAATTAATTAAATGACATCTTAGCTCCGAACTTTCATCGAAAATTTATCTCTGTTTTGTGGAAAAACAGAACTCAAAAAAAAAAATCAGACAACGTGAGAGGTAATGGGAAAATCAGAAAGAGGTAACTTTAAAGAACGTTTCCCTCACCGGGGGCCAAACTAAATGTAGGGACTCATTTCATATAAGTAATGTATAGGTATGCCAAACAAATCGTCAAATATGTATTTAATTTAAATGCTCATTAATCTAGATTCTAGAAACTAGTTTTAATGGTAAGAATTTGGTAGCTGGCTTTTACCGGGCCGTTTTTCGAATGAAAAACTCGTAAAATGTAATATTTGAAACAAATGGTCTTTAATAACTTATTTATTTATTTAAAGGTCTTTTTTATTGTCAACTGAATCTGGTTTAAGATAGAAATTATTATCGTTGAAAAGCGATTTTTTTTACACACAATTCTTGACTTTAATTTGTTCTTTTTTATTATAGGTATATACCTAAATTTTTCACATTTTTTTTTAATCATACAAATATTTAGAAAATTATTTTTATAGTTATTTTATAGAATTTTTAAGAATCCCTTCTCTTTTTATTGGCAACCTCTTCTTCGCTATCCGATCCAGATTCAGTACCACTACTTGAAGTTGCTGCAGATTTCCGTTTTGTTGCTTTGGATTTCTTCAACTTTTCTATGTAACTCTTCACTTTGTCCTGCTGTGGACTATAAGCCCAGTGTATCATTTCCAAATGTATTTCTGTAGGCTCTCCGGAATCATTGAACAGCTTTGCATCTTCTTCCTTTAACTTTGCAGCCAATGACTTTAAGTTCTTATTTCGAATAATATCCCATGACGTTGAATCATCGTCTTTTGGATACATTGTTCTCAAGTGCTTGTAATTACCTTTAGCCTTTGAACCACCGTAAGCACAAAGAAATTCAGTGACTAGATCTTTTGAGGGAGCTGGAAAGTTTTCAATAACAGAATAAGCCAGATATGCTTTATTTTCTCGCATCATATTTTCATTGTCGAATTTTTCAAGAAAATCTTCAAGAACTTGTACGCCTTCTTGAATGGATTTGACTTTTTCTTCATTCTTTGTACCAGAAAGCACACGTTTTGAACTACCAATTAATCCTTTGATTGCTAGTTTCTGGTAATCGGGGTCTCGTCCTTCCAGAATTCTAAAAAAAAAAGTTTAATTTTATATATGGAATTAAATGGAATTCCAATGGGAAATACATAATCACTTTCTAACTACTAACCAATAAGAAAAGTTTACGTTAATATAATTTATTTGGTCTTGGGAGGTGTCAGTGGGTTATCTACTATATACTGAAAACCTTTAAAAAACTATTGGCTGAAAACCTTTAGATCTAGCGACCGATTTTCGGACTTATTTTGGCGCGCCTGAATATTTGTCTCAGTTATTGCTTTAGCGTCACTCATCAATAAATGACAATTATGGCTACCGGAAATGGCCGGGAACCAAAGTGCAGAAAAAATTACATAACTTTGGAAAGTTATTTTGGCACGAACAAATTTTCTTCTAAAGTATAGCATTATATATAAATTTCTATAGTACAACCATGGAGCAGCGCATACATCATACATCATACATCATACATCATACATCATACATCATACATCATACATCATACATCATACATCATACATCATACATCATAGATCATACATCATACATCATACATCATAATTCATACATCATACATCATACATCATACATCATACATCATACATCATACATCATACATCATACATCATACATCATACATCATACATGTATGATGTATGATTATTCATGTATGATCATACTTCATACATGTATGATCATTCATCATACATCATACATGTATAACATCATACAACCATGGAGCAGCGCCATCTAAAGAAAGTTGTGAACCGCACATTTTAAGGTTCTTACATTTACTAAGTGTCTATTCTGTAACCCTAACAATAGTCGCTCTAAAATCCATATTTCCTTGACAAGAGTCGTAAACAAAACAAAAATCATACATGTTTACGACTGTTGTCAGAGTTACAGAATAGACAACTAGTAAATGCACGAACCTAAAATTGTGTTATTCACAAGTTTCTTAAGATGGCCAGGCGGTGATTTTTCAGCATGAAAATACTATAGAAATGTATATGCAATGAGTATAGTTTGAAATATTTAAAATAACTGCCATAACATTATCAAGCCAGAAAAGGGTTGCCAGAGCAAATCGAAAACAAAAACATTATTATTTTAAACATTTCTGCACTTTATAAGGCTGTATCTTATAAGGTTATAACGACAGATAAGCAGCTTCAGTCATGTTATGATAAGAGAAATCAAATCAAAATTATATTAATATTTTTGTGGAATATGGAAACATTGGACTCAGGCGCCTGCCAGACGACTGGACATACCCTAAGCAGCAACGAAGTTGCGTGAGCAGGACTGACTACAGAAAGGGAGTTAAAATCACTTGAAACTGCGAAGCGGGCCACCCAGGTGTTGTGGAATATGGAAACATTAGACTCAGGCGCCTGCCAGACGACTGGACATACCCTAAGCGGAGCAACGAAGTTGCGTGAGCGGGACTGACTACAGAAAGGATTTTGACGAAAAAATATTGAATACCATAAATGCTACCCCAGATAACAAATTAAATACATGAAAAATAACCGGTAAAAACGATACCTGCATGAAATTATAATTAATAATATTATAATTTTTTTTAAAACGTGAACAGTTTTAAAAAAATTAATTTTCACTCAAAATTTAGAAAAAAATAAACTAACAAAAAAATTTTTAAACAATTTTTTTTCAAAATTCTATGCAATTAACTATTATTTTTATTTTTAAAATTGAATGCATGCTCTTTTAATTCTTAGTCAAAAACAGAAACAGAAACCGGATGCCAAAATGTATCTTAGTTTTTGAGAAATTAAGAAAAACTAGAAGTATTTTTTTCCAAGAAAAACACTTTTTTTTTTGGGTTTCACAAATTTGACCTGCTCAGGTCAATTCTTAATAAGGGGATCATCCCTTATTTATTTTTTATTACATACCATCCGATTTTATTCAAATAATAAAAAAAAACGAATTAACTTTTTACTTTACTTGCTAGTTTTACTTTCAATTTTTTTTAATTTCTCAAAAACTAAGATACATTTTGGCATCCGGTTTTCTGTTTTTGAAAAAAAATTAATAAGAGCATTGAATTTTGAAAATAAAAATAATAGTTAATTACATAAAATTTTGAAAAAAATGAGTTTAATTTTTTTTTTTTTAGTTTTTTTTTCAAAACTTTGAGTTTGAAAATTAATTTTTTTAAAACTATTCATTTAAACAACTTAATTTTAAAATTAAATAAAAGAGTAGTTTTCTGGCTTTCCAAAAAAATATAACAATTCTTTGTATCATTCACCGTTGTTGTTAAATAATTTTTTTTCTGATTTAAGTCAATTTTTTAAAAAAATTGCCCATCCCGCCTAAACGGGGGGAAATAGACCCTCCGTACAATTTTTTTCTTGTCTTAACCCCACCAACACGCTCAAGCTTTTTGGTGCACCTTAAACCAATCACCCTGTATATATATGTACCACATACATACATAAGTAAAACCGGATTTTTTTAATTTTCTCAAAAAAAAAACATTTGTAACATTTTTTTTCAATTTCTTGATTCCTAGCTATTTTGCAACCCTATTTTAATATATTTTGAGTTTTAACAATCTTTAGTGGAAAAATAAGTGCGGCGCTCTCACGCTTTTTATTTCTAAATGTGAAACAATTTTGTGTCGATTTACGTATAGGTAGGTATATACATACGTCTAGTTAAGGCCCGTCTTTTCCCGTGATCACAGACATATTCTATCCAAATTCACATTAAAAAAAAGTAAATAATTTAGATTTTTAAAACAATATCATTAACACAAGAACGTTAAGTCCATGACAAAACGAACCCATGCTTAACAGTCTGAATGGTACCTTATCATGCCATATTGTAAGCATATATGACTTAATCTTGCCGTCATCGATTGAAATATAAAAAAAAAGAAACAAAAAAATTAATTAATATGTGTCCCCGAACATAAATAAATTATGCGTGAATTACGCCACAAACATGAATCTTCCCATTCTATTTCGGAAAGGTCGCAACCAAAATATACAAACAATGAATACAAAGTAATCGATTCAGAAGACTACGTCATACCAAAACAAAATACTTCAAGCATTTTTGTTTGATATCAAAATAACGACCGACCGGGAAATGACTTAATCACCACACAGCTATAAGAGCTTTTACACTAAATTCTCGAAGTGTCGAAAGAGGCATAAAGTGAGTGGGTTGATAGAAAAGCAATCGTTGAATATTGAACAACTGAACACGACCGAAACAAATTAATTAATTTTAATAAACGCAAACACATTCCAAATGCATGAGGTAAAATTGCATTTAATAGATTTATCTAGATTACCTACATGATAACAAGGTATCAAGTAGATACCTACTTACTTTAATGTCTTATCAGCTGCTTCCTTATCTTTGAATCCTAGACCAGGAACTGTGTCCACTTTGTCGGAGTTGTCGGTCTTTGCATTCTTATTTGCCGCTCCTCCGCCATTCTCTTCCAGCCATTTGTCGAATACCGCGATGGCTTCATTTATATTTTTAACTTTTTCCTCAGCTTTTGTCACTATGAAATAAAATTAGCGTCATCACATCACAAATGGAAGATTTTCTTTTTTTTATTTTCAGAATAAAATAAATTATGTCAAACATACTTGAGAGGACTCGTTTGGCTCTACCAAGAAGACCACGCACTGTCAGCTTTCTGTATTGCATTTCATGGTCCTCGAGCAATTTCAATGTCTCCTCTGCCTTCTCCTTATCTTTGAAACCAAACTTCGATTCACCATTAGATTCAGACATGTTAACTGTATGTTATTTTTGTATAAGTACAGTATTATTAATTTAGCTATAACCCGGCAACTACTGATGTGTTCTGCTTCTGATCTGAACTGACCAACTTCTAAGATGAAACTGAATTTTCGGCAGACGAAACGACAACACAATCTAATCCAAATCCAACTTTGCTTCAATTTTTTAATGCTTTGAAAAGCTTTTTGTTTGTTTATTTGATGTTGATGTATGTATGTATCTATCAAATTCAAATATAATGTGTAGTTTGTTTGGATTTTAAATGAGCATAGGGGCATTAGTGGCGAATAAAGAGTGTTATACGAGGGTAAAGCTTTATAGTTGACTATATGACTATGAGAATTGAGGAGGTCTAAGCCTAAGGAATGAAGCTACATTAATTCGATTTCGGTAGGTATCTACCTTTAATAAAAATATGATGTCATTGATAAGGTTAGCTATATAGCAAAGTGAAATTTGTTCCCCCAATAAACATAAAACATTGGATTGTTAGAACATGCAAGTGCCAGCTAAGCTTTTCAAAAAAATGTAAGTACCTACTTAAAATTTTTACCTATTTCTGTATAGAACATACGATTCGTTTGACAACTACATATGTATATCTAATTTTAAAAAGAAAATAAATAGAGAGTCCGACACACTAACTTTTACTATTACCTATGTACGTCACAAAATAAAAAAATCAGTAAAAACATATCTGAGCTTCAAATCTAACAAAAAAAAAACTAAAGAAATGAAGAACATATTGACGGTTATTTTATTGACATTGATTATAGGACTGATTTTTTTTTAGTTTAGATGAAAACTAAATTTTTGAGATGTGATAAAAACGATGTTTTAAGCAATTCTAATCGAACTTGGCAGAAAAAAACAACACCAGTGACTGCGGGAGTGCGGGAGCTGCCTCACGCTGGTAAAATCGTTTTAAATATTTATTAAAGTAACAGAAATTTAAGCACCCAATTTTTTTTTTATTCAGAAGGCAAACAAAACATGAAAATTGTGTATTTTTCAACGATGCTTCATGATATAGGTAGCTTATTCTCATATTAATGTTCACACCTGAAGATCTTAAGCTAGATGTACACTATCGTTGTTTGGTGAACGTTGTTCGGTGTATGTTCTTCGTTGTTCGTTTTTTTTTTTTTTTTTGCAAAACAACGAACAACGAAAAACAATGTTTTATTAACTATTTATCACATTTACACTATCTCGTTGTTCGTGCAACAACACCGAACAACGAACGCTGAAAATTGAAAGCCACTTTGAACTTGTTAGTTCTTCATTCGTTCTTCAATCGTTGTTCGGTTTTATCATTTACACTATCGTTGTTCCGCGTATGTTCAACAACGAACAACGTATACCGACCAAAAGAACGAAGGTCTAAATGCAGTTTTATGGTGGATTTACATACATATCTCTGCAGCTGCAGAACTGCAGAAAACTAAAAAGAGACAGATGTACATCTTAAATGCTAAAGACGAAAAGAGTACACAGATACCATCTGGTTTGATTTCCTATAACAAGTTGCTGTCAAAATGATTAATGCTGGTACACACCACAATGTTGTAAGAAAAATTCTTTCGCATTTTGTTTTCAGAAAGTGGTTATATTACACATTATCAATTAAAATTTGATGGAAAATATATTATTGTAGTTCATAAATAGGTTTATTTCCTTTAACGTATTTATTTCGTGAAATTATTCAAGTTTCAAACTAAATACCCCAGAAATTATTTAAAATGGCTTGGTGCTACATTAAATAGGCATTAGCAGATTATTAAAGCAGACGAAGTTGCATAATAAAGATGAACTTGTTATCTTTACCTATAATTTCTAATCTTTATCTATAATCTTTACCCATAATTTATGTATGAAGATCTCTGCACTTTCGTCTTCCTCTCTAACAAACAAGCAAAGTTTACCATTGCGTTTTTTCTTTCTCCCATTAGTTTTCCGCAGTTCTGCAGATGCCGAGACATATAAATCCACCATTACTCTGCCCATTTAGTTTTCCTCTCTGTGTTCCTCGTGTTTTGAAAAATAAAACCAAAAGTTGAACGTCGCCGTTAGAAAATGTCCTAATAGATTACAAACCCAAAACATTATTATAGGTAACGCCATTTTGAGGTAATCGTAAATCAAAAACATCTTAACAAAGCATACCAAGCTGTCAAAAAACAAAGGCATAAGATGAACAATTTATCTACAAATTTGTTCTGAAATAAAATAAGAAAAAGAAAAGCATTATCTCAAGATTTTTTTTATTCTTACCTTTACCAATTTTAGTAAATTTTGCGAAATTGAATGTTTGTTAGGTACTGCAAGATACCTACTCTACATTAAGATTTGCAATACAGAAAAATATAATGCTCAGATCGATATCAACGTGAGAAACAAAATACATTCTCCACGTGCAAACAGCCCCAATCAACGGCAGAAACTTTCAACGTTTCTATTCTACGACATAGATGGCTCTACAAACAGCAGAAAGATTTCAATAAAATGACAAGTTCAAGTACAACAACAAAACCCATATTATTTTATCGCCGTTTGCCACAGTGAAATAAAAGTTTTTATTTAGCGCATTGATTTGATATCTCCAATTTATTAAGTTTTCTCAAGCATTTCCTTTTGATTTTGAAACGAAATTATGTAAAACTTAACTATTCAAATACCACAGAATGTGTATATCTCAAAATAAGATTTTGATTCACTCAGGAAACTTCGAAATAAACACAATTTTCTAGGGCGTACTCCAAGACGAGACAAAAAAATCTAAAATAATCAGCAGCCATGAAAATGTAAACATTCGTCGGACTCACTCAACTTGTGTCCTATTAGCAGCACCACAACCCAACTATTTATTTATTTTAAAGCTCAACCAAATAAGTCTAAATAAAGTATTAATGCGACTTTGGTTCAAAGATGACCTTATTTGACCAAAAATTTCGAAATTTCACAAAAACAGAAAGTCGATGGTAAAATATATGGAGATTGTCGTATAAGTGAATGCAGCGATTCCAGAATAAAAAAAAAATATGGAAATGTGTGGGAATGGAAAAGTTGGCCCTCAGCCCAAATGTATGGTCATAGGTAATCTCACTAGTGGCGACCACAATCAAGAGGTTTTCAAGAATTTTAAAGACCATGGATACATTTTTGGAAGCACCTCACCTCGTGGGATGTCTACTTCGGATTACATAGGAGGAGGGGGCATTGCGGCAGACAGTAGAGGTTTTCTACAAAAGGACAACAATGAAAGTGACAACAATATCAGCTCTTGTTCAACTTTAGATATTGTCAATAAGGTAAGAAACAACAAATATTCCAAACTGTTTTTACCAATATGTAGCTACATAAGATGTTGTGCACTCCTAAGCTCTTTTTGGATTGCAAACATTTAGGTACTTTTTTGTGAACTAAACAAAGTGTCATCGTATACAGGAAGACTAAACATTAAAGCAGTGCGCAAGTCATACCCTATAACTTTATAAGAAAATTACTTTAAGGCTGACACTTATTAGGTGATAGAAATAAAATATATTAACTGATTGTCCTTTTTAGAAGCTGCATGTTTCCATTAAATGATCATATATTTCCACTCGGGGTCTATGGTAAACCTCTGTCTTTGAAAAAATTTGGACTACGTATATTTTGAGATTAGTTTCGACGATCTCATGAGCAGACCAATAATTCAGCAATGTGCCTAGTATCATTGAGTTTATAAACATAGAGGAATCAATATGGTTTCAAATACACCCAAGTAGATGTCGCTAAATGAGTTGATCGAGTAATTGTTATTTCCCTAATTCCCTGTAACGAAAAACACTCAAACCGAACCAAGCAAAATTCGTCTGCATAGATTTGTATTTGTTTTTCTTTATTTCTCTTGCATTTCAACTCAAGAATTTGCTACAAAAGTAAAATAAAAAACAAGTCGATTGTAACGACATTCTACGAGAAGTACTTAAAACTTACTTTTGAAAAATATGATTTCTTTATGCTACTCTTATGTAAGGTTTTCATACCTACTTTTCTTATTTTCTTGTGCGCGGATGGATGAACTACCTTGAAGACTCAAGAGAAAATGTATAATTGAGGTTATCGGGATTTTTTTTTTCTACTGAATTGTTTCTATTCGAGTCTTCGAGTGGAATTGATAACTGTATAAAATTAAAGGAAACGGCACGAGCAGGCACAAATCTCGGGAACTATCAGTGAAGCCGTGTAGGTAGACTGCGGTATATTTGCTTCACTGAAACATCAGTGAGATACCTTTGTGTTAACGATTGAGAAATTCGTCGACTTTTCATCGTCGATACCTACTCATAAAATTTTATCAAAACTGATCGTTTTTTTTAATAGAAAAAAACAACTTTTCAGAAAATACTTTTTTCGAAATTTTGATTCCAGTAATCAAGCTAAGCAGACCTCATACAATATTCATTTTTTTTAAAATCGGTGCGGCCCTTTGAAATGTTGGAGATAGTTTTATGTAGAATTTTTCACGAATGCATAGGTACAATGCTCTTCACTAGGTTAGATATTTTCCTAATAAATTGCAGTATGTTTTTTAGTTATTGCCCTATCAAAAAATTCTCACAAAAAAAAATTCAAAGACAGACACCTAATTTTGCTTCACTTGATTAGACGCCCCTGTAAATAAATAGAACTTTTACGGTATGTGTAATATTATTATATGTTATTATTTATTTTCGGTCATTTCTCATATTTTCAATATTTTGTACAAACTACGATTTAAACTTGTATGGAAAATTCTGGCTGAATTCCTAAAAATCAAAAACTGTTTTTTATGTGCAGCTTGCTATTATTGGTGCATCGCATGTGGTAGGACTGCATTAAGTACAAAAGTGTTTCAGAACGCTTGACGATGCATTACTTTTGCATTTTCGAATTCAACCTCTACTTTCTAAAGAATGGTACAATTATTTTTTTAATAATTCAATGGAATTTTGTCTAGACTGACATGCTCCTCACAGCTTTCGTACTGCCTTCCCCCTTCGTAAATTTGACGTGACAGCAATAGTTGAATATGGCGGCGATGGCAATAATACCTCATTTTCACTATCAAAAATGGTTTTTACCAAAGTGGGCGTTGTGGATCAGAGCGGAGCGCTGTTTAGCTGGGGGATAGTTCAATGGGGTTAGTTGACATTTAGCTGATATGTCAAGAATTTAGTCGAGACATTTTGCACTAAAAAAATTAGTTGGTCTGATAGGGGAACGTCAACAACAGCTGATTCGTGTTTTGAAATATAAACTACACAGCCAATTGACGAGAAGCAGAAGCATAGAGAATGAAAAGGGTTTGCGTTGTATACGAAACTTTGACTAGTAAAATCTTGACTTCGCACGACCCTTACGTTTCTTTCTTGCCGGCAGTCCAGTGTATTGATGATTCTTCAGATTAAATCCCTTTTGAAATTTGAAAAACACGTCTTTAATGTGAAAAGTTTAAACGAAGAATAAATAGTTTTGATTTTATTTTTATTTCAGTAGGTAGTCAGATAAATGTCCATTCATCAAATATTTTTACTTTTACATTCGTTTTTCAATATGTGACTTTTTTTCAAATTCTTCAGCCCCTGGACAACTTTCTTTCACGAAAGCAAGTTTGAGCGACTTAAACGTCCCTTTCATTTTATTTTGAATCTACAGGTTCAATACCTTTTTTTAACTATTTTTCTTTGTAATACTCAGTGAAGAATTCGTTTAAACTTATTTAATCTACCCTAGAAAGATAACCATCATTCACACTCACCCTTATTGATTCCAAACAAATTGTTTGCAAGGTTTTCTTTTACTGCGCAAGTATTCCCAGCATATGACGTTGATGCAATCGACACAGAGCTCGAAGCAGTGATACATAGAAAATAAGGAAGGAAGAAAAAATCCCCAAATAGATTACATTTCTTCATTAAATTATAAAAAAAACCATGTCAGCAGAATATTTCAACATTAATTGTGTCCTGTGATTGATCCCAATCGGATAACATCACTTGGGACATGGATAAATTATGCTGGCCATGGTTTTTTCTTAATTGAATATTTCGATATACTTAAGTTAGTGCACGTGTAATGTCGATTTCGCAATTACCCAAGAGTTTTAGTTGCTTGTGTTGTAAAGAGTATCAGAAAGAAAACAGTAGCAGCAATCGCTTGCAGAGGAGTGAATTACATCGTAGCTGGGAATACACCTTGATAACGCAACCACCTCAAATACGTCGCATAAATGTGTGTGTTTTTTTAGTGATGATCTTATTCTAAAAAAAGTCAATTTCTGTTTTTCTTTTCTTTTTGTGTTTACATTAGGTTGAAAATTTATCCATTCTTGAGTTGGAAAAACAACTTAAAGAATTATCACAGAAATTACAAAAATCAGAAAAGTGCCGTGATGATTATAAACGGAAATTGGACGAAACCACCGAGGACAAGGAGCGATGTTATCGACGATTGGAAGTGATAAGTGCCGCCCACGAAAGCCGCATTACAGAAATGCACTGTGTGATTGCAGAGCTGAGCAAAAAGTTAAGAACAAAGCAAGAAAATACAATTTTGGAGGAGAATGAGCCCGATGGCAGTGGTAAGTATTGAAACTCTTTAAATTTTTTTATGATTGTTTAAGTTTTTTTTTGTATTTATAACTACTTGACATTCTTTTGTTCGAATGTTTTTTCAAGGTTATTTGGTACGTAGTGAAAGCCAATGTATTGCACTTATATTACTGCTTTGTATCAGCTTTTGTAAGCGGGAAATAGAACCTCTACTTGTAAAAAAAACAACAAATCTTTTAAATAAAGGAATCATTTTTGAGAACTAAATATATGGTTATGCTGTGCTCTGTTCTCCATCAATAAACGTGTAGTATACATGTCATATTTTTGTGTCAAATTTTAAAACGGAACCCCTGGACCAATAAAAGTAAATATCAATCGAAGTCACTTCAATTAAAATATGATACGACATCTCTCCTGCGAACTCCCTCAAGGTTGAGTTTTTGATCGCATAGGCTGAAGGGTCATTGTCAGTCATAGGATAACTACTCCTCTATTTTTCTTTTGCCAAGGTCTCTGCCATCGTAGCCCGTTGTTGAAATATCTCCTCCACAATCGATTTACTGGACAGAAAATCAAAACAAATTAACTCAAATAAATTAAGGAAATAAATCCCTATTTTTCGAATACTTTATCGAAAATTATTGTTATGTAGATTAACATTATTTCAAATTTAAGTAATTTTTTCTTAGCATTTTCTTGCTCAAGTATATTGTCGATAGTCCAGGTGGCAGATCAAATGGACTGTATACCCTTCGTATCTTCATCATACCCAAAGGTTAAATCCAGTTAAATTCCTTGCAATATATTTAGCCAACTATTCCAGGTTCTAATTTCAATTTATTATTTTTCAGTTCTGTCGTTTTTATATTTTTACCATTATTAAACCAAGTAAAAACAAATCTGATCGCCGTTGTTTAACCTACTTTCTAAAGGCTAAGTCTTGATTTATGTATGTAAATGTTGGTATCGCGTTCTAATATTTCAACCTTCTAATATTTTCACACTGGGCTGAGCGACCGAGCAGCAGCTTTATTATTTGCTTTATTCGTTACTGCCGTTTAGCACAAGTATATTATCGAGAGTCATGTTGAATTATCTGGATACATTTGTTGGTTCTTTATTGGTATTACACGAAAATGATAAGTACCAATCAGATCAGACTATTCATAATGGCAAGAGACTATCACAAAATACGTCAAATAAGAAGTCTTTGCAGGTATTCTTAACTTGTAGTGTTTATTCGATTCATAAAGTTTCTGCATGTGCCAATACGGCCGTCCATACTCATCGATTCCGGGCACGCTGCTGGTAGTTATATTGACCAAGCGCTCTGGCATTGGCTATAAATTGTTCTCTTAATCAGATATTTAGTCTTCCTCTTCGCCTCGAATTTGGATCTATCTACTCTAAAACTAGATTGAAGAAATCATAGGATAGCTTATCTGCTTGCCGAACTCCGTGCATGTTTTTGAATAGTTTGGAGGAACTATTTCCCAGCTGCGATCTGTTAATGTAACGCTACGTAGCTCAAGCTCCTAACGACTAAAATAGTGTTGGTGTACACAGGTTGTTGTTGTCTAATTCGACCACTTCCCGACTAATCCTATCGTTTTTCTCAGAATTTGGCTCAGTGCCTAGTGTGTTTCGATATTTCTTGCAATATATTTTTTTCTGGGCATAGGATCGCTTTATTTAAAATAGAGCATATAAGGCTAATGGTCCAGTAAAACCGTACTTGGCTGAAAGTTTGATGCATGCAATCTACCTACACATCATCTCCGTATTTAAAAAGTTCTGCCGGCCTAGCGTTCTGCAGCCGTTTGCTTAGGTTTTTTTTTTGAATGTTCCTGGTATTGGTTCGATCTTGGGACTATTCGATCTCCTTGAGATCACCTTCCTTCTCTTGTTCGATACTCTTTAATTTCTATAAAATTTGTGGACTGAATTCCTTGTTAAACATTTTGATTTGCCTACCTGTTGCATTTAAAAGGCAATGTGCCTTACAGACACATAGTTAAAAAAATATTATTATTATTATATAATTTTTTTTTTTATAGAAATAAGCTATCAAGAAGGTTCCGTGTACAACTCTGAATTGAATCTTACCAATCCCGATGCAGAATGTCAAACGGATCCCCTTGATGCAGAATACTCCATAGAGGAGGATCAAAAAATACTAAATGACACAGTTGCTAAAACTCAACTAGAAGTATGCCATTTTTAATTTGTTGAAATTATAAATTTACTTAAAGGTTTTTTTTTTATTTTAAGGATTTGCAAGAAGAAGTACTTCTTTTAAGAGCCCAAATTGCACTGCTTAAATCACAAATCGCTAATCCGCCTCAAATTAGTACCTTGGTGCACGGTGATCCAGAACTCGATGACAACCAAGACGGTTTTGTCTCCTACAACAATGAACATGATAAGCCAGAAGAGGATAACTTTAAACGTCGAAGCGTTAAAAAGTTAAATACGAGTATATATGATAATGAATATTATAAGACTGAAGTTGATGAAAATGCCTACCATTCAAAAGAAATGCTTGCCGCAATTGATAATTTACGTTCAAAAGAAATATATTTAGATTCAATGGATGATCGGAGTATGTGCTTGGGAAAGGGCAGTGCCAATACAAAACATGTATCAAGCAATAATGTCTTTGTAGAAAGAGGTAAGTTTTTTATTGATGTTCTAAGCAATGACTCTGTTAATGGTTTAATTTAAAATATTTCAGAAAAATACCAACGACAAATGAAGAACACAAGCAGTGATGCTCCAGTACCTAAAATGGCAGAACGAGTAAAGCTGCGTAAAACAACTGATGATACAAACATAGCAGCAACTGACTTTATTAAGGCCGGGGTAAATTTATTGTCTTTTCAGACAGAGCATTAAGATTATCATTATTTGTTTGTTTAGATTAACAACACAGAAATTGTTGAACACTTAGTGTCTGACTTAATTCAAAGCAACAATATGATGGACAGCTTCATCGAAGCCTCGCAACTAGACACTGAATTCCAGAGACTGCAACGTAGAATTGAGCATTTAAAAGTTAGAAACTCTGTATTAGCATTGACATTGGAAGAATGCAAGGAACACTGTGATCATCTGTATCTACTTTGTGGAAAATATGAGTCCAATGCGATAGCATTGCAGTCAGCTGTAAATTGTAGTGATCGTGCTATTGAAGCGTATGATGTAATGCTAGCTCTTCTCGAAAGCAAGTGAGTAAAGATATGATTTTAATAATTTTAATTTTGTAGTAAGCGGTATCACCAGCTTATTTGTTGAGTCAGTCTATACACAATTATTTAAGTTAAAGCTAATTGAGTGCCTTTTTATATGAAATCTGGCATCATTACCTTGCAATTGTAAAAACGGTACAGTTACTGAGAAAGATTTCATAAATTTTGTAGATTACAGACATAAAACCATTCAACGCTAATTTTGTCTTAGGCGTTCGAAAAGTTAATTTCTAATTCAACAAATCAATAAGCACTTCAATATTCAATATATTGCTTACGATAATCAGCGTTTCCTTCACCTTGGAAAGAAACTTAAGCACAATCGTTAGATAGTTAGGGGTCCCTTTCATATGACATATGATATTTGAAAATCAGATAGAAAAGCTTACGAAGTGGGTTTGCGAGCATGGCTAGGGGATTTGCGTTTCTCGATGTCTTTGAGTACTCTTTGTACTTTTGCAACTGAGATGAGGTCAGACGCGCCGAGAGGAGATTAAATACATAACAGTGTATATATCAGGAATGAAGGTAAGGATTTAAGTTTGCTGCATGCGTTTTTTTTTTCTTTTTGTTGCAAATTACAGCACAGCCAATATAAACTGAGTGTTTAACGTCTGACCGTAGGTAGGTAGAGATGGTGGTTATTCTGAGCTAGAATAACCCAATTGAATGTGGACAAACGCATTACTAAGATCGACCTTTGAAAAAACCTCGTTGATAAAAAGCCGAGTTGCTAACTATACCATTCAAAAAGATGTTGCATAGGTCGCGTGAGAGAACATCAATGTGACCCTTAGAATCAAAATGGACCTATAAAGTGTGAGCATGAAACCGCGGAAAAGGGCAAAAACCTATAACTTCTAAACCACTGCAGATAACTATCCCAAGTAATTTTTTTCTGAATATGCAAGTAATTTTTTATAAGATAAAACAATAATTTGACCTCTTCTTAAAAAAAAAAGATTTTATTTTTAGGCCTCTTTGACCCTGAAAAATAAAAATAGGCCTTTTTAAATCTAAATAAATAAATATAGTACCGTTGTGGATATGTTAAGAAGGAGGAGTCCCCTTTAGGGTATTTTGGTCAAATGTGTGTTGCAATGAAATAAAACGAGTAAAATCTTTTGCTCTACCCATCGTTTCGACACGGTTTGCTGCCTTCTTCAGGGGTCTTTATTAAAAAAAAACCATTAAACACACAAACATAATAAAGTGAAAAACAAGTAAAGATTGACTAATTTCATATTCGAGGGCCCTCCGAGTAAAAAAAACCTTCCTAAATTAGTTCGGAGTGATGTTTGGTAGTGCTAATTTGCCTTCCTGAATTGAATTGGGAGTGTTGGGAGTGCTGTCACAATTTACTACCACATATATGTTAGAGAATCATCCAGATATGCTTCAATTCTATTAATTATTTCTCAGCATGCAACCAACGGCATCGCTACAATATCTAGGACTCAACCGTAAAGCATCAATCCTTTGATATTTGCACTGCTGACAAACATGACAATCCAAACAACATGATTATTCTATAACAACATGACATGACGGTCACAAGACGACCCAAACAACATGACCATGACGATTGAAATAACATGACGATTAGACGTCGTTAAACTATAAAAAATATAAGGGTAAAGGAAACTTTCAATTAGTAGTTTCTAAGGCAGCCATAACACGTATTCTCTCACATATATTTTGTTTACATCGATCATATGGTCAAAGCCATATAAAACAAAACGCGCAGTGTGTTTTCATTTCTTTTTTATATTTCAAGAACTGAAATAATAAGTGTAAATAAGGAACAAATATTGAAAAAAAAAACACTTTTCTAATTTGTTTTTGCTTCGTTTGAGGTTACAAAAAATTAATGTAAACAATCTTTGGTCAACTACCACATGCACAATTGAAAAAAGAGAGTGTTTTAAATGATCCATTGGATTTATATTTCTCTCCTCTTCGGAGTAAAACCACTCAAATATGACATTACAATTTATATAGAACAATTTGTTTGAAATGAAAATTGAAAACTGAATTTAAAATTTTTCGTTTACTTTTACATTATGATTTTTAAAAAATATATTAAAATATGTGAAGCACTTCGGTTGAAGTTAAGTCAACTAATGATTTAATTTCTCTTGTCCGTTACGAGCAATACACCGTTTAAATGTTTTGAATATCCTGTTTTCTGTTCATTGTATTTTTGTTGTTGATTATATGTAGTATTTCCAGGGTGTATCGTTTGAAGACATTACGTTCAGTTTGTAATATTTTTACATATAGTACCGTTTTGGTTATGAAATGCATATAAATAGAGGAACGATGAAGTATAAAAGACTTTGTAACAAACATAGATTAATTACTTTCAAAGTATTAGTTTATTAAAAATAAATTTAAAGTTTTAAAGGAAAAGTTAGCTTACATATGTACGTGCGTCTCTAAAGATTTTACAGATTGTCGAAGGCCCTCAATATCTCCCTAACTGCAAGAAAAAAAAGTTAATTGCATTAAAGTTAACAGCTTACAAAATTGCCTACAAAAAAATTCCAAAATAATTTTTTTTTTCGTAAAATTCACTGTTTTCGTAATAAATCAATCGATAGATCCCATTTAACTGTCTTTTTTTTAACTAGCTACCCATAGCCTAGCGTTGCTCGGCCAAATTACATTTGTTTATTCTTTTGCTACCAAACTTCATAGAAATATCCACCGGGCTTATCAAAGGTTAAAACAAGAAAAAGTCCTATGGGAGGGGGAGTCATAACTGCACAAATTTTATGTTTTGTAGATTTGGCGCTATATAAATAGACCCTTTTTAAAAATAAATTATTTATGTTTGTTGTCATTTACAGAATAAATAGATCTTTTTTGAAAACAAAATCTTTTATAGAAAAAAATAGTGTTTTGATTCTTAAAAAAAATTAGATAGGGTCGTTTTGATTCGATTTGAAACAAAAAAAAATGGTATACTACACTTCATATTTTCAAAAAGTTCGAGATAGACCCATTTTGATTCTGGATCACCTCCTTGCCTGAATCTTTATTTACATCAAACGTCAAGTTGAGGTAATTTTTCTATTTTTCTATTCTTTGTTATATTTCTGGTGGGCTTTATTCTTTTTCCTTATAACTCAGAGTTCTTCTTTTCTCTTCTGCTTGTAGAGTTCAGTAATATTTCTATTTTGCGTTTACAGCATAGCTTTAGTGGGTTTTTTTATGGTGGCGGGTTGAAGCCTAGCAAGGTTGACTTTGTTTTTTTTTTTATGAAGCTGGCTGTTCGAAGTTAGATGAAAGATTGAAACGATGTTATACTTTTTAGCAACAACTTTCCTGATTCACTGGGGTTCAGCAATTCGCATTCGTACCCTGGCTTGCATCAAGATAGTTGAGGAAAATGATTACAGGGGTTGCCACAAAGTGTAGGTTGAATAACTGTGTTTTCATTTCTTCAGCAATTAATTTTTAAAGTTGAAAATATGTACATATTGTAAATTGTGTTAAATATTGTAACTTGAATGAAATAAATGATAAAAAAAAAATTATAAATAATGTCATTTAAATTTTTTTCTCAGATTGGCTCTTTTGAAGGAAAGTTCTTCAGCAGCAGAGGATAGCAGAAGATCTGTCGAAGCAGTAGCAAGGCACCTGCTTGACCGCCTAGAAAGTGAGAAAAACCTCTCTGAAAATAGTTTGGGACCGTGGCAAAATACGTAAAATTAAAAAAAAAATCTTAGTTTGAAGAACTTTTGTTATTATCTTGCTTTCACGTATAGATTTTGCATATCTGACAAACCATTCGAGCCGTGGACACTGGATGATGATAATCGCCTTAGAAATCATGTTTCCAAATTGAAAGGCCGTCGCTCGACTGTACAAAATACTATTGTCAATCTGGAATCTCCATTCAGCACATTCTATGAAAAATCACGTATGGCTTTGGAAAGCAGCAAAGAAGTTAAACAAGAAAAAGGCACCCAACTGGATTTGGAAATGGCCGTTCTAATGCAGGAAATGCTTAACTTACGGGAAGAAAATATCCAAATGAAACAGAAGCGTGAAGAAGCAGACCGTGATCGACAAACAGCTTTGGAGAAAATAAGTGTCTTGCAAGAGGCATTTCAGCAATTACAAACTCAACTATCAGACTCTGATGCTCTTTTTAATCTGCACGCAGCTGACAGATCATCATTTTCCGAAGCTGATCATGCAGCTTTGACTGAACGTCAACTAGTGGAAGCACTCACACGAGAGTCCGAACTCAAAATAAGAATACAATCGCTGCTGGGCTCGGTCTCGGCAACGCAAAAAACGTCGGATGAAAAGTACGAACAAGTACAAAACAATATAAAGGAATTGCAAAAAATTAACTTGTAAGAACTTTTTTCAAACAAAGATTATTTTTTAAAATGTTGATTTTATTTTTAGAAATTTATCACACTCATTGGAACAAACAAAAAGAAAGTACCAACTAAAAGTACGCAAACTTGAACAGAAAATCCTCGAAATGAGCATCGAATTAGGACACAACCAGCGAATGATTACTCACGATAATGTTCCTGAGACGACTTTGTAGGCGCTGCCTTAACCCATATCCAAAGAACTATATATTCTTAATTGCTTTTTATGTAAGTGTGTGTGTGTGCGTTATACATGCATTTTTTATGTGTTAAGTTCACTAATATGGCCTATAAATGAAAATTAATAATAGTAATAATTGCGCATTGCAAATGAATGGATTATTGAATATAGAGTACGCTTTTTTCTATTTCAAATAGGAAATAAATCACATCTTTAAAACAGCAAACAATTAATGTATTAAGTACTATATTAATAGTTATTTAACGAGATTTTTTCTTGGCGATAAGCTTTAGAAGAAAAAAAAAAAGATATTTAAATTCGTATATATTATTATAAACATTTATTACTATATATACTATTATTAACTATTAATTGCTTGTTAATCAATGTACAAAAACAAATATTAAACAATAAAGGTATTTATTACAGAAAATTGATTGTTTTATTTTTTTTTAGTTGAATTGTTTAATATTTGAAATCATCATGACACAATGCTTCGATATTTTCTTTCTATGGAAGCACTGTTCCATTCAAATAAGTGTGGTTTGCAAAACGGCCAGTTAGGTATTCACCCTTATTGCGATAGTCGTTTTACTAAATCGCCACTAAAACGACACGGCTCCTAAGAGTACTGCTGAGGTTTTTGTAAAATTGAAACGTCAGGATTATCTTCGTTGGTCACTGTTCTTATTATTATTTCCATTTAGCTTTAAAAAAAACAACAGAGTTCCGTTCTAGAGCCGTGTCGTTTTACAGGCGTTTTAGTAAAACGACTATCGCAATAAGGGTGATTATGTTATTCATTGCTTCTCCTCCAAAATTTCCACCCATTAATAAAGTTCTCGTTGCAAAAATGTAGAATCTTCGCTTGTAATAGCTCAATTGTCAATATGTAATAACTGGATTTACTTTAAACAGGCTGTTTTCTTATTTTCAAACACATTTATAGATAGTGAAGACTTAATACAAATATTTTATGTACATCCCCTTTGGCATTCTTCTGTCAGTCTTTCTTTATTTTTATTTCTCGCACATTTCCAGAAAAACCTGCGCAGAGTGGAACTCATTAAATCTTTAGTTTATAGTTTTCAATAAATTACTGTAACAATAAACTTTCTGCAGGGGGATTGATGCTTAAATGTACATGCAAGAAATCATTATAAATGTTGAAAAATCCGCTTTCAAAACACTTAATTTCCCACATAGTTGGAATGGAAAGAAGTTCTACTGTTTAAGCATCGTTTACCAAATTTCTTCGGGAAATTATGAAATTTTTCATGATCCAATGAACTTAATTCATAATTTCCTGAAAGTCAAAACAAGCTCAAATCTTGATAGCCAACTAGATTGAAGTTGGTGTTATTGGTATCAAATTTCAAAAGAATTTCTCCTAGATCTCAAAGACCTGTTTTTATCTGGCATATCAAGTACTAGGCCAGATAAGTCTCATGAATAAAGACAAGATGAAGGAATATAAAAAATACTAACTGTTATTGTTTATAAATTGATTTTATTTCCAAATTTAGGTTTAAAAAGTAAATTTTTTTGTTTCTTAATCATTGCCATTTGTTACAACTGCGTGATTATCTTCTTCATCCTCTTTTTCTTCTTCCTCTTTCAGTTTTGTTAATATGTCTGCTATTTGTTTTTCCAGCTCCACACACTGTTGTTCAATCTCGTAATTTTTCGACACCAACATTACCCAATTTGCCTCTAAAGTCTTGAGTTTCTCGCCAGCGTTTGTTTGGGCCTGTTTCCTTTGCCAATTCACGTCCTGAATATCTTTCTTTATGTCTTGTAATTTATTTTGAGCTTTTGCTTGGAGGGCGATGAAAATTTCCAAATACGCTTTCCATGACTCGCAACCATATTCGACCATAAGTTCAAGATTCATAGCTCGAGTCCATTGGTGTTCCAGTTGAGCCATAGAATTTTCAATGGATTCCTGCCATGCGGATAACTCGGAAAGTTTACCTGTCGAAGGTGGAGGCAGTTCGTATCGTTTCATACTCAATGTTTCCATGGGTTGCCGGTTCTGAATCCTTTCGAATTCATATGCCATCATTTTTGTTTCAAATGCAGTGGTGTTAAGCGGTGGTAGGTGTTCTAGATAGTTTTTTGTGGGACGGTAGCGGCGGCATTCTTCTTCGACCATTGCCAAAGCCTAGGAAGGTGGTAGAAAGTTATTTTGGGCTCGAACAATTTGTTTAGTTTTATTTACCGATTCTCTGACACCTGGGTCATCATAGCCATGATCAATATACGGGAGTGCATCAACTATAACTTCACCAGCCATATTTTAATATTTTTTTAATAAATTTGTTTTTTAACAAAAACTGCATTTTTTAATTACTGTCAAATGTCAAGATTTTTTTAAGTTGTCAAAAAAAGTTTTCTTCAAGAGAGAGAGATAAGAAAGTGCTAGGCAACATTTCTATAAAAAGGTGTGTTGGGCACACACGTCATCAACTTGTACTCCTCCATCTCCTCCCGAAGAAAACAAAATTTACACGCGCTTTCCTATACCTGTATTTTATTATGCCCTCTGATCTGATCCGAAAAAAAAATGCGTTGTGAAATACATGCAAACAACAACAGCACAAGATCCAGCTCTGGTTAAAGGTATGTATGTGATAACAAGCGATTACATGCCTTGAACCACATATTGTACATGGCTCTCAGAAACTGTTCAGTCCAGAGATCGTTAAGATGATGCTCTGAATGCCAAAAGAGAAACACACTTGAGCACTCAGCTGTCATAAATTGACATTCGTAAACTCTTTCACAGCCCATATTTTCACGTGTAGAAAATCATGATTTTGAAAAATAGAAAAACACAATGAGAAGAACGAAATTATGAAGAGAAAGGACCAGTTGTATAATCGTTGTTCAAGTTCTTAACCCACCGATTTTGACAGTTTATCTCTTGAAATGAGTGGTTTAAAAATTTGAACCACCTTAAACCACGATTGTACAAGTGGCCATAAGTTCTTTACGTGAAAACACTATTCATGCTTGTGGTGGAAACAAGCTCACACACAACGTCGAAATATAAATTTAAAATTATTAATGTTTTCTTATCTTTTTGGTCCATTTAAACTCTGAAAGATGCATAAAATAACATATTTTACTTGTGTTTTATCAGATAAAAACTATCTCCAGCACCAAAATGGCTAGCTTCATCAGCCATTTCAATTGTTCTGATAATTGTTCAGCATTTGACTCAGAATGCTCAGTCAATTTATCCTGAGCTAATAAAGCGCTTTCTGATCATGATCTGCTGAATCATATCTGAAAGAAAAAGAAATACAAATGTCATAAACATGTGCGGCCTTACACCAGGCAATATTATTGTGCAAAATATTGTCCAAAAATATTGCGTGCAAATGGTTTGACCTCACACGATGCAAAATTATTGTGCAGTATTATATTGTGTTCAATATTATTATTATTTGTTTACTGCTTTCTGATTGTGTTCAATATAATTTTTTTGTTAATGTTTTTATTTTACTACTGGTAGAAAACATTTTGAGTAAAAATTTTTCTTCTTTCGTTTTGCTTCGTTAATTTTAGTAAATAGTTGTTTACCATCTGAATTCTATGCTGATACGTGTATAAACAAATTGATATTGAGAAATTCGCCTTGCACGACACAATAGGTGCGTCCTACTAACAAAAATCTCAATGAGATCCCAATGTCAGTTTGACAGAAACAGAATACTTTTGTGGGACTGAGGGCCAGCCTTTTCAGTTGTGGTTAAATTCAACCATTTGCTAGTAACCATAGAAACACATTATGGTTAACAACTGAAGTAACCAATGATTACAAATAATCTGAGCTGAAAAGAATGGTTCTGAGTGGGACACAGTTCTCTGTGCAAACATATCAAAAAGTAAAACAGAAAAACAACATCAAACAAATATTTTGGTATTTATCATTTTGCAGTGTATTTCTTTCAAGTTTCTATTTTTGTATTTTTATTAGTTTTTTTTCTTACTAGTTTTCAATAAAGAATGCTTAATAATTTGCTCGTTTTATCTTTGTTTAAAGAACACCAATAATTTTCAAACGCCAAAAAACATCTGAGAAATCGAATCCAACAAATTTTTAGACTAAGGGCCAGTCTTTTCAGCTCTGGTGATTTGTAACCATTGGTTATTTCAGTTGTTAACCATAGATTTTGTATGTGTTTCTATGGTTACCAGCAAATGGTTGAATTTAACCAGAGCTGAAAACACTGGCCCTAAGGGCCAATTTTACAATTGTGGTTCAGCGTGGTTCAATTTTTTAAACCACTCATTTCCATAGCTAATCTGTCAAAATCGGTGGGTTAAATACTTGAACCACGATTTTATACTTCTATAGAAATCAGTGGTTTAAAAAATTGAACCACGTTGAACTACGATTGTACAACTGGCCCTCAGTGATCTCCAGAATAAAATTTCACTTGACAGGTGAGATTTTGTGTCCCATACTTAAAAAATCTCTGAGCCCTAAGAGATTTTTGTTAGTAGCACGCGCCTAATATATTGCGCGCAATATATTGCATACAATTCAATAAATATTAAAAATTTCTAATATTCCTCAACATATTGTGTAAACCGGAATTATTGCGTAAAACTGCCCTTACACGGTCAATATCATTGCGCAATATCGGTTATTGTAAAATAATATTGTGTCGTGTAAGGTCCGTATAAACGATCAACTTTATTTTTGACAACTCAGGATCTGCTCTGAACGAAAAAAGAAAAACGCCTAATGTATTTGCGGCAGCAAATCAATGCCCGTGTAAAGAGACGGGCACCAAGTCTGCACTGTACATAAAATAAAAAAAACTCTTCCATTCGGTGCTAGCGCCATCTTTCATCTCATATAAGCACATAATTCCGCCATTTTGTACTTCCGGCAAAATGCTGTCTTTTTTAGTCCGTCATTCTTTAATACAGGACGTATCTGCTACTGCAGACAATAAATTATTAAAAATTTGGGATTTTTAACCAAATAAAATGGTAAGAATAGTAAAAAGTTCATTGTGTTTTGTTTTACATTCAAAGTTTTGTAAAAATTTCTGCTGAAATGAACCAAATAAGTGACAAAGTGTAATGTTGAAAAATATTGCACGTGTTGTGTAGAAGCAAAAATGTGTTGTGCATCGCATATTAAAATCGGATGTATCTATTTCAGAGTTTATCCAACGCCAGACCTTTGGTCTCCGTTTTTACGGACAAAAATGAACAAATCAAAGAGAAGAGCATCACCCTCCCATGCGTCTTCAAGGCACCAATTCGTCCCGATGTTGTCAACGAAGTTCATCAGTTGATGCGCCGCAACAAGCGTCAACCTTACGCCGTCAGTGAACTTGCTGGTTAGTATCACAACATCTTAGCTTACTGTATGGTTTTGTACTAATGATTCATCTTGTTAAGGTCACCAAACCTCTGCTGAATCCTGGGGTACTGGTCGTGCCGTTGCTCGTATTCCCCGTGTACGTGGTGGTGGTACCCATCGCTCCGGTCAGGGTGCGTTTGGTAACATGTGTCGTGGTGGACGTATGTTCGCTCCCACTAAGACTTTCCGCAGGTGGCACCGTAAGATCAATGTGAACCAACGTCGCTACGCCGTTGTTTCAGCCATCGCCGCTTCAGGAGTGCCAGCTCTCGTTATGTCCAAGGGACACATCATCGATGGCGTTTCCGAGTTCCCATTGGTTGTTTCCGATGAGGTACAGAAGTTGCAGAAGACTAAGCAGGCTGTTGTCTTCCTGAGGCGCATGAAGATCTGGGCTGACATCCAAAAGGTAAGAAAATTGACTTTTGCTCTCGATCTGCAATGTTTACATTTTGTTGTGGTAATACTTTGATTTCTGGTGTTGCTCTTTTTAATGTTGCCAGACAAAAATGGATCAACAGGCGTTCCGTTTTCAAGCCATTTGCGCTTAATTTCGGGGTAGATTGATTCAACATTTAATTCTTTTATAAAATAAAATTAAAGCGCAATGTTTGCATTTTGTTGTGGTAACACTATGATCCCTGGTGTTGCTCTGTCAAACGTTGCCAGATAAATCTGTATCAACAGGCGTTCTGTTTTTAAGCCATTTGCGCTTAATATCGGGGTTGCTTGATTCTACATCGCAATCTTTTTAAATAATTTGAACTTGTAATTAACATTTTGTCATTTGTTCATTCAGGTGTACAAATCCCAGCGTTTCCGTGCTGGACGTGGTACCATGCGTGACCGTCGTCGCATTGCTCGTCGTGGACCTTTGGTCGTCTACTCCAAGGACGAAGGTCTTCGCAAGGCCTTCCGCAACATCCCCGGAATTGAGACCATGAACGTTGACAAGATGAACCTCTTGAAACTGGCCCCCGGTGGTCATGTTGGACGTTTTGTCATCTGGACTGAGTCTGCATTCCAACGCCTCAACGAATTGTTCGGCACATGGACGACTCCATCAACCATGAAAAAGGGATACAATCTGCCACAGCCAAAAATGGCCAACACCGATTTGGCTCGTCTGTTGAAATCCGAGGAGATCAGGAAGGTGTTGCGTGATCCCAAGAAGAGGGTGTTCCGTCGTGTGCGTCGTCTCAATCCATTGACCAACACTCGCCAGATGATCAAGTTGAACCCCTACGCTGAGGTTCTCAAGCGTCGTGCCTTGTTGGCCGCCGAAAAGAGGAAGATCAACCGAGTGCTGTTGAGTGCCAAGCGCCGCAACATTGAATTGCCCAAGTCTCACTTTGCTAGTGTCGCCACTAAAGCAGAGGCCAACCGGTCCAAGATGTTGTCAAAGGCTTTGGTCGAAAGAAAGAAGAAGTTGGCGGCCAATAAGAAGGCGGCTCCCAAAAAGAAGTAGATTACTTCGTTTCTGAATTTTTATAATATAAATACAGTTATGAATGATTCATAATATAAAATTTAAAAATATATATTTCGTGATATTTTTTTTAATTCATAAAATAATATGAGACTCTTTTCTTGGGGTTTGGATTGGGAATACAATGATTGTTCTTGATAGAAGGATGTTGCAGTTTTGCGAGAATGTACCTACATAAGAGATGTAAGGTTCGACTTTAAACATCCAAGTGGTTGTCATTCATTAGAGGAAAATGAACATATTTGTATGGCTAGAAGAAACAACATAGGGATGGATAAGAAGTTTAGAATGACAAAATCCCGTGTGTTTAGCTAGTAAACTTTTCTATTCCACTCAAAAAAGTACGTTAAAAATAAAAGTATAAATAGGAGGTAGGTGTGGTGGCATTTTCTAATGTGCGTGCGTTGTCGATTTTTATTTGCGATCATAAGTATAAGCATTTAAATTTAAGTTTTTAATTATAAGTTTTATAAACAATGTTTATCTACCGTTAGAATTTAACGAAACTAAATAAATAACTATAATCTCAAACATGCGATTATAGAAGAGAAGTCCAAAAAGGTGGTGCCGCAATTCTGTCATCCATATCCACAACTAGTGCCTAAACGGTTGGGCCGATTTTCTTCAAATATGGTAAAAATTATTATTTCAGTATTTATTTTTACGCTTGGTCATGAAATGACGGTACCTACCATATTAAAAGTTTCAACGATAATTCAAAATTACGATCGATTTTGATCAAATTTTATATGAGTGATTTGTTGCCAATGGTGATGATGTCTTTCATCTAATTTTTTTTCCTGTAGGTATCTAGCGATACTGATTATCGATACTGATTATCTCCGATTTTGAAGAATTTTTTTATTCTAAAAGTTTTAATACTGCAATCAAAAATTTTAGAAAAAAAGTATTTTCTAAAAAGTTAGTTTTTTGAATTCCATTTTTCTCGAAAATAAATACGATTAATTTTGATAAAGTTTTATCTGAATGCTTTTTTGTCGGATGGTGAAAATTTGACGATTTTCCCCAGTTGTTAACCGAAAAAGGCTACTTGCAACCAACATCCACTCAACGAGCAACAAATAGGCATAGATGGTTAGAATTCTCTTGGCTTTTTAGTGAAAGTTGGAGAAATTTAACGTTTTACTTGTTTTTCTCGGATGAGAATAAATTTTATAATCAAACCCATCACATCAGGTCCATCAAAAGAACATTTTGTCTCACCCAAACTTCCTAAAAAGTATTGGAAAAAAATTATTTTTGCTTTGTATGCAGTTTTATTTGACTTATTTGATTTGAACTGGCGGCGATGATTGCCAATACTTCAGCGTATGCGGATTGATTTTAGTACTTAAAATAAATAATATAGAAAGATTAAAACTATTTTCTTCAAATTGGGTATATCTGTAAATAAAGGGTTTTCCTTAGAAGATAAATTGAAATATGTAAAAAGAAATAGATTTTTTTAGCTAAAAAATAACGGTATTTTGCCCCTGTTGACAACGACTACCACCGTTTTTTGAAAAATATTGGACAGATGTAGTCAGAGCAGATATTCGTAATCATAAAGGCATCTTTCGTTTTTTCGCTTTCCAATAACTGCCAAAAAACGTCTTTTACTCTCCGACTAAAAGTGAACGGGATATAGATTAAAAAAATAGGTACATATATAAAGATCTATAAACATTTTAAGAGTTCTAAGATACCTACTTTTCTCAAGACCCAATGATTGGATAGATAAATTTTCTGTATGTTTACTATAATTTAATATTCAAACCTGAAATTAATGCATCTATGTGTTTAACTAAATGTTACAAAAGGTTGATGGTCATTTGGGTCAACGTTCATACTTTTTGTAACAGCATAATTAATTACATTTGTGTTTTACTTTAGTTTAGACAATGCAATTTACAAAGTCATAGTTCAAGTGAGACGTGACCATCTACAACACTGTGTTTTATTTATTTATGTTCTTCAAATTTTCTTTTAATTTTATCATCTGTGTGAGAGTTTATGTTTGATGTATGGTGGCAAATATGTAATATAAGCTCTGCAATTCGTTAAACTCATAGTAATAATAATATGTAATACGATCTTTGTATTTATAAAGAAACTATAGTACGATTGTAACTAGAAAATTCTAGGGTTTCGTGCCGCCGATGCGGAGCTTGCATCGATTTGGTTGACGTGCCAAAACCAAAAAACGGAGGAATCAGAGGAATCGCAGGAATTTTCGCTGGTTCAAAAAATCTCAATTGATTCCTCCGCTTTATTTGTATGGATTCATTCTTCCATTTTGTTCCTCATTGAACAGCTGATCGTTTTTGACATATCAAAATTAATTTAGTCGGCGCGAAATGTTATTTTTGTTCTTTATTTTGGAATAATTTAATGAAAGAATTGAACACACAACCATAGAAAAACTAGATTTCAAAAGAAAAAACATAATTATTATTTTACTTTGGCTTGTTAATTTGCTCTACTTATGAATAAAATTGCATTAGTAGGTATAAGAAGTTTTTCTTTTAATCCTAATAAATAACATAATTATTATTTTACTTTAGCTTGTTAATTTGCTCTACTTATGAACAGCACCTAAGGCCTGGGGTCTATATTCCAAGAATTTAGCTGCAATTATTTCGAAACAGTTTTGTAGTTCAGAAAACAAACATAATATTAGACTAACTTATTTTAAAGAATTAAAAGAGGAATTAAATGCAGATTAAGGCGGATATAATTAAATAACAGAAAATATTTCTACCGTGTTTATTTCCGTTGACCATTATTAAAGTGAAGCCAATACTATTTTTTACACATAATGGTTGATCTATAATGTCGCGTCTGCGTTAGAGTCGCGTACGTTACATTTAACAATTTTATGAGCGTGTTAAGATGACAAAAGAAATGAAGAGAATGAGAATAGGCGTTTTTTATTGAAAAATTCATTTTACTTTATATAAAGTAGAGTAAAATTTACATGCACTACATAAACAACAATTACTTTATAGCGAGTAACTCTTACTTCTCCTTTTATAGCTTGTAATTCTTACTGGAAATAAATCATTCACAATATAGTTGGTAGGCAAGCTTATTATAGCCGATGTTATACTGGACCGTTTTTTTTTTTTCTAGTAAAATTCTCAATAAAACACAACTAACGTGTATGGTTGTCTTCCAAATATTCTGTATTTTTTTAGCTAGCGTCAATTTAAATAAGTTAAATGATCAAACAATTATTTTCATTTAAACCAAACATTAATCGGGTCGCACTAAAACAGAGTTCTAACACCACAACGCTCTACAAGTTTTGTTCAACTTATTAAATTATTTCAACTTTGTGTCACGCATTGGAAATAAGTTATAAAGCGTGATCAGTCGCATAGAATAAAAACTGGGTTGAGGTCGAAATCTCAAAAACCAAAAATCCCGAAAAACCCAAAAGCCCGAAAATCCAAAATCTCGAAAATGTCTTTCTTTCTTGTTCACATTTTGAAAAATTGGCGTCCAAAAACAGTTATCAATTTTCTTTCATATTAATTTAAGATCAAAACAGTCAAGATACAAATGAAACGTTCAAAAATGTCCTGCGCTTGATGCATTGACGTAATAGATATGGACCGCCAGTAGCCAACTTCACGCGTGTTCCAACATAATTAGGGGTGCCATCAACTACTAGTGGGGAATCTGCGTAGCAGTGCTATAGTCGTTTTAGTTCGCTTTTAGCTGGAACATATTTTTTCTCCGTTTGTATGAAAATTTTAACCGACTGGCGGTCCATATTTATAGTACGTCAATGAATTGATGCTTTAAATAATTTTTTGTACGATAAACAGTTTAAGCGTTTATGTATTACTTGCACTGGGGTCTCAAAGGTGTTATATTAGAATAAAACTTAGAAAACAAATATTTTTTGTTAAGAGTAAATAAACCCAAGATGTAAATATATTTTTAATGGTATTTTATTTGCATATCGATAACATACCATTTATATCTAAATACGTGACTAACATGTATACATGGCTGCCAGTGCTAATATTACATTTTACAAATGTTACAGCGTTCTTAAGTTTTTTTTTCAAAATTTTAACGAACTTTTTTTTTTTCAATATATGAAAAAAAAAAAGTTCGTTCGTTGCCTACCAACTATAAGCTTATTATAGCCGATGTTATACTGGACCGTTTTTTTTTTGTTTCTAGTAAAATTCTCAATAAAACACAACTAACGTGTATGGTTGTCTTCCAAATATTCTGTATTTTTTTAGCTAGCGTCAATTTAAATAAGTTAAATGATCAAACAATTATTTTCATTTAAACCAAACATTAATCGGGTCGCACTAAAACAGAGTTCTAACACCACAACGCTCTACAAGTTTTGTTCAACTTATTAAATTATTTCAACTTTGTGTCACGCATTGGAAATAAGTTATAAAGCGTGATCAGTCGCATAGAATAAAAACTGGGTTGAGGTCGAAATCTCAAAAAACCAAAAATCCCGAAAAACCCAAAAGCCCGAAAATCCAAAATCTCGAAAATGTCTTTCTTTCTTGTTCACATTTTGAAAAATTGGCGTCCAAAAACAGTTATCAATTTTCTTTCATATTAATTTAAGATCAAAACAGTCAAGATACAAATGAAACGTTCAAAAATGTCCTGCGCTTGATGCATTGACGTAATAGATATGGACCGCCAGTAGCCAACTTCACGCGTGTTCCAACATAATTAGTGGTGCCATCAACTACTAGTGGGGAATCTGCGTAGCAGTGCTATAGTCGTTTTAGTTCGCTTTTAGCTGGAACATATTTTTTCTCCGTTTGTATGAAAATTTTAACCGACTGGCGGTCCATATTTATAGTACGTCAATGAATTGATGCTTTAAATAATTTTTTGTACGATAAACAGTTTAAGCGTTTATGTATTACTTGCACTGGGGTCTCAAAGGTGTTATATTAGAATAAAACTTAGAAAACAAATATTTTTTGTTAAGAGTAAATAAACCCAAGATGTAAATATATTTTTAATGGTATTTTATTTGCATATCGATAACATACCATTTATATCTAAATACGTGACTAACATGTATACATGGCTGCCAGTGCTAATATTACATTTTACAAATGTTACAGCGTTCTTAAGTTTTTTTTTCAAAATTTTAACGAACTTTTTTTTTTTCAATATATGAAAAAAAAAAAGTTCGTTCGTTGCCTACCAACTATAAGCTTATTATAGCCGATGTTATACTGGACCGTTTTTTTTTTGTTTCTAGTAAAATTCTCAATAAAACACAACTAACGTGTATGGTTGTCTTCCAAATATTCTGTATTTTTTTAGCTAGCGTCAATTTAAATAAGTTAAATGATCAAACAATTATTTTCATTTAAACCAAACATTAATCGGGTCGCACTAAAACAGAGTTCTAACACCACAACGCTCTACAAGTTTTGTTCAACTTATTAAATTATTTCAACTTTGTGTCACGCATTGGAAATAAGTTATAAAGCGTGATCAGTCGCATAGAATAAAAACTGGGTTGAGGTCGAAATCTCAAAAAACCAAAAATCCCGAAAAACCCAAAAGCCCGAAAATCCAAAATCTCGAAAATGTCTTTCTTTCTTGTTCACATTTTGAAAAATTGGCGTCCAAAAACAGTTATCAATTTTCTTTCATATTAATTTAAGATCAAAACAGTCAAGATACAAATGAAACGTTCAAAAATGTCCTGCGCTTGATGCATTGACGTAATAGATATGGACCGCCAGTAGCCAACTTCACGCGTGTTCCAACATAATTAGTGGTGCCATCAACTACTAGTGGGGAATCTGCGTAGCAGTGCTATAGTCGTTTTAGTTCGCTTTTAGCTGGAACATATTTTTTCTCCGTTTGTATGAAAATTTTAACCGACTGGCGGTCCATATTTATAGTACGTCAATGAATTGATGCTTTAAATAATTTTTTGTACGATAAACAGTTTAAGCGTTTAACGGGCTGCAAAAACCACTCCATTACTTGCACTGGGGTCTCAAAGGTGTTATATTAGAATAAAACTTAGAAAACAAATATTTTTTGTTAAGAGTAAATAAACCCAAGATGTAAATATATTTTTAATGGTATTTTATTTGCATATCGATAACATACCATTTATATCTAAATACGTGACTAACATGTATAAATGACTGCCAGTGCTAATATTACATTTTACAAATGTTACAGCGTTCTTAAGTTTTTTTTTCAAAATTTTAACGAACTTTTTTTTTTTCAAAATATGAAAAAGAAAATAAACTGTCATGAATATAATTCCTTAAATGTTATACCTACCTACAAAAAAGACTTGTATACAATAAAGAAAGAAAATCAAAATTATTATAGAAAAGCTCTTATTAATTTTGCTATTCGAAAAACCATTCTTAAATTATTTGAGATATCGCGTCCTTTAAAGGGGTGGCTTTAGCATACCTTTCACCATCCCGCCATCTTTTGTTTGTTTTGATATCAGGTACTGAAAGACTTACCATATATATATACCATCATAAAATTGGATAGGTATAAAATTCTTTGTCTTTTTCTTTTACGTAGAAGTAAAATTTAAAGTAGGTCCTACATATCGTGAATTCGCATCAAATAATTTACCTCTGATGCCAATTTGATCAATTAGTATGCATTATATCAACTAACCCCAGTACAAAACCTTGTTAGGCAATCTTTAGAGCAAGTGCAGAGCGAATTAAAGCCCATTTTTATAGGTCTAAGATAATGCAGAATTTGCTCGTCAGGGCTCTTTTGGGGCGAACCAAGAGCGCAACGAGCAAATTATTACGCGTGAAAAAGAATGTTTTTTTTTCTTATTTTAAGTTCAAAACTCAGTGATAAAGACCGTAAACGGATTGATTTCGCTTCCTCTAAGTTCGAAGAACGGCCAAAGTGCAGGAGATGAATAATTGTATTACAAAACAAAAGATAGATTGCCACTGCGTGCGTAGCGCGTAGCTTCGTTGTCCCAACAATTTTCCATTTCTCATATATATGTATAATTTAAATCACTTTGCATTGCTCACATTATTTGTTTCTGTAAACTAGTGACTTATTGATAATGAAATGCTAAATTTCCGTTGATAGCAACAACTGACGATACAAAGAGACGTTCAAAAATCAAAGGCGGTTTTATTAAACAAGAGCAATCAACTCAAAGAGCAGCAAGAGAGCGTGCGTCGATCAAGAAGGCAGAGCTGGATTTAAAAGCGTCAGTGCCCATATTTTTTTTTATCAAGAAAATTAAATTTTATAAATTAGTTATTAAATTAAATTATTTAATGTACATAAATGTTTCGTACACGGTTATTTGGTGGAGGAGTTCGAATCACATTAAGCACAGATTTTCATAAATACATCAGAAAAAAATATCCACTGTCCAAGTACCTACTGCCTTTAAAATTGTAGCTTTGAAAACTCAAAACACCTACATGATGGTTTCATAAAAAAGAGCTTTTTAACATTTTTAATAAAAATGTGTTTGAGCATTTTCTAATTTTTTGAAATACAAACAATTTAGATCGTTCTTTTGGTCAACATAGTACCTACACATCAGTGAAATGTCATCATAAGTTATAAGAACTTCTCTCCCAACCAGAACAAACTGAAACTGAAACTGAACTGTGGAATCATATGCAGAAAAACCCTGGCGCCCCTTACGGCCAATGCCAAAAATGCGGTCTTGTATAAAAGGAATGAAATCACAAACAATCTATTTGGAAAATCTAATAGAAGCTGATAGTGGATTTCATTTCCAACTTAGAACGATATTCGCAACATACAAAAGAATCAATTATAGATAGACATAAGAAAGAAGAAAAATCAAAAAGAACAACCAAGGAGGAAAGAAGACGCGAACAAAAACATCCAGCAGTAGGTAGTAGGTACTACTCTAGACGCTGTGTAACATAGGCCATAGCCTAAGTGCCTACTTCACTACTTCAGTACTTTTTGCGGATTGCGGTTGCTCCAACGACGACGATGTCGATGTTCCCTGCCGAAAGTCGATAGCGAATCCAACAAATTCATTTTATTGCAAGTGGTTGGATTGATCGGATCGGTTGTGTTTTGGTGATCGTCAATTCAATTTAAGGTTAGCGATCGATCATACGATTTTAAGTTTCTATTTTATTTGTTTTTTTTTTGTTCTAAACGCTCATCCCAACGTTAAAGGAGGAGAAAAGATACGCCGCGTTGTTATGTTATACGAATTGAAAAAAAAAAACCGCAATTTGTGAGTAAATTGTTGCTCTTTCACTCCTCGATTGTCGACCTTATTGACGGTATAGAAGAATGCACTTGTTACTTAATTGCCGCCGCAACAGTGAAATCCACAATTGAATTAAGATTTGAGTTGAAAAAAAAAACTACATAAAAATTACATATATTTTTATAATACAAAAGTGAGGAAATAAATAATTGTGAAAGAAGAAAGGAGGTCTTCGAGAGTGCATCGTTCTCTGTGAAGGCATACTTTACCTGCGACGGATGACACACGAACATAGCGCTTATAGCATGGATTCGTTGAGTTACTTTTTGCAAAGTGCAGTCGGCTTCTCGGTCGGCTTCTCATTATTAGGGGCCATTGAGGTTGCGTCGGTGGCCTTCATTGTCTACTATGTCTACACCAAGACCAGGTATGTAAAATGGATGATTATTAAATTTTTTATTCAATGTGCAATAGTTAATTTTTGTTTTATTCTAATCACTTTGGTCTTTGGTGTGGGTGGAATAGATACTCGAATTATTTTCTTGCATCTCTTGACTTCATCTCAAAACTTTTTGATAAAAAAAGAATGATAAATTAGAAGGTATAGTTAGGTATGCTGTTTGTATGAATACCGCGAGTGGTTAGAGTATTTGATCAGCTGCGTGTTGTTATCTGTTTTTAGAATCGAAGCATGTGTTTTCATTTCGACAACAGTGGTTGTTCTTTTTTTTTTTTTTGTTTTAATTTATTGCGAAGTTCGTGTTTGTTTGTTGATTATAGAATACGAAATATTTTTTTTAAATAAAAATAAACAGAAATCTTTGTAAGTAGGTTTCCTCTAATAAAGTGCGTACCCGCCACCCGCAAGTTTACAGTCCAAAGTATCAAAATAAATAAATACATTTTTTTGATAAGTTTTGTTACATTATATCAATATACTCGTATATTGTGTCGCTTTTGTTGTGAACATGATTATTCTTTTCTTTGTTGATCATAAATGGATGTTTTTTTCTTATTTCATGAATATTTACGCATCAGAAGAGAGGACGTCATGATATGATGAATCAATTAAACAGATTGCTGGTTTTGTCTGAATCTGAAATTTTTTTTATTAGCTATATAGTTTTGATATGTGCAAAGAAAGGGAATAAATCAACACCATCGAGTTTTTAAGTTTAATTTAAATTCATAAAAATGATTAAAATGTAATAGATGTATTCTGACAGTTTTAATGCCCTAAGAAAGAATACACAAGTAGGGTTCGACGGGTTGGCAAGTTGGAAGCAATTTTAAAAATTTTCTTTTGGTGATTTAGTTTTTTTTTTTTTTTTAACAAAATGGTTAAAAAAAGTAAATACCTTACGCTATCGCTTGCCACTTTTGAAAAATTTCTTTTGGTGATTTTGTTTTTTTTTTTGTATAAAACAAAATGATGATTAAAAAAATAAGTAAATACACTATCTTGTAGAATGTAAGTTTCTAGCAGAAAGCAATTTGAAACTTTAACCTTACCGTTAAGGTAGTAATGAATCAAACGAATTCCAACAAAAAAAATACCTTGCAAAGCAAACTTAGGCACTGGTTCGGAGCTTATCTTGTCGAAAAAAAAAAATACAAATCAATCAATAATCACCCATCAAACTTTTGGCGAAAACATTGTCATAAAATGACCAATTCGCTTTTCTTATCGATTTGGAATAAAGGACTTAGAGGTCCAAGTTCTTTACATTCTTTCTTCATGATAACAAAATGCCAACCCGTTTTGATTTTGTTTTTAAATTTAATCTTTACGTGGGGTAAAAGCTTATTAATGATTTATCAGAGATTTACAAAACAAATAAAATAGAAATGGTATATGTAGGTTAAAGTGTGATACTAAATACATGTAATATATGCTAAGGAAAGTTAGGTATATTTATTATAAAAAAAAATTGTTGTCAACCAAAAATACATTAACTTCTAGGCTAAGTAAATAAATTTCGGTATAGGTAAGAACGAATAACAATCATTTTATACACAATTATTTCTTTTAAAAACAACGCGTTTATAGATATCTATCGCAATGACAGTTTCAATTATTGTGTATGCACACATCCAAAGTTTGATTGTTATATCGATATAATATTATTTTTAATTGATCGATATGAAGCGATGCGTAACTCTAATTAGTTAATCTCTTAAATAATTTTTTCAAAATTCTGTATTTCACTTTAATTTTATAATTCTTTTATTTTTTTATTTTGACAATTTATTTTACTCTCTTTTTATTTTTGGAGAACTTGCCAGTGTTCTTCTTCTTATTTTCTCACAATGCCAATGATCTCTAAGGTAATCAAAATCTCACAACTTAAGGTAGTGCTTCATCCTATGGATCCTACAGATATCATCATAAAAGCCCCGTGTATTTTGAACTGACCTTAGGAAAGTATGCAATAATCCTGGTTTTGAAATCTAGTGAATGCTGGTTCGGTTGCATTTGTTAATACGCTTATTATTTTTTTCTAAATTAAAAAAACAATACATTTTTTAACGAAGATAAAGTGACCCAAATGTAATGTGCGCTGCTATACTATATAAGACAAAGCATAAGTCTTAGGTTAAGATTCCGATCTCGATATTGAAGCACAAGGTTTATTAAAATTGCTACCACTCAGACTCAGTGCGGCATAGTCTTTATTTCTATTCTTCTTTGCAATACATTTAAACTAACTGAAACTCTAAACAGTTCCTTCATCAATTTTGACAACTTTAGTTCTCGTCGACTATTTTACGAACCTTAAATTTCTCTCATACCACTTTTGTTTATCTAGCTGCTCTCCAACGATAATGTACACCAATATAGAACACTTTTAGCTTTTTTTTAACGTTTATGTATTCTCATACGTTTAGAATTTTTTCAATTTGAATTAAAATAAACACCTGCTTCTTGCTTAAGTCTCCGAGGTTTACAAAAACCAACAAATTAACTGATTGCACAACTGGAACACATGAAGAACAACTAGAAAATTTATATATATTCAAAATAATTTTAAATTAATTTAAGAAATATTTTTTGTAAAAAAATAGTTATGTAAAAACTTCGAGAACCAGTTACAGTTATACAATAAAAATGAATATTATAAAAATCCATTAGTATGTTTCCAAAAAAACTAATTAAAAACAAAATATTTATTTATGTACTTATATATTTATTTAAATATATTTAAGAAAAAATTGTATGATTTTGTATTTAAATTATCTAGAACAGTATTATTAGCAAGAAAGCCGAAATAAAAAATTGGTTTCCAAGATTTAAAAGTTATTTTGATGCCTTATTAATTGTTCATTAGTAATAACACATATAGGGGGCATATTCATAGTTCTTTTAAAACTAAGGATAAGCTTAGCTAAACAATGTTTAGACAAAGTATAGTTTAAACAAAGTAATTTAATTAGGATTAACTCTCGTTTTTTCTCAAAAAGTTTAGTTGTTTCTCGATTAAGTGCTACTTTTATTCTAAGTTAATAGGTCTTTCGACACCAGTTATGGCAGCCGGCAATTACTGTATTTTAAACTTAGAAAGCTAATTGAAATTACGTTCGTTCATACCTATATCCTTAAAAATAATACGTACCAAATTAAAAAAAAACTAAATGCACAACCTGATCTCATAGCAAACATTGTGATACAAAAAACTACAATGAAAAAACTACATATGTTGAAATGCGAAAAATATCGAATAGTGGCATAAACGTAAGATTAAGTTTTGGTAGCTCTCACTAAGCGGTTTGTAATGTTAAGGCTTTGGTTTGGCGCACTGACAACCACAAATAAGCACATCCGCACTAACAGACTGACTAACGGATGGCATGACGAATCGTACTTTTTTAGGTCTCTATCACCGTAATGTCAGGTTTGATTAAAACCGATCGAACTTTTTTACACCGAATCAATTTTTGCCCATTGATCAAGTAAAAACTGCTTTGGGGTTAAAGTTTGTAAGTGACGATACAGACGGAAGGCATCGCCGGACTCACTTTTTTGTGTTCTCTGTCATCATTAATGTCATGGCGCAGCGTTAAACTATTAGGCGTGAACCAAAAAACGGAGGAAACGGAGGAATCAGAGAAATCGGAGGAATTTTTGTTCTAACACAAGGAACCAGCAACAATTCCTACGATTCCTCTGGTTCCTAAGATTCTTCCTTCTTTTGGTTCTGGCCTTTTATCTCACATTTTGTTAACAATAACACATAACTTGCCTCATAGCTAAAAATCGCAAGTAAAAAAACAATTAGCAGGTGTCTTTTTATGCGTGTACCTATTTTTAATTTAATATGAAAATTCGGTAAGCCAACTGAAAAAATAGTATACCTACATTCAACCTTGGTTTTGTATACCGGAATAATCGTTTTTTTCAAACTTTATAATTGTCACGATATTATAACGTACTTTACCTTTTTGAATAAGTTCGTTGAAAAATTTCATTCTTATATTAAATTAAGTAAATGGTTATCGAAAAGAGACTAATAACAAGTATTAAACACACATATATGTGTAGTTCAAAGATTATTATTGAAAGAGTTCAAAGTACAGAGTAATAATAATGTTAGAACGTAGTCTCACAATTAATCAAAAAAACCTTGTACATTGCTCTTTTTACTGCACCTTTTTATTTTTAGATACAAAATGTTGCTTTTATAAAGCAAGTTAACTTACTGATTAATTTTGTGGACAATAAAAATAGGGATGAAAAAATTCGATTTTTAAATATTTAAATTTACTAGTTCAAATTATACAACCCTTATAGTTTTCTAAAGAACTTTTTTTTAAAAGTAAAACCATTATGCGCAGGTACGTATATATAATAATTATATTTTTGTCTAACTGGGTCCATTTAAGAATAAAAGTCTTCCTCGTTTTTCAATGTATACATGTAATAATTATGTTCTTTATTAACATGGTTATATTAATATGCCAATATTATTAATCAATTTAAACAAAATCTTAAAGAAAGAAAACCTTTGTATGACCAAGCTTAGTAAAATGTCATCGGTCTCTGAGCAAATTATCGGCAACTTCTTAACCACTTTCGTTACTTCGCTTTTGACGTCAGTTTTGTTTACTCGTTCACTTTAACTATGAGCACTTGCATGTGAAATGTTAAGTGTTCTTTAAAATCTGCGAGCTATTTTTGTTAAATCTGACCTAGCTTATGTCTAGAAGCCATTTGTTCAAAATCTGAGAAATCTTAAATTAAAGCGAATTGTCCTACAACGGGAATTCCGCTTGACTTAAGCACACAATGAGTGGTGAGCTACAAAGTAGGTGAATGGTTGTGGCACCCAAAATAAACAAATGCAACAAAAAAGGATTAGTGCAAAATACCTAACTTCCCGTACAAACATTTTTGGGTAACAAAATATTATGCCATCTCTGCAACAATCGATTTTAAATATTCCAATAAAATTATAAACTCAGAAGAATTATTTGCTTTTCAAGTGCCCATTCTTAAAAAAAATATTTTTTTGTAAATCAACTTCAAGATTTCGAGTAAACTTTAGTTTGTGCTCAAAGGTTATTTAGTAGTAATTTATAGAAATATTGAGTATTTGATTGCAGCCATTTCATCTATTTGCCATTCTTAAGAAGGTACTTTGTACTTCGATAATAACCATACTAAAATTAATTTAATAATAATAACCACTAATAATATCATCACAATAATAATTGTTTGATTGTGCATATAAAAGACTTTAATCTTTCTTCTTTATCAAAGTGTTTTCAAGAAATGCAATATTACAAAAAAAAGGAAGATAAACTTAAAAAAATATTTAATTCCAACAACGACACAACGTGATAAAAATCGCCAATTTTAATCATTTAACTTAAAAAAATATAAATTTTATATAAACAACAATATTTAAAATTGTTTAAAGGAAACAAACAAAAGGTTTTGTAGGTAATACATGAAACTTGCGAAACGCACAAATATGCAACAAATTTAATAAAATCGATTCGTTCTTTTTATTTAGTAATACAGAATATTAAGTAATCAAGAAACAATATTATTTTTTATCGTTCGTTGGCTTTCTTGGTTGTTGAGCTGAACATTATCCAGTGGGCCGATTAGGGAATACGAAGAGAGTCGTTTTTGGTGGCGAAAAGGTAGTTTGGCATTGTTGTTTTCGCTTTCGCCTCTTTCGTTTTATATTTAGGATAGCTTTTTTTTAGGCGGATTAGTGTATTGACGGCAAATGTTTTTTGATTAATGTTTTGTTGCATTAAAATAAATAAAAACGGGATTTTAATTAGTTAAATATATTTTTTGGATCTTAAACTAAATAGATAAACAATAAATTATTTCATAAACAATGTGTAGGAAATAAAAACAGCAATGAAACATGAAAGAGCCAATAGAACTAATACTGAAGCTACTTTTCTCATAAATAGTGGAGAAAATTAACCAAATATTCAACACCCAATACAATACACATGTCTTTTTAATTATATTTTGATTTTATTTCGAAGTAAATGACAAAGTAGCATGCATGTCATAACAATATTAAAATGCTTAGCAAATTTTGCAATAAATTGTACCAAAAATATTATCGGCTATTAACCTGTAAGGCATAGAAAGAATCGGGATTACATTGGCATTAATTTGTATATTTTTAAATGCATTTTCGGTTTAACATGTAATGTTGCATTTATTCATTACATTATACTACAGGTTAATGTTGCAAAATCAAAAAAAAAAAAAAAAAAACTCATAAAGAGGAACAGCATTTACATTCACGAATGAACATAATGTATATAATCACTGCTGTTGTTTGGAATATAAATGTACCCTCGAATGCCAACATATGGATGATGGGTCACTATGGCGTATGGTTATTACTTTTTTTTTCGATAAAAAAGAGATCGAAAGTAAATTTTCTATGCTTATTTTTCTAATGCTCATTTCGATGAAATTTATATTGGGTTTATATTTTTGATAACGTTTACGATTTAATTCTTTTTTCCACTTGTTGGTATACTGACAAATATGGTTTTATTTAGTTAAACTGCTTTTCAATAAATACAAAAACGTGCGCATTTGCCGAAAGTAATACACAATTAAATTGTCTAAATAATATTTTTTTCATTCATACACATTTAAATGCTGAAAGTTTCCGTTTCATTGATTAAGAATTTGTATTCAAGTCAGAGATTCACAATTATACCAAAAGATTCACTTGGCATTATTGTGCCCATAAAATGTATGTTTGTCAAGTAACATTGCACCTGAACATTATGACTTTGATATTAGTCATATCGAATATTGAGCAGTTCATCTCTTTTGAACATGTAAAATAGTTCCGAGCTGAGTTTTCTGATAATCTGCCTTGAATATTAATAAATGCTATCATATGGTTTCTTCAATAGTTGTTGATATCGTGATGTAGCTATTACCGCAATTTTTGAGATTTTTGATTTAACTTTAAAGTGTTTAAATCTAAAAAACTCTCTGTGCTTATAGCAAAAAGTTTAAAATTATAATAGTTATTTATTCACAAACAAATTGAGTTTGTATAGATATCATTAAAATAGCATTATTTTGACCTAAACTTCACTTCATTTTGTATGCAAAACCTGATTGTTCTTGGTAGTTTTACATATATATTACAACACATTCCACAACAAAACCGTTATACTTTTTTATTTTTCCAGCTCGTTGAAAACCCTTTGCTTAGTCGTTGTAAAATCAGTTTCAAACTGTTATTTTTTTTATAGCTAGAACGAGTAAAGAGATTTTTTAAAACATCTGTTATACCAAAGCTTTTTCTTACTTATTCCAGAGCGCCAACAATAATTGCTGGACTTTTCCCACACCTCAGCATAAACATACATTCTTCATTCGATACATTTAACAAAATGGGATATTTGTCAAATTTTCTTCCAACCAATAAACAGGTAAGACATTATTTGAGCCCCATTTATTTTTACAAATTATTTAATTACAATCTTTGCTTAAAGTTGATAACAATATGGTCTGACTTAAGTTATTCTTATCGCTCATCTTGCTTTCGGTTATCACCGCAATAAAACAGAAAATAAAAAAAAAATATCTCGAAAATCATGTGACCGAACAGTGATTGACCCTATATTATTTATTGAAAGTTTCTACTAATCAGTTAAAATTCAAAATACAGATTTATGTAGGAACATTCATTGCTATAATTATTTGGATTTGTGTTAAAATCAGCTGTCTTTGTTTAGTATCTAAATCATACGATTTTGTCAATGCTATCAATCGTATTTTTTTTAGTAGATAGATCAATGGCAGCTGGTTATCGAAAACAACTTACACGAAAGTGTATTTATTAAGTTTTAACTTCAGTGTAATACGAGGTGTTTAACAACAACTCTTACCTTAATCGAGAGAAGCATAAAGAGCGGGAAACGCTGACGTATACGTATAAAGAGCGGAAATTATGTGGTATTCCAAGCCAATTTTATATAAAAAAGCCTATTTTTATAAGCGAACATTTAAATTGAACTCACCCCAAAGACTGGGAAATTTCAATACGTATTCAGCGCAAAACAAAACATTTTGTGGAATGTCGGGAATAAGCATTTTTGCAAATGGCTGTGACTATAAGGAGCGCGAGTTTTGAAAAAAATCACAGAAAAACTCACGCTTGCGGAATTCAGCCCCAGGGCATAGAATAATAAATAAATAAAACATTATCTCAGGAGGCTCAACCCACTTTTGCCTACAAACTTTCAAAACTGCAGAGTTTTAACTGTGTATGCGTGCCCGTGCATTTCAAATGGGACTGGAAAATTTGGCTAGACAATACATTCCTACAATTTTGCATTTAGCTATTCACACACAAAAAATATCTATGCTTGTTATTAATTTCAAACAAAATATATTATTCGTTTTCTTGGTCACCAGACCAGACCAAAACTCAAATAAAGCAGTATTCTAGTGTATTTGTTTGTTTATTTTTTTTTCATATAATCGGACAAAATTCCGGCTTCAATTAGCTGTCGGAGGCAATCGGAACATATACAAACCTCACAATAGTCAAGCATCGCAAGAATTTACTGCGCGTTTCTGTGATTTTGAAATTTTCGAGGATTCTTAATTTTGTGATTTTTAATTTTTTTCGGAGGCATGCCAATTAATCAATCGTAACGGTTACCATGATACCAAATTCGTACATTTCGTATAAACCGGAGACAATTTTTCTGCGATTCGTTACGATGATAAGACTCAATATTTATTTATTTTATATAGTTAAATGATTTGGCATCACTGATTGCAGTGATTTCGTTGAATGAATTCCATAGAAAATTCATTCCAAAATGCCGGATTGACGTTTCGAGTGTTCAATAAAAAATTACTTAACCATAAAAAACGCAAATCCTAGGCTAATTTGTTTTTTGTTAATCAAAAAGTAGCTTTTCCAAACGTTTTATAAAACATCCATCTACATTGCACTTACATGATGTGCTTCACTAAATAAAAAAAATCTGTACAACATTTTCTATGAACTACTGCTTCTCTGTTACAACGATGGATCCAAATTTTAGAACCCGTGGTTGGTTCGAGGTTTGTGTGTTTTTATATTTCTTTAATACAGTGTTTATTCAATCAAAACTATAAAATATACGACCATTTTATGTAAAACAACCTAAAGAATGTTTAATTTCATTTTTTTAGGACCCTAAACAACAAGCCAACTTGTCACATGGTTCAGGAACTGAAAATCTTTTGCACATCACGCCACATGCCGGTCGGAAGCCCTATAACTCAATGTTCGATTGGGGTGTTTATTTTCCATTTATAGCTCAGGCAGTTCGTTTGAAACAGTTTCCGTATCCACAGGTAAGCGTAATTATAAATAAATATTAATATTTTTTGATAAAGGTGAAAATAATGGTGTGTATCTATCTATTGGCAGGTTTCTGGATTGGTACTAAAAGATACAGTTCTGCAACGTGCCATCAAGCAAGCCAGTGAAGATGCTTTGAAAGAGGAAAACTCTAAAACACGCAGAAATTCAGAACGAATCCTTCCAGCAACTGACCCAGATTCAGATGATGACGAAGTGGAGAACCTGGCATACCAGAAAATCCTTAAACAGCAAGAAAAACGAAGCTACAACATTCTAATGGATATGCGCTCGACTTTAAATGGATATCTTGTGGCTTTTACATCTTGGTTGTTATACAAACTACTGCCTTGTTTTTTGTCTGGCGTAGTAACTCACACCCGTCAAATAGAAATGCTTAAACTGGCATCAGAAAAGGCTCCAGGTATTCCTTTGATTTTCCTGCCATTACATCGAAGCCATTTGGATTATATCATGGTGACATTTATACTGGCTAATAATGGTATTCAAAGTCCACTTGTGGCGGCAGGGAACAATCTTCAGATTCCTGTTTTTGGACGTTTGCTTCGAGGACTAGGAGCATTCTTCATTAAACGGAAAATCGATCCGGTTGTCGGCAAGAAAGATGTTCTTTATCGGGCTGTATTGCACTTGTATTTGCAACATGCCCTCAAAATGGGTCACAATGTCGAATTCTTTATTGAGGGTGGACGAACACGCACTGGAAAGCCATGCATGCCAAAGGTAGGTAAATAGATTTTACATAATGTTAGAATAACCCCTTCTTACTATACTACTTTGGTCAAAAAAAAAACAGTCCATTCCTTTAATGCTACAAGAAAACGGTCATGAAATAAGGGCTCTTTACTTCATAACCGTTTTTATATAATATGTCTATGGACATCATCAGAATAACAAGATGTTATAATAATTACATTTGTTATGCAAATAAACACAAGTTTGCATAAGTTAACTAAAAAGTAACAGAAATATTTGTATAACTATGTTTATATTTTCTCAATGGCATCTTCTCTGCACGTGTGGGACCAACAGGTCGCATGACATAGTATCTTATTGCCTTAATCTTCGGAATTATCTTTTTAATTTCTTTTAAAAAATGGACGTGCATTTTACCAAAAATCCCAATACCTTTAATTTGTATACTACCATTGAGTTTATAATCATTTGTAAGTTTCAAATACTGCTCGTAGGATGTCTTTACCATCGACTTGTTTTACTCTTGTAGCAACTAAAAAGCAAGAAAAGTAAAGAAAAACTAGAAAAAAATACAAAATATATGCTGAAGAGTTTCGTTCGGTTCGGTGTGAGTGATTTTCGTTACAGAGAATTAGGGAAATAATAATTACTCGATATGCTCATTTAGTGACATCTACTTCGGTGAGTTAGAAACCATCTTGATTCCTCTATGTGTATAAACTCCATGATACTACTGATCTACAAGTAAGGTTAGACATACGATATAGTCTACCAGCCTCGCTTATTTTAATAGTTTCTTTTCTTATGCATTTATTAATTTGTACCAGAGTTTTTTTTAATGATTTTATGTAGTAAGTATCTCAAAATGATAAACAAAAATGTCATTTTTTTATAGAGGAGTAGTTTGTCGGAAACTGTTAACATTGTTTGAAAGTAGTCCTTCATTTCTACTCCACTCACACATATTTTCAATAAAATTTTTAAATTGAATTTTGTTTTCTTGTCCCAGGGAGGTATTCTGTCAGTTATTGTGAATGCTTTTATGGATCGCAGTATTCCGGACGCACTTTTAGTCCCTGTGTCTGTAAACTACGAACGTCTAGTCGACGGAAATTTCGTCCGTGAGCAGCTTGGCCAAAAAAAGATACCAGAATCATTTGGTAAAGCTATGTCAGGTATATGGAAGGTAAGAATAAAAATTCTACTACCGGAAACTTTCATTTAATTGCTTGATTGTTTACCTAGGCTTTGAATTCCAAATACGGATTAATGCGTATCGATTTCAACGAACCATATTCCATCCGTGAACTCGTCCAGAGTTACAATAAAATTGCGAAAGAAGATGGAAACATGAAAATCTACAAACCTGGAGCAAGGTACGTTTTTTGTTGTTTGTATATAACAGTGAGATATCAATATTTTTTCAGGCCATTACAACATAATCAGTCTACATCCTCTTTATATGGCACAGATGTTGTCTGTGAGGAACATAGGACACTTATTGACAGCATATCCAGGCAAGTGGTGTACGATTGTGCAGCGGCTACATCAGTCATGTCGACAAATGCATTGGCTTTCTTGTTGTTAAATCGGTTTAGGAGCGGTGCTCTTGAATCCGAAGTTGTCAAGGAACTAGACAAGCTACGAAAAGTTTTGAAAGGCCGTCGAGACATGGGTTTCTCTGGCGAGTCGCTACATGTAGTTCGATATGCCTGTGATCTTCTAGGACCCGGTTAGTAAACAAGTATGTAATCTCTGTTAAAAACAGTTTTCATAAATATATTTTTAGATCTTGTGCTGAGAAGTAAAAGGGACCAACAAAATTTCATACAACCAAATCCACTCGTACCAAGACTGATTGAATTAGCTTACTATTCAAATACTCTTACGCCGCATTTTGCCCTTGAATCGGTGGTATTGACATCCCTCCACTCGCTTCTAAGCGACAAACCCAATGTAAGTTCAAATTTGGTTTGTTGAGTGTTGCCATTACATACTTATTTATTTTCTTCTTCTCAGGACGCTGGGATATCTCGGAAGAATTTACTAGACACTTGTCTTGAGAACTGTGGAGTCTACCGATACGAATTTATTCTAAACAAACCCACCCAAGTGTTGGACCATCTTCTTGAATCGACAATCGATGAATTAATAAACCGGGATCTTATAAAAGGAATTGATGTAATTTTTGTTTTGTTTTTTGATGTATTAATAAGATGATGTCAAATGTTTGTTCTTACAGAATAAGGATATGACAGATGGAGATGTACAAGCGAATCGCATAGCAAACAACCTTATGTCATATCTAGGCGATGATGAATATGAAGACTTTGAGCCATTAGAGGGCCAGGAAAAGCCGGAACTTTTCATAAACCACTCTACGCTCCAAGAACAGAAATATATATGCGACGTCCTGGCACCGTTTGCGCACTCGTACTACGCAGTTGCGCAGTTGTTGAAAATCCTGTACAAAAGTTCAATGCTCGAAAGCGAATTCATTAAATTCGTCATCAAAGATATCACTGAAAAAGTGGATGATTCAAGTTGTCCCTATGGTAAGGTTTTCAATTTATTACCTAATCATCCCTCTGTTATTACTTTGTTTTCTCAGGTGAAAGTATTTCAACCGAATCAGTTCGGAACTGTTTGAAATTATTCGAAAAATGGTCAGTTCTTGAGGTATTCAATCAACACGGACTACGGTTGCTGTCTCTGGGACTTTTGTATGACTCATCGTCAGACGGTGTTCAATCTATCGTCAACAGAATTGCAGCAATTGTGCCAAAAATTAAAATCTAATACTTTATAATTTAAGTACTCTAATAGTATGTAGAATGTATAGTGCTAAACAGAAAACAAAACATTTTATTTAAATATTTAATAATAGAGTTAGTGAACGCTATTTTTTGTTGTTGTAATTTAAAAAGGGAGATAAAAAAAGCACAAGATCAAATTGAAAATTTACCAAAAAGTATAACATAATTTATACAAACAAAAAATAAATGAAGCAAGTTGACTTTTTGTTCTTACTTGCAAATTATCTCTTTGACTGAATAAAGTTAAAAAAAAAAACATAATCTAACTAAACAATGAACTTAAAATAGTAGACAAATATATTATTTCTTAGACTATGCATACATGTGATAAAGTAAACACATAATAAAAATATCTTAATATAAAATGTTTAATTTTTTTTTCAAAAAATGTCATCATCAAATTTGCAGTTACTCGCAACAGCTTGGTTTATTTCTGATGAATTCACATCAAAATCTATGATCAGACGATATGTTGCGTGTAGAAGGTGAGATTTGTATGCCCGGATGCCTATGCCTATACTGCCCTCCTAAGCGAGAAGGTCGTATCTCAAATTAAAATATTTAGCGAAGCATGCTGAGAAATGAACAATTTTCTTAAGCTTTCGACTTTATTTATTTATTCAATTTCTTTATACTGTTTTTAAATAACATACGTTTTTTTTATTAAAAATTATCATCAGGTTTCAGAGTTTGAGACAAAACAAAAGAAGAAAAATAAAAAATCTCTTTTTACCTAGATAACCTACCTTTTGTCAACCATACATTTTTATATTTTACTAATTCTTCAATTTGAATAAATCTTATTAATACGTGAATTTAATTAAGTCTTTTAATTACAACAATACCTTTTACGAAATTAAATTTTATGAGATTTTGTTCTCCTATCCTATTTACGTTTTCAAATAATTAGTAATCTCTTATTACTTATTCAATAGGAAATAGAAAGCATCTATTCTTAGATGCAAAAGGACGAGAAATCATTCAAACAAATCTATACCGAAGATTCATTTTACATATTTGTTCATTGTTTGAATACGGATCGTTTCACACGACACTCTATATAAGACTATTCAAAAACTTCAAGGAATTTGAAGTAAATATCCCGAAGGTCAAAAACTATCAGAGACTCGGGAAAGCTAGATTTATTACTGGCTAAAGGCGGGAGTTCACAAACAAGTGGAACAAAAACTGAAGTCCCCTCAGAAGCAAATGGAGAATAGAGCTTTTGTAGAAACTATGAAATAACTATGAGGACTCCAAAGCCTAAAACAACACCTATTAGCAAAATTTCTTTTGGACATACTGCATTGAAAAATAACTTTAATCTTACGTCGGCAAACGAAAGTAAAACAGCAAAAAGTAATTCTCCCAACAAGATAGAAAAACGATCATCTTATGATGTTAGTTTATCAAAGGATAATACTGAAATAGCGACGGCTAAGTCCTTAATAAGAACCTGCTAGAACCTGTTGGAACTGTTGTATTCTACAAGGACACTTGGACGATCCTGAAGAAGTTCACGCCGTTGGATTATTCAACGGTATTGGCGATAGTCAAAAACTGCTAGGAAGAGTGAAGCATCCACAAAGCTTCTGAAACCATTCACTTGGCACTCATTAGAAGAGCAAAATGCTTCTATAGTTTGTCCTCTATAAATTGGCAGTACAGGCCTTATGGGGAAGCTTTTTCAAAATCAGTAGCGCGCCTTATTTGTGCACCATACTGAATTGAAAGAAACCCCATTTAAAAAATGTTTACCCGCCAATGATTTTTCGATCGCATCCGACATAGATCCCACAACGACCTGCCTAGCGTACAGTTGAATACGCACTGATTGGCTAATGCATTTCAACCCTCTTTTAACATCCATTCGAACAGAGATACATTTGTCAATTTGGTAACTCGTTTCGTATTTTTTATATTGAGTTTCTGTTGGGGAACTTTTGATTTTAGAGCTTAAAAAATACCTTTTATTGATGAAATGATAATGAGATATTGAGATGAGCATATTACTAGTACAAAAGTGTTATCGTGCAGTGTTTTTGTTGATCATGTTTGTGTTTTTTATGTGGGGAAAATATTAAAATGCAGTTACAAAAATGTAGGTAAGCTGTTGTCTTTAAAGAATTTATTTGCGTAGATTCTCGTGCCGGTCGGTCGGTTGATATTTCGTGTATATTTTTTCTTATTTGCGTAGATTTTTAAAGCGCGCGGGCGGTCGGTATTGATGTTTCGTGTACCTATTTTTGTAATTAGTGTTTTGAAATTAATGTGAAGTGAAGTGTTGTAAATATTACTTTTTTTAAAAACGTAAATTTATATTTATTTTTGTTATGCTTGTTTATTTATTTTGCTTGTTATATTAATCTTTATGAATAAATTCTTTATTTTTTGTTTGTTTTTTATTTAAAAGAGATTAGGCCTACTGGGGATACCCTTCAAAAACGCGCCTACTATCTTACCTTTTGGTGGTGTGGAAAAAGATAAATTTCATTTCATTTTTATAAATAAAAATTAAGAAAATAATTTCAATTAAAAAAGAAGAAAGGTAACCCTACATCATATTTTTTCAGTTTTTTCCAATTCAAAATGCTTACTACGGCAACCCTGTTAGAGCTTTTGAAAGAAGATAACCTTATGGAAAGCAAAGAAGTGCGAATGAGAGACAAACATCCCTATCCTCCCTGTACTGCCAATTTTTAGTGGACAGACTATAGATTTCGATTTAAAATCAAAACCAAAGGAACACAAAGATTTACGTTTTTAAACATCAAAACAATTGCATATGTAAATCATTTTTCTGCTTGGGCATTTCATATTTTAACAAGATTTGTTGATTAGTGTAATACACAAAGTATGAAGTGGAATATGTAATAAATCGTTTAAACGATTTCCAGTTTCATGTCAAACTACAGCCGGCCTGCAACATTTTTGGTCACAACATTTATATGCAGTTTGACATTTATTAACTAACACGATATCTTCACTCCAATTTTGTATTTATTTGTATCTTCACGTTTACAAATTTGGGAGAAATGGATTAAAATTTCAGTTTATGTTTCAAGGGTACAGTGACTTCTGAATCAAATCAGCTGTGTTTGCTTGTTCAATAGAAAACGAAATCCGAGTTCTTCGATATCCATCCGAAAAGCACAAAAGTGAATCGTTTACATCAATTTATGACAGGAATACATTGTAAAACTCCCCACACACACATATTCTTAAATGTAATTTAGTACAAAATAAGGAGTTCGAATAATTAAATTCTATTTATATCTACAGAAATAATTCATTTTATTATTTTAATTAACAATATCCTAAAACAACGTTGTAAAATGTGAATCGAATAAAAGTAAAAGAAATATTTAACTTGTTTAATTCTAACATTATCATCCTTAACATAATAGATAAACACAAATAAATAATAACTGATATTAAAAGCAAACACCATTGAGTTTGATTTTTCAACACGCCAATTGGTGTTGTATTTCTTTAAATTACTCCTTCCCAATCGAAAACATAATTATATTGATTTTTTTATGTAACAAAATAACCCGTAATTTTTGTTTGTTTTGTGAATACGTTTCAACTTTGTCTGAATACTGAACACAAAAGCTCTCTTTCGCTTAATACAAAGTAAACGAAAGGTTTACTCTGAACAAACGTGAAGCGAAATCCAAACCAAAAAGAAGATACATATTACCAAAATCTTTAATAAAACATCTAAAATAAAATTCAATTATTATAGAGCAGGCTTTAAAATGTACACACTAATTTTTACGATAGTTCATTGCTATGACTAAAGAAAGCTTGAATATGTCTTCTTAAATTCACATTCTTTAACGATGATTAATATAAAAAAATATAAACAGAAATTAAAACATCTACACAATACAATTATTTATGTTGTTCTTTTTGTTTCTTACAATCCTCACGTTAATGGGATGATGCTTGTGTCTAATTCTAGTTTTGGTTTCATTTTCGTTTCAAGTGGTTCTGTTTTTGTAGTTAAACTAGCTTGTGAGGTGGATGCATGTTTATCTAGGAGTTTGTCTTCTTCAGCCGTTGTATCTGCTACTGTTGAATTATTACTGATGTTGTTTTGAAGTTTTGGCCGTTTGTTCATTGACTTTTTAACTACTTTTGTATTCGAATTCATGTTTGGTTTCGTGTTCTGCCTTTGCCTTTTTTTTGAAGGGTTTAATTTTGTATTCGTCATACGCCTTTTGATAATTTTGTTTTTCTTCGGAGATGATTTGACCTAAAGAGATAGAGAAGTTAGTATTATCTATAATATTTATTATAATGAATTTTTTACAGGTTCTTTGTATTTTCCACCGATAAGTCCAGCACATTTCTCAGCGCCACATTTGCAGTTTTTCTTGTCGTTGCCAAGTAATTCGTCCCAAAAGTAGTTGAACGTAAGCTCCGAATTCTACAAAACAAATAAAACTGTGTTTTTAAGATACATATTTAAATAATTGAAGGAATAACCATCTCCGCTGACTTAATGCGCAACCAAATTAAAAAAATAATGGTGTGAGTACTGTACTTTGAAAGAACGCTTTCCTTAATAATGAATTTAAATTAAAAATTGAGCATGCTTGCAAATAATGCAAGTAGCTCACCCCGAGGAACACAACAAAAACTCATGAAGCTGAAAGGAATACATCATTCCTACACCACCATCGTGGGGGGGATTAGCATAAAAGCTATGGTTTGCCTGTGTTAAAACTTTTTTAAATCGAAGAAAACCACAGTCATAAACTTTTCACCAAAGAGGTTGTTTGGATCCGACCTTCCTTCGGTAATGGAGAAGGCGAAGAGGCTTTTAACGTTAATTTGTTTTATAGCTTGGAGAAAGCTTTCGATCTTTTCTTGAAGAACAATTCAAAAATTGCCCATATCAGTGAAACCAACACCCTCAACAGCATTGAAAAAAGGAGCACTTATTGACACTTAAGTGCAAGCCATTACGGTTCCTGGCCACCGATTGTAGTAGTGTAATAGTAAAGTGGTTGGATGACAACAGTGGACAAACCTCCGTAATTATTACCCTCACGACCCTCCAGAATGGGTGAGATCAAATGTGAAAATTGTTCTAATTTATCGGACTATGTTCCTTGAAGAAATCAGCAATTCAGTGATACCCCATAAATAGCGAAGATCTCACCATTCCTAAAGAAATAATAGAGATTCTGTACAGAAGCCACCCGAAGAATTCAACTGGACTGAGAATATATCAAATGTTGACTGAACAGACTTCTGCAGTTAATAAGGATCTTCCTGCCTTCTACAAATGAAACTTCCCAACTTAATGGACACATCGTTGATATGCCTAAAGTTGATATAGACCCATCTTTATTCTTTGGGACATGAGGAATATACTGTAAGCGCTAATACACCGAGGGCTGAAGATATTTGAACTTACAAGAACTTAGTTCCAGGTATGCAGTTTGGATTACGGGTAGGACTAATACATACACTTTTCTAGGAACTCAAAATTTTACATCGAAAACAGCCAAACTAGAACGATTTGTTTTCAGCACCTCCACATCCGGTCAGCTAAAACGTGAGAATGCTGATCTGATTCTTTGACGCATGTCAGATCAATGCAACCGTGATTACTGCATGGAAAAATAATGTAAAATTGCTGGGAATACCTCAACGAGCTAGCATACTTAATAAAACAAATTTACCGCATCCATCTTGTATTGCAAAAAGAAATGGACTCAGAAAGAAGACAAAGAAGACCATCACATCAACCTATATGGTTAAAGATAACAAATACAAACTGGCAGTGTTCGAGACAAAATCCTTAACAGATACCTATTCCTATACGGAAGAAGGTTTCTCAAACACTAAACTACTGAGAAAAAATGTTGTACTTATTAGCTAAGGTAATTTGCAAGCAGGATTTAATCCAACTCAACCGCAACACGGACATCGCATTCTACTCTGACCCATTAGCGTTTCATCAAAAACACAACAATGAACCCAATATAAAAAAAACTATTCTAATTATTTCAATCGATTTGGTTAGATCCTTTGATGCCACTACAAATTTGAGACCATAAGATACTTTAAGTGCTAAGCGAATTGTATTTTCAAGTTCAATTACTGTAATCATTAAATCGATGGTATGACTTGAAATTATTTGACTTGGTAATGAAAACAAAATCTTACCTTTGGAATATCTTTGATGGCAAACAATCCAATACGATTGAGACCGTTCACAGACCATTTCTGTGTTTCACAATTTGGTTCACAAGAATGGTTCATAAATCTAGCCAAATTGCCTTTCGGTCCGGCGTCGATAAAATTATCTTTTCCCAGTGTAAGAAAATAGAAATTCTCGTCGCGCTCCTGTTCCTTTTGCGCTATGCGCCGTCGGAATTCATCGTCATTTATAATCTCGCCTACATACTCTATTACAAAAGTGCCAGCTTTTATGGGCTCTAAGCAAATCAAACCAAAACCTTTTTCGTTCATGTATAAAGCTTCCACCTTTGGATACATTCTCTTCTCAAACATTTGGTTCTGGCAACGATCACCTGCAGCACAAAACTTAGGATTGCACTCGTGATAGAGAACTCGATTTAGACAGCCTGAATCTTGACCACAAGGATTTACGCTATTCTTATCGCACTCGCACTTGCTAACCTTTTCCAAATCTATTTGCAGCTTTACTGGTGGAACTCCGCGGTTTATCTTGATCTTTACGTAAGGTAACGGACTAACGCGCTGTTTCTTATCATTTGATTGCATTGACATCTTTTTTTCTTTGATAATTTCGGCTATGCGTTTGGCTTCCTGGATTCCTCTCATATAAGAGTGATCTAGACCTGCAAAGTTAAAAAAAAAATATAAATATTTAAAATACAATCTATTAATGAGATAAGACATACCTTGTTTATTATATTGGTTCTTATATGATTCGCAAGAATCACCTTCTTGATACAAATACACTCTCCTACGACTGATCCATCCATGATCATTGCTGCCAAAGAATCTGATGACGAACTCAGATCGATTACGGGATTGTTTTTTTATATTTAATGGCACTTCGGTGGGCGGAAGGATGATTGATGGCCACCAACGGAAATTCCTGAACTTTGCCCAAACCATTTCACCATAAAGAGGCATTCGCCCTGTTTCGCATTCTTCACATATGTAACCGTCTTCAGCTATGGGAATCTTTAAGCATTCTGCATGCACTGCAGTGGGACAAGTTTCACAGCAAACCAAATTACCACCAGCTACGCAAATAAAACACCAATTTACATTCAATAACTGGTCTTGTGTTACTTTACAATGTCTTGGGCAGATGATCGAAGTTACAGAGAGAAACTCAGAACCAGCTGGTATGCAAGTTGAATCCATATGATATGTACCTGGGCACTTGATGCACTTGACGAGTTTGGAGTTTTCGATGTGCAGATACTTTCCTTTTGGATCGTCAGAAACACACGTGTGACAAACATGTGCTGGACAACGTAGACTTTCTACTTTACCAGAAGATTTCGTTAGTTTAGCTTGAGGCCAGTACTTGAGGCATGATGGGTGATAGAATTTAGAGCATTGGTTAGTTCTGCATCGAGCCATATCACCCAGTGCGGGCTCATCCTTCTTGCATACGAAGCATTTACCAGGTTCTCCGGCAAAACACTCCTTACAAATGACTGGTATTATCTCTTTTTGTAATAAAGCTTCGTCTTCATAATCTCCGGTTATATGCACAAATGGCAAAGATTTTTTGGTGTGATTTCCACTGCAACCGGCATGCACCCATGTCTGGCAGTTCATCGAGCACTTTACTACCTCCTCGCCTTTAAGGCATACTTTACATATAGGTTCTTTTGAAACATCTCTAAAGAGGTATTTGCTATCCAACTGAAAGATGTCATCTACTACTTCATCTATGGGTCGGTTGAATGGTACTTTTGGCTTGGGTTCAATCGACTTAACCGGTAACTGCTGCTCATGACTCTGAACTGGTGTCGAAGGCAGACTTCTTTGTATTGAAATGTTGCGAATTCTTTGGGAAAGACGTTTAAGGCCGCCGTTGGATCTGCTTTGAACTTCTAACTTATGGCGCAAAGAGACATGTTTGACAGCCCACAAATTGCGAACATTAACCATGAATTCAGAATTTAATTTCGGATCGTTTGAGTTTTCCAAAATAAACGATCGCATTGCGGAAGCAAATTTTTTAAACTCAATATCATTGTAGATAGTATCATTTTGTATTAGTTCAATTTCAGTGCTGACAGTGGTTTCATTTAGATTGGCATTGGAGTTCACATCTAAGTCATCCATAAATGAGGATCTTCTTGTATTGTGATGGTTTAGTTTTATTCTTTTTTCGGAGTTTTTAGGTCCCAAAGGCGAGAAGGCTGGACTGACCGGGGTCGGAGACCGATCCCGCTTAAGAGAAGCCTGTTTCAGGTACAAATTGTCATTGGAGTCAAACATACTGCAAAGGTCTGACGTTGAGGAGGTTATGATTGACTGACGACGTTTCTTTTCTAAAGTATTTGAGACCCTGTAAAAAGTAAAGTTGTTTCAAATAAATAAATAGAAGTATTTTTTTTTTGAGAGGATAAGCAACATAGCTGGATTAAACTAATGTTTGGGAAGATTGATTCTAATATATAATATGATGCTCTATCAAGTTTTTTTGAAACTGTTATAAAATATATTAATTTTACATGGTTTTGCATCCGCCTTAATATGTTACTTGGTTTCTAGCTGCCTTATTAATAAAATACAAACTATAATTTTAAGTTCAATTTTCAAGAAAACTAAACCATGTATTACTAACGCTCTGGAACCAAGTGGTACAGTAAATAATTGCCTTTAAGTTGAGTGTGAAAAAATTTTAATCCATGGCTTAGTTAACTCAGAAATAGACTTAAAGTTACAGTTTATTTTTTATTAATAAGGCTGTAGAAGTGTTAAAATACTTGAAACAGTTTTACTGGAATGCTTCCATTTTGTTTGTTATTATAAATAATTCGATTTTTTCTATATCTGTCTATTTGCATGCTAAAAAAAACCATTTGGCGTAACTTACATTTTTTAATTGAATTGGCATCGTGATGAATAAATGGAAACACTAGAGTTGCCTCCTAGCCAACACAGTGACTCCAATCAGTCGGGTTTACTAAGCCGGCTTTGCAACACTTAAAACTTCTAGGGCTAATATATTTGTAATCAGAGCATCCATATTTTGGATTTAAAAATATAATTGCGCGGAAAAAGCAAAATCCAAAAACCGATTTTTACTTTGAGCGCGTCTGGCAAGCACTTTGCAACAGTTAAAACTTCTTTGCAACACTTAAAACTCCTCGTGCTAGTCATGAATGCCTGAACTGGATGAATGTTAAACAAAGGCTGACTTATGATGCCATGGTTTTCATTTTCAAAATGCGTAACGGATTATTACCTGAGTATATATCTGAAGGAATCTTGGAAGTTTCTGATGCGCAGCCATATAACTTAAGAAACAATGACAACTTAAGACCAGAAAGATGCCGTCTAAGCAGTACCCAACATTCCATATTGTTTGACGGTATCAACTATTATAATAGTCTCCCGAGTGCAGTGAAAAATGAAAGTGGAATAAATCGATTTAAGAAGAAACTTATCCCTTTTATCAAAAATAATATTTTTTAAACTTCCATCAATTTATAGCCAATAATACAAACTTAATATTAAAATGTGATTTTTGTAGCTGTTAATTTTAAACTTTTTAAACTAATAATATGGCTTTTTTCTTCATAACCATAGGTAGGGCAATATGTAGAGCCCAATCTATTGCAATGCAAAGATGGGTACTCTTGGCTCAAGCCAGGATGGTATGCAGAAACTCTATAATAATAATAATAATAATATATTCGTAGTATATTCAAGAAAAAAAGTTGGGCGTAAAAAAGCAAAATCCAAAGTCAATATTTTTGCTATTTTGAGCGCGTCTGGCTGGTAACTTCTGGGACTCATATTTTCGTCATCAGGGTTTTTTACTTAATGATTATGAGTTTGTTTCAGGTGGGCCAAATAAGAAACGATAAAGTTGAAAAATCTATTTTTTGATATAATATTTTTCACGTTTGCCCCCACTTCCTAAAGCCAGACTGTGTTCACCACGGCAAGACATTTCCATCAACATTTTTCGGTAATTTTACACACCCAAAATCTGCTGCGGGCTCTTAGACTATTAGAGATAACCTGCTTTTGTTTTCGAAAAGGTTAAAAGGTTGCCCCTTAAGAATGGATTATATTTAAAAGGCAATATCATTTATAAACATAATGCAAATTTCCTGTCTGAACTGGTAAACCATAAGAAAACCAGGCAAGCGGAAAGGAAATGTGACATCTGAAATTGAAGTATGAATTTCAAAAGAAGGATTATTGTTCAAGATGGCGAGGATCTCATCTTTGTACAATTTGTATGGAAAGGAAGTCGGTAAACATAATACGGGTATTGAATGATATCTACAATCGGTACCTATAGAAGCCAAAGACTTGTTTCTGAATTATAAGAGAGAACGTTTGAAAACTATCTGATGTTACAAGTCTCTTATTACGAAAAATTTATCACGCCAAACAGAAAAGGTAAAAAAACATAAGAGTATGGAATGGTATTTTTCTGTCATTTACTTAAAATGTTATAAATTTCACAATTTCTGTTTTTTAAACTTGAGTTGTATGTTTTTGTTTAATATGGTACAGATTTATGTTTACTAGTACCGAGTTAATAATCGCGAAAACTAAAAAATGGAGTACGGGTGCCTTTTCAATAGACCTCAAAATATGTTAATCTTTTGAATAACTCAAAGTTGCAGCAACTGTATGTGGTATATAAAATGCTTTATCTCAGTCTCAAATCTCATTTGTTGGAGCTAATGCTCTCATTTTGCTGAGCTAATTTCAGTTTTTGTATGAAAAATAAAATCATTTTGAATACGAAAGTTGGCATAAGTTAAGAAAAATGAGATTTCAGACTGAGATACAGGTCACATACCACTATGTGTTTTTCTGATAAGGTGCTGGCCATAAGATAACAAATCTTAACCGAAAACTTACAAAATGTAGGCATATTGATGGTTCGATCAAAACTTTAACTACTAACTTTAAAAGTGAATATGACACTAAGGCCCATTTTTTTAGTGCGAGATCATCCCAGGGTTAGAGTTAACCTCAACTTAACTCTGACAGCCAGAGTTAACATCAACTTGACTCTGACAGCTTTATTTCTGTTTGTTGTTTGTGTTACGTTTTCACCGAAAATTACATGTTTCGATAAACATGCCACCTTTACTATGTGATTTTCAATCAGAGTTTGTCCTTTACTGAAAAACTGCTTCGAAAGTTAACTCAATATTAGTTTATTCTCGGGATAAACTAGCTCTGAGCTTAAATCATGGTTAACTCAATATCGAAAAATTGGGCCGCTCTCGATAATTGCATAGGCAGCCGCACTCTTATCATGAGGGTTCATATGTAAAAAGATGAGTTCAAGCTTTTACTCCCTTCTTCTGATAACTTTCTTATCAGAAAAGTGAGTACAAACATGAACTCATCTTTTCCAAATGACCCAATGAGAGTCGAAAAAAAATTCTTTATTTTTTTCTCACGAATTTTCATGCTTTTGATTAAAATTGCAAAGTAAAAGCTAAAGTATATAAAGTATTTAACGGCAATCAATACGTCCTCGGAAAGAAAGACGTCAAAAATCATTGCAGCCTTCAATTAGGCGCCCCTGATTTAAGTACATGTGAAAAGTACATTCAACCTTTGCACTTCTGATAAGCTTTTGTTAGCCGAAAATTTTGAAATGAATTTCCATAGTTGTAAATGTACGTTGTTTCCATAATTTAATAAATTTATTCTCAATTTAATTTTAAAATGCCTTTTTTACGTTTACTCGCCTCGAAATTCGATCCTGTTTATCAATTATTTCTTTTTAAACTAATTTAATATAAGAGGCACAAAATAAATGTACTTACTTTACTTCTTCCAGAATTTGAAAAAAATGTTCCAATCGTTCCTCCAAGCCAACCTTTTCAATACGGTCAGCTTCTCTGACTGCTTGATTCCAACTGTTTTCTGATTTTTTGGAAACTACAAACACTTTATGCTTTATACTCTTATTGCCATATTTATCTAAAGCTTCATTCTTTTTCTTAAGAAAGCCATCTAAACCATTGTAGGTCATCAAGTTATCTTTTTTCACCCAGCTGCGTCGACCATTATCCGCAAAAAATCGCACATGAATCATTATGTGTTGATTTTGTCCCTGATTCTCGTTGTAGGTGATCGTCTTACCAGATGGATCGGGACACACCATGCACGGCCAATAGGCAAACGTAAAAATTTGACCCCAGTATAAATCCCCTGTCTTAATGGACACCCAGTTCAGATCGTTGTCCAGTGATGATCCTTTAGCACTATCAACGGAATAAGTTGAAGGCGATTTGAGCGAGAGTAAATCTTCGCTGGAGAATTTTGACTTTGAGATCAGCAGTTGTTCATTGTTATTATCTTCTAGTTCCGGGTTAATAGTAATTGGTTCGGTAGTGTCTTGCTGATTTGTTATTTCTTCTGAAATTTTATAACTTTCCACAGTTCCAACTGGAATGGTGTTTGTTTGAGCTTCTTCATTTGCTTGGCACGGGGTCTCTGTATCATTTTTCGAAGCCAGAACTTCACGATTAATTGAATTTTGAATAAGGTCTTCTTCTTTGTGATTTTCAATGCAAACATTCTCTTCTACTACCGTGGCAGTGTCGTCATGTTTTTGCTCCAGGTTATCAACAACTTCTATAACCTGTTGAAGTTATTAAAGTTTTAATAAATGTTTACCTTATTTAATTTTGATTTAAGAAAGACAAAACGCCCACAATTGATATATCTACCATAGAGAGTTAAATAAAAAAAATCTCCTTGGGGTCTTCTGACCCAACCCCAATTAAATGATCTTGAATAAAATGTTTTTATTTATGTATAAATTTATATCTTTATTTGGAAACCGACGAATTTCCAATCATAGATCAATTCCTCTAAAATAATGGTTTAAACACTACCTATCTAGGTCAACGAATTTGTGTATGCCAAAATCTTTGAGAACTCTTGAAAGTGTGTGATTGCGAAAGATTCGTACCATAAAAACTTTTATGCTCCAAAGTAGCAGAGAAGTCATAACGTGGCAGCAAGGAGTCAGCAGCAAACTGCTGACCACAAGGTATGGGTGATAACTTGATAACTGTTGGAAGCAAATACAAAGTAGAATTTAGTATATTTATTAGAAAATACCAGCAATTTTAGCTGCTTTTCGTCATTATTGAATATGATCGTTGCAGGTCTTTCTAGCTTGTATGAACTTATGGAGGTTTTCCCCAGTGCGGTTGTGCATGTGACTTAGTTCTCTCTACTTAATAGACACTTTCACCTCAAATCGAACTACAAGTTTTCTTTTATTTTAAACTTTTTCATTTAGCTGAAATAAAAAATCAAAGATAACAAAATAAAATAGCCGTTTTCTCAGTACCTATATAAATAAATGGCACGACTGCTTTTGCGGCAAGTTTCCTGAGGTGTTAAAGAACAAACGTAATATACGAAGAAATCGTATGAAATTTTGTAGTTCTAAATCCATTTCTTACAAAGCTTAAAACCTAAATTAAAGTATGCACAAAATTTTCTTTATTAATTATGAGTTTACGAAAATAAAATATTCAATCTATTTTTTTTAAATAATTCGAAAATGTTTTTCTTAAAAAAATGAGTATGCATGTTTTTTTAATTTAATTTATTATACATTCAAACCAAATTTCATAAAAACCGGCAACATGTTGTTGAAATTTTGAATTTACAAAAACAGTTTTTTTGAAAACGATTTAAAACTTAACAACTAAATTTTTGAAAAATATTTTTATGCCATGTTATTTAAAATATTTAGAACAATTCAAGTATAGAATTTTGTTCAAATCGCTTCAGCCATTATCAAGATAACAGAAATTTGAAAATACCGTTATATGGCAGGTACCGTTAAACAATTTTTTTCGAAAGTTTGGTGTTCACTTTTTGATAGACTTTCTACACCGTATTACACATGTAAAATTTGGTTTCAATCGTAAGTGCCGTTTTCGAGAAAAACAACATTTTCGATAACAGTTTTATGGTAGGAGTTATTTTTAGACTTACAGTGACCCACAAAAAATTCTCTGGGCGTATTACCCTAAAAACTATACCTACCAAACTTGAAGTAAATCGGTCCACCCGTTTAGGCTGTAGGTGCCGAAACAGACAGACAGACGGACAGAGTTGCCGTTAGGTCATGTTTGATAGTTATTTCAAAACGAAACAACGAATTCGTTTGATGTTTCGTGTTACCAAACACAGCTAATAGTTGTGGGATCCAAAAAACGAAGGAATCGGAGGAATCAAAGGAATCGCAAGAATTTTTGTGGGACACAGCAAACCAACAAAAAACCCTCTGATATCTTCGATTTCTCAGTTTTGTTGGTTCCTAATGATTAATGAATATTAAATACGTAAATCAATTGCAGATGGCTGGCAACTAGTAACAAATTGCGGGTTCATTTACAAAAAAAAAAAAAAAAACAACAAAAACTACTTGAAAACTAAAATTATTTTGATTAAACTTACATAATTGTTTAGACGGAATTCCTCTTCACCATCATCAATGATAACTATTTCATCTTCTTCAATTGCAGAAGAAGCATCAGCCTTATTGGTTTGACTTTTTTCGGCCTCATCTGATTGACTTATTTCAGTTACATTTGGAGTGAAAACAACTGCTGGTGTGATATCAATCTGTGCTTTATTCTGATTGCATGAAACTTCCATCATCTCGACGTCTTCATCGATTAGAACAAAATTTTTGCAAACTTTTTCTGTTGTTGGAACAACATCATCACCCCAAACTAATGGGATAGCCTCTTTTTCTTCAGTTGTAATAGGAATTTCAACTTTTTCTTTATCTACAGTTGACAACACTTCATCGTTCACGACTGAAATCACTTGAAGAACTTCATCCTCATCAACATCTATAATTTGTAAGATGTCATGTTCCGGTCTTGAAGCATCAAACGCTTCTTCGATGTTTGTGTTGGTGCAGATGTTGCCAATCGTGACTAAATCGTGGTTTAGTTGCTCCAAGCGCACAACACAATTCTTCTTTTTGTTTTGAACTTCTTCCAGCTTATCAACTTCTGTTATACAACCATTCGACAATAGGGAAATATCATGCATTGGTGAATTGGGTAGTGATTGAACAGATCCATTTTTGCGAAGAAGTTTTTCGATTGGTGATTCGAAATGATCATTTCGCTTGGAAGACACTTCCGGTGAGGATTTTGGAGAACTGAGACCACTGCCCGATGTCATACGACGCACACATCCAATAAGACTGTCATTCGACCGAAAATACGAAGTGCAACCTTCTGAATCATTAAGCTTAGCTTTCCGAAACTTTGTCATACGTTTTTCTGATGATGTTGGCGTTCTAAAGCCAATGTATTTGGGGCTCAAATCAGACTGTAGAAGCTCCAAAGGGTTTTTTCTTTCTGGAAACAGAAGCATTTGATGATTTAACTTTGAGGCAACTTTTGGATTTAACTTACTTCTTGGCGTAGATTTACCACGTTTGTCACTATCATTATTATTTAAGCCTGAGTTTGTATTTCGTGGCGGGCTGAAGAAATCGAGTATACTTTTATTGTTCTCATTCCCCGAGGACGGACTAGCACTAGAGTTCTTTTGTTTCCGAATAAGAGGTCTCGATCTTATTTTACCTGATTGAGGAGATTTAACCCGTATAAAGTGCGTTTTGATGATTTCTTCAAAATCCGCGCCGAACTTACCTTCAGTTGATTTCATATTGTACAAAAAAAAGGCTGTTTTGAGCGGGAGACCGGATTAGAAAATCAATTTCTATTGTTGAGCACACATCTATCGAATGCCAAATATTTTGGCGCCAAATTGTTACCGCGACGAATATGTCAGTCTTCCTGTCACAGGCTCACAGGTAAAAAAAAGTGGTTTCGGTTTGGGATCTCACTTGTCTGGCAGTAGGGTTTGAATTATTTTGATTTATATTTCCAATCCACTCGATCAAAGTTTAAGTAGAAGATATTTGAAATAAAACAAACAAAACAATTGATTTTTTTCATTTGGAGATCTTTTTTAATGGGATTCAAGTTACTTGATTGAGTTTAGTTCTGAGTTGAAATGAGTATTATGACAGATTAGTTATGAGATTCAATAATGTTTATCACCATTTTAATGAAGGTATGAATTGTGAACAGAAAAAATTATGAATTTGCTAACCAATGTTTTATTTGATGAAATTTTGCACAACTAACAACAAAAACCACGAACACGAAGGTATACAATGGCTGAATTTTCTAGTTATGAGAGTTGGTAGAACTGGGCTGAATGACAGCAGCTGCAGCTGCCAAATAAAGATTTAAGGGGGAAACATGTGTAATTTTTTTATATAATATTCTAGTACAAATTTTGATATAAAACAGAAAATTGTGGAAATTTTCGTTCTGATTGACCACACGTTATCAACTTGTAATCCTCCGTCTCCTCCCGTAGAAAAAAAATTTTACACGCGCTTTTCTATACATGAATACGTGTGAACAGCAAAATGCAAAATTGTAAGAATGTATGGTCTAGCCAAATTTGACAGTCCCATTTAAAATGCAAGGGCACGCATACAGAGTTAAATCTCTGCAGTTTTGAAAGTTTGTGGGCAAAAGTGGGTGGAGCCTCCTGAGTTGATGTTATATTTATTTATTATTCTATGCGGAGCAACAAAGTTGCGTGAGCGGGACTGACTACAGAAAGGGAGTTAAAATCCCTTGAACCCGCGAAGCCACGAAGCTGGAAACCCAGGTGCTTTGAAATGTCATACTTTGTTGGTTTTCTATTCATTTCGACGAAAATATATTGGATACCATAAATGCTACCCCAGATAACAAGAAAAATACATACATGAAAAATAACCGGTAAAAACGATACCTATATGAAATTTGCAATTAATGTATATTGAAAATTTCTATAGAAATTACTGGGGTTCCAGCTCACGCACTCTACAATCCCTTATTCACCTTGAATGAGTGTATGTAAATTCACTTTTAATTTGTAAAATTATGACTTTTCATTTTACAAAAAAGGTGATTTTGGTCTGATGCTTTCAACAGTATAATTTTAAGAAATATTTTTTTAAAGGAAATTTAATTCTCTATAACTTGGAAGATATGACGGAATGTTTGATGGAAAATATGGGGAAAACACAATTTTTTGTAATTTCCCTACTCTGCGATGTGTACAGTTCGGGAACGGTTGGGAATTGAAAAAAACGAATATAACAAAACTTGTAGAACATTTTATGGGCTTCAATGTAGTCTCAAAAATTTTTTCTCTATGCACTGTATGCACTGTGCACTCATTTCTATACTTGCTTTTAATAGAGTGTAGCCAAAACGACACTGAGTGCAGCAAATGACACTCAGTGCAGCTACAACAACTGTCAAAATTGAGCAAAACGAACACTGCGAGTGCTACACTGACACTGAGTTCTACACTGGCCGAGCAAAACGAAATACATACATAAGACAGATTATCAAGAACTGTGGTTAATTCATCAGTACCTTTTACCACAAAAACCGTTCGCCGTTAGAAATTTGCATCCCTGATCTATTTCTGCCTTGTAAAAAAATTGTCAAACAAGTCGAAGGTAGGTAGCATAGCATAGGAAGTTGAGCGAAAAAAATCCTCGAATGAATATTATTGTGTTCTTATGGAAATAGCAGACATTATAAAATTGTTTTAGATCAAATCATTATATTGTGCAATTTTCTAATAAAAATACTTGATAAAAATATAATAATTGTAGCCAACAAATTACCAATTGCAACGGGCAAGGGTTAATAACATACAGGGAGCTTATGTGCCAGTATATATAGGTACTATAGCTTGTGCACCATGTAAGATGGATAAAGTTAAAGTAGGTACCTTCATTACATCCCAACACAACCCAACCCATGTCGTGGGGAATTATTGATCAAGCCAAGCTTTTACGAAGAAAAAGTTAACGTGCGCAATCCAATCCACACCAACTTTGCTCTGCATCGTTTAAGTTCGGTTGAGTCATATGATAGCTACGAATTTAACTTTGTGGGATAAGATACGCCAGCAATCTAGCATACCGTCGACTCTGTAAGCCTCAGCGGTTAGTAGTTTCAAACCGTCGGTTCAGTTAGTGTCGTGCATACAACCGGGCAAGGTGAACGGAGCCAACTTGAAATTAAAAGTATCTTACTTACACTTTACACACAATAATTCCGCAAAATTTCCTCTTTATTTTCTTTAAAATTGTTTTGGGTTCCGATACCCAAAATACTGGTTTCCTAACCTCTCTATAGTATACACCACATAGTGGTCGATTACGCTGCCTGAACACATTGCGCTGCTCAAAGTGAGGTAAAAATACAAAAAAAAAACAAATATGCAATCGTTGTTAGATACTTAACACTTGCATATAATACCACCACCGCTTATTGCCGCGATGGTTTAAATCCAAAAATGGAAATTTTGTTTTAAAAAATAATTAAATTTCTGCTAACATTACATAAAAATAAAAAATCGGGCAAATAATAAAAAAAAAAACAATTCGACCTACATAATTGTTGGAAGCAATTAAGCTGACTTGACATTACTATATGGCATGCTAATGACTATACATCATCGCTGTGAAAGATTATTTAACAATTTAAAAGTGGTCTTGTTTTTCTTCCTTGCTATACCTACGAAGCTATTGTAAGACGGACAAGGCGTTGCAGATGGCTAGATAGCTTTATTGTGCTTCTAGAGTTTGTGTACTTTCCGATGTTTGCAAATGCCAACCGTTATTTTTGTTTGTCGCATACCTTACATATGCATATACTAACGTATCTAGTGCAACAAAAAGAGTGAATAATTAAATTTCAAAACGTTTTTTGTGCGATAGTTTTATATTTACGCAATTTTTGTTTCCAGTTTTGGATAAAGTTTTGCAACTCTAGAGTAATTTAAAGATATTTTCGTTGTCAGAAGAGATGATATCCTAGTATAATCATTACAATGTGTTTAATATGCAAAAAAAAACTGTGTGTATTATGTAAACAATGTTAATTTCAAACGTGGTTTATGCTTGTAAAAGAAAAAACAAAACAAAAAAAAAAAAAAAATTAAAACGAAAAGTTGATAGTTTGCACTGTGTTGAAATACAAACTGTGGTATGGACGCACCATCACTTTACCACAAATCAAGAGACCAAACTAAAGAAAAAGGCAATGAAGAAAATATATAATAATAATAATTGTTGTGCAATTTATAAAAAAAAATAAAACAATGAATTGAGTATTCATTAAATCATTTATTGGATTTCATCAAATCGCAAGTTTTTAAATTTTCTTAATAATAGTTCTAAAATAAAAGTGAATTATTTATTCGTAGAAATAAGAAATTTAGTTTTTTTTCCCGTTATTGATTCTCAATGCGACAACTTTACAATTTAGTTAGGCTTTTGTTAACAAAGTCAAGTGGAAATGTGCCACGACAATTCTATAGGAGAAATTTATTTGTATTTATTATTTTAAAGATCTTAAATCACTTTGTGCAATGAATGCAAATGAATGCGATGTTAATCTTTCGAAGTTCAATAGCTTTTTGATTTATTTTTTTTTTAAGCTTGTTAAATTATTATTTTAAATATCCTGAACCTTTTTTCATAAAGTTATTTTTTTTTGGTCAGAAGAATTGCATTTATACATACTCACCCATTTAGTTAGGGTGACTTGGTAGAAATGGCACACACAAAATAAGATTTACTTTGGGTACAATAATTTAATATAAATTTAATATAAACGCATTGTTGAGAAAAATCGTAAAACAATACCTATTATAGATTTGTTCTACGTCTATAATAATAATACACAAATAAAACAGGTCTAATTTTTTTATTTTACTGCGGAATAAGTTTATGGAGTCGAATTGACTCTGGTTCTTAGGGTACGGTCTTGTTCAAAATTTTTCATTTTCGTAAAAAGGACAGCGGCATCTTGAAGAAAAGACTGTTAAAGAAATATTTATTTAAGTTATCCCCTTCAACTTTCTTATAAGAAGCTTTATAAAGATAGTACTACAGAATGCTCACATCCTGAAGCCATCTTCATACCAGGCCCGGGACTTATAAACCCACCATCGTAATCTTCCCTCAAAAACGGGTTCTTTCGATGTATGTATAACAAAACAAATGCTTTCCGAAATTCAAAATTTCATATTTTCATATTAGTGTTAAAAGATCCCATTTGATTTATTTAATTTATTGCTTATAAAAGAATGAGTCCTTGTGTCATTAACACCGACCATTTTTGTTAGATATCCTTATTGTAAATTTTGACAAAAATTCTACGTTGGGTATTTTGTAAAAAAAAACTTCGACAATAAGGCAAAACTTTAGTCTCACACAAAGCCTAAAAGTCATTCAAAGTATGAGCTACCACCAGCACATCGAGATTATGGAGGAGAGATGTCAAGTGCTTTGGGTTGGCAATATGATGGCAGACTACAGATATGGAACTTGCAAAGAGACCTTCCAGACAAAAAACTCCATAAAAATTCCCCAATAAAACGTTTTTCTCAACTCTTATTCTCTTATTATAAAGAAATAATCACTTGTTGCGAAAAAAGGTGTTCATCTAAATAGTTTTAGGGGAGTTTTAAGAAATTGTCATTTCTATAGATTTCGAAGTGTTGTTTTTGAATTTTCACTTTGTCACCTCGATAATTTAAATTATTGGTATTTGTTCTAATCTCATGAATCGCCTTTTCAGACCAAACTCCCTTATCCATATTATATGTATGTAAAGAAAAATAAATTTCAAGAAAAATAAAAAAAAAAGATTCAGCCGATTGAAGTTTCACCATTGTATATAAATTTCTATAGTACAACCATGGAGCAGCGCCATCTAAAGAAAGTTGTGAACCGCACATTTGGAGATTCTTACATTTACTAAGTGTCTATTCTGTTACCCTAACAAAAGTCGTCAACAAAGCAAATTAATAATATACAATGTATTTTATTGGCTCTAAAATCCATATTTCCTTGACAAGAGTTGTAAACAAAACAAAAATCATATATGTTTACGACTGTTATCAGGGTTACAGAATAGACAACTAGTAAATGCACGAACCTAAAAATGTGTTATTCACAAGTTTCTTAAGATGGCCAGGCGGTGATTATTCAGCATGAAAATACTATAGAAATGTATATACAATGGTTTCACTTAATATTCTGATCATGAGTAGCCTTTGTGCGATTGGAAGTCTAACAAAAAAAAATGTGTTCGAATAATTTCACTTGCTGTTTATACATATATGTGATGTATTATGCTTTGTCAATCAGAAATGTAAGCATTGTTGTAGTACATAAGATTCAGAATGACAAAGTGAGAATCCACAAGCAATGATCAATAAAATCGCTTAAGGTGGAGAAATTTACATTGTACAGTACATAGAATTCGATGACTGAAAGATTCTCACAATTTTTCGTACTTAGAACTAAATTAATATGTTACTTTAAAATATTGTAGATTGTAAGAACTAAGATCAAACAAAGTTGATGATGATATATTTTTGTTTAAACCAGTCCTCTCTTATAAGAAAACATGAAACTTTTATTTAATTTAACTTGAAACAAATTTTTTAATACAAACAAAATTATAGTTCAGAAAACAGAAAATCGGAAACAGGAAATGGAAACAAAATATTTTAATTGTCCAAACTAATCGACGGACAGTGATGATAACAATTTTAACAAATAATAATAATAATGAAATGACCAATTAATTGCAATAATTATCGCATAAAGGTCCAAACAAATGTTTGCTTCTATGAAAATAAAAGATTAGACAATTTGTAGTTAAATATTTTTGTATTCTAAGGCTGTTTTTGAAAGGTTGTCATATTTTTTTTTTCTTTATTCTACTCTTTTTTTCAATTTCAAGTTCTTACGAAAGAAAGAATGAAGAAAATAAGACAATTCGGTTTTATTGCCTTGACTTTTTCTTGAACTCTACTAGCCGTAATTTCATTCAAACATAGCCAATCTTACGTAAGAAGTCTTTAATCTGTTTAGTTTTTGTTGCATACTTGGTGCTTGGGGAGAACTACCTCACCGACTGTTCAAGCACTCAGTGACGTTAAAAAATTATTTAAAAAACTATTTTAATAAACCACAAAATTAATTAATTAGTTAAATAAATTTATAAGTATATAATATATATGTATAGGTAAGGTATACTTAATATGTATATACCGAAATACGTCTTATTTGTTTACGTGTTTATTGTCGAAATACGTAAATATTATCAAGATAAATCTTGTTTTATGAACATAATTATTTATGCATATATGTAGATATTACTATAGAAACATTGTTAAGAATATATTTTGAAAAAGTTGAAAAAGTATTACCTGTCAGCAAATAGAATGCATAATTAATTTGGTTAATGATTAAGTAAAAGTATTAAAATAAAAACTAAATTAATCATTTCACGAATGCAGGGGAAACACTAGAATGTTGTTGTTTGTATATAGTGTTTATATGTCGTTTTTATAAATTCTTTATACACCTGTGCCTTTAGATATAAATGCAACTAGCTAATAATTTCATCGATGCTTGTTTCATGAGAATATCTCTTTGAATTGACCTTTTAAATAAGTTTTGTGCTGCTTGAAAATTGTTTCTTTAATTTTTAAATATATAAACAAAATAAATGCATTATCCTAGAAATATTCTTATAAAAGAATTAGTCCTAAATACCTAAATATGTGTAAAATTAGAAAACAGAGTATATCTCTTGGAGAGATAATAACAACTTGTTATATGTATTTCCAAAATCAATGAAAAGTAGGTATTTAATTTATTCAGAATGCATGTATTCAAAATTTTGTTTGCATCAGTCTTAGAAAAAAATTGTAAAACAATAAATAAAAAAAAAATTGAATTGTCTGTGTTCCGGATCAAAATTATAGAATGGGGAATTAAAAATAGCGTCGAATTTGATGCATATGTGCCACAGAACACAGTCAACATTTAGTAAAATTACCACAAATATTTGGTCGACTTTAGAAGACATTTTTTTCCCCAAAGACCGTGGTGCTATTTATAATTCTAATATCTCCGCAGGTGCTTCTATAACATATCTGAGCTTTCTGGACAGAATTATGAAAAGGGATTTAAAATTGATATATATAGGTTTATATTTATATAGGTGAAAAGACTACAACGGAAACATTTGTCACCAAACATTGTCTTTTTTGATTTTGTCAATACTTTTATGAAGAGTATTTGAAGAAATAGCATTCCTTCGCTGCAACAATTCAACAGTAATATTCTCACTGAAAGATAGTATTTTTTTTTAGCCGAACTGCACGAATGTGTTCAATTTATCTGTCACATCGTGATGCTCAGACATTTAGAACCAATGTATATCTGTGTTAAATCCATATATTATGGGTATTCATAACCCCTTAAGTTCACGCGAGTGTCTCACAAAAATAAAAGTCTCATTTAATAAGCGTTGGGACAAGGAAGGGGTAAATGACATTTGCCTTTGCAGTGATATGAACTCATTAATTCACTTACATCTTTCGATTTTTCGTTTTAATTAACCTCTTTATACTAAAAATTAATGGGATAAATCACAAACAAGCACCGTGAAGTTAAGCGGACAAGATATGGAAATTCAAGTTTTCGTGTGACATCTTTTTTTTTGGAAAAAAAAGAAAAAATCAAAAATGCATTTGCTCCCTTCTCCCCCCCAACGCTTAAGTTGATGTTTTACGAAATTAGACAGCAGCAGCAATAACCTTAGTATTTGAATACATTATTCAGAGATAATTACCAAGTTATTGAACCAAATCAAGGGAATAAACTCTTTATTTGCGTCTGACTGAAGAAACAGGTAAATTAAAAGTAAATTTAAGGTCTTGACGATGACAATCAACTTACAGATGATCTTTTCATAATTAGAAACAACTAACTCATATCAGACAGACATTAAAGAAGGCAACAATTGCAATTTATTGTAATTATCTTGTCTGATAAAATAAAATAAAAATAAAAATAACATCATAACTACCTACCTGCATTATGCCGTGATTGAGAAATTCTTAAAAAAAATAATAGGCGAGGTATGTGAACGTTAAACAGCTAAATAATTAAATTTAATTTTATTCTAATTGTTTCTGTCAATGAAATGTTCAAGTGAATTGCGTGCTACAAAAGCCAAGCAATCCGTTCACGAATAATTGTGTAAACACTTCCTTGGCAATCGCTGACATTTTGAAATGCTAGTTTAACTGCGATGCTTCAAATGTGATATATACGTGATGTGGACCAATGAGCTCAATTAAATGTTTATCAAGATAAAAATATTCATTTTGAATTTTATTTGTTAGAAGTTGCATGTAACATTAGTTTGCGAAATAGAAATAATTATTTTACTTGGTCTACAGAGATTTCCTGAACAACTTAAATAATACTACTTGTTGTACCTTAGAAAATGAGTGTTTAATAAGAATCATTTTAGATGTTTGATATTGATAAATAAATACTTGAAGCAATTTCATACCGGATTTACACACAAACAAAAGAAAAAAAATCTATAAACATTTATGGCAAAACAGGATTTAAAACATACATTTTTAGTTGAAGTTTATTTTGTTTTTGTTTAACAAAACATGTTCATAAAAACGATTACCTATCAAACTGCGAAATAAGTTAAATAGGTATATAAAGTTTCATTCGAATGTATATAATTTTGTAGCTTCCAAGGACATTGTATTTTAAAATTTTTATTTTCATTTTTGTACGAAGAAAATACATCGAAATAACAATAGGGTTGCTCCGGGTTCAGAATCTATTACACACATAATGTAGGTACATACCATGTATTTCTGGCCGATTATACTTCCAGCGTTCCGGCTCTATGACTAAAGTAGGTGAACTAGGTAGGTATATTTTATGAAAAAGTGATACATCTCATCCAAGCCGTTTGTTTTCTGCTTTTCAATTTTAAGCCAAATTATCCAACAACGTTTAACAATGTTGGTGTTAATTGGTATTAAAATGAGGGTAATGAATTATAGATTTTTTCTATTTAAAAAATAAAGCAATTTGGGTTAAATTCATGAAATATTAAATCACAAAAATGACAGTACCTAATGGTGAGTTTCAATAAACCTACATTTTATAAAGATTTATTTGGATAAATAAAAGTTAAAATAAAAATTTAAACTTGTTTGGATGGTTTTTAAATATCAATTTCTATTCAATATTTTAAAAAAAATTTCACTAATTTTAAGAATGCCTATTTTAAGTTTTAAGCAATTTGGATATAAAGTACAAAAATTAAAAAAAAAAATAGATCAACCTGTTTTTTTTTTAAATAAATTTTTAAAAAATAATTTATAAAATTAGCTTAAATAAATTTTTTTTTTTTGCAAAATATGGAAATTTAAATTTGATCAAGTCAATTATCAAAAAGGTTTTGTGCTAAAATCAATCAAGCCATTCACGAGAATGTTATAAAAAAAAACCGTTCGATGGAACCTACCGTTAATATATGATGGACAACCGTCTATAATTCTTTATAAGAAAATCGTTAGAGCCTCTTTCGAGAAAAATTATCCTTTTTATGAGGTTTATTCTAAATTTTGTCCTAATTGCTCCCCCAAAGATTGATCTATAACTATAAACCACACATACGAATGAATGTTAGGTGTTTTTCTTCTTTGACTCTGACCGCTCGGAGTAGAACTTAAACTGTCAAAAAAAAAAATGCTCTGAGCTCTGAAATTGTGTTTCTTTTTTCGCTCAAAGTAATCTCAGAGCACACAGAGCAAAATTAATGTGTTCAGGCAGTCAATTAACAACAGTCAAGTCAACAAAGAGGTTGTAGAGTTCGTGATCAGGGACCTAAGTCATTCCTTCGCAATATTGTTCAGGGTGCTTAAGGAGTACATATCTACTTAAGATTTTCGCTCGTCTGAAAATCATATCACAGACACTGAGTTTCGTTATTTTTTTTATTACTTCAAAAACTGACAGATATTTGAATTTGACGAATGTCATAAGCCGCGTATCGACTACGCAGCGGCAGCCGCGCTGTATCACAAAATTATCAAAAATTGGCTCGCTTTGTTAGCTCTGTTCGTTTATTTCATCAGATTTACTGGAATAACCTGATATGAAACGTAATTTCAAATCATATTTCGTTGAAATTGAGGTGTTTGAGATGATTTCGAAATTGTGTAATTTCGGGTGTGATTTCGGAAGATTTGTTGAAATTGCGCAATTTCGTTCGATGGGAACATAGTATAAAACATATCAACGCAATTTCTTTCAATATTTTTTTTTCAAAGTTGGTATCTTAAGGGTGGTAGGTATACCCAAACCCGAACGTTTTTCCAAGGTGTTGAAACTATCTGTTATATAACCCTGCGAAATAAAACCCCCCAACAAAAATGTTCAAAAACAATTTTTTTAAGTTTAAACGCAATTTGAAATATACATATTTAAAACCAAATATTTTATTTTTGTGAAAAGGTTTTAAAATTTATGAAAGTGTGGCAGTGATAGCTAAAAAGATGGTGCCATCTGGTAACAAATTTATCAAAATTGTTGGTTTTTGACCATTTCGACAAAAGAACAAGTTCGTACGGTAAAATCCAGCGGTTTTAATATACTTTTTTACGAATGATTATGTAATTAAAGTACACGACTGGAGTGTATATTTGAACTATATCACTCACAAAAAAGAATTAAAATCGCTGGAATGGTTTTGAGGACAACGATTGACATCTCAGGTGCTGTTAATTTTTAAACTAAGCGGCTTTTCCAAAAACTAATTTTGTAGGTAGATTTTCCAAAACTGATTGTCAAGTTTCAGTTAATCATGTTTACCCAGACCAATTTCATTTTTTCACTACCTACCTTAAATCGCAAATAAAAAAAATTACACCTGTAAAAAATTATAGACACTGTAACTAATGTGTGAGATTAACTTCATATCTTTTTTTCTAATTAATTGCACAAATTGGCGAGAAGGGAGTCACCATTGATGAGTTTAGTAAAATTATATTCTAAAGCACCTATCTATATGCATATTCACACACTTATTATACACTTTTATTGTGTGATCGAAGCTTTACTTATAAAATATTGTATTAAAATCTTCGCAAATGAGTTATCATTATTAACAAAATGTATATATTTCCTTGCCCCGAGCACAACGTACGAGAGTATATTGAAAGAAAAAGATGATGTAATATTTGCTTTGTATTTATTGGTCATTATTTGCATATTTATACTGGACGACTACAACATTTCGTCTTCATTTTGAGCTTAGTTATTATGTTTTCCTATACGAATCGTGTTTTTGTGCTACAACAATAGTTAAAGGGTACTGGTACCTTAAAAAACAAATTACATTGTCGTCTCTACGAGATATTAATAAGCTTTGGGTGTTTATTCACGCTCTGTCATCTTCGGCTTAAATTAATATTTTTTCAAGAAAAAAAAGTACCAAGAGATTCCATCATAAACTTAACGAAATAAATATGACCAAATATCCAATCGTCTACTCAGACAAAAATAAAAAAAATAAAACAGCTTTAGTCAAGGTCGGCTTTCTTTTCGGACGACCTTGAGGCGGTATTCTTTGCATAAGCTTTATGATAATGCGTTGTGAGATATCGACGCAAGAGACAAGGTATATTGACCTAAATTACTATAACAGTTTTTTTTAAAACAGGTTAACGTGCTGGAGTTACGAAAAAGGCTAATATTTTGACGAAGAATGCATATAGCTTATTTGTTTTACCAACTATTACTTAACTGCAGCGGCATATTTTATACTGTATTTTTTTTTTACAAATAAAAAGGAATGACATACTACTTTCAGTATATTCGTGATTTAAATATTCATCAATCGTCACTATTAATTGAACATTGATTAAAGTAATTTTAATTGCAATTAGTTTGATACATTTAATGCTTAAAACGTTTAATTTTTAATGTAAGCTAAATATTGAATAAACAAGTATACAAAAATGGGAATAAGAATGGGTTAAACCTTAATTAGCTTTATTAAAAACTATTATCTGCCTGCAATCCTACCTTTAGGTTTAAAAAATTTAGGAATATAAAAGATTTTAAGCATTGTGTCACAATTTAGTAATATCCATACATAGATACACATTATACCCTCTGTTTTTGAATTAAAAAAAAAAAAAAATATTAAGACAGAAAGAAAATTTTAAATTTTATTAAAACAGAAAGAAAATTATTAAAACACAATGGTATAAATTACAATACCATGTCATACCTTTTTGGAAAGCCAGGAATCTCTTGTTTTTATTTGCAAACATATTTTTTTCTTAATTTTATGGAGCAAATTCATACATGTTCACTAAATTCTTGCTAAGTCTTAGAAAATCCAGGGATTAAGCTATTCATACATAAATTTAAACCTTTGCTCAGGGGTAAACCTGTGGTGTTTATCTTTAAACATAGAAAATGCTGCTTTTAAGTTGTTATTGTAACGACAAATGTAAAAAAAATGTTTATCGATGTCAGAAGTTGATGTACATAAGTCAACTTTTTAAATTTTAAGACAACAAATTTTAATGTATTCATCGTCGTTAAATATATTGTTTGATATCTAAATATGTAAACAATATCTGGATATGGAGGTAACTTTATATGACAAGATTTACAAGAGTTATTACGACCCACAAAATTGACAGTTGGAAAAAAATTTTAAAGTTTGAAAATTAATTTTTCTAAAACAACTTTATTTGAAAATAAAATAAAAGAATAGGTCTCATGTTTTGCAAAAAAGTATAACATTACATTGTTAGTTTTACCGTTGTTTTCTATAATTTTATGTGTGTTTTAAGTAATTTTTATAATTACTTGGGTATACTTTCTTTTGTTTTAGTTTTAAGATTTTCAATTTTTTTTCTAACAGCAAATCCTGGTTCGGAAATTTTCAATTAGGGTACTCATCTAACGACGTAAAACGACGGAAACGATATACTTTTCCGCCGTCGGAAACGAGCTGTCAAATTTTATATGGGAAAGTTTTCCCTCGGAAGATATAAACTTTCATCACGAATTCAATGCGGAAAGTGACGATGTTAAGATGAAAAGAAGTAAAGTAGTAGTAAATTTAATTGCAAATTTTACCCTTTAAGAGCGTTTTGCAGTAGGAAATAGCTTTACAAATGTTCCAAAAATTAAGAAATTTACGTCAACAGTTTTCATGGGGCGTTCATGAAAACGTATGAGGGAAAGTTACTTTTCTACATTAAATGTGAATTTACGTCGTTAGATGAATACCCTTAATTTAAAAAATCGGATATTAGTAAAAATGGAAACTTTTCTTTCACAATTTATTTTAGGTGGTCATTAGGATCCTATGTGGCGTTTTTCGGGAATATCGAGCTTTCTTATTATAAATCGAAATTTTTTTCACTTTTGACAAAAGAGATTGAGGCAAATTGAAAATAATATTTATTATGTTGGAACTAGGCTTCAAGCATGACAAATGAGGGAGAAAAGGTGCACTTATTGACGCCCATTGAAACAAATTTTATTGTATACGATTTTCTTTCACAATTCTTTAGAGGGGTTTATATAGGACCCTATACTTATCTTTTTTCTGGAAAATTGAGCTTGCAAAGCATTTTGTGATGTGATGACGATATCTCGTACCTAAGCGTAAGGAGGATGATGTATAGCAGTATAACTCTATAATTTTCTGTGACTGAAAATCGCATGTAAGATAAATTGAATAGACAGCTTCCGTTAATAAACTGCTTCAATGATAAGCAATCTCCAACAAGGCAGCATGAAAACAAATGGAACGCAGCTATGATCAAGCATCAGAGGTGATAAATCTTGATCAAATAAGATGCAAGAAGATCTGCGGAAGCATTCATATCAAAAATACCATGGCAAAAGAAAGGCAGCCTGACCGACCTAGCTTTAATTGTTATGTTATTATAGAGAATATAAACAGAGAACGCACATTACACTAAGGCGACGTTAAAATTCAATTGACTTCAAGGAAATTCCATATCGTGACCTATCTTTTTCTCTAACAATGTTAATGATCTCGAATGGTACCACATCCACCTTGACCTTAAAAAAACAATGAAACAAAACATATTTTATCAAAGTCTAGTACCAGCATAACCATATACCTACTCATTTTCTTTACTATTTGTATTGTATTAAAGGGAAGTTCGTAAAGTAAGCCTGAACAATTTTGTGATTGTTTCAACTTATCTTCTTCGTAAATTATCTTTTTTTGTCAATTACCATCAATACCAACTTTAATCTATTCTACTTCCATGAGAAAGTACCTACTTGAAGATTTTCTTTTATAATTCGTTTATGTATTAACAACAAAGAAAAAGGTTGCCCCACGCTTCACCGTAAAATTATATGAAACGATTGCATATTGCATAACTTGTAAATTTCCCATACTATACTATATATCGGCAAGCCAGTTCATTACACTTAAAAAAAAAGAAGCACTATTATTAGGTCAGCATCAGTTCATAAATAACAGCTCTTAAGTGTTGGATCTACTTTTTCTGGTCATTAGAATTGATTGAAGATAAAGAAAAATTGAGGTTCGATCAAAATGTACTTTAAGGCTTCCCATAACCATTCCATCAAAGAGTAGGTATTCCTATTCCATAACATTATGGCATTTGTTTCATATTGAATTTATTTTCTCTTCAAATAACCTGGTTTGTGAGATGGCACCGAATGGAATCGCATAAAACGTATTCAGTGTAACAGAACCACAATGCGCAAAAGGAAAAAGTCGGGTTTGCTTTTTCATTGCTCCAATGGCTTCCAGTAATAACACGGAAGTACGCTGCACTGTATATGTTATGTGTATATGTTCCGACTAATGCAGCACCAGCACGGCTGCAGTTTTGCCCGCTAAGCAATAATTCAAACTCAAATTTAACATTATTATGCCTGTGCGGTTGGATTTGTTAGCCTCTTTTTCATTTGGTATCAACATCAGTGCGATCAGTTATCAAGCAAAAAACGGGTATTGTAAAGACTGGGACCAAGTTTGGCCGGTGTGCACGGAACGGCCGGCGCAATGGAACGTAAACTTCGGTTTGATTGCATTTTATTTACTGTGGCGCGACGCGGCATGCCAACATGCGTATTCCGGAAAATATGTAAGTATACATTATGTCCGCTTCATGCATTTTTATGCAATATCTGACCACCAAAAATCATCAATTCGACGTCGACGTCGAATAGAAGCGTTGGCACATACCTACCATATAGTTACAAGTGTTTGACCTCGATTTTGCAAGAATATGTTTGATTAATTATTTTGGTTACTGCTATAGCATTGTGGAATTTGTTGTTATAGGCTTGGAGTTAGTTATAGTTATTGAAAACTTGTGTAGATATTGAAAATCGTTAGTGTCGACGTATAAGTTAATATGACCAAGTTTTTAACAAGTGTTTTTGAGGTTGAGCTCCTTCCTTATTTTGTCCCGATTGAAGGGCTATAAGAGCTTATTTATTTGTGACGCAAATTTAAGTCGAAATTTACATAAGTGGTTCTTGTCATAAGAATAGACTGATGCACGAGTTTAGTATATCCGTACTCTGAAGTTCCGTACTTAGAAGTTCGATAAGTTTGTAAAGCTTTTCGTACTACTAAGTTTTTTAAGGCAGATAGATTTTGTTGAAAACACATTTTTCGCTGGTTCGCGTATAGTTTCAATATATTATATAAGTAAACAAGTAAAATAAAATGCACGACTCATTCGCACGATCTTGCTCTTGTGGCAAACTACGGGATTAACAAAAACAAATTATATTTAATGCTGAAAGGCGAAAAATTTCAAAATTAGGCTGAAATATAGAATCAAGTTGTATGACAGGGACAGCTATCAATAAAAGCTTATAATAATGATAATTATATAATAATATTTTAAGTATGTGTCTGTGAGGCACATTGCCTTTTAAATGCAACAGGTATTGCACGACATTGATAACTTGTGTAGATATTGAAAAGGAGTAGAAAGATAGGAAAGAATTTTGTTGGTACATTGGATTAGAGAGCTAGTTGATTTTTATTTTTTATTGCATACCCCATGGAAGACGTCCAGCATAAGCTTGGAGGTATGCTGAAAAAAAAACAATGCTTTGTACCCGAGTGAGTATTGAACTGGCAACCTCTGGGTTAACAGGCAAGAACTCTCATTTTTTTCATTTTTAATTCATTTTTTATGTTTCATTTTCTTATATCTATCTTAATGCTAGACAAAAAATCTTAAACAACTAGCTTCCATATTACCTTAATTAACTTACTGGCCCCATGCGGGCGCTCTAAATTAACCTATAACGTATTGAAACGATGCCTTTCGGCGTAAAATCATTTATATTTAACTAACTTAACTTTAACACTTAAACTAACGAGAAAATTATTATAAAAAAAAACTCATTTTCATTATCATTTTTCTTCACTTTTTTATAAAACTTAAAGCTACCCTCTACCTAATTATAACTAATTAATACTAAACTATACTAAATAAAACTACTGTAAGCTACGTTATATATAAATTATATAAAACTAGCTTAAATTATACCTAATTAAACTACTTAAACTAACTTAAAAACTAGAACAGCCACCAGCAACTCTTTTTTTTTTTTTTTCTGCCACCGTAACAGTTACGGAGGCAAGCACTCTATCCATTGTACCATTGCTTAAAATTTAAACGCCAACTTGTGTTAAATGGTAAATTTTAATACAATAAAAAATTTGTAAAAAACTGTTTACACCAAATCTCCGTTAGGTATGTGCATTTTAAGCGACAAAACTGGAATGCAGTTATATTTACATGAGGTACACAAATTTTAAAATTAAATATGCTCCAAATTGGTCATATGGCCTAAAATATGATTGTTTGTCCGCCAATTTAAAAATGACCATACAAATTGATTTTTGGTTAAAGGAATTTCCGTACCCGGTGGTACAATTTTCGAAAACTCATTTCACTCATTTGAAGCAAATTTTATTCCGACATTTTTTTCGTTTAATTACGTAGTTTCTGAGATATTCAAGATACAATATAAAAATTAACTTACCTTTGAACATTTTTTTTTAAATGTTATGAATTACATGAAAAATATGTTCTAATAAAATTTGTTTGTCTTTAAAAAACCAGTAAAACTAGTCTTCAAATATTGAAATTGAACAGCACTGGGTACGGAAAATATCCTTTGATTTAACTAAAAATCGTTCACTTTGGCGGCCATTTTTACTTGCTGAAGAGGGCAAGTATTGGTTTCGTGTAGAAAAATAAAGACATGGGATAGCTCTTAGAGCTTAGTCTATTAAACTTCATTTTTATACATTAAGTACATTTTGTTAAGGATATAACTTTATTTCAATTGAATTTTATTTTTCGATAGTCTAAACTACAGTACCGACCCATTAAAAGTAATAATAATATGTTTCTTAAAGATAAGCATTATTGATTTATCTTCCTGATTCTTTAATAAGACAATAAAAAAAACCTTTTTAGGATGTTTAATACTTTTATCTAGCCCCAATGCAGTCATTACTACATCTATATTATTATTGGTTAATAATTTGAATGTAGGATTTTTATTCACATTCACAATTCACTTTAAAATGCAATCTTTCGAACAATTTAAATCAAAATACCAGCCGCCCATAGTTTATTTATACTCCACCGCCTTGTTGTTTGGCCCGCTGCTGCTTAATAAATTTACCAGTTATTATACAATACACGTAATTGGTAAATACATCGTTGCCACATGCGCCAGTACCTTAATATTTATACTTAACCCAACAATGGCAATGTTTATTGCCAGGGTACACACACACTAGCTTTTCATATTTCGTACGCTATTCCAAGGTTGAATGGTTGTAGTCAGGCAGGGTGAGCAATAGCACGGTGCGCGGCAAGCAAATTAAGATGATGCGCATATAAGCTGTTCGTGTCCATCACACTTTGACGATGATGGCTCATCCAGTTCTTCACTATACTCGCAGTTACTCATTAATATAGGATTTTAAGTCAATCATCTTTCAACGATAAGTCGATGAAGAATTTGATCTTTGAAGGCATCGTGTGATCACCCAGATTAACGTTTGTATGGCGTATGAGCAATATATTTTTTTTTACAGTTCCAATAAAAAGGAAATTTCACGTTCAGGTGGTCATCAAGTAGAATGTTTGCTTGAAAATAATTTTGTTTGATTCGCAGCAAATATAGACAAATCCAACACATTCAGTCATAATTGCAAAGCAAACACAGAATCACAAGGCGAGGATTGTTGTTGATGCTGATTCTAAAGTGTTGCAAGCAATTGAATCTCAATGGGTTTTTCCTCTTACGACGATGACTTGAAATAATAAATATCAATTTCGGTTACGTAAAAATGTAAGTAAAAGTCAACATAACATCAAGGAAAACCTGAGAGTCAGACGCTGGAACACTCTCGTTAAAATAGTTCATTTCTGACTGAAACCAAAAGAGTTTGCAATCTTTGCGCCAATGCAAGAAGTTAATTATGTGTTGAGTTGGATTGCATATTAAGTGATTGACGACTCTTTATTACGCGATATACATAGGTATATAAAAGATAATGTAAAGAGGAAATATAACGTTCAAGGTTCTAAAGTAAGATTTGTCACAGCATTGAAAGAAATTCAGTTAGTATCGGGCTAATACCAATAGCCAAGTTTGCAATTTATATTCGCCTCAGGAATTTTATAAATTTTTTTTTTAATAATTAAGTCTGGCTTGTTTGGGACGCCAAACCAATGAATTTCTCTTTATTTAGATACAACAACAATGACTTTTGGCCACAAAATGAAACAAAAGCATTTGAGCTCTTATAGAAGTAATAATAATATATGATTGATGAATTTGCATAAATTTAGTAGAAAATAATGATGGAAAAAAAATCAATCACAAAACGATGATGGCCAATGAAGCTATAAGAAACATTTGGTTTTGCTAATGATGTTTTTGAGAAATCAACCATTCGATTTGATTGTTTACGTTATTTAAATTTGACATGCTTTCGTCAGGCTTTGAGGCGTATTGTCTTGATTGGAAACGGAGCGGAGTTAACGCGAATGACGAACTAACTTGTTTCGCACGTGTACTTATTCATAAACTATTCTCAGTTTCAGTGATAAATATATGTATCTGCAGGGTGCGGTCAAATGAGTCTGTGATTATTTTGATCTCTGTTTAACATTGAAATTATTACAATAGGAGATAAGTTTTATTTGCATCTGATTAAAGAAATAAATTTATGTGATTAAGGTGCATAAGTGACTAAACACAGTATTTATATTTCTAAACAGTTTTTTTTTTGCCATTAATCATAGTCACCCTGAAGCGGCCTATAAAAGAATCTACCAAAATAGGGTTCCTTTTTTTCATATAAATAGCACAGAAAAAGACGAATAATGTTGATTATTTCTTTAGTGTCGAAAGATAAAAGATGAAACGATAATTAGAAAATATTTTTATTCTGGTTTTTTGTAGCTTACCAAGTGGCAAGTTCCAATAGTTACATAAAGTATTTAAAAAAATTAATATTCAATATGTTATTAAATTCTAGTCAGTCTCGTAGCCACTAACATTGGGTAAAATCAAAAACCGTTTTCAATTAATATTCCATCAGTGAAATATTGATATTTTCCAACCATGTTTGTTTAAAAATAAAATAAAAAAATAAGTGTCTGTCTTTAAATTGACATAAAATTCCACGATGATAGAAAACATGAAAAAAGTGTCTGTTGATTATGTCTCTCTGTATCGTCGATGCATCCTAAACGGCGGCACAGCCGCTCCAAGTCCAAATTTAGTAGGTGGCTCTAACGATATATCAACCTAATTTAACACGTGTAATGAATAATGAAATGTCTATATTAAATATAGTAAGTAACGAAATTTTCAATAAGAAATGATTTAACGGTAGGTATACCTGTCGCCGCCGTATATAACGCTTTTTTTAAATTTCGACTTTCTTGATAACGACTAAGAAATATAATATTAAAATGATATATTAAAGCTATTGTGGCTATTTGATATAATAGCATTGCATAAACATTTTTGTCAAAAATGGTTTTGTTAAATTTAAAAAAAAAATTAAAAACTGTTTTTGTTAATTCAATATTTTAAAAGCGTGTTGACGGATTTTTATGAAATTTATTTATTTATTCAGTTTAATCCTAATAAACTAAGTTCTTAAAACTTGCTAGTTAGGTACTTATTTTATTTTTTAAATATTACCTATACAAAAAAAAATATTTTTTTTATACAAAAAAAATATTTAAAAAAATTAATTTTTCAAAAAGCAAGCAACAATTTTAAATTTAAATTTTTTTTTATTTTTTTTGAAAAAAAATATTTTTTTTAATTTTTTGTAGATAAGTAAAACTAATGTATCCAATACCAAAAATGTCGTGTGCTTAATTTATGTATGCTTGCCTTAAAGTTTGCTTTTTGTTAATAAGATTTAATAAATAAAAGATAATATTGGAATAATAGTCCTACTGAACAATTTAATGTTTGAGTTGTAATTTTTTCTCATATACCATAGATACATATACAATATATACATACATGTATACACCGTTGAACACTAAGAACTCAATTTATCTTTTAGATAATATATGTACTTGACCACATAGCTACATATGAAAAAGTAACCAAATACAAAATGTATCTCTGTAAAAAAAATGATTGATCATTTATATTCCGTTTTTTTTAATGAAAACATTATTGTACCTCATTACTTGTTCTCTGTCATGCCATTAAAGTAGGTACAACTTACAAAGGGACCTAGTTTTATTTTTTGGATCAGGGTCATTCAAATGCAGACTTGCAGAGAAATAATATATTTAAAGAAATAATAATTATTGTAACACTTTTGAACAAAGGTCATCTTCATTAATTTAAATCGCATGGCAAGTGTATTTTAGTGTTGACAACATCAATAAACACCTTTTAACAAAACGACCATCCCAAAAATTTCAAGGTAATGTTTTGTTTGTATGTCTCTGCCATTATTTGTATGAAATGTTAACATGATATACCTATACTCATGGTTTCATTGTTTCTCATGAGATTATAAAGTACATAAACATTAACTCGTTTAATTTAAACATCGTAAATTTTGTCAAGCATTTTTCTTCTCACAAATAAACAGAAACTTACAATGATGCTCCTAAAATTTTGAAATATTGCATTCTAAGACCTGATATTTATTTTTCAGTGTGGTGTATCTAAGTATAAGATATAGTACCTTTAGTAAGACAACAGAAATACAACATTCACGGGTTCTATTCATTAAGAAAATAACGGCAACATAAAAGTTTATTATTTCGATATATGTATAATAGTTTAGTTTGCTTATGTTTTAACGACTTTAAAAGGGATAATTTTCATCACCATGCGAATAGTGTATAACCTACGTGTCGGTTCACCTTTACATTGGTCGTAATTTAGTTTGTGTAAAACTCCATTATTTATAAAATGAAATCAAATGCAGCGTAGGGGAGAGACGCCAACAATGAAACACATCCAACATTGAGACATTTCGAATAACTCCTAAATGAAGAAAAAACCTGACCTTAATATCATTTTGAGGGACTTCTATGCATGTTTTTTTGTTTAATTGTACATACTATCATATTTTCGATCATTTACCAATAATGAGACCAAATCTCGACGCCATGGCGAGACTCTGTTGCACTATTGGATACATATTTTAAAGGAAAATTATTAAGCTACATAGCGACAGATACATCTGAAAAAAAGTAAATATGTACATTTGTATAAGAATGAGAAGTAAGACATTCAAAAGCAAAGCTCAATAAAGCAAATTAAATTAAAAATTGAGGAGTGGACGTGAACCATGAGCTTAATGATTCTTCGAACGAAGGATCCTTCAATGTCTGTGAAGATTTTGCATTTGATAATTTTTTAAGAGATCCAATATCAGAGGATACTACATTATCGTTAAAATTTTAAAGACAAGAATATCGACGGAGATTTTGAAATAAGTTTTCTAAGACGACATAGTAAATCTTTTAAAATAGCTTTTCCAAATGATGTGGATATTTGTCTGCAGCTGAAGAAGCCTTACAAATTATCCTTGCACAGCTGATGCAATATTCACTTTGGAATCAAATTTGATCAAAAAAATTATAATTTGTTACGCCCAATTCGTTCAAATTCATTTAAACTCGTTTCAATCGAAAACTAGTTGTTAAATAAAATTTTCTTTGTTATTTTATTATTTTACAAGGGTTTTCTGGTTTCAGTTGAAATTTAAATAGTGATCAAATCGGGCTTAGTGTTCGTCTTACGAGTTCTTTTAATATTACTATGTCTCACAACTGGGTTAGAGGATTGTCTCACTGCTGGTGAAGGTATGCCAACAGTGAGACAAACGATGTACTCGACTGAATATTTATTTGTTTTTTGTTGGTGTGTAAAACTAATTTTATGCACACACATATGTATAAACAAAATAGTGTCTCACTATTGGCGTCTCTCCCCTATGCATTATTCAACAATAATTGCTTGGAAAGTAATGATATCCAAAAGCAAATACGTCAGACCCTGTTGTTCCTTTTAAACGCATACTTTGAACGAGATTTTTCTATTTACTCAAGTACATAATACATTAAACATCATTACAGTTTTTATAAACTCCTGCCACGCGAAAGATACGACACGACATTATTAAAATTTTCGAAGGTCAATTATTATTGTCAAGGTCTAAAAGCAATACAAAAGAAATTCCAATCACTTGTACCTACAAGTGAAGATTAAATATTAATATTTTCATATTTTATATATATCTATGAAATAGCAATATAATTGCATATACGATTAAATGTTTTAAGAATGCAATTTAATAATAGGGTTTGTTTTAGCTGTCACGTATCACAGTAAAATTCTTTAAACCATTAAAACAAAAGAAATCAAATTAAGTAGAGATATGCTTCCATTTATATCCGCATGAACTTAAGACTAAATAAATTATCAAAGCCATAAGTATATTAAATATTAATAAAATTCCTTTTTATTATTAAAATAATAAGATAAACTACATTTTATGACATATACCTAGCTTCATAGCAAACTAATAATAAACACCAATTTGTAATGTTATAACAAGAGAATGGTGATTATTTAAAATGACGTTAATAACGTAAAATTCTTTATAATTTTAATATCAACTTAGATAAATTAAATAATTGAACTGGAATAATATTAATCGATTTAAGTACTCATTGTATTAGCGAATGAGATAAGAAAAGTTGTTATTAGCTTTTTTTTCCTAGAATTGTAATAATTTACTATAAATTCTTGTTTTTAATTATAGGTACTTTGTGTACATATTAATCTTTAATTGAGCCTTGTGAAAGGCATTGATTTTACATTTACATTTACATTAATATTTTTTTGTTTAATAATAAAGAACTTGAACCTGCACTGACTCTTGTAAAACGAACGCCTAGTCTTTTCATATGACACAACATCAAAATCAATTTGTAGAGTATTTAAGTTAAATGGGTTTGGTTGTTCCTGGTTGAACAAACTATACTGATAAAGCCAATGGTGGGTAGATTATGGACTGACTCAAAAACGAGCCAATTTTGTTCTTCTTTTTTTAACTTAAAGTCTGAAATATGATGCTGTTCTTTTAAAAACTCTCAACACTTGCTCATAATAAATTAGATAGTTAAACATTCAATTAGTACATATAAGTTCATCGAAGCGGCCAGAGGTTCTTAAAACCCATTTTTTTCAGGACCTTTTTAAGAGGAAGTGACACATAAAGTTGTTGTTTTTCAAATTTCAAAATATGAGACAAAGGGAACGTTAAAAGTCTTTGATGTGATGGATATGTTTTCGTTTCATTTACTCTAATGAAAAGCCCCAGTGATGAATAAAAATGCAAGATAGGTATAAAGTTTTTTTTATATTAAAAATTCACCATTTGTAATTGGTGCAACATATATAAATTAACCATGCCAAAAAATTGTATTGCTCTGATAACTCAAAAAGGTTTTAAGTGTTTTTTGGTAAAACATATTCAAGTTTTCTCGTTCTAAAGCTGTCACTGATGGTATTGTTTTAATTGTTTTTATTATTCCAAAAACACAATAAAAAATATTAATATTCACTACGGGCTATTAAAGTGAACATATTGATGGTAGTATCTTCTTAAGAGCTACCGCTTTGGTTTAAGTTTACACATGGGTCAAAATGAAAAAAAAAACAACTTGAAAGGTCGCTGTCCTTCTTTTATTTTAAAAAGTGTTATTCGCATGTAATATGTGTAAAATTCTAAATTGCATTCCTTAATTTGTTTTTGATTTGGATTTGTCAAAAAGTAGAATTTGGCAATCTTTTGATTTGATTTGATTTGATTTTTCATGTTTTATTAGAAATTTTCCGGTACCGTCACAGTAATTTCAATATAAAACAATAAGTTGCACCCGAAATAAACTATTTTTTTTAATAAAATCTAAAAATACAAATAAAACCCCACATTTAAAAACTAAATGCATTTATGGATTATATAAAACTTATTAAATATTACTTACGAACCTCAAACATTTATTGAAAATTACTTATATTATATACTTTTATATAATTTCAGGTCATTTGTTTGCCACTTTTTAGAATGGCAGCGGTTGAAGTCCGAAATGGATACAAATATTATGGGAGCTCATCAAATCCAAAGATAATTTTAAATTATCTGAATATGAACGTTATGCGCGGATCAATGTGAGTTGAATTTAAATTTGCCTTTTGTTTTTTTTTGTTTACTTATATTTCTCATAAATAAACAATTTATAAGAATTCATTTATTATATTTGATTGAAGAATTGTTTCTTTATTCCAAGTTATGGTCTTCTTGGTGCGTCAGGTTGCGGCAAAACAACACTTCTATCATGCATTGTTGGCCAAAGGCAATTTAACAGTGGGGATGTGACAGTGCTGGGATTGCAACCAGGCTTACCAGGAAGTGGTATCCCGGGAGCACGTATTGGATATATGCCTCAAGTCAGTATTTATTTTCTTTTTATTATAAAGCATACTAAATTGATTGCAAAACAAAAGAGCTGTGCAGAGAACTTTATTTTAGTTGTTGTTCTTATTGTAATCTGATTATGATTTTTGCTTATAGGAAATAGCTTTGGTTGAAGAAATGACTGTCAAGGAAACCATTTATTACTTTGGCCGAATATATGGTTTAAATGATGAAAAAATTCGTGAAAAATTCAAAATATTACGTGATCTTCTTCTGCTTCCTCCACCAAAACAATTGGTAAAAAAATGCAGCGGTGGGCAACAAAGGCGAGTATCGTTTGCTTGTGCAATGATTCATGACCCTGAACTGCTGATATTAGATGAACCTACAGTTGGGCTTGACCCGATGTTAAGAGAAAAGTATTGTAGTTTATATTTTCAAACATTTGCGACTTCATGGTCATCTGTTTCATTTTAGAATCTGGGAGTTTTTAGTTGAATCCACACGAAATAGCAAAATGGCTGTGATAATTACAACGCATTACATTGAAGAAGCTAAACAAGCTAATTGTGTAAATAGTGGTGAATTATAATTTTCGTGCATTTTAATTTTATTTTTAATTTATTTAGATTGGTTTGATGCGAAATGGAGTATTACTTGCTGAAGATACACCAACAAATATTATGACAAACTTTGAAGCCAACTCCATAGAAGATGCATTCCTTTATTTAAGTGTAAGACAAGGAAAATCAGATGAAGTGGATGCAAGCACAATCACAAGACGACACACACCGACGACAACGTCTGCAATAACATCGGTAGATGTAAGCGAGCCAGAAGTTTACGAGGACAAAAATGCGAATATTGAAAAAATAGAAAAGCCACCTTTAGTTTTAAATGAAAACAAGCATAAAGTACTCTTCACAACTCGAGGAAGAGTAAAGGCTTTGATGACAAAGAATTTCGTTCAGTTATTCAGACAACCATCGTAAGTTTTCAAAATATGTACCTTATTGATTAATTTAAATTGATTTTTTTTATAAACACTTTTTTTTTTAAATTAAAGAGGGGTGATTTTTATGTTAATGTTTCCTATAATTCAACTATCCTGTTTCTATTTGGCAATCGGAAAGACACCAACCAATTTAAAAATCGGAATTGTAGACAATGAAATTCCAGATTACGAGTCATGTTTTGCGCACAATTTCAAATCAGTTTACAGTAGAAATGGTACCTGTTTGTTTCATAAGATATCATGCCGTTATATAACAGAACTGGGTGATGACATGGCGGAAAGGGTAATTTAATTTATATATCCCCTATGAGTTCAATAAAAACATACATTATAAACCAAACAAAATATTTAGGTATATTTTAATAGTACTGAAGAAGCTCTGGCAGCAGCCAAACGAACAGATATCGTTGGATTTATTCACTTCCCTTACAATTTTTCCGAATCAATGCAAGAAATTCTGGATCTAGGAAATTCTGCAAGTGATAGTGCTTTTGATTGGGGAGAACTTACAGTCAGAATCGATATGACCGGTAACTTATTTTTATTTATTTTTTTTTAATATTTTTTATTTTAATTTGAAACCGTCTTTTTCGTTTTAGATCAACAGATAGCTTACTTTATTGAACGGCGTTTGAGAAGCTCATTTAGTACTTTTATGAAAAACATCCTGGCGGACTGTGATTTATCGCCTTCATTGGCCAACACTCCGATTCAGTTTCAGGAACCAATTTATGGATCGCTGGATATTGAATTCCAGCAATACGTTGCCCCAGGTGTTGTGATGACGTAAGTTTTTTTCGTCACGAGTTATTCGTGTTTCACATTTCTTTAGAGGTAGGACTATGCGTATGAGCATGAGCAAGCATGATCTAATGTAAAAATTAATTTAGGCATATTTATACAAACATGATGAATAACTATAATGAACATGGCTATCTGTCAAATTAATTTGTTTTCAGCTTTTTTTTGTGTGACAAATGCATAATTTGTTGATAAATTTAATAATAAATCGGATAATTTCATGAACCTCATAGCCTTTCTGGGTAAGTGCCCAGATTTTTTCTTTGGACGGTCAAATGCACAAAGATGTGTCAAATTTACATAACGTAAGAGCGTCTGTCTGTCTCTCTGTATCGGCACCTACAGCGTAAATGGGTGAGCCGATTTACTTCAAATTTGGTAGGTATAGTTTTTAGGGTAATACGCCCAGAGCTTTTTATGTAGGTCACTGTAAGTCTAAAAAACAACGGTACCTGTCATATAGCGGTTATCGAAAATGTTATATTTCTCGAAAACGTATTTAACGATTTTAACCAAATTTCACATGTGTAATAAGGTGTAGATGGTCTACCAAATAACGGTATTTTTAAATTTCGGTTATACCGATAACGGCTGAAACGATTTTTATAAAATTTAATACTGATATTGTTTTAGCTATTTTAAATAATATGAGATAATTTTTTTTTTTTTTTTTCAAAAATGTTTTTGTTATGTTTTTAAATAATTTTTAGAAAATTATGAATTCAATATTTCAAAAACCTGTTGACAGATTTTTATGAAGTTTTAAGGTATAATAAATTAAGTTCAAAAAACTTGAGCACTCACTTTTTCTTAGAAAACATTTTTTGAAAAAAGATAAAAAAAAAAACATTTTTTTTTGAAAATCGCTCCAACGATTTTGAATTTTTTTTCGCGAACTAGGTGCATATTCATTATTCATAGACGATGTTGAAATTGTGTAAGAAAAACTCGAGTTTATCCTATTTCAATTACATTGTTTAAACACAGTCTAAGAAAAACTCGTGAATATACAAAAACAACTATGAATATACATATGCCCCATATTTATTAAAAAATTTTTTTGTATGTATTGATTTTGAATTGAATCTTTGTAAGATATGGGTTAAGAACTTTTAGTAAAATTTTATACGGTTTTTTCGTTTATCCCGTTTGTAATTTAATAAACCCTACATATTTTAAATTTGCATGAACAGTTTCTTCTGAAAGTAACGTTATTTTATTTGTTTCTTGGATTTAACCCTAAGGTAACTTGCCACAAGAGCAAGTTTGTGCGACTCAGTCGTGCCCTTTATTTCTATTATGGCTTTTTGTTTTATATTATCATTTTCCTTGGTCTTGAGATTTATGAAATAAGCAACTACCTAGTATTTATTTGTTGGACTCTAAGTTTATTTAATTTTGTTTTTCTTTTATTTAGAATGGTGTTTTTCTTGGCCACTCTAATGACTGCTGCTGTATTCATATCAGAAAGAATGGACGGTGTTTGGGATAGAACTTTGATTGCAGGTTAAGTTTTACTGAGTAAATATTTTCATTTATCTACTTATTAACTTTGAATTTCAAAATCAAAGGTGTCTCGGCAACTGAAATGCTGTGGGCTCATCTTCTGACACAATTCATCATAATGATGTTCCAATCCTTTGAAGTTATAATGTATATTGGACTTGTCTTCGACACTTACAACAAGGGCGATACTGTAACACTTATTGGCTTGTTAACTTTAACAGCATTTTGTGGTATGCTTTTTGGACTTCTGATATCAGTGTATTGTAGGTCGCATACGACAGCAAATTTTGTCGCTACTGGAGCCTTTTATCCTATGATTATTCTTTGTGGTAAGTTAAAAAAAATGTATTACATTTTGAAAAAAATCATGTTTTTTTTCTGTTTTAAGGTCTTCTTTGGCCACTAGAGGGCATGCCCAAATTTTTACAGGAAGTCGTTATGTTCTTTCCATTTACAATTCCTTCGATATCCGCCAGAAATATAATCGAAAAAGGCTGGTCCATCACTAATTCCCAGGTGTACAATGGATTTATTGTGATGGCGGTGTGGATAATCATTTTCTTTACTGCATGCATACTAGGCTTAAAACGTAAGGCATAGGTCAGATAAAAGTACAGTCTCATCCAAACGACACATTTTATTAATTTGTTTAATTTGTAAGATATTACTTAGTGTAGATATATTTTATTATCTGTTCTTGTAGATGTGAAGCATTTTGTATATGAAAACATACCTCTGTATCTATTTAAATTAAAAATCAATTCATGTTGGAAAAGGCAAAACAATTTTATATCCAATTAATTCATTCAAGCACTCATTTAGGATTTGTAGGTCTCAAACATTAATATGGAAAACATTGCATACATACAAAATCAGCATTGGATTAATGATTACATTCAAGTAAGGGTTTTATTTAATTTTTAGTTCATTAACTATAGAAGAAAATTTTGTATAAGTATATTTTGTTTAATATTTAGTGTTATTGCAATGTGTGATTAAATAATAAAAATAAAATAATTGATAGGAATGATTTACCAAACAAATTGTTTTATTTTTTTGGGATTTTTTTTTAAATTGTCTATTAAAGCTTAAAGTCCTGTTTAGGAAGATACAACGAAAAAATTAATTCCCTATTCAAGTAATCAGAGGCTTGATTATAGAATACGAAACGAATCGTTTTGAAGATTTGCATAGGTACCTACCTATAAATATTTTTTTTTTATCTCATCTCTTTCGTTTTATATTTTCGTCGAAATCAGCTGTCAATTGGAAGGACACGGGATACGATACAATTTTGTTTAGTTTAATTTTTCCATATTGGGTGTAGCATCTCACAAGGTGTAAACCTAATTGTGTAAACCTAAGTGAGAGTCTACATAACCTTGCCAATGTTATTATCACGATAACAAGCCATTAGACAAGAAAACTTTCATAAGAAAAAACCATGTTCGCCATTCCTTTTCCGGAATGATTTTTCATTGATTCTTATTCTTTTTCTGACAGCTCTCAAGCTAACGTGGCCAGCGCATTAAACTAATATCTAAAACTAAAGCTAAAATCTAAATTTGTCAAAAAACTTAAACCTAAAGTAAAACTAAGCTAATAATAAAGTAAACATATATATTACTGAATTTAAATTAAAAAGTTTTTTATTTCCAACAAAAATCACTACAAAGTGAGTGTCGGTTCAGGTGCCATATTTAGTGGTGACAATTGGCAGCACAAAGATTGTGCCACTGTGCGAACTACCACGACAGGCACATTGGGTATACGATACCATGTAATAGAAATATATTAGGGGTTTGGAAGGGTCATGTTAAAAGTCATCGAAATTTTTTATTATAACAACAACAATTATAATAAAAATAAATTTTCGAGCACTTTTAATATGACCCTTGCAAATCCCTATACGATATTTCTATTACATCGTAATCGTGACTGACCTTAGCATAAAATTATCCAGCTGAAACTAATAATAATGCATGATAATACGTAGGTATATTTCAAATGATAATTTGTTATAATTATGTATGATAAAAAATACTTTATATCATTAAATACTTTTGGCATAGCAGGACTACAAACTATACGCGTGTTAAATTTCTTCAATCGTTTGCAACAAATGAGTCAAACGAAATTTAATGAAAATCGATTTTTCGAGAAAAATTGAATTATCGTTAACATTTGTATGGCAGGTACCTACCGTTATCTTAGCACATACGACAGATAGGAGTTTTGAAGGAGATCAACCCAACGGTTATAGCGCTGTACATGTTGTTAACAGGATCTGTCCGTTGTCGGCTTAGGACTTCTTAAATATCCCCTGTGCAACAAACTAGAGATTCCGAGGAAGGAAGCACATAAGGTGCACATTTTGTTGTAAATTATTATTTATATTTTATATATTTTATTTGAAATATTTGTAATTTTTTGAATAAATAAATTATATATTTAACTTTTTGATTAATTATTTGTTAAAGAATTTAAATTATTTTCGTTGAACTCAACAATATAAGATCCCTGAACACATACTCGCATTGCCCAGTTTGGATGAATGGAGAGAATAGATAACTATATACTTTGTTTTTTTTTGTCGCTTTATATGTATGTGTACTATGCATGACGTCATTTGACTGACTGTATAAGGATTAAAGCGACCCTTACACGGTCAGTCAGAGCACGTCAGTCATCTACACATATAATCAGTCATCAAGCAAAATCAAAAGGGTTTTGATTTTTCCAAATGCACGCATACAGACCTATTTTTGCAAACACTATATTATATTGTCATCTACAAATATAATCAGTAATCAAGCAAAATCAAAAGGGTTTTGATTTTTCCAAATGCACGCATACAAGACCTACTTTTGGAAACAATATATAAGATTGATGTCAAATGAATGACCGTGTAAAGGTCGCTTTACTTTCCCAGTTATGTATTGACCACAGGTCATCAACTTGTACTTCTCCGTCTCCTCCTGTAGAAAAAAAAATGTTAACACACGCTTTTCTATACGTGAATACGTGTGAGCAGCTAAATTCAAAATTGTAAAAATGTATGGTCAAATATATTCCAAAACTGCAAAGATTCAACTCTGTATGCGTGCCCGTGCATTTCAAATGGAAACTGTCAAATTTGGCTAGACTTTACGTTCTTACAATTTTGCATTTTGCTGTTCACACGTATTCATGCACAGAAAAGCGCGTGTAAAATTTGTTTTCTACTGGAGGAGACGGAGGATTACAAGTTGATGACCTGTGGGCCTGCCACCGGCACGCATACAGAGTTAAATCTCTGCAGTTTTCAAAGTTTTCAAAGTTTGTAGGCAAAAGTGGGTGGAGCCTCCTGAGATGATGTTCTATTTATTTACTATTCTATGGTACTGACCAAACCGTCACTCGCGCGTCTTCGACCCGCGCTCTGTTTACCAGACGCTGTCCGGCGTTCTTTTTAAAAATTTACAAGGAAATTCGGACCAGCATTTTCCTACTTTTCCACTATTTGCATTAAAAGGGGGGTTCACACTCAACTGCAGGCCTGACCAGCGCGGCATGATGAAGGCTTGTTACTTTGCGTTCACACTATTCAAGCATGCTGTCAACCACCATAATCGTCAGCAGAATATCAAAATATTTTGAAAACCATCATGCCTCTTGACCAGTAATAATAAAAATAAAATAATTGATAGGAATCATGCCGCTTGACCAGTCGCATGATGTAGCGTTCAATTTTTCAAAACTGAGTTCATCATGCTGCTCTTGTCATGCCTGCAGTTGAATGTGAACCCCCTAATCGGAACGTCGCACGCATTGACGTACTAGATATGGACCGCCAGTCGGTTGAAATTTTCATACAAACAGCCAAGAAAAGTTGTTCCAGCTAAAAACAGTCTAAAAACGCCATCATCTTTTAGTGTTAAATACGTGTTCTAATTTCGCCATTAGAATTTAAATGAAAACGATAATATATTCAATTGTAAGTAACTAATGGCATAAGGAGTGGATGTGTTTTGTAAAATAAAAGTAGTTTGATAATAATTTCCACCAAAATATTTCAATAGTAAATAATTAATTAAGAAAATCATATCACTGCTACGCAGATTCCCTGCTAGTAGTTGATGGCGCCCCTAGTTATGTTGGAACACGCGTGAAGTTGGCTACTGGCGGTCCATACCTAATACGTCAATGGTCGCACGTCTTCAGCCCGCGTTCTGTTTGACAGAGCCTTAGATTTTTTTCTAAATTTTTAAAGAAATGCAGCCACGCCTTTATAATTTGTTTCCGAAATTCGGTTGTCAAATATCACTCCGAAAAACTGACAGCAGTGTCACTTGTGTTTTTTTTTTTTACTTTTCACAACAAGAAACAAGCAAATGCAAATATTTTTTTCCAAATAAGAAAAAAGATATAATTTGCCATTATGCACGTAAATTTGGATCCGCTTTTGGTGGACAAAATAGCAAATGAAGTTAAGTCCCAAGGTGTATTTGATCAATTCCGAAAGGACTCAATGGCTGATGTAGACACGAAACCTGCCTACCAAAATCTCCGTCAACGAGTCGAGAATACGGTGAACAAATTCCTTTCTGGACAAATGTGGACTCCTGAAATGAACAAGAATCAACTTCGCGAAAAACTGCGGAAGCATATATCAGAGTAAGACTTTTTATTAATTTTATCCATCGAAACAGACCTACAGCTAAAAATTTTCCAGAGCTGGATTTCTAGATGTTGGTGTGGAGCGCATAGTTGACCAAGTAGTTAATCCAAAAATTTCTACCGTATTCCAACCAAAAATCGAAGACATCGCTTATAAATATTTGGGTATACCAAAGCCACAACCCACAGTTGCAGCTTCTTACGAAATTCCGCCCTTGAATGGAGTTTTAAAAATTGAAACTAATTTGCTTCCAACAGATCTTGAGCAAGTTAGCCCTGATTCCGATAAAGGTACAATAAAATCCGATTCCAAAGACGAAATGGAAATCGAGGAAAAAATAGATGACTTTGAATCTCCCGCCTTTGAGCCAATTGAAAACAATTATTTGAACAAAATAAAGATCGAAAACAAATGTGAACCTAAACCCGAGATAAAAGAAGTAAAGCCAGTGTTCGTGAGTCAACAACCGGTACCATCATTTCCATTCAAGAGATATTATCCTCAAGTCAAAGACGAAAGTTCATCGGAAGACTGGGATGCTGAGGAGAACAAAGAACCCGCCTCAAATTTACTAATCCAGCCTGAGGAACCCCAAAGAACAGCTTCTCCCGGTGAAGCCACACAGGAATCCCAGCTGTCCCAAGTCTCTAGTGATAGTCGTCTTTCAATTGTTACCAATGGAAACACTCTAGACGAACAATCAACCGCTTGCGAAATAAAGGAAGAAAATAATGTTAATATATCCGAAGAAGCACAGATGCCTAAGTTTAATGATAACTCGAACTCTTGGTCAGAACAGAAACACTCAGAGCCGCTACATTTTGATATTAAGAAGGATGAAATAAAGTTTGAAGGAACTGAGCGCAAAACTGAGCCACCTAGTGAAGATACATCTCCAAATACCAGTGACGAACAGAGGCTTGACAGTTCTCTGGAAAACAAGACCATCGATACTTCCGAAACGAGCGACATCCCTCTGCCATCGCATGAGTTTTCATTTGAGAAAGATTCCGATTTCAAATTTTCCAAAATCGAAGTTAAAGTTGACCTTGAGGAACCGACAAAAACAACTTCTTTAGATGACTCTGCCGACAGGGAGTTACAGATTATTGAAAAGTCTGAGATGTCACAGTGTTCCATGTCCCAGAACTCTAATAAATCTCCTATAATGGTAAGGCCAAAGTCACCTTCGGCGACTTCATCTCCATTGCTGCCGCACCACAAATCGAGTCATCGTGATAGGGATCACTCATCATCGCGCCACAAGAAATATTCAAAAGATCGACGATCTGATAAAGACAGAGATAAGTACAGCAGCAGCAGTCTTAAGATGCCATCGTCTTCTTCGTCGAGACATCATTCTTCAAAGTCATCAAGCAGCTTAAGGGGAAGTGGAAGCACACCGTCAGATCATCACCATCATCATCATCATCGTAGCAGCAGCAGTTCGGTGCATAAATCAAAAAGTTCTTCGAGATATGGCAAATCTTCAAGGAGCCATCATGATTCTAAGGAATCACGTAGCAATCGTGATAGTAGCAAGTCAAGATCAGATAAAACAAAAGACAAATCATTAAAGGATAAATCGGATAGCAGCAAAACTCCTTCGGACGATCACTACTCTGCTAAGCAAAAGTGGAGAAAATCTACAGATTCTAACGACGAGGATAGCAGTCAGGAAGCGTCTCGTGCGCAAGGACCAAAAGAGAGCAGCAATTCACAAGACAATGCGACCAATGGAACCCACAATAACAGCAGTACTTCGTCAGGAACGTCAACTGCAAATAATCCAAATGGAAATGGTAATGTGTTGTTTTTATTATTCCTTATAAAACTTGAAAATATCTAAGTTTACAATGCTATGGGTGCTAAATAGTTTTTCCAAATTAGTCATTTTAAAATTTCTTACTTTACTTAGATTTTTCTAGAAGAATTCTTAAAAAAACAGACCTTATGTAGTTAACGCAAGTGTAAATAAATGTAGTACACGTATGTAGCACCAACTCTTAAAATTTTAAGTAAGCTGCTGTCAAATTATTTCCGCCCGAAAACTAAATTTGAGATATATTTAACCACCTAACCACCTCAGTTTGGTATCAGAAGTAATTTAAGAAAAGTAGCATTTTTGATATCTCTGCGCCAAACCTCATCATTCTCATTCATTTTCTATGCTTTTGTTTTTGCTTGTGCCTTGTGTCCTTGTGTGTAGTGCTTCTCGTGAAACTCGTCATCGTCAACTGCAAGACCCGAACGATAACGAAGTCTATAGAGAAAACCCAAAGCGCGAACGATAAATTTCGTTACCTAAATTATTTTTACTTGCCCTATAGGTACTATATTTTAGGGTAATATGCCTAAAGATTTTTTTGTAGGTCACTGTAAGTCTAAAAATAAAGGTATATAACGGCTATCGAAAATTGTATTTTTCTTGAAAACTGTTCTAACGATTTCAACCAAATTTCACATGTATAATAAGGTGTAGAAGTTCTATAAAATAGTGAAAACCAAACTTTTAAGAAAATTCGTTTAACGGCACCTTCCATATATCGACTATCTCGATAAGGGCTTAAGCGATTTTGATGAAACTCAATATTGAAATTGTCCTAGCTAGTTAAAATAACATGGCTTAAAAGGATTTTTCAAAAATGTTTTTGTTAAGTTCTAAATAATTTTTGAAAAACTGTTTTTGTGAATTCAATACTTTAAAAACCAGTTGACGGATTTTTATGAAATTATAAGTTTTAATGTGTAATAAATTAACTTTTTTTTAGAAAAAAGTTTTCGAAAAAATATTTAAGAAAAATCGATTTTTCCGAAAACCAGTCCAACGATTTTGAATTTTTTTTTTATTAAACTCACATTTAGTAAAGAAAATTGTGTGCATACTTTGATTTTGGTTTGATTTTTCATAAGATATGAAATCCGTAATCCCCTGTGGAGCGATAAGACAAAAACAAACTTGTAGGCCTCAGATTCTGGGGATAATGTCAGGATAGCAAAAGGAAATGTCTACCTACCACCCTCGCTATGCAGAACAAACGATAAAAACCGAGGAGGAAATGTAGGGCTGCTTTTCCTGATTTGACGTCGTCTCAATATTTCGTTTTATTAAACATCTTGACAATATAAGGGTATAGGGATATTCTAAATAATGTCATGCTGCCATATGCTGTGGAAAACACGACCTTCGGATGTCCATTTCAGCAGGGCAACAATCCAAAACATACAGCAGGGGTAGTTAAAGATTCGTTTCGAGAGAAAGAAACGTCTGTTGTCTCATGGCCTAATTTGTGGAATGCTCAAACGAAGATTAGGAGGTTAATATTTAACGGTTCCCGGGTGTGGGAAGCAGTTTAGACGAAATGTTATTCCATACCTCAGAAAACGTGTCGAAAATTGAGAGAGCCAATACCAAGCGCCGATTCCAAAAAGTTTTGGATAAAAAGGGAGAATAATCAGGCTAATAGATTAATAAAGACGGAAATTAAAATAAAACACAAAAATATTCATTACAACGAAAATAACTGATACTTTAGAAAGACGCACCTATTTTTTTTTCTTGTCCAAGCGCAAAACAATTTTTGAAAAACTTTGACTATCATTTATTTTACACAATAACGTCAGTTTTCTAAATGTTAGTGTAAAAATAATATTTTCCTGAAAATATATTAACATAAACGAATTAATAAAAAAAATTATAAACACACCTATTTTATTGACCAGCTGTGTATATAAGATGTGTCCAAGACTCGATGATGCGTGACAAAAAGATGTGGAGCAGTAGAGCCAGAAAAAAGGAAGAAATATCCACTGGGTGATTGTGAGAAAGGGTTAACATTTCTTATTCCGTTCAACTTGACCTGCTTGTAATGCTCAGCTGAACTCGCCGGAATGGGGAAGATCTTGAGGGCCACGCGTATGTTATTGGAGCTTTGCTTTTACCCAGCCAACATGGAAATTCTCAATAAATAATCATTGGGATATTCTCACTTGGACTTAGCTGGTGTCAATCGAAAATCTATAATGCTTTAGTGTTAGACACCCTCAACAACGTTCTTCTAATGTTTATTCTTATGATATACCCAAAGTATATCAGATTATGTACTTATTCTATGCTTTTCTTATTTCGTAAGCCAGGAGATATATGAGAATTGTAAACATATAATAGGGAGTGTAAATTAATGGAAGGGGGTGGGGTCCCCTGCTACATCTTTTTTGTCAGTAAATAAATTTATTAATTGGTTGTGTATTAAATTTAGGCCCACACCTTCTTTTCCAAATAACACTTGTCCCCGTAATTCCAAAACAATTATACTATTTCTACTAGAAACATTCTTACAATATAATTAATAATTTAAATTTTATTTCTTTCTTTAGGTAGATCCAATGTCATTGATACTCAAGCAACAGCAAATTTAGCAGCGCCAAAATTCGTTATACTGAATGATTTGCTGGAAAATCCTAAAACAAATTTCATTGAAATAGGAAACGCTTGCGTTCATGTAAACACAACCAATGACCAAACAAAAATGCCCTATGATGGCGATTTTTTGTTTTATTATGAAAATGAAACTAAAACCAAAGAAGATGTTGGAATTCGTCTAAATTTAATTACAAATGCAATGGAGAACTTACGAACAATTTTAAAATCGAATTCGGAAACTCCAAGAGAACCCTTTGCAACTGAATCAGAAGCCGTTAATGTATGTCAGGAAACAACTGATAGTGGTTATCTGCGACCAAAGTCATTATCACCAACGAACAGTTCTATGAAAAGTCACATAGGCAGTCCTAGTGAGCCAACATCATTAACGAGCGCCACTCTTACTATTGATTGTATACAATATGATGGCGATGGGCCTTCAATTTCGCATTGCCTAAGTAAACGATTTAAATTTAATGAAGTAGATACAAAAGTGTCACCTACTCCTTCTGAACTGAGTGTTAATTCGAAGGAAAATGAATTTGTAGACAAAAATACATTAAGTGATAGCGGTAATTCTTATTATTTTTAGAGCTGACTTTATGCAATAGAATATAAATATTTTGTTTTGTAGATTCCTTAGGATCCCGAGATGCTGGGAAATCATCAATCAATAAAGTTTTAAGCAGTGTTGTAAAAAGGAAGACAATCATCAACCGAAATCAACGATATTCAAGCGAAGACTTGTACAAACCACGTCCGGTTTTAAGTCAGCGATCCAGAAGAAGAGGATTAGATGCAGTTATATAAATAACAACTGGTATATAGATCGTAAAGTAAATAGTGTTTTTATTTGAATGTATTCACTTATAATATATTAATAAAGTCTATCCTGTTCATATACTACCATTGTATATACATTTCTATAGTATTTTCATGCTGAATAATCACCGCCTGGCCATCTTGAGAAACGTGTGATAAACACATTTCTAGGTTCGTGCATTTTATAGTTGTCTATTCTGTAACCCTGACAACAGTCGTAAACATATATTATTTTTGTTTTGTTTACGACTCTTGTCAAGGAAATATGGATTTTAGAGCCAATAAAATACATTATATATTATTAATTTGTTTCGTAGACGACTATTGTTAGGGTAACAGAATAGACACTTAGTAAATGTAAGAACCTCCAAATGTGTAGTTAACACCTTTGTTTAGATGGCGCTGCTCCATGGTTGTACTATAGAAATTTATATACAATGATACTACTGTGACATAACTTATCCGGTGAAGGCGTTTTATTTTTAAATGATAGCCAATATGAGCAGAATTATTGTTTGGCAGCAGGTGAGAAACTTTCTTTTCTACCACATGTGATTGATATTTCCCTGGCCGGCTTGATAAGTTATACACTGATATATTGTACACTCTTGGTTTGTTATTTTAAATTAATTTTTAAGTTAAGTGTCTTATCACATACAAGGGGTACTAATAAAATAATTTAAATAAAAACAAAACACAATTTAAACAGTCATCATCCCGATTAAGGCAATTTTAATTTAAGCTACATTTATTTAAAGAGAGAGAGAGAGTGATGAGGGATTTTCTAGAATAGAAAGCTTTAACATTTAAACAAATTGTAATGTTGAATGAAGACACCGAACTCAATCTTAGTTGACTAAATAAAATAAAATCTGCCAAAGAATTTCACATACTTGATTGTCATGTAGTTAGAAAATTTCGATTTGTTGGCGTAAAATACTTTGCGGGCTAAAACGTTGATGCGCATTGATTCGCTCTACATGTCGCATCCATCTTAAACATTGGGGACATAACTTCTCCACTAGAATAGCGTCTAAGTACAGATCGTAAGGTTCGTCGTTGTGTGTCACTTCTTCAAACTTTCTTTTGCATGTCTACATAGAACGCACTTAAATTATCTTAAATATCATACGATATTTAAAGGGTTCATGCTTCTGCACCATGCAGCAGGACCGGAATGATAAGGGCTCTAATTCAGTGCTGATGTTGTTCTGATTTTCAGCAGTGCACAAGTAGACAATTTTACTAACCACAACGAAGCTATAGCAATCAATGACTACGTTTTGACCAAATCTGCGATGTCGATTTTTGACTTTTGTTGATTAGAGCATATACTTGTTAACAGAGACTCATTTTTGTCGCTTCCGACTCGAAATCTATGAAGGTATTGGTAACTGCTCGTTAGCTTTATCCCATTATGCCGAGTTCGTCGACAAATTTAAGATGGTGTTTCGCTTTATTATAGATAGCACCCGATGTGTGATCATGGATTCCCAATACATTTATCTACGGTGGAATGAAAAAGATTTAAAACTTGCTATAATTCGAGTTAAGTCTTATTTTCATCTATTGGTGAACGGAACTAATTTAGTTTATCAGAGATTAATTGATAATCTAAAATTTTAAGCAGGATACTCTATGACTGGTATCAAAGTGCTTGCCACCAACGATAAAACAGGTTATCAACATAGCCGTTAGAAATGTTTGTGAGTCTCCTGTATATTTTCAAATCGTTACAAAAATTTGTTAAAAAAAAAAAGCATAAATAAGTTGAAATCAATATTTTATTGTTATTCTCGCAATATACAATATTTTACAAACAAATATAATATGATTTTTGAAATCATAGCCGTTAACCGTGGCTTTGATCTTCAATTTTTGTTTTTTATTTTTCACTGTAGATATAATTTTAATTTAAATTGTCGTATTCTAATGTGATTATTATTATGTACATTCAAAAACAAAACTATTTTCTGTAGTATGTCGTTGGCTATCATCTTCACAAATTAATTTGTCTTTTTCTTTTTTTTAATAATTTACTCGAATAGAAACCAACGTATTTCCACCATTCTCTTGAGTCCATCGGTATAATATAAAGTGGGGGTTAGTTTTTACACCTTAAAAGCTCATACAATTAATATAATAGACAACATGTACACAGCTATGTATGTATGCTTAAAAAAATTAAAAAAAAAAACAAAATTATATAAAAATAAAAGTAGAATATAATACAGGAAACATCTGCAAAAGATGTCTTCGAATTTTTGTTTTTTATTAGTTGCAGAGAAAAACTACTTTATTTTATTTATTTTATGTGAAAAAAAAGTATGGTATTGTGTTTTATTGTGGTGAACGATAGATAGTATTGTGAAGAGAAAGGAAAACCAATTTTCAACAGTTTGCTAGAAATGAGGATAAACAAAGAAAATATGATTATAGGAGTCTTTGTTTCTTATTTTATTATTGTGTAACACATTGTTTTAGAAACTTATGTTACTTATTTTTATTTATCTGACTCTTGCTTTCAGCAGATCAGAATTTTTTTTCAACATTTATTACGTTTCAATTGACAAATGAATATCACTTTAACAATTTTTTTTATATTGTCGGTAGACATTTCTACTTTAAAAAAAAACATAGCATAATTTTTATCGTAGATTTTGCAGAGAAACAATTTTTTTTTGTATTTTTCTCTCGATAGCGTTCGCTTTAATGAATAAAACATTAACATAATTATAATATAGTTAATAATAACAATATTTACTATGGTATGTACAAACAAATTACTAAAATAACTTTTCATTCGTTCGTTCTCAAATTCTATCCCATTCTTATCTAAACATAGAGGGGGTTTTGTGTTAAATCGTTTTATTTTTTTTATAGAATAAAAAAAAATCGTAATTTCCTGTGTGATTCAGCAGTAACGTTATCAAACTCAGACCACTCGTCAAGTCATCATAAAATCAATTTTTATGTTTTCAATTATCTTGAAGCCCAGCTTCGATGTATGTTCAAGCTTATAAACTAGTCAACTATGTTTTAAATGTTATTGTTGCGATGTTTTCGAGGATGTGGGTATTGAGTTTTGATTGCTATGAGAAAATGTTTTGATTGACTGGAAATGTTCAAAATCAAGTTAATCGAAACAGCACCAACTCTTGCACTTCATTAATAATTTAGGGTTTATTACGATAGACATTCAACTTGAATTACACACTGCACAACTGCCGTGTCAGTAGCAAAAAGGGAGTTCTGTTTTAATATGAGAGAAAAAGGAAATTTAACATAAATTAGCAGAATCTAACATTTTACATTAAATCGAATAATTTGCTGATCTAAAATAAAAACAAAATCAAACACGATTCATTTAGCATCCAAATGTTTGCATACATCTCCTTTTCTTGTAAATTCATCTGCCTAATTATGGTGTTCATTGAATGGAAATGATGAATGGTAAGGAATCCACAAACAATGATGATGAAATTTTCAAAAGTTAGGTAGGTATTCAATAAAATAATAATTCACAAGGAAAATTTACTTTTGTGATGGTTAGTTCGTTCGACTACTTTAAACGGCAATTCTAAGAAAGCTTTGAAAAACTTTACAACTAATATCGCAATATTCGAAAACAAAAGATCTACCTTGAAGAAATGTTAATGGAAAGGAATGGACGGAGAACTTTTCACACAACGTGTAATAACTCGTTTGTCGTTAATGCCTAACCAATAAACTTTCAGTTTTCAAGGGTTTCATACTACATGCGATGCTCAAATAAAAGCTACTTCTTCATCAGAAAAAAGGCCTGATGCAATAAATGATGCATTCCAGTAAAAGGCTAGTGTTAAAATGCATAATTAAAGCATTGTTTTTTTGCATTGAATTGTTGATCAATATTTTTAAAAAGAGACCAAAGCTTTTGCTTATTCAAATTAAAAGTTTGTTTGCCGAAAGTTGTATAGTGAAAAGTTGCAATCAAAAACATTTTAAGCAGGATACGAAATATCATTACTAAATACTATAGGTACTCAGTCTACTTCAAAATATGATTTCTGTAATTTAATTAAAGTGCCTTTATTCGTTCTCATAATTGAATGATTAGGTATCTACGTCAAAGTTTGTCATACTCTCATATGGCGGCTTTGCACGGGTCGATTTCCGCTATGCGTCAGCTACTGGTCTAAATTTGGGGTATTCGATTTTAACCGCCTTCGCCCTGTTTAATTCAGTCTTACCGCACAACGGAAATCAACTCATATAAAGCACTAATTAATCGTTTGAAACAGAACCTTCCTACTATTAGCAATCACACAAAATCAGATCTTAAACAAAACTTAAACATACAACAGGATAGTGTTATGAAGAATGTAATGAATGAACAATTTGATCACTTGATTTTCCAATCAACCAACAACAATGTTTACTTGTTTTTATAACGTGCATATAAATTTGTATAACACATTATATCATGTTGAATGAACATTGTTCATTGCTGAAAATGTTTACATGCTATTTTACTCTTTTTATTTTACAAAGAGATCACTAATCGAAACAGGACAACGAATTAAGAGACAAAGAAGAGTTACAATGTAAAGTGTGTTGTGTTGTGTGTAAGATGAGTGTGTGGGGTGGTGGAGGGGGATGTGTTTATATGAATGTTTTTTTTATGACGGAGATATAACAAACTGCACGTGTTCCCTTCGATTTGCTTCAATTTCTGTTCTGTATTTCAGATTTTTTATCTTATGAACTTGAAAAACCTCTGTCGAAGGGACTTTTTACTTCTGTATGTCGCGTATTCATATTTAGAGCGGGGCTTGTAACGCTACTCGAAAGTTCACACACTGTTTTGATCGGTCCTGCCGATGGTAGCTGGGAGTGTTGTGATGATTCGCGAATCGATGCTGTTGTTTCATCGTTTCGTTCTTTTGAAGGACTTTCTTCTTCGGTTGTTGGAGGCAGGACGTACAAATGTTCTCTGCTATCACTGGTTTTGCTGTTTGCTTTCAACGACATATCGGCCACAATCACTGATGGTATCAGCGAAGAAGTATCTTTTGGTTGAAGAAGATTTTTTCCGCTAATTGATGATTTGTATTGATCCCGGCCAAGACCGCCCAAATAATATTTGAAAAATTCATATGTCGACCAGCAGATTGCTGTTGCAGGCATTGAATATAGCACACGAGCGGACATTCCTCTGAAAAAACCTCCTGCACCAGCTACAGAATATATCTGAAATAAAAAATATATATATGTACATATATCTACATATGTATGTTCATTCCGAATAAAATATTATAATTAATTATTTGTCAAATGAACATGAATTTATAACCAAGCTTAGAGACTTTACAAATTGCTTTTTAACTTTAAAAGAGCGTCCAAAATAATAACCACTGCTCCTGTGGCTTTTTACATAACACAGAGCAGTATCACTCATGGAGTCTGATGATCAACAGGAATTTTTAATTTGACTTAATTAAAAAGCACATCTAGTGTTCATACAAATTTTCTTTATTTTTTTTGATAATAGAGGACACACAAAAATAAAAACAATTTCTCGCTATTACGTATTGTATAATGTGGTCTGTGTAATGATGTTATGATATTCACTATCCCGATTTCATGTTACTAACTAAAGTGAAAGTTAACCGTCGCTGGATCAACTTGAAATTCGATCGATTTATGTATTAGTTTTCTCTGTGTAACCTCTTTTTCATTTTAAACAATTGATTCTGGATTGACGCCAAGGTCAATCCAGAATCGAAAGATTCGACCCGATCGGATAGCAGAATAGGGCTGATAGCATTCCACCACTGCATTCGTCCTCGTCGAAGTCATTTTTAAATATCCAGACCCGCGAAAAGTTAAATAAAATGCACGACTGGGTCGCACAAACTTGCTCTTGTAGCAAATTATTGGATTGGGATAATTTAATTTGCTGACTTATGTTGAAAAGTGGCCTAAATGTGAGGTAAAGTTGTACGGTAGCTATCCTTAAATGGCTGCTTAGCAAAAAACTTTAAATGCCATCTTGTGTTGAATGCTTAGATTATATACCATACCAAATTTAAATGAAATAGGGTAAGCCGTTGTCAATTTCAGGGCTAATTTGTTAAAAACTGTTAAAACCAAATCTCCGTTATGTGCATTTTTAGCCAAAAACCTGAAATGCAATTATATTAAGAGCACTCCAAATATTACGTTCACAAAGTTTTATCAAAATCGTTAGACCCGTTTTGGAGAAAATTTGGAAAAACTAAAACTGTTATATGGGAGGTACTTGTTATACCCGGCTAAAATAAAAATTCAAATTTGTCCTCTAGGGAATCACAGAAAAGTACTACACACGAAGTTTGAAGAAAATCCGTGCAACCGTTTAGGCTGTAGCTCGGTGAACATACAACCGAAATCCGCACATACGCACATCCGCACATCCGCACATCCGCACATCTGCACAGACAGACCGACGGACGGAATGACGAAACCTACTTTTTTGGTCTCCTCTATCATCGTAATGTCAGGTTTGATTAAAACCTCGATTTTTTTTACACGAAACCAATACTTGCCCTATTGAGCAAGTAAAACATTCAATTACGATTTTGCATGTTTTGGAGGTACATACTTCATTCAGAGAGGAAAAAGTGATTTTGAAATTGGTTCAAACGTGTATTGATTTCGATGAAAAATGAAGCCATTTTTGATAATGAATACTGTTTGTATTTTTACTTTTTTTTCTCAAAACATATTATTTGGAAACCTTAGAGAAGTTTTCACTTTCTTCTTTTATTTTCTGACGCTACCTATCAATGATTTCGAATGGGACCCCAGCATTGGCATTTTAGGGCTGCACTGTGGGGTTCACCGGGTATATCTAAGAAAACTTCAGCAAATAATTCATGTTTTTATTGTTCCATGTCAGATGCCAAGTGAATGTAGACGTTTTTGTTTGTTCCAGGAGACTTAGGGGCTACCCTTTTAAGCGCATTCAAAAGTTGTTAAAAAGTAATTTTTACGTTTTTTTCTGCAAATTGAAAGGCCTAAAATAGATGTCTACTTTTGCGTGATAGATGATAAAATAATAAAGACATTCTTCAAGTCTGTGTAGTGAGAAGGAAGGCATAATTATTCGCTCTGAAGGCGGAATTTAACTTTTGTTAAATATCTGCCACAACCACAACGTGCACTGTCGTACTGTTAATTGCCAACCAAAGTAAATTATTTGCCACAGTGAACTTACTCAAACATCGGTAAATTTCACCATGCTTATGTTGGTAACCATTATTAAGATATAAGTGAAAAACTAGGAGGAAACCCTTTTCTTCCCATTGTTTATCTTTACATTCTAACTAGTCCAAACAATGACTTCATACTCAGTTTTGTCTGCAGTGTTTCAGATTGTTTCCAATAAATTATAAACACATCTGCTTTAATATTTTCCTTATTTCGCAAGTGAGAATAGTAAAACACAAACAAGACATGTGTCATTTTTAAGTGTTTGTTTATCAGTTTTTTTTATTGCTTTTTCATGCCATTCACTAAAGAATGAAGGAAAATACGAACAAATACAAATTTAATAACAAGTAAATGAAACAACAACAATTTTCGTAGAAATCACCCCTTATGTTAGGGAATCAATTTTAAAGCATACATAATTGTTTTAAAGAATTTTTAATTAGAAGAATAACCAATAATTAAAATTTAATAATGTTGATGAATAAACAAATAAATAAATAAATAAAAAACCGGTAGTGCCCAGCATAGTTTAAATTTAGAATATAGAATAAACTATAAACCAACGATGATCTGATCTCGAAGACACTTTGTTGTCAAAGTTCAAACAGTATCGTTCATATGGGACATTTAAATACAACAAATCAAAGCATGTGGGACATGAAAAATTGCGCGTTCGATCGAGTCGAGTCTATTTTGTGCGTTTTTTGAAGTGAAACTTCTTCAACGACGTAAAATACATTGTAGAATGTAGCCTGTAGATTAAAATCAATGTAATAAAATTTTGTCCGTTCGCCACTTGTTTTCTGTATTTTCCGAGTTCGGTTCATTGACAGTTAAAGAGAAGCAGTAGCACATTATTGAATATATAACATGCATGTGCATGGGTCTTTTGATTTTCTTCGTCGGTGACGGCATTTGTATATATATATATACACATTTTATATAAATATACATAAGTATGAAGTAAAACATAAGTATCCTATTTAGATTTAACTAAGACTTGAAGTGAAATTGAAGGGGACACGACCGTCATCTCTCAACGGGGAAGCAAATACAAATGTTTAGGAGTTTTTAAGGGAGAAAGCAAGTTTAAGTCACATAAAAAAGGAATTTTTAAAAATGACGCTGTTTTATATCAAAAGGCGCCAGACAAGAAAAAAATTATAAACCGAAGATTAATCATTTTCGCAAAAGGTAGTGTCCTTGAAAAAACATAGGTGTACGGCTGGATTTGAAGTCAGACCGTCGCCACACAGCGACTTCTGATATGAAATATCTAGTGGAGACGTGTTTTTTGATGTTGTCAACTGCCTTTATCAAAGAAATAGTTAGATTAGATTAGGTGAGCAGAGCAGAGCAAACCGCTTTTTAATGGCAGGTAAAGTTAGAGCAGACAAATGCAACTAACTTGCACCCTCAAAAGCACATAAAATCCTGCTCTAAACTCATTTACTCTGCTCTAGAAAAACTGAATAAGTTAAGAGAGAGAAGAAAATGTCTCACTGGACAGTAAAATCTTGTTCTTTTCTACTTAGAGCGGTTAAGAGTAGCTAATATTTTTTTATGGTGTGCAGATTCTATTTTGCTTCATTATTTCTTGTCTTTGATGCAGTTGGTTGTTGTATTTGTTTGTTGCAGTTGTTTTATCTTAGAATTAAAACTAGTCGAAGATTTATATTCCCTAAAATTGTTACAGTCGTTGAGAAGGCATGAGGTGAACATTAAAAAACCACAAGCAGATTCTTTGGTAGAGGGGTGAAGTGGGAATGTTATGTTTTCTTTCGAAATCATTAACATAGTGGGAAAAAGAAGAAAAAGGTTTGTAAGTCAACCGGATTTTACAATATCAAGAGTATTTACTGACGGATGTGAATAATTCCAAAATATAGGTAACTGCCTATGAATATAAAAAAAAATGTAATATGATCATCCACATGGTTTTATTTAGCTATTTTTACTTTTTTTTATGAAAAAAAAATTGTTTGGTCTTGTTTAAGATATCAACTTAAAAATTAAATGAATTATTGAGGTTTTAATGTTTCTGTAAAAATTGTGAGTTTAAACCAGAGATCAGAAATAAATCTTAAGTTTTTGAAAAGTTTCTTAATAATTCTTAATTGTTGTAACTTTTCATAAAAGTCACTCAATAACCTTTATTCCAAAAAAATTTTTCGGTCAAGCTCTGAGAAAAACATTTATTTTGGTTTTTCTAATGTTTAGTCTCTGACCGTTGTATAGCCGTTAGTATTTTGTAAGCACTGTATGCGGAAATTCAGATTTTTTAGTCATCACTTAATACTTTTGGACAAAATTTGAGTGATTTTATCCGATAATGAGAAAACAGTTCATTAACCATTTATGATTTATTTTTAGTGAAAAAAGATTAAAGGTTGACATTTTCTATTTATTATTCTATTCGCTTTTCTCATTTTACGACATCTAAAATTTCCCAAACGTTCACTTTGATTCGAACTTTCGATTTGATATTCATAAAAAGGGTAGTAAGGGGACAATTTTGTATATATTTTTTTTATCGATCTAACCGGAATTAAAAACTTAAAATAATTAATTAATCACGGAACGAAAAACGGAATAGCGTTCTAACTGTAGACAATTAGATAAGAGGCTAAGGCATTTATGCGGTTGGCGATCAACACCAAAGATCACATCGACGACGATGGTCTCTCTCGATTGACTTTAGATTCGGTATTATATAACTTAAAATCTGAGTTTTATATTACCATTAACTACACATTGAAAATAATTTACTTAAATTTTTACTCCCTAAGTTATAATAAAAAACAACAAAAAGCTAGGTTACTAATATTATATTAGAATCATCAATCATTAAAAAAAAATAAATAAGCTACACAAACCTGTTTCACAGCTTCAGGCATGCCCCGCGTAAAGCCCGTCTCTTGAGTATTCAGCAAAGTTTTCACAACATCAAGTGGGGTTGTTATTGCGGCAGCACACGCCCCTGCTGCGCCACCAGCTACAACATGTACCGGTGGATTGTACTTTCTTTCTTGATTCAACTGCAAATCACACATTTAAAATTAATTAACACACAATTAAATTTATTAATTGATTGGCTAATGCCGCATGACGATTTGTGTGTGTGCCTTACCATATTTTGGAAAAATTCATACGTCATAAAGTGTATTGTTTGGTGCGGGATATTCATTATCAGCTGAGTCGCATATGACCGATAAAAAGCTTTCGGCCCTTCATTCTTATAGACACCTTTCATACATGCAATGACCGATTTGTATGGCGAGTTGTACATTTGTAACCGTTGTTTGATTACTTCTGTAGGATTTGATACTGCGTCGTGTATGAGTGTGGCAATTACAGCAGAGGTCACTATTTTCCAAAAATAAATTATTAAATGAACAGATTTCTATATATAGGTACTTTTGACTTACTGTAATTAAGATTATTGTATCTTGTAAATTCTGATAAAAGTTCCTTTGACATTTCATATGAACCAAAGTATAGAGCATGAGCAGGTCCAGCACCAGCAACTACAGCCGTCACTCCGCGAATAGGTCTGCAAATATATATCTACTTATGTGCACTAACATACAATTAAGTAGCATACCTGAAAATTCCTTCATTCTTTATCATATTCAGAAACGTCGCAGAGATGTTAAAGCCGGCCGACACAGGAGATAGACTTTGCATTCTGGTCTGTAAATAAAATGTTTATTCATTTATATTATTTTAAACAAATGCATCTTTAAATAAGCTAAACGGTTTCGGGGAATAATTAATCTTTTTTTTTTATAATAAGATGACTTCATATTGATTAAAGAAACTGCATATCGAATGCATAAAACGAGTATTTTTCTGCATAGTAATTTATTATTGTAAATTAAATTGTAAATGATATCTTGGCGTATGCAAATGTGAATTAGTTGTAATGACTAAGCAGTTTTAGATGCGATATTGTATAGAAAAACGCCAAGATATATCAAACAATGTAATACGTCACAATAACCACAGCATGTGGATGAAAGAATATATAACACAAATGCAAATAAATGAACGCAATTTAAAATAAAAATTCTGAGAAAATACAGCAATTACAGGGGAATTATAATTACAAACTGATAAAAAGCGAGGGGGTTTTGATATTCGATAGACATAAAGAAATCGAGAATAAGGCACGAATGACAATTTATTGGGACTAGTTTGAATAACACACTGGTTATTATACGATAAATATTTTTTGGATGAGATTATAATTCAATTGAAACTAGATTATGAATCAACAACATTTAAACCACTTGTTGAAGATATATAATGTAAGATTCTACCATCTAGAAGTAAATCATTACTTAACATTATTAAAGAAATATAATTTGAAAATATATCATTTTATCGAAAGATGCCAATTTCGTTTTCATATTTGCGAGGTGAACAGATGTAAAATGCATAGGAGTGAACATCGAATCGTTTTATGATTGAAAATTGAATAGATACGTTAAAAAAATTTTTTATTGGCACTAAGAATCTACCTAATGCATGGTGATCAATTTACATACATATGTAAGGAATGGGTAAAGCGTCAAATGGGCATCACAATGACTTTCGATTTACCAAGTGTGTTGTACTTGAACTCGGTTTTCTTCATCAACCAGCAATTTTAACAGATGCAGAACCATGTTTGTTCCCGCAAATGATATAACTGAACAATATAAATCATGACCCCTAATGAGGTTTGACTGCTTTTGGTGTCATGTTGAATAGACGGGTCTATGAGTAGAAGCTTTAAGAGCCTGGAAGCTCTTAAAGAGTATCCTACAAAATTGCTAGAACTTATCGTTCAAATGTCTCCTCAAATAAATTGAAACTACGGTAAAATGCCTACAAATAATGGTCACAATGACTACCCTAACTCATATACAGTAACCACAACGGCAATGAGAGGGCTGCCGTTTCCCCGTTTCAGCTCTAAATATATCACAGCAGATCACGTATGTAAGTTCTCGATATTCCATCCTTCTGATAGACTTGTCTAAAACGTTGGCTTACTTTTTAGCCAGTTATTACCGATCAACCATCAGTCGGGCTTATAACGTGCCACGGTGGTATGCTATACGAAACCATGAATACTTCTGTTTAAGTTTTCTTAATAGTGTGCCGGAAACTATCAACAAATGTCATCACACAAACTAGACACCGGGGTCTATTAACTAATTTACAAATTTTGATTACAAGTCCAGTGTTTTTTTCTGACGTTTACGTCTAAGGCAATGCCAACAAATAATTTTAGTTCTTGGACAAATGGTGAAAATGAAATGATCCATATTCATGAGTAAAAACTTGTTTGCAAGTCAGAAAAACACGCAATGGAATGCATTTGTCATTCACAAAAGTTAGACCTCCAATTTTGTTTAGTGAAGATAATCATATAATAATTGGAAAATAGTAATTTTTGCTTGGTAAACCTAGAACAAAAGGTTGAAAATTCTTAGCGTTCAGTGAAAAAAATAAATAAATTTTGTTTTAATTTGTCACTATAGCAATAGCAGCAGATGAGACCCAGATTCACTTGCCTTTGAAACCACGAATGAAAAATTTAAATTGTATACTAGGAGATGCGATGGAGAAGTAAAGCAAACACATATTGTTTTCTTAAAAAATCAAATGAATCTATCTTGACATAAAAAGCGAAGCGTTTATTTCTTAGACAACAAATTATCTACCACCAACAGACTTGAAAGAAAAGATAACACAATTAAAAATATGTATATAATTTTCTCTAAAAACAGTTTTTTTTAAAAAGATCCTACTTCTTCTATGAGTTGGAATAAATACTAACAGGAATAAAGAAATGTGGTGTTTTACAACGAAGCTAAAAATAAACTTTAATTCTTCCATCAAACTGGTCAAGGCCAAAATTTTAAGGACTGAGGATAAAATTCTTCACAGATGACGACAATATATTTACATCATGGAGTTTCCAATAATTGCAGAAAAAGTTACTTTTAAGAAAGATAATAGAGTTGCTACTTTAATTTAAAATTCCAATATTATGTTGGTTAGTTTTTATAAGACATTCGAGCACACACGAGACACAAGATAGTTAATTCTGGAGCAAAGTGATGGGGGATTAATTCAGGACACCGAATTGAGTTTTTAAAAGTCGTTGACTCTATCTGCTTGAAGTTAAAATAATAAAATGGAATGTGAATCTGTAATCGAATGCGACATAGATAACACGTGTAACACTATATCTTACAGAGTACAATTATACGTTAAATAAATGAAATGAAAATGAAATGAAAACGTGTACAAGTGTAGGGATAATTCATTCTTGCAACAAAAACTCGACTTGTGAACAAGCGTTTTGAAAAAATATGGATACAACATTAATGCATCAAAAAGTCGGTATAATAATCCTGCCCGTTGTATAACAATATCAATATTTTGATTGGGATCTAACACCAATTTCTCAAGTCCTAACAGCCACACAGATCACATAAACATAGAGCAATTAAAGTAACTGATTAAATCCCTAAATTATGACCGAAAACAAGAAATTATCTCAAACGATGAAAAATCTAAATACATACTTCTAACACCATAATTTTTAATTTTTAATCCATTTTGTAATTGCCTTTTTCGAGAAAATCGAATGTCACTAATTTGGACAACAAGCCATTGCTAGCCAATATAGTTTTACTTCCTATAAATATTTTTTAAGTGTTTGGTCCGGTCCCATTAGTAAAACTTTGATTGATAACCACATATGCATGTTTGTATTCCTCAATCACTAAGTAAACACAGCTTAAACGTATTTCACCATCCTGACACCCGTAAAAATATTGTATCAAGGTGTACAAATTTATAATATAATAATCTTTTTTTTTTCTTGCTGTGTTCAAGTAGGTCATCTATTTTAATTTTTATTACCAAAATTTGTTATGCATGATGCATTCAGCATTCCTTAGGTTTTTCGCTCTTAATATATGTTTTTTTTTTTGTCAAAGTAGTTTAAAAAAAAAAATGTGAATCAAATGCTGCGCAAACATCTCCAGAAACTTCATTTGGTTTTCAAAATGTTAGAAATAATTTATTGTTATAAAATCATTAATAAAACTTAAAAGTGTTTTTCAAATTATTCTGATGATCGTTCGTTATGCAATGAGATTAGAAGATGTTTTGTCATGTTTTATGTGATGTGGCTGTTTGAAACATTAAAGGTGACTAGAAATATATGTTTAAATATTTTCAAGTAATTTAAAAAAACTAAATTGCAAAATACATAACAACATCTAATCTTCAGACGGGGATCGAAGAGGTCAACTTGTATTTGAACAATTTTATATCAGAAGACAGACAAATGCATGGTAAAAATGATTTAAAATAGAATAGAGTTTTTTTTCCTCCCATAAAATTCAACTTTCATTTTAAAGATAAATACTAAAATAAATGTTTTCCATTAGAGATAATCTAAACTTAGATTAGCAAAGTCATAAAAGAAGCGCTAGGTATCATATCTTGGTTACAATTAAAAAGTATAATCTTTGTTTTGAAAGCATGTCAGCATGGGCATGCTACAAACACATTTCATCTTATCAAATTACGTGCACCACATAAATGATATTATTATTTATAAAAAATATAAATAGTTTACCTACGTCCATCAACAAATTACCACATTAAACTGATAAAACTACTCAATGTTTTATTTATTTGCGGTAAGTGGTAACTCACTTATCATATTATGATATAGCAAACTGTTAAATATTTAATTAATAATAACATTTAAATCAATGACCAATACTCAACGAATTCACTCAATGAAATGGGGTAGACTAATCAAATACAAGTTCTGTTTATTTGTAAGGAAATTTGAATTGGTGCATGAACCTTGCCATTGCCAACTAAACTTTGACAAGCCATCAGCTTCAGCAGATCCATTATTTTTATCAAAATAGTCTGAGCAAAAGAAATGCGAAACGGTTCAGTAACAAAATCATGTAACCTGCACAGCATTGTTATTTTCCTTTATTTTTAGTGGCGAATACCTGCAATGATTTTAATTTGGGTTCGAAGACCCTGATTGTGTTATTGTGGTCGAATAATTATCGACCACTGCAAAAATTGTTTAATGGCTCTTGACCATAAACTCTCTCTTGAATTGTATCTTATCCTCTCGAGAATGATAGTTGCCGTTAATTTCTGGAATACATACAAAACGGTGATACTACAACAGTTATTGCAGTTCTTAATCTTATAGTCAGCTCTTTTTGGTAACTTGACTTGACTAAATCCCATAGATTTAATTTTTTCAACAATTTCCACTAGTGTTTGCGAAATACGTGCAGGTGATATATTGATTTTAACAAGAATTCCACCATTGAAATTTCAGAACGACAAAACTGGAAATGTAACTTACGAGTTAGTAAACAGGATGAAAAATGAAGAAAGGTACAAGAGCCGAGGTTTTTTGCCAGACTTTTAATATAAGAGAATGAGTATCGTTTTTTTCAGGCTGCATTATACGCTACTGAAAACTACATTTACATACAACCTCCGTATGAGTATCGTTTTTTTAGACACAGCCATGCTGCCATCAAGACACTATCAGGAGGAACCAAATTATCAAAAGAAATTTCAAAATATCGCAACTCATTGAACACAATAAAAAAGTCAAGCTCCCCGAATGAGTGTTGTTTCAATATATCAATATAGAAGGGAAGGAAAAAGCGAACGAATTGGCTAGGATCGAAGACGAAAATCCAGGATTGATGGTATTGTCTTTATCTTTCGAAACGTAATCACCTGATGAACAGAAAACCGGGTATGTTTTATCGCTGGGTAAGAAGGTGATTAAACTGATATCCTGATAGGTGTACTCACGGTCGTTTTGCAATTGGAACAATGGCTAAACGGGGTATCGCACCTGACTTCTGCAGGAGATGTAAGGATCAAGATGAAAAAAGAGACTATCAGGCAACTGCTTTGTGGCTGTCCAAATATCCAAACAAGTCGACTCGGAAACAAATTCGTTGGAGCAAGCCTGATTGAATTAAAAAAGTAGACAGGATGATTTGCATCAAACCGAATGTAACAGGACAAGAACCACAGCTAGTTAAGACGATCACGCTACAACAGTAGGTTGATCACAACTCATTAAACCTAACGTTACATTACTTAGACTATACTTTTAATCGATAAGAAACTCCATTATTATTAAACTGCGTATGCCCGAAATTGCCTTAAAATATTATTAACAAGTTTTTGCAAGTGCATTGTTTTATCTAAAAATAACAAAACACCCGATATTTAACTTATATTTATCAACAAAAACATTTTGCATGCTTCAAAACCACCTCCGCTTGATGAAATAAATAAATAACAACAAATTGGCCCTGCCATATAAAAATACCTACTCAACCTATCAATTAAACTGCCACTAGAATCGTTTAAAATTACTCGGAACAATATATTTTATATAAAATGACATTGATAGCACGATGAATAGATAAAAAAAAAAAGTTCACAGAATTTATTTCGTCGCTTCCACAATAACCACACGATGATCGAAAACAACAAAAAAAATTTAAACAAGCAATATTTTTCGCAACATCTTCATAATTTTATCTCCTCCACGATAAATGAGTAATTAGTTTAAGAAATAGCAACACATCCGACGTAGACTTAAATACATTTGAACACAAGATAATAGCTACATGTGTTCCTCATGCAGTCTTGGGACAGATAAGATTCCTTATTTTGTTTACTTTGCCTTGATGGCAATTTTGTTTCTAAATTGAACTTAGATAACGCAATTTGATTGGAACAATGCACGGTCAAACCACAAGTGCATCCTTTACATAATTACGGGTGTGACGCTAAAAATTCTAAAGAAATAACGCAGCGCATTGTGACGATAAATGTAAAAACCAAGATGAACAACAGATGTTGAGTGATGCTAATCTATTTTTATCCCCGCGAGTAAATCTATTTTGTGAGTTCACATGACATGAACTATCGGTATCAGTGATTGTCATCCTTAAGCAACACTTAATATTAATTAGCAATGCTAAGTATTTACCGCCAGGCCAACAACAATAAACTCCTATCTACAAAACCGGTGGTGGTCAATGGAGTTCGTTCATGCTCGTGTTATTCTCTCGCTAGAAACTGCGATTAAGTGTTTTATTCAATTGGAAATGAATGCAAATTTAATACGGCATGGCGAGCACGAAGTTATGAAGATGCCACCTCTCAACAAGCTACGGAAGAGGCGACGACGATACACAACACATTACAATTAGTAGTTTAAGAAAAGATATCATACCGATAGAGAAATTACATCACAATTTGAGGTTATGGCCGCGATACAAAAAAATCTTATTATAACAAAAATATTGTTGACATGCTCCTTACCTTAACAGAATCCAGTGGATACATGACACAGTGCTCCAGAACGCCAGCTATAGCACCAGCGGTCATGTTGGTTGAAACACTTGTAGTTGGAAGTGTTTCATAGTCGTCAATGTTCATTTTTTCTAATTCCTCTTCACCTCTTGCACTGCCTGTAATTGTGGTTGGTTGGTGGCACTTTCTAGATGTTTAATTCAAGCTTAAACTTAGTCGGTGTATCTGAATTCGGTTCAGCTGGAGACGATAATCTTATTGGAATCTTTTATATTCGTTCTTATTGGTTTGGATGTCGCGCTTTTCAAACGATAATGAATTGCAAATTTTTCTTTGGCCAAGTTATTCAATGTTTATCTATCTCTCTTCTCAAAACGGGGGATAAATCACTAGAAATTTAGTTCAATAACTAAAGGACACTGCAATTTAATACTTTTATTAATTAATTTGAATCTTAATAGCAATACAATCACGCGATATGTTCAATCAAAAACAAATGTGAAGAAAATTTAATATTTTTATTTAATCCTAAATTCGGGACCCTTTTTTACAGTTGTTTCTCTCCGAATGTGGAACTGAGTGGCCGTTGAGATTACTTGGCTGTTCACATGGGGAAATTTTTTTTATCTGCCACAATCCCAAATGTCAGATGAGCTGTCAAAAATACAAAAAAATAAATTGACACATTTTGCCATTATACGCTACTAGCGACAGGTCTGAGTTATCTGAGAACTATTTTTGATGGCATTACTATTTGTAC